>CM066255.1:12148982-12748982 GCA_033675135.1 Frankliniella intonsa | reverse complement strand
TCAACGGCCCACGATTCACTGCTCCTCTGGGTGCTGAGTGCTCCCCCGCGTCGCCCCGCCTCGCCTCGCCCCGCCTCGCCCCGCCTCGCCACGCCCCGCCCCGCCCCGCCCCGCCCCGCCCCGCCCTGCCTCGCCCCGCGGCCCCGGGCCTGGACCCCCGGCGCGCGGCGCGTTTACGGCGTTTTAACAGCTAGCCGGGGCTCTTTCTAACGTTGTGTCTCTCTGGTTTCAGGACCGTCACGCAGTCGACCGCTACGAACCTGAAGTGGATTCTAGTCAGGATTACGAACGGTTATTGGGATACGAGAATGGCACTCACACCGTGATAAGGTTTCGCCGGAAATACGACACCTGCGACCCGCACGACTTCAAGATAACGGTGAGTACCAAGCGACATCACGGCCTTCTTGCTCTGGACCCGTCACACGCCCCCCGGTATCTGCTCAAGCCTGGCGCCCCACAAGGCGCGCGCTCGTGCGGTCAGTTTGAACTTGGCGCGCTCACAGGGCGCTGCACAAGACACGTGACCGAGAGGGTATGCACTCGCGTAATAGTCGGGTCACTCTGTCCGTGATAGCACGCGTAATAGTGTGCGTAATAGTGGCGTAATATCCGAAATTCTCCGAAATTTACCTATTTTTGGGTTGTTTTGGACTGTTTTTAGCTAATTCCCGATATTTTTGAGGCGTAATAGAGCGTAATAGACGTAATAGTCGGGTCACAGGTTTTGAGAGTGCATACCCCCTCGCATGTGACTGTGTGCTGCGGGGCTGCCTGCCGCCCAGGGGCTACTGTGTCTACCTCCCTGTCAATAAGCAGCGGCTCTGATCCCTCTCTCCCGTCCTGAGAGAGATCGAAGCAAGAATTAGTGTATTTAAGTACTGTGTGGGCGTGGGTGGGATGGGCGCGTTGCCTAATGAAATGCGCGGGGAGTACGAGCTGGCCCCCGCTCCGCCCCGCCCCACCCCGCCCCGCCCCGCCCCGCCCCGCCCCGCCCCGCCCCGCCCTAACTTGGCATGATCGCGAGCACTTTTCATTAGGCCGACAGTACCTGGCCCCCGCGTGCGCAGCGCCCGCCCACCCGCGCTCCCTAAAGAAAAGTTGGAAGGTATTAACTGATGGAAAGAAACCCCCCTCTCGCTCACTCTCTTTCTCTTTGGCTTTACCTTTGCTCCGACTGTCTCGCTCTCGCCTCTCTGTGTGAACTTTGTTGGAGGGCTCCGCTCTGGCGGGCCGGGCCGGCGCCGCGCCCGTCGAGTCTTTCGAGAGAGAAAAGACACTTAGCTTCTTCGGGCGCCGCTCTGATCAGCGGGGGCCGGGCCGGGCCGGGCCGGGCGGTCCTCGGACGGCCGTCGCCATCGCCGCCCCGCCACGCCACGCCACGCCCCCTCAGCGCCATCTGAATGGCGTGGCGTGCGCGGGAATATTTGAAAGAGAGGATTGAATTTGTTTGGAAGGCGCGTGCGGACTCGTGCGCGGGGGCGGCGCGGGTCTGCCGCTGCCGCTGGCTGCGCGAACGAACCAATTACCTAATGGAGGACTTGGGCCGGCCCGGCGAACGGGTGGCACTGGGGCCGATTAGCGTGAGCTACAGGAGTGCCTTGGGGAGGTGCGGAGGAGGAGCAGGGCGCCTGGAGGGAGGGAGTACTAAAGTCCCTAGCGTGGTCGCGCGCGCCTTTGGGGGATATAGGCATCTTAAGGTCCCGTGTTCAATTCAATGCGCGCCGATTCCAGTATTTTTGCGGTGTCAGCAGTTTCGCGCCGCCTTTTTGGATACTGCATCCGGAAGTCAGTTTAAAAATTGTAGACCGTTGTAGACCGCCGCAAATTTAGCCCTGGCGCACTTCTGTCGTGCTCTCTCACCTTTAACTGGTGCGGTTTTTCTGCGATTTTAAAAAATAATTATCCGCGCACTCCCTTCTGCATCAGCAGGGGTTTGTGTTGGGGAGAGAGCGGTAGTGGAGGAGGAGGAGAGGCGACGCCTTTCCCCCTCCCCCCTCCCCTCCCTCGACCCTTGTATTTAACCTTTGCCGTCTGCCACATCGTCTGCCGAGACCGTCTTTTTTACGGCTGCCTAATTGAAAACAAGCAGGCGGCCATTAGGGGCGCGTCCTCCACCGCCCCACCCCGCCCCGCCCCGCCCCGCCCTGCCCCACCACCACGGCCCCAATCATAGCGCCCGCAGCAGCCGCCTCCACCCCGCCGCGGCCTCCACCCCGCCGGCCTCCACCCCGCCGGCCTCCACCCCGCCGGCCTCCACCCCGCCGGCCTCCACCCCGCCGGCCTCCACCCCGCTGAGCCCGCTGAAAGGAGGGTCCTTCGCGTGTCATCCTGACGGCTGGCTCCCCTAAATACCGTGTAATAAGAACCCCGCCGGGGGCAGCCCCCTGCCCAGCGAGTGAAAAACCTGTGTGCGCTCTTCCGTACACTCGTTCAGTCCGCACCTTTTACTCACTTCGACACGCCGATAGCGAATGTTTTATACACTGCCGCGGGGAGCTTCCTAATGTTCGTGCGGCTGCGCATTATACAATGCCTCAGTCCATTCTCTCCACGTTCTACTCTCAGCTCTCCGCCACGCCCGCGCTGCGGTGGACAGCGGCGGTGCCGCCGATGCAACGGAAGGGGGTGCTTGTGTAGGTGTGCCGCCCCGCCCCGCCCCGCCCCGCCCCGCCCCGCCCCGCCCCGCACCGGACGGGTTGACCATGGGGGCGTGTTTTGCCGGATCCAGGCTCAGGCGGGTGAAATTATGGCGTTGCCATTGGCGCTGACAGATTTAATTATGCCGCAAAGCTGGTGCTCGCCGGAGAGGTCAGGGTGGAGCCGTCTGCCCGCCCGCCTGCCCGCCCGCCCGCCTGCCCGCCCGCCTGCCCGCCCGCCTGCCCGCCCGCCTGCCCGCCCGCCTGCCCGCCCGCCTGCCCGCCTGCTCGGTCTGTCCGCGGCGCGGCGGTGAGACAGCTCGTCGCCTGCCGTCGCCCCCTGGAGGTCGCCGATGTCCGGGCCAGAAGGACACGCCATGACCCTGATCCTATGAATGTCATGCGAGAAGCGCGCGTCTGAAGGGGACCTCTGAAAAGTCATTAGGCAGCGCAGTTGAGCGCGCGGGCGGGAATGAAACGCACTTTGGCACTTCCCCCCCGTGTGCCACCTCAAGCAGCCCCGCCCGCCACGCGGCTCTACAATATTCACTCACTTGATATTCATTCACTCAACTCAACGACTCATTCAATTTGGTTCAAGTTTCTTCCGGGGCCACCGTCTCAAAATATGGATTGGCGGCTCCCACCCCCACCCGCCCCCTCCACCTCGCCGCGCTCCCGCGGACGCAAACCTCATTACGTCCTGCCCTTTCTCAACCCCTCCCCAGGCCCTACCTGCGCCTTTCCCTTCAAACATTTCCCATAATGTACCTGGCGATCGAGACATGCCCCTCCCCTCCCCCTCCCCCTCTCGGCGCGCTCGGAAAGCTTTTTAACGTCGTGTCGAATCCTTGATGGAATGGATACGCACCGGCGCGAGGACGGGAGTGGAAGGGGGAGGGGGCAGGAGGGGGGGGGGGGTCTGGAGGCTTGTACGCTGTACTGCCTATCATCCTCGCTCTCCTTGAGCTCCCCCCCGCTCATCCTCTCCACCCTGTAACCCCGCCCCCACCGCCCCCACCGCCCCCGCCGCGCCCCCGCCGTGAAAATCCTACTTATTTCCTCAGGTACAGCCCGCTTCTACGAATACACAGCTCTGGCCCCCTTGTCTCTTTTGTGTGTGTGGGGGGGTGGGGGCGCGGGGGGGCGCGCTGCGGTGGGGGTTTGACGAAGCACTGGCTGCCCTCGCTGCTGCTTACATACACCGACGCGGGGGTGGCGGAGCGTGGCGTGGCGCGGCGTTGTTCGGGGCGTGAACGATGATTAGCGGGGCGTGTCTGGCCGCCCTGTGTTCCCGTCCCGCGCGCGGGCCCAGCGCCGCGCCCCGCCACGCTCCGCCACGCCCCGCCGCGCTCCGCCACGCCCCGCCACGCCCCGCCACGCTCAGCAGAACCGCGCCGCACCGCTCGCAAAATGGAAATAGCTCTCTCCAAACTTTGCCGGTCCGTTCCGCGTGGGCCGCTCCGCGCCACGCCACGCCACGCCCACCGAGTACAGCGCCCGCCCGGGCAGTGTGGAAGTGAGAGAGAGAGGGAGAGAGAGAAAGAGAGCGGTACGCTGGGGCGGAGGGCAGGAAGGAGATAGTTTGGCGGTCTTAATAAACGGCCGGGTTGTTTCTCCTCTTTTGCGACGATAAATCGAGACGGATCCCTAATGACCTCCGGTCCGGTCCGCGCCGCGCCGCGACGCCCCGGCGGCCGGGCGCCGCACAGTCCCCGCCCCGCGCCCAGCGAGGAGTCAGTCTGAGCCGCGGCGGCCCGGGCGCCGGGAGGGTAGGCAAGCCGCCCGCACGCCCGCGCAGCGTGCTGCCTACCCGCCGGGCGGACTGCGGTGTGGAGCGCAGCGCCGCGCCGCGTCGAACAGACTGTTCTCTCAGTATATCGTCGGTCTCGGCTGGACGCAAAAGAAAGACCTTTCAGCTTCAGCCCCCCTCCCACCCTGTAGCAGCAGCGCTGTGCGGCGGCTAGCTAAACGCGCGGTCGCCTGTCAGACCCGCTGCCAATCGTTCGCTTCGTTCGCCCTGACCCCGCGGCGGGGCGGGGCGGGGCGGGGCGGGGCAGAGCGGGGTGGGGTGGGGTCGCGGTGGTCCCTGCTGGCGGGGGCACCACCAGCAGGTTATCTTTGCGGTTGACGTATTCCATCCGAGCAGAATGGATTTATTGAAAGGCGGTTGGCGAGAGGAGAGCAGAGGAGAGGAGGAGTCCCCGCACCGGGCCTCGTGCCCCCCAAACCTCCGCGGAAATCTGTCGGATTCAGTTGATGTTCTCCCGCGCCATTTTTAAGGCTCTCCTTCTCCCTCTCTCTCTCTCTCTCTCTCTCTCTCTCTCTCTCTCTCTCTCTCTCTCTCTCTCTCTCTCTCTCTCTCTCTCTCTCTCTCTCTCTGTCTCCCTGTCTCCTTCTCTCTTCGTCTCTCCCCTCTCTCCGCTACCCCTATTCGGTCCCTAGCTCCCGCACTACGAGGCGACATCTCGGGGTCGTTTAGTGGAATTTATATTCTATTTTTATTTGCGTGTTCGGCTCGGCGCGGCCAGCGGCCGTTCTATCCTTCGGCGTCCCTGGTCCCTTTCTCCTCCCTTTCGCGTCTTGTTTTTCTACCCTTCTCCGTGCCTCTCTCTCTCTCTCTCTCTCTCTCTCTCTCTCTCTCTCTCTCTCTCTCTCTCTCGCCCCCTTCCTGACCTCTGCCCTATTTCTTCCTCTACTTCCTTCCAGTGGAACGGTTTCAATAGAAATTAGTGTCGAAGCAGCAGCGGCAGCAGGAGGAGGCTGTGTCGGGTTTAATTCAATTTTATGCCGGCGTGGCCCGTGGCGTGGCGCCGCGGATTGGTCGTATCGGGCCGGTCCCCGCGGGGCTGGCGCCGCTGTGGCCGGAGCGGGGACCGGGACCGCGCGAGCCGACCCGAGCGCGCCCACAAAGAGAGTATTTCTGCTGATGTCATAATTTTCGCCTCCTATTGTGTCATTGTGTCTTCCTCCGCGGTTTTCTTCCAGCCTTGCCCCTGCTCCGCCCGCGCTCCCCCGCCCCGCCCCGCGACTTGGTCCTCTGCCGCGGCTATTTCAATAACATAAAAAAAAAAAAAAACCGCGATGGAACGGACGCGCAACCGGAAAGCGCTTGAAGGATGTTTCTTTTTTTTTTTTTTTTTTTTTTTTTTTGCTTTACCCGCTTCTTCCTTTCTCGCTATTGTTATGTGTTTTTATATTTATTTAAAAGAGAGCAGCCCCGTAAATATATAAAAAAAATAACATCCCAACGCGGAAGGCTGTTTGAAATAATTTGAAAAGAGGAGCCAAAGCCATCACGTTGCACTGGGGTGCCTTATATTTTTATAGACATTTATTACTTTTGCCGGGCGGCGCGGGGCGGGTGGGGCGAAGGGCCCGCCTTAAGAAAGGGAGTAGTGGCAGTCTTGTGCAGAATAGAGCGCGTTGCTTTTCTCCATTTACCTCCCCTCCGTCTTCCGCGCAACAAATTTTTGAGCCCTCCTGGTGAGCGTTTGGCGCCCCGGCCGGCGCAACAACCCCAGGGGCCCGGGCGTCACTCCCGCCCTCCGCCCACACGGGAAATACATTATTTCACCGGCAATGGTCCATCTCTCTCTCTCTCTCTCTCTCTCTCTCTCTCTCTCTCTCTCTCTCTCTCTCTCTCTCTCTCTCCCACCCCTACTTTTCCTCTCTATAGAATACTCTGATTTGCAAGATATTTTATCTACTGTGGGAGAAGACCGTCTGCGGCGCGCGAGCGTGCGTGAGGGAATGGCGTACTTGTGCGTGTTGTGAGGACCTCCCGCGCGCGTGCGTACCCGGCAGCTGGGGGTGGGGTTCGCAGGAGGGCGGGAGGTGGAAGGGGTTAGTGTGGGTGGGATTTTGTTTTTGAGCGGGAAGGTATTCAGTGTAAAAGCGTTGGTGTGTGTGGTCGTAGCATGCCCCCCCCCCCCCGTCCCTCTCTCTCTCTCTCTCTCCCTCTCTCTCTCTCTCTCTCTCTCTCTCTCTCTCCCTCCTGCCCTACTCTCGACTCCCCTCTGCTTTTCTTCTGGGGCAATAAATTTGAATTATGACCCAAAGGGTAGAGGGTGCTCATGTGGATATAGGAATCACGCATTTTTCCCCCTCGGAACCAGATGGAACGGAGAGGGCCGCTGCATCACCGGCCTTACGCACAGACAGAGATTTGACCCGCCGGGCCAGGCCGGGCTGGGCACCTTTAAAATAAAAAATTACCTTTAGTTCGAACTTCTCGATTGGGCCGAATTCGTGTCGTACGGGGCAGTTATTGCCCCTCGACACTGTGAGTGTGAGCCGGACCGGACCGGTGAGATGAAATTAGTCCGCGTCTTACCCTTCTTTTGGAAATGTTTCGGGCCGGACAAAGGGGAGGAGAGTTTCTTGCGTGAAACGATGTTAAGAGCGCTGATGTAATGAAAGGCGGGGCCTTTTTCGCTTCAATACGACACAGACCATCTAAGCGGTTTATATATTATTTTTTTTACTTTTCTATTTTTTCTTTGGAGGGATAAAGAAAGGGAAAGGCTCGAGCAAGTGGGGTGGTTTTGGTGAGTTCGGTATGAAAGAATGGGGTCGGCTTCTTTTTGTTTTATTTTTGTAGGGTATCTTTCCCACCGCCCTTGTTTTCAGCTTGCGCGAAACACAAGGGTATTTTTGCTGTAATGACCCGTGGCTGCAGGCGCCTGTTTTAGGCTTCCCAGTGAATAGCAAACGGCGGCCGACGGCAGCTTCTTGCTGAAAAAAAAAAAGAAAGGGGGAACAAGAGAAAGGCTTATTGGGAGATAGAGATCGGAATGTAGGCGAATCTCAGGTCACGCTGAGCGCGGCGCCGGCCCAGCGCGGCGGCCTTGGCTCCTTTTTTTCCTTTTTTTTTCAACTTCTCCCTCTCCCTTTGACGGCACTTTATAATCACCCCCTGCGCGCTCTAATTAGAGAGACGTTAAGAAGGCTTTTGGCGCGAAATGGGGGAAAAGGGTGGAGAGTCGCTCATTGATTATGCATGGGTAAAGGTGGCGCCGAGTCAATGTGTCACTCACTGCAGTTTTTCAAGCTTCCTTTTTGTTCCTCGTTCCGCCTTATTTTAAAGGGGCAAAAGTTTACATTAGAGATACCGCAAGGCGGGCCTGGCCCGGGCGCGGCGCGGTGGTGAGGCCCGCGAGAAAAGCGTTTCCCGGTGGGGCTGGGCTGGGCAGGGGGCTCTCGGGGGCCAAGTGGCCTACTTGTAAAGTACACCGTCGAAAAGCAGAGAAATGATCTGAGAAGTAGAGGGCTCGCGTCACCGCTGTGAAAATATCTGGTACGCGACACACTGCAAGTCCCCGTCACGCCCCGTCACCGTCGTGAGAGGTGACGCGAGAGGTGACGCGAGAGGTGACGCGTCCCTCTGGCCGCGGGACGGACGGCCGGGCTGGCGCGGCGGGCCAGTGACGCGTCACGCTCGACGACGTGGTGACAGCGGGCCGCGGGGGAGCGCTTCAGGGCGCGCCGCGCCGCGCACCGTCACAGCGTCACGCCTGTCGAAATATAAAGTGAAATGCTATGAAATCGCGGAGCTAGCTCCTGCCGCGGTGCCCGCCTGGTGCCTGGCTCCCGCGACCGCATCGGGAGGTGATATGGTCCGTGCCCCCCCCCCCCCTCCCCCCGGCCCGGCACGCGCGGATTCTATAAATCGCGGGGGGGATTTATACTGAAGCGCTCGTCAGCCTGAGCTGTCAGCGGCCGGGCCGGGCCGGGGCGAGCGGCGCGCCGCGCTGGCGCAGGTGGGCTGGGCGCGCAGGTCGACGGCTAGGGAAAATGTGTTGTCGATCTCATACAGGAAGTTAGGTTAGTTTCTTGACAAAAAACTACAGAGTAGAGTAGACGAATATTCTTTCAACTTTCTCCTCCCTTTCGCGTCTTGTTTTTCTACCCTTCTCCGTGCCTCTCTCTCTCTCTCTCTCTCTCTCTCTCTCTCTCTCTCTCTCTCTCTCTCTCTCTCTCTCTCTCTCTCTCTCTCTCTCTCTCTCAATCTCTCGCAGACAGCGGGCTCTGCGCTGCAGCCCCATGGTGTCCCCACAGAGCGGTAGCCTTCCTATTTATGTTGTCTTATCTCTAAGGGCTGGGGGGTGGCGCGGCGGGGCGAGGCGAGGCGGGGCGCGGCGGGGCGGGGCGGGGCGCGGCGGGGCGGGGCGGGCGCGGCGGGGCGCGGCGGGGCGCGGCGGGGCGCGGCGGGGCGCGGCGGGGCGCGGCGGGGGCTCCCGCCGGACTGAGAGGCGCGAAGGAATGAATCTCTGTCGGCCAGTAATCAATTCATCCATCAATTACCAGAGTCAGCCAGCGCTGAGCGATTCGGCGCGGGGCGGCGCGAGGCGGGGCTCATAGCCCACCCAGCTCCCCCGCACAGCGCCTGCCCGTCCCTGCACCGGATATGAAATCAGATCCTACCGCGGGTGTAACCCACACACAAGATGCGGTTAGACACACGACTGCACGAAGAAAAAGAGAAAAATAAAAAAAGTAGACCAACTTTGGTGTATTATTCTTTCGTGTCCTGCCAGCACTGGTGGTCTCAGTGTGACCTCTACTTCTGGCAGTGGCCATAGGCCGGGCCGGCCGGGGGGCGCTACAACAAACTGACCCCACTGCTCAGCGGTATAACATCGTGTCGGTCGTATACCTCTGTGAGCGCGCCAGTTGACGTGGCTATTGTGGTCCACATGCCTCTCACGCACACACACACACACACACACACGGCCTCGAGGGACTGTCATCCTTACTGTGACGTGTGGTGGTGGCACTGCTGGCCGCTGCCGGCCGAAAGGGAAGGAAGGTCCTCCGGAAGGGCGCAGCGCAGGGCACGGCACAACGTATCGCCAGCGGGGGTGGGGCAGGGGGAGGAGGCCATTGCTGTCATACGACTGCTGTGTCCTCAAGACTGCCCCGCCGGGCCGGGGTCAGGCGGGCGGAACCATAGGCGGGTGGTGGTCGGTTGTGTAGCGCAGGGCGGCGCCGTGGGCAGGCCTACGAACACTCTCGCGGGTGTCACCGGCTGATAGTACACTGCTTATATTTTTTTTCTGACCACCGAACATCACGCACATTAATAGAGAAAGAGATATTATTATTATGTCATGTACCGCAGAGCTTTTGTAAAGGGATAAAGGGAATTACAATAATTCCTTCCGGACCCTCTTTTCTTCTTCTTTTCTCTCTCTCCCTCTCTCTCTCTCCCGAGCCAGTCTCCTCGTCTCTCATCCCTTCCCCGTTCTCCGCCGTTCAAACGGGGACAGCGCCTGGCCGGGCCGGGCCGGGGGGCGACGCCTACATGCCCTCTTATCTCGATTGCAATTCTCTGTATTTTGTCGGTGGGAAATGGAAGTCAGCTGAGCTGGGGGAGGGGCGGAGCTGCGCTGGGCGTAAGCCGGCGTGGGCCCGGGGACAGGACAGGGGCAGTGCTGGGCGCCGCCCCGCCCGGCCCGGGTGGCGTGACCGAGGCCACGGCTGAGGCCACGGCTGAGGCCACGGCTGAGGCCACGGCGCACTGTGTCTCGACCTCGACGCCAGGCCGCTGGCAGCGGGCACGCTCCTCATGAGGGCGGGGCGGAGCAGTCGAGCGGGGGGATGTAGCGACACGGATCCTCATGGATCGTGCTCTACTCCTTGATCCTAAATCCACGTGGGGATCGGGCCTCCTCTCGCACGACGAGCGCGGAGCGCGCGGGCCCGGGGAATTAGGAGAGGCTTGTGAGGACGGTGGGGGGGGGGGGGAGAGGGAATCGTGCCAAATGCCTTCTCCTCACCTGTCTCGAACGTCAGGTTCGATCTCGTTCCGGGCGTATCATTCCATCGGACTTCCTCAATCTCCCCCCTCCCCTTGCCGCTACCTGCTGCCCCCTTCCACCCCTATCACACTCAGACTCTCTCTCTCTCCCTCTCTCTCTCTTACTCTAACACACACTCACAGAGCCCCTTTTCCTTGTTCGGTCTTTGTATTTCTCATATATCCCCTCCACCACCTGTCCACCCTTGGGCCACCCCGTTGCGTTCCTGTCACTTCTATCTCTCCAATTTTCCCTTCTCCCCTCTCTCTCTCTCTCTCTCTCTCTCTCTCTCTCTCTCTCTCTCTCTCTCTCTCTCTCTCTCTCTCTCTCTCTCTCTCTCTCTCTCCCATCTCTCTCTCTCTCCCGCAGCAGCGTCACGCATGCACGGCCAGCGTCCACACTCTTCCCGCTCGCTGGTGTAGTTGCTTAAACTGCGAGAGGTTTCTATCGTTGGCCAGGCGTATAAAGTAGGTTACCTACGCCACCTATACCCTCCGTGCTGTGCTGACACCAGAGAGAGAGAGAGAGAGAGAGAGAGAGAGAGAGAGAGAGAGAGAGAGAGAGGGGGAGAGAGAGAGAGAGAGAGAGAGAGAGAGAGAGAGAGGGGGGGGGGCGTGAGGACGCCGAGGGACTAGATCCTCAATCCCCATTTCGCCTCATTACCCGCAAAGTAACCCATCCTTTTCGGTCAATAACGGTGGACAGAGACCCCCTGAGCCGGCGTGGCGGGGCGTGGCGCGGCGTGGCGAAACCCTTAGCCCTTCCAGCCCAGCGCTCCCCGCCCAGCGCTCCCCGCCCCGCCCCGCCCCGCCCTGCCCCGCCCGTACGATACACCGCCACTCCACGGCACTCAGGGGGGGTCCGAGGGCCATCAATAACTTAACGCCGTTTTCCCCGCGACTTTGGCAGCGGGCCCAATGCCTCTTCATCACCGCATGCACAGCACAGCGCCGCGCTGCACACTGTTGTGTGCAGTTCAACAAGTTGGGGGGGGGGGGCTGATTGATCGCGCGCTCTAAATGACGTGCGGAGCGGTGTGCACGCGCGGCCTCATGTCACGTGACAGACGTCTGACATGTCGGACGGGCAAAAAAAAAAATTCTTAAAATGTAACGATTTGTAACGATGTGTAATCTTCTGACATCTTGCTTTTGACCAATAATTTTGTTTTAAAAATTAACTAATTTTTCTCCTTTTTTTGTGTTTTTCTTAGAACGACACAGTGCGGATGCTGTACGCCTACCACGACCGCGACCTGACGGGGTCGGGCTCGGAGCCGCTGCCGTACCACGGGTCGCAGCGCGGCTCCCGGTCCGTGTTCCTGCTCGAGAGGGTCCCCAAGGAGGACCCGCTGCCCAGGGACACGCTCGTCTGGGACCTGCGCAACCCTCAGGTGAGTCCGCCAAAATGCAATGGGAGGCGAGGTGCGAGGGCCTAACGACTCTCACTTCTTTTCTACACCAAGCTATTCAAAATCCATATTTTAAAAAATTCAAGTTAAGAGGTTTAAAATGTTTTTTTCGGTTTAAAAAGAAAGTTAAGGTTAAAATTGTAAAAAAAAATCTAGAAGATTTTAATGGATTTTTTTACCAAGAAAAAACAAACAAAAAAAAAACCTCATTTGCACGCCAAACTTCTGAGTTTTTACCCCCAGCGAGCCTACACGCCGCATTACAATGGGATCGATGGGGTGATAACGACAGTTTTCCATCTTCAAAAGGGAATTATTCAGAGCAGCTGTATCGGCACAGAGCCGCTGCAATTACAAGCAGACGCAGCACAGTCAGGCTCCTCCTCCTCCTCCTCCTCCTCCTCCTCCCTTCGTTTCCCGCGCATTTTAAAATCGTTCCGCGCGCGCGAGTCTCCCCGCCCCCGCCCTAGCCTAGCAATGACTTGGTTGATTTGATTGGAAGACGCGCAAGTTCTCCCGGCCGGGCCGGGCCCCGCCCGCGGCCCCGCCCCGCGGCCCCCGTCCGACTGTTGTGGTCCAAACCACAGACAGAGACAACCGCCCTGCCCCCGCCCCGCCCCGCCCCCGCCCCGGTTCCGCCACTGCAACTTTTCCCTTCCTCTCGCGCTTGCGGCCCATCCCGCATCTTTGCCGAATAAACTCCCACTAGTTTTCCGTTTGTTTGCCTCCGAAATAACAGAGGGAGAGCGCGCGGCGTCAGGGAAAGAGAGAGAGAGAGAAAAGGGGGGGGGGGGGAGGGGCGGGAACGGAGCAGCCCTTTAATATTGCTCTTTGTGGAGAGTTGTTGGCTTATTTATTTATCCCCGTTTGGCGCTGGGGGTTGAGCGCGGTCAGACACACGTCCCCTGTTATCGTATACGGCGCGCGCTGCGCTCGACCAAGGCACGAAATGTGAAGGGAGAAGTCTGCGCGATGAGTCTGCTGGAGTGGGAGGGTCATCGTTTTGAAGATTTGCGATGGACGCCCAGTCTTCATTGCCTGTTTCGCTCGTAAAAAGTCCAATTGTGTAACTTCCGCGCACTCGGTGTTTGCTCTCCATGGTCGTATCTATCTCCCTGGGCGGTGACACGACATGTGTCGTAGGCCTCATAGGGTGTACGTACGTACCCCGAAGTTTGTCGAATTGTAATATCCTGGCGTCCCCCCCGGGCAGCCCGGTCCCGGGCGGTGGCCTTCCCTCCCCACCCCCTCTCCAGCAGTCAAATAACGGGGCGGGGCGGGCTCTAGTGTGCATCCGATACAGTGGGGCTCCCCTGGGCCTCCTCGGGGCGGGGCGGGGCGGGGCGGGGCGGGGGGCTGTGGGGGCGCGCGCCCCGGCCCCAGCGCGGTCAGGGCGCAAATTAATTTGTATGCTAATAGGCGAGACAGTTTTCTCGACCACCGCGATATGTATATAATATAAAGTTGTTCCCTCCAAGTAGTCCCTTTCTAGCAGTTTGAAGGGTCGTGTTCTGGTCTGCCCCGAGCCGCGATGCATATGCATGGCATGGCCTGTACGTCCACGTTTCGAGGGCGAGTAAGTCGCCAGCCATCCATCCACTTATCCATCTATCCAGCTGCCTGCCCACTTGCCCCATATCCATGTGTGTGTGTGTGTGTGTGTGTGTGTGCGCACGGACAGCGTGGGCGGGCAGTGGGGCGGAATCGTGACCACCTATGCACACACACGCGCATGTGGGCGTTCCCAGGAGACCTAGGCGGCCGAACCGTGCGATTTGCTCTCAAAATTAAGATTTAAATCATCAACCCCGTTATTTAACAGGGACGCTTAAAACCCAAACTGCCGCATGATGATCTCGAGGAGACGTTGATTCGCACCCGTCGGAAATGCGCGTCAAACACATATTTCGATAAGATAACTACAAGTGATTATTAATTTTACTCCCTCATAACCATAAATGTGGGGAATGTTTTTTTGTTTTGTTATTGATATTTTTGTTGACTCGCTACGAGCTGGAGCCGCCTCCCCGGCGCTCAGATAAACGCTATAGGCGACTGACTGACTATTGACTCGGCAGACCTGGCCTGGCCGTGTTTGTTCTTGATAGCGGTATGCATGGGCGGGCGGGGGCCTGGGCGGGGCCGCTACGCCAGCGGGGCCCCGGGCGGTGGACTCTGGAGGGCTACAGAAGGGTTAGAGCCTGCCAAGATGTGCCCGCTTGACATGTGAAGGCCGCCCCGACCCGCCCCTCCCCTCTCGCGTGGTGGCGCCACCGGAGAGAGCGGCGCGGCGTGGCGTCTCCTCTGGAAAACGGGAGAAAAAAATTAACTCGAACCGACTTGTTCCGTTGCGCGAAAGTAATCCTCTCTCGACCGTTTTCTCTATTTTTTTTTTTATCTCTCGCCGTTTTCCCCCTCTCTCTCGCTGTTCCGCAGCTTCTTCTCTTTCGGCCTACTAATTTAGCCCGTGTAGACTTAGCGTAGCAGATACGCCCCGCCGCCTTTGAAATTCGCTTTTTTTTTTTAACTCTGTACTTTGGCGCCGACCACATGTGAGGAGGAGGAGCAGCCGGAGGAGGGTCCCTATCCGCCCGCTCCGGGCCCTTTGATCCGGAAAGAGGTGCGATCTTCAAAAGGGCGGCTTATAACTCGATTTGGCTGCCCCGTCGGGCTGGGCCGGGCCGGGCGGCCGGGCGGGCGGGCGCTACGCACGGTCCGGTCACTTCTCCCCTCGCGGGTCTACGTTATTGGTCTTGGCCTTTTGGCCGGCAGGGGCCGGGCCGCAGGGAGGGGAGGGGGAGCGTTTTACGGCTGGTAACGCCATTTGACTCTTCCTACACGAATTAGGTGGCGTTTGGTTGCGACGGGGGGACGCGTCGTCGTCGTGTCGCGGGTGGGGGACAGTAAGGGGTGGAGGAAAAGGGACAGCGAGGGGTTGTAGCTGCGCCCGAAAGGTGAATCTTATTCCATTACAGTTTACTTTTATTTTTTTGTAACGCACGTGAGGGTTGTTTCACTAGACGCTTAACGCTTATGCACGAGTTTTGCATCGTTATGCACGATTATATACAACCGCATAGTTATGCACAAAATTCTCTGCATAACTATGCAGATATTGTACATAATTATGCACAAAAATGTGCATAAGGGACAGAGTGAGGCATAGTTATGCAGAAAAAAATTGTGGAAAGTTCTGATTGCTTAAAATCCTGCAAGGCGTATGCACAACAAAGTGCATGACGACAGCGGCGGAAGTATAAACTGTCGGAAATAAGACAGAAAGGGACTGTGGCGCTGTGCTCTCTTCCGTCACACTCCGCGCCGTGCCGGGTCGCGATCTGTCCCCCCGGCCCGGCCCGGCCCGGCCCCGCGGCAGCAATTACTCTTTGGCTTCACGTGGCTGCGAAAGGGCGGAGCAGCGGGGGATGAGACACCGGCGCAATCGGCAAGACTGTCGCGCGCGCGCGTGTGTGCGTGTGTGTGTGTGTGAGCGCCATGTGTGCCCGCCCGCCCGCCTGTGCCTGTGCGTATGCTCCGGGAGCAGCCCTAATGACAGAAGCGCTACTCTGCATATCTTACACTTCCTCCCGCGCGCCCCGCCCCGCCCCGCCCCGCCAGCGCGCCTTGTCCTGATGTGCCTACCGTGTCCTTTGTTTTTTCACCTACCCCCACCCCCCCCCCCCCCCTACCCCCGTCTCCCCTCCGTGCCTGCGGTCCTCGCCGCGTCGCGCGGCCGCCTCCGAAAGTCGAGTATACCAGGGAGGCCGTGCGTCCTTTTGGAAGAGGGGGGGTTGCCGCCGCGGACGCGTCCCTCTCTCTGCCCTGGAGCGCTCTGGCGGCGTGGCGCGGCGCGGTGCGGCGCATTTCGGTTGGCTGCACCGTATATGAAGCCAGGCCCTTTCTACTGCACCCCTTAACTAAACCAACCCGCCGCCGCGTCGCTTCAAATTCCACGCCGCCGCTTATTTGGACTGGGGGTGGGGCGGGACCTTCCCTTAAATACGGGGCCGGGCCGGCTCGGCTCACTGTGCTTGATGCACCCCTGCCACCAGCATTATGGTGGGTCCTCGCGTTTTATTTTCAACATTTTACTGTGTACTTTTTTTTTTTCGAAGTATAGCACGGTAATTTACCGGTTGAAATAACTTGCGTCTGCCCCGCTCTCCCCCGGGTGATTTTTGTCAGTGCCTGCTGTTGCACCCCCACGCATCTGTGGCGCAGGTAAATCATAATCTTCCGCCCCGCCCCCTTCCTTCTCTTTTCCTCCCCACTCTGATCATCTCCATTAACCATCTTGACTGCTTGACTTACTTTCTCCCTCTTCCCCCCTCCTCTCTCTCTCTCTCTCTCTCTCTCTCTCTCCCTCTCTCTCTCTCTCTCTCTCTCTCTCTCTCTCCAATCCTTCTTGCTGCTGATTTATCTGCATTCGGCCGCGTGCGGCGTGGCTCCGCCTCTATCTCAACCCTTCCCTGCCAATCCCTCTCCCGGGGGCGATGGTGCCTGCGGGGGCGTCGCCCCCTCCCCCCGCCCCTCGCCCCCGCCACAGCCCCTTTTACTTTAATTTAAGGTGATTGCAGGTAATGGACCAGGCAAAGCCGCGGCGCGCGGCCCGGCCGCTGCGGCTGCTGCAGCGCCGTCCCCGAGGACGCGGGGGAGGGCGTGGCGTGGCGTAGCGTGGGCGGGGCCGGCGGGGCGGGGGGTGACGGAAAAGAGAGAGGCCTTTTTCTCCGGGGAGAGGGAGAGGAGAGGCTAGGGTGGAGTGGAGGCGGGTCCCGGGGAGCGGAGCAGCGCCTGCTGCGGGCCGAAACACTTGGCGACCTGTTAAATATCCACCTGTCGGGCCGGCAGGACCGGGCCGGGCCGTGCTGGGCCGGGGCCATAAGCTGACTTATTCATGAACAACTTCGTTACTACGGGTTTCGGGACGCAGCGGTACGTCACGGGAGGGCTATCAATAGGGGCCTGACTAGAGAGAGAGAGAGCGAGAGAGCGTGACAGAGAGGGGGACTGAACAGAACAGGGTCGGTAGAAGGAGAACGCGGTCTGCTGCTGTGTCGGCCGCTGTTGCGCCCCCCGCGCGAGAGAGAGAGAGAGAGAGAGAGAGAGAGAGAGAGAGAGAGAGAGAGAGAGAGAGAGAGAGGGGGTGGGTGGGGATGGGCGCCTACGCTATAGGATTACAACCGCGCCATCTGCTGCGTCTAGCGAGGTCGGCTGCATGAAAAATGGCGCGCCTTGTCTGGTAGTCGAACCCGGCCCCGGCCGCGTCAGAAGATAACAGAGGGAAAGGACCCCCGCCCCGCGCTGCTTAGTCGCCGCCCTTATCCGCCGCGGAAGTTTTCCTCCTGCATTTGCATAATCTGGTTGGTGCAGCGGCGGGGCGGGGCGGGGCGGGGCGGTCCCCAGAGGCTTACTACACCTTGTCGTATGGCGTTGGATTCCGCGAGCTTGTCCCGTGCTGTCTTCATTTCTCTCGGAGCCTGCGTCCGTATCCGGTGCGCACGCGTGCGACTGGGGTTCGCACGGACCACTGTTGGCGCCTTTCCTCGAGCGGGTAGGCAACCCGCCGCGCGCGGCTGCCCGCCGGAGCGGCCTAAGCCCGGCGAGCCCCAGGCGCCCTGCTGCGTGTGCTGCGTCGTACCGCGGTGCTGCTGAAGATCCAGCAGCAGGCCTGAGGGAGGCGCCTCCTCGTGTCCACAGTGTGGTCACGCTGCGCGCTGCAGTCGCCCCTTCCTCCCCTCCCCTCCCCTCCGCGCGTTATCAAACCGCAGTGAATGCGGCCAATTCTCACACCGTAATTAACCGGCGCCCCCTGGGGTGGGGCCCCCGGGGCGGGGCGGGGCGGGGCGGGGCGGGGCGGGGCGGGGCGGGGCGGGGCGGCTCTGCGCGCCGACGCGACCGCTGGGGGCGATTTATTTAGCAGCGCTAGTGCTGGACCTTAATCGCCACACTCACACACACACACACACACTTACACTTACTCTTGTTGTTGTTGCTGCCGCTGCGACAATCATGTACATTTGTGGTCCGCCCCCTGTGAACTATGGCGGCGGCCATTACCGGCCCGACATTCATCTCACTCACATCCTTCTCCCCCCAGTCCTCTCTCTCTCTCTCTCTCTCTCTCTCTCTCTCTCTCTCTCTCTCTCTCTCTCTCTCTCTCTCTCTCTCTCTCTCTCTCTCTCTCTCGCTCTCTCTCGCTCTCTCTCTCTCTCTCTCTCTCTCTCTCTCTCTCTCTCTCTCTCTGCTCTCTCTCTGCTCTCTCTGCTCTCTCTCACACGTACACGGGAGCACACACTCGCATCCGGCACAACGAAATAATTAAGGAGCTAAGCAATGCAGCAGTAGGAGGGGGTGGCTTTCAAGCGCATAGTTGGAGGGGTTCATCGAGCCGCAAGACCCCTCCGTCCCGTCCCCGCACCGACCCACTTCCCTTCCACGAGTTCTACTACTTCAAAACCCTCCCCTCCCCTCCCCTCCCCTCCCCCCGCCCTCCGCCAGGTACACAGACGCATGCGACCCGCGACCACCCCCCCCCCCTCTCATACCAGCTCCCCGTCGTAAAGCGTAACAAACGCCTGATGCTTCTTTATAATATCCTCCAGCTGAGGCATAAATCTCGAGCGATGCACTTTACTCACTCAATTCTGCAGCAGCAAGGAGTGGAGCCACCTCGTGAGCGTGTGTGTGTGTGTGTGCGTGTGCGCGCGCGTGCGTGTGTTGTGGTCTTCTACTGCGCTCATTCTGGCGACACAAACGACGTCAGTGAGGGCCGCAGGGGTTGGTGGTGGTGAGGGGCTGGCTGATGTTGGGAGAGGAGGAGGGAGAAAGGGAGGGAGAGAGAGAGAGGGAGGGAGGGAGGGTGCGCTTTCTTGGCGCAGCGCGCGTTGGCGGCAGAGCGGCGGCCGGTACTTCGTCTACATAAATTTCACTTTTCCGTGTGCGGCGCCAGCAGTGGCTCTCGTTACATCTCCAGCTGAGACTCTTCCCCACCCACTTCCTCTCTCTCTCTCTCTCTCTCTCTCTCTCTCTCTCTCTCTCTCTCTCTCTCTCTCTCTCTCTCTCTCGCGCGCGCGCGCGCTCAGAGGACGAATACTTGCACGCAGCCTCGACGAGAGCCTTTATAACGAGGAGCAGCGCGCTGTGGTACATATATATATATATATATATATATATATATATATATATATATATATATATATATATATATATATATATATATATATATATATATATATATATATATATATATATATATATATAGCTACATGCGTGAATTTAACCGCCGTTGTAGAAATGTTGTTGCCGCGAGGACACGTGGCCTCGTTATCCCCCCTACCTAGCTCCTTGCTGACGTCAGTGTCAGTTTGTAATCAGCTCGGTAAAGAGCCTGCTGCAATGAGGTATTTCGTACTGGCGTTATCACTGCCGCCCGCGACAATACCGCGACAATACCACGCCACGTCGCCATCAGCAATACCAGCCTCATCATCATCCCATCGCGGGCGATAAGGACATTCGTCACGGTGCTGCTCGGCGCCGGGGGCGGGGGTGGGGGCGGGGCGGGGCGGGGCGGGGCGGGGCGGGGGTGGGCTGGTAATTGGTGTAATTGGGAGGGGTGGGGTGGGGTGGGGGCGGCGCTCTCTACATGCATATTGCAGCGAGAGGGCCCGGGGCGGGCGGGACTAGCTGTGAAGCGCCCCCACCCCCTACCCCCCGGGTCGTCTGTCGCGAGCTCGAATTTCGACTTTTCTCGCGCTTGCTGGTAAAAGAAAACGAAAGTATACATTCGTGACGATGCCGCGAGCGACTCGGCGTAAGCAAGCTGTCGAGAGTAAACCCGCATGAGTATGTGACAGCATGAGAGCGCCTCAATTCACTTGAGTTTTATTTTGTGTGTGGTGTTTTTGGCAGTGCTCCTGTCATGCGTGAGGGGTGGCGGGAGGCGGCGGTGCTCGTACCGCAGGAGGCGCCGCGCCGCGCCGGGTCCTCGGCCCCATCACCCTGTCCTGTACTGCCCTCCACTTCCCTCCCCTTCAATTTTCTTCGTCTTTAAGCCCCGGCTGCCCCGCCCCGCCCTGCCCTGCAGTACATCCTATAAACTTTGCAAAATGATTATACATCTCCGCCCGTGCCTCTATTATGTTGTGATCCGACGTCATTTTTCCCCGTCGCTTTTCTCTCGTTGTTTAAAATCGCGACGCCCGGGCCTCTTCTTTTTGGAAATGAGGGGAAGGAAGGCGGGGACGGCGCCTGCTCGGTCACACCTCAGTGCTCGGCTGGAGCAGCCCTGCTGGCGGCCCTGCTGCTGGCGGCCCTGCTGTTCCTGCTGTTCCTGCTGGCCCTGCTGGCCCTGCTGCCCCCGGGCCCTAATGCCATGCAAATGCGCGTCCCTTCGCGCCGCGCGCAGCGGCACGCGTCTTCCTCCTGTTGTAATTAAAAAGGCGAGGCCGGGGACGAGATTGCGTGTTCGAAAATCCGAAAAATACACTGCAAAAAAAAATAATTGTTTTAAATCGAACATTCCCTGGATGTTTCTGCTTCAAAAATTCAGATCTGCTTCCCTCCCTCCTCCCCGGTCGCTCTGCTGCGCGAGTACCCCACCCCATGCGTGCGCTCTCACCTTACCTCCGCGGGCCTGGACCCCGGCCTGCCCCGCCCCGCCCCGCCCCACCCCGCCCGCCCCGCCCCGCCCGCGCGCTCCTAATTGCGTAATGGCCCTATTCCGTCCCGCGTCAGCCCGGCCCGTGCAGAGGGATTAGCCTTAAGCGCCACCGCCGCCGCGGCCCCGCCGCGTGTCTCCCCGTGAGGAGTACGTCGCACTACTCCTCGTGCAGGAGGAGTTGCGTCCTGGTGACGTGGTCTCACTCCCCACCGCCCCGCCCCGCCCGCAGCGCCCTCCCCAGCTTCACCCATAACAATATCCAGCAGTCAAATTGGAATATAATCGCCTGTCGACGATTTAGTGGATGCCGCCTCCTGCCGATCCGGCCGTGCTGGCCCCGGCCCCAACCTGGCGCCGCCACCGCGCGCACCCCGGGGTGTACTATCCCTTCACGACATTGCCTTCCCTGCTGTGCTTTTCTTTGCTTTTTTTTTTCGTCCCCAGCACTCCCCTAAGTCTTCTCTCCCTCCCCGGTCTCTTTCGGCGCTGCCGGGGCCGCAGGGTGGATCGGCTGTTGGTAATATTAGTGGCTTCCTGCTTTACCTCGTCGGTATAGATTTGGCGGTGGGGGGAGGGGAGGGGCAGTTTGCATCCTCCAGTGACACGCTCTCCTCTCCAAACCTGGCCCCTATCTCCCTTTCTTATCCCTGCCCCTGCTTGACCCCCATCCTAATTCCAAAAGTTTAAACTTTGATGATTTGTGGCTGCTTTTCGGTTCGCTGTGAGGGCGCTGCAGGGCGCAGCCGGGAGGAAAGGGCTTCCCCGCTCGCTCACCCCATCAGAGAGCGCCCGCCCGCCACATCTACCCCCCCTCCCCCCCCTCCCCTACTGGCCAACTCCTTTTCAACATGGTGATCCCTCTGGTGGCCGGACCGATAGAGGACTAATCCCCCTGACGCTTTTGCTTCCCGCTCGAGGGATTGGGATGGGGATCGCGCATAACCTCGTTGGACGGAACGGACCGGATCATTTATGGAATCAGTTTCGCATTCATAGTGGGGACAGGAGAGAGGGGACTGAGCGCCGGCTTTTTTTCCACCTGCCGTTTTTTTGTTTTTTTTTTTTGTCACTTTTTTCGCGGCTGTGACGCGGAGGGGATGTGGATGTGGGCCGCGCCGCCGACACATGCCTCTCGCCGGCCTGCTGCTGTTCGACCATTCCGTTTGATACGATGAACTTAATCAACGGCCCAGTAGGTTCAGCGCCGCCCCCTCCCACTGTAAAAAAATACATCTTTGTAAATTTACGACTTTTTTCGTAATTTGCAAACTGTTTTGTAACTTTACTATCGAAATCGTAAATTTACGTAAGCCTATTTGTGCTCGTTTAAGAATCACAAGTCAATACCAAGGTGTCCTTGAAATTTTGTAATTTTACAATTAGATATCGTAACTTTACGACATTTCTCATGGAAAATTTTCCCGTAACCCTTACTAACATTTCTCACAGTGGGCCCCCTCGTCATGCACTCGAAATATCTACAACAATCTTTTTTGCTATTTGAAAAACCGGACCCAAGAGACAGCGTGGCCATTGTGGCAAGTCGCTGAAAAAAAAATAAGTTTGTGGAGAGGGATTGCTTTATCCCCGGTGAGGTGGCGATGGTGGGGAAGCTCCCCCCTCCCCTCCCCGCACCTGCCTCGCCCGACACTGGATCCCCCCCGACTAGCTGTCCGTCCGTCCAGCCCCCGGGCTAATCTTTGTTTTCTCCTCTGTTGCAGGTAAGCCATTGTACAAGGGAGCCACATTACAAGGGATTTGGTGAGACTAAGACTGTGAGAAAATATTTCGAAAATAACGAAATGGGAAATGTTGAGCGCAGCGGTGAGCCTGTGCTAAAGAAGAGAGGGTTGGGGGGAAGGGGGGGGAGGATTTCAGCGAGGTCTGAAATATGATTTTCGCGCTGCGCGCTCTGTTTGTGGGCCTGAATGAATTTCCAAAGCCGAGAGTGGTCGTGTCTGGCACTTGAAAAGAGCGAACGCGACAGGTGTGTGTCGGTTGAATTTTTCATACCGTTGGCGTTCTGGGGTGGGGGTGAGGGGTGGGGGCTCTCGCACGCGGCCGCGTGGGTGGCGGGGCGGGGGCGGGGCGGGCCGATGTTGTTCTTCCATTATTCGTCCTCAGCGCGTGTCCGTATGTGTACACGTGTGTGTGTGTGTGCGCGCGCGCGCGCCTGTGTGTGTCTAGTAGCGGTAACCGCTCTGGTTTTTATTTGCATTCTCCCCCGGCCCGCCCCACGGCTACGTGCCCAGAGGGGCGCTCGCCACCGCTAGCCGCACGCTCGGCCGGACACTTTTAGCACTCGCGGCTGCACTGCTGGCCCGCCCCGCCCCGCCCCGCCCCGCCCCGCCCCGCCCCGCCCCGCCCCGCCCCGCCCCGCCCTGCCCCGCCCTGCCCTGCAATGTCCTCTCCTCCCCCGATCCCCTGCGCATTCACACCGCGAGACCCACCGCTACTTCTCACCTGCAGCCCTCTAGTGTTTTCAGAGTCAGTATCAATAACGTGCGTCAAAAGTGACGTGACATGACGTGACGAGCTGCTGTGACAAGTCGCCTCCCTTTTTGTTTTGTCCCCCGGTTTTCATCCTCCCCTATCTGTTACACTCACAATGTCCGCGCGTCGCCCGTAACCCTCTCTCTGTGAGGCGGACACTAGTCACCCCCCCCCCCTGTCACTGCATTGCGTTGTGCAACCGCGAATATAGGCGCACCGCCGCCCTGTGCCGCACACAGATTTCCTTTTCCCTCTTAAGAAAAGAAATAGAAAGCTGAGATCTCGTGTCCGTCCTGGTGCATACGCGCGCCCATACTGGGTGTCGCGCCGCCCCGCCAGTGACGCACAAGCGCGCAAAATGCAAAGTTTGGGGTCATCTGTGCAGGACGCCCCGCCCCGCCCCGCCCCGCCCCGCCCCGCCCCGCCCCGCCGTGCCCCGGTCGGTCTCCTGGGAACTTTTAGCCGGCGCGGCGCACAAGAAGTCGATTCGTGATCAGCTTTGTCTCTTCGGCGCGCGGGCCGCGGTCCAGGCAGGGCCGGTAGGAGGGCGGGAGTGAGCGCGCGCGCGGGGCCCACAAGTTATTGTATGGCCGGGAAAAAATTGGTTGCGTTACTGTCGGGGGTATACAATAGGATGGGAGATCGATATGTGTGTAAAGAGACACTGGTCGTCAGCGCTGGGCGCGGGTCCGCGCGGGGCTCTGGTGTCGTTTACAGTGTCTGTGGGGTCCGCTGCGCCTGGCTGCGCCCCGCCCCGCCCCGCCCCGCCCCGCCCCGCCCCGCGGTGACACAAGATGGGGCCAATGCTTGTTGTGATAGGCTCGCATCACTCTTTGTCTCCTTATCAAAGTTGTATTGAATGTAACAGATCTGGTCTCTGTCCCCCTGTCTGTCTGTCTGTCTGTCTGTCTGTCTGTCTGTCGGCGCACCCGCCCGCCACCGCCACTCACCCCGGCCCCATCACTCACATAAGCAGTGTGTGACAGCGAGCTCTCGAGCTGCCGTGAGCGACAGACAGACAGACAGACAGACAGACAGACACGCGAAGTGGAAGTGGAAGGTTGGAGGAAGCGACCTGCACGCAGCCCCGCGTCGTACCTTCCTGAAGGTGTTGAGCCAGGTAGGGGGTAAAGAGATTCAGACGTGCCGAGCTCCACCCGCGGTGCAGCATGAATTCTAAAAACAAAACAAAAAAAAGTTAAAGTCGAAAAAAGTATGTGGAAGTGTCTATGTGTATCAATAAACCTTTGGCAGGACGTGGCGGCGGGGCGTGGCGGGGCGTGGCTGGCCCGGCCGGGGCACCATCGTGTAAGCACTATACGTATGCGATGCCGGCATGCGATCGACTGGGCCCGATTGTTTTGTTCTGCATTTCCGCTCGTGTTATTCGCAGACGGGTTGCTTTGTCGCGCGAATAACTCTTACGTCTCCCCGGTTGAAAAATCGCGGCAAAACGTCGCGTCGTCGTCGGCGTCGTGGTGCTTTGCTTTTGTGGTCGCGCGCCAAGCCAAGGTAATGGGAGTTCGATATACATATGGTTGATGTAATATGGTTGATGGCATTGCGCGCTGCAGCGATTTATGCACCGGCGGGGCGGGGCGCGGTGGGGAGTTTGTCTTAGCCGGCGGAGAAAAGAAACTCGTGTTTTCCAAATCTCTCTCGTGTTTTTTTTTCTTTTTTTTTTCTGCTGCACTCGGCTACTACACTACTTGGAATGGCGGCGGCGGCGCTTTGGCCAGGCCGTTGTTGAAAGGCGGGAAAACGGCCACTAAAACAGTAGGCCGTTTAGTTTTTGCAGCGCGAGGCGGACCCTCTGGTTGCTTTTAGTTGCCACAAGCCTCTTCGGGTCGTTCGTCAGAGTGACCCCTCCCCTCCCCTCCCCTCCCCTCCCCCCCCTCCCCTCCCCTCCACTTGCGCTTCGTTACGGCCCGCGTTGCAGGAGGTACCAGCGGCGCCAGCTAAAGCCCAGTGCTCGCGTCGCCGCCGGGCGCGGGCCGGGCCGGGGGCCGGGGGCCGGGCGCGCCACCCAGTTTGCATTTTAAATTCGCCCGCCCGTTTTTAAAATGCGACGCTCTTCATCCGGGCAATTTAACTTTTGCCGCCTCCGTGAGAGGGGCTCGGGTAAGGGGAGGGGAGGGGGGAGACCAGATTGTGTCGCCTGTTGGCGCGCGACGTCGTAGGCGCGATGAGGTGCGAAGGTTGATAAAAATAAAATAAAAATGTATGAGAGATGGCCCTTTTTTTTCAGGGCGGTAGAGGGGATGTTTTAAGCAGTGTTTTTGAACTAGTTTGTTTTTGAAGTAGTAGCCCCCTTCTTTTGCATCATCGCAACAATAATTACAAAGGTGGTGGTATTATTATTATTATTATCATTATTATCATTTGCATGAGATAGAAAACTGTTAAAAGGAACACCACGATCATAATAAATTTGTCATGCGCATATATTTTTTCTTCTCTCTGCTTTCGGTGACTAACTGAACCAAGCATCCTTGCTGACGCCCCGCCCCGCCTCGCCACGCCTCGCCACGCCACGCCCCGCCTCGCCCCGCCACGCCCCGCCTCGCCCCGCCACGCCCCGCCACGCCCCGCCACGCCCCGCCACGCCCCGCCACTCTCTGTCGCCGCAGAGCTGGCACTGTTTACACGAGTGGGATTTGGAAGTCGGTGCGGAGGCTCGCGCCTGCCTCCACTCCGCTGCCACCATCAAGTGCACCACCGTGACCCCTCCAGGGAGGTCAGAGCCCGCGGGGAGGGGGGGGGGGGATTCAATCAATCTTGGAGAGAGACGCGATCTGCGTGTTGCCGTGGCGGGGCAGGGCGTGGCGTGGCGTGGCGGGGCGTGGCGGGGCCGCGGTGGGCCTAAAGCCACCCCTCAGGCGGCTCTCGAACGGCCATTAAATTTAGCGATGGTCGTTCATCTCCGACTTTTAGTCGCTGCTCTACCAGTCGTACCACCCACCCCCGCCCCGCCCCCGCCCGCCACCCTTGCTCTTTCTTTCTCGCGCGCCTAGTGATTGTATCTCTCTAAGTCGTCCTCTGCTCGCGAAATGGGAACGGACAAAACATACGCCCTGCAGTTTAGCGGTCCGGCCCAGGGGAGCGGCAAGGGCCTTAGGCCTGCGGGGCGGGGCGGGGCGGGGCGGGGCCCTCGGCGAAGGAAGAGTGAGAGGACTGGCGGGAAATCATTGAAACATTCATAGCCGAGCCGACTCGCCTCGCCTTGCCCTCTCGGCGCAGCAGCGGGCGGCGGGCGGCAGAGAGGGAGGGCACGCATCACTCTGCCGCAAACGAATGCGGCCTGCGAATAATTGGTGGGAAAGAGATAGAAAGACATGGGGTGCGGGAGGCAGGGCGGGAGACGGTGGAGGGCTGGCAGAGGGGCAGGGATCACTAAGAAATGGGCTCAGGCAAAAACGGGAGACGACGATGTATCCCCCGCGTTTGCGGTATTTCGATAAATCGAAGTCGATACATCGCTCGGCCGGGGTGGGAGGCAAAGGCAGCGGCCTCCTCTCTCTCTCTCTCTCTCTCTCTCTCTCTCTCTCTCTCTCTCTCTCTCTCTCTCTCTCTCTCTCTCTCTCTCTAAACTCTCTATTTCTGTCTTTCGGCAATGGAGGAAGAGAGAAGTACGTAGAAGGGCGCAGGCAGAGGGGAGAGGAACAAGAAGAATTTGGCGGTCGCGGCACTACAATGCCTCTCTCTTTATCCGTGTTTGTGTGTTTTTCGGAAAAGAAGTATTGACACGTCGACTTTGATGTCGATGTAACGGCGGCTGGGTGCGCTGGGTCCGGGAGCGCTGCTCCGGTTCACTGAGTCCGGCAGCCTCCTCCGGGCGCGGGGGGAGAGGAGGGGGGCTCTGTTTGGCAGAGGCAGCAGGCAGACTGATGGTTTGGTGGTACAAGCGGCCGCGGCCGGCCTGGGCCGGGCTCGGCCATGGGGTTTGGTTTTGGTATCCTCGTCTGCTCTCGCTATCTCTCTGTGCGTCTCTAACCCTTTCCTCCCCCCCCCCTACTCTCTCCCTCTCACAGAACTTTTCCCTCGCTATGTATATATCTCTCTCTCTCTCTCCTGCCGCGTCTTTGGGCGCCCCCGCGCACGGAATTGATGCGCGCTCCCGGTCCCTCTTAACTCCGATTGCCTCATTTCTTTGTGGGACTGGGGCCCAAATCAAACACCAGTGGCCACGCACATGCGCCCGTCAGCCCGCCCCCGCCCGCCCCTCCTCCACCGAGAGCACGCTCCTCCTCGCCATGCCCCTCCTCCCCCACCTCCACCTCAGCCCCTCGCTCCACCCGGGCAGGCCGAGCCAGGGTGCAGTCCAACTTGTTACTTCCGAACGATTTCCTCTGCCTCCAAGTTTTGCAAAATTGACGCGCTGTGAAGTGTTTGCTTCATCTCTCTCTCTCTCTCTCTCTCTCTCTCTCTCTCTCTCATTCTCTCCGCGGGGAGGGGAGTCAGGAAGCCTGTGCGCCGCCCTGCCCCCCCCCCCCTTTCAGCAGCAGCGGAGCCGGGCGGAGAAAGGCACTCTTTCGCCCCTCTCTGGACAGGCAGGCTACTCCCTTAGGGGCTGCCCTGTCCGTCCAGCGGGCCGGCCACTGCTGTGTCCCCCTTTTGTGGGCTCAGAGAGAGAGAGAGAGAGAGAGAGAGAGAGAGAGAGAGAGAGAGAGAGAGAGAGAGAGAGAGAGAGAGAGAGAGACACGCGGTGCGCCATGTGCATCATAGGTCGCACCCGAAGCCCCGGCGTACCTCTGCGAGCGGGCATTAGAAAAAGTTTGGCGGGGACTGCGGGTGAAAACGTGACAACCTGACGCGACGAAGGGCCCTGGGTTTGGGCGTGGAGTTCGCTGCTGGTTTGTGGGGGAAAAAATGGAAGGGGTGGGGTAGCAGGAAAGGCAAAGGAGAGAACCAACAGAGAGAACAACAATACGTTATTCTGTAAGCAGGAGGGGGGGGGGCACTTCATCAGGGCCCAGCAGGGCGCCCTTATGGCTCCCACCCCGTAACCCTCTCCCTTCCTCTCATGCCGATTATCAAGTTCGGCCGCCGGGGGGGGGGGGGGGGGCGCTCCCGGGTCGCCCCGGCCGCACTCTGTCGCTCGCACAACCATTATTAAACTTTTCCCCGAGTCAAAAATCTAATTACGAGTGCATTAATCAATTAAATGAGTGACGTGGCGTCCCCGGAGCCGCCCCGCCCTGCCCCACCCCGCCCTGCCCCACCCCGCCCTGCCCCGCCCTGCCCCACCCCGCCCCTCTCACGCCTATCGCTGCTTTGGTGCGAGCGAGCGCGACTCCCAGGGGATTACTCTCACCGTAAAACGAGTCCCGAAAAACGGGAATAGAAAGCGGAAAAAAAAGAGTTATTATTGAATCCGGTTCGATGTGCGGTGCGGCGGAACCGGTGGTGATGTGTCTGTCCCCGGTCACCTGTTGCCTCTGGAAATACTCTGGGAACGCCTCAACTCGCCCGACGCCCGCCCCGCCCCACAAGCGGCCGGCGCGGCGCGGCGCCGACGGGTCCGCCCCGCCCCGCCCGCCCTAATGCAAATCGTAATGACCATAAGTATCTGGCTGACGGCGGCGGTGAGGTGGCGAGGCGAGGCGTCGCGCCCAGGGGACTCCGCTGAGCACTGGGGGTGCGCCCGCCCCGGCCGCCCCGCCCCGCCCCGCCCCGCCCCGCCCCGCCCCTGGGGACTTGCGCGCTGCTGGGAGGTCCTCTCGCTATCCGACCCGACCGGCCGCGGCCCCGCCCCGCCCCGCCTCGCACCGCAGCGTGGACGACCAGATATTACAATTACTTTTAGGTTTTGACTCCTGCTCTATGTCTTATGGCCGTGGCGGCGCGCTCAGGGGTGGAGAGCCGCGACCGGCGGCCCCGCCCCGCGCCGCACCAGGGGGAAGCACCCCGACCCCGAGCAGCAGCAGCGGCTACACAGCAGACGCGCCCCTCCTACTTGTACTAAATGCAAAACAATAATCCTTCCTTCCTGCCTGCCTGCCGGGCGGGGCGGGGCGGGGCGGGGCGGCAGCTGGTCTGTCGCGCAGGTGATTGCTAGAGAGCCCCCCCCCCCCTCCCCCCTCCCGCTGCTGCTGCTATCTGTGGCGCGCGCCCCCGCCGGAGCTGCTGATGATAATGGTCTTCTTGGTGCTGCGGCTGCGCGTCGCGCGCGTCCCCAGGGGCGGGGCGGGGCGGGGCGGGGCGCGGCGGGGACAGATCGCCTGATTACAACTTGAAACCCCACCGAGTAATTCGGAAAGTCTCCTCCCCGCCCCGCCCCGCGCCGCCTTATGTCTCAGTTTGTTGCTGCGGTGGGCGAGGAGGTGAGCCGGGCGCGAGGGAGGCGGGGGGGGGGGGGGCGCGCGGAGGACCTGCTCGGCCTGCCCCCCGCAGTACGCGGTGAGGTGATGTAGCTGCGGTTAGGCCATCCCTCCAGGCGCGGCGGCCGCTCTGGAGAGAGTCCAGCGGGGATGCGTGTAGTGGGCCGGACCCATCTCCGCCCCGGGCCGCGGTCCGCCCCCCTCCCCCTCCCCACCCCGCCCTACCGCCTCCGACTTTAGCCTTTTCGCTGGACTAGCAGCTTTGAAACGAGTTCTGTGTCCAGCCAGGCGGAGACTTCCGCTTATTTCCGCTGGAATAGTTGACGCTGGACCAAACGAGCGTCGCCACTGTTTCATCAAATGTAACAAATGTAACCATTTTTTAAATGGCTCTAAATTTCGCGCCGCGTTTATTCACTATGCGAGTCGATCAGCGCGAAGTCAAGCCAGCCCCTCCCCTCCCCTCCCCGCCCAGCACGGCGCGGCGCGGCGCGGGCTAATGTCGCGAAATCCGAGATATCTGTTGGGCGCCGGCGCTCGAATATCGCCGCTCGTTTTTGCCCCTTGTGTTTCTTCTTACCTTTTCCCCGGGGCGTCAGAGTATCATTTTCCCCCTTGAAGCGCCGCGGCGTGGCGTGGCGTGGCGGGGCGCCTCTGCCTCCCTGTCGTGGCTCTCCGTCCCTACGCCACCACTTCTCCCGTTTCCTCCCCTTCTCTTCCCCTCTCTTATTCTGCTGGTGAAAGCGCTAAGCGTCCGTAGCTCCCCAGAGTGGGGGTGCACCTGAGCCCACTAGCCCCCTTTCTCCCCCTACCCCCTTCTCTCCCGACTGCTCCCCCCCCCCTTGCCTCCACCCCCATCCCCACTCGGACCCGGCAGCGGCGGCGGCGCATCTGGTCCCTCCAGAATTTATATCGACAATTTTCGGCCTAAGTCCCAAATCTATACCGATATCGGCGGCATAACTTACGGGGTCGCCTGCTGGCGCGGAGGGCGTCCGAGGCGGCCCCCGCTGCCCCCTCCCCGCCCCGCACTGCCTGCACCGGGGACCATTTGCATGGGGCTGGGCGACCCGAACGCGTCCCCATCCCCCCCGGCCCCTCTGAGCCCCACGGTCCATCCCGCCCCCCGCCCCACCCCACCCAGCCTACAGGGCTACCCACGAGCTCTATTTCGCGAGAGATTTTATTCGAGTGTGTCGCCCTTCGTCGGTCTGACTACTACTTTTTCCCGGCCTTTTTTTTTCGGACGACTTGCTAGAACATCTTTTAGAAGGGGCATTAATTAAACGTGTCCCGGTCTTTGTGGCCGCGAGGAGCCACCTCCTTCCCCTCCGCGTCTCTTGAGGTAATGCGGCGTAAGGCATCTCGTAATTTACTTGAGCGCGCCCGGCAGCCCCCGCCCCGCCCCGCCCGACCTCAATTGGTTCTTAACGTTATTGGCGCGTGCCGTGCTGTTCAGCCGATTTGCATAAAAATGCGAGGCGTGCGTGCGCGCGGCTGCGGCGGGGCGGCTGCAGTAGTAGTTAGCGCCGGCCCGGCGTAGAAAAAGAAATATTCGGAAGATACGCGACGGCTTAATGAAAAAGGCAACAAAATTTGCTGCGGTTTTTTTTTTTGGTGTCAAAAACGAGAGGATGAGTGAGTAGGAGGAGGGGGAAGTATTTTGAAGCGTCTGTGGCTAGATGTGCGGGCCCGGCCAGCAGCACGGCGGGAGCGGCGAGAAAGAAGAGAGGAAAGAACAAGTTGGCTGGCGTGCGCGCGGGCCCCTTGTAGGCTCAGCCCGGCTAATAGGCCACCCGCACAACTTCCTCCTCCTCCTCCTCCTCCTCCTCCTCCTCCTCCTCCTCCTCCTCCTCCTCCTCCTCCTCCTCCTCCTCCTCCTCCTCCTCCTCCTCCTCCTCCCCCTGCTCCGCCCCGCGCGCTGAGCAGCGCTGAGCAGCGCAGCACCGGCCAATCCCTTTTCTCTTCTAGCTCGGTCTAATCTCCCTCTAAAAGGTTTAGTGCGCGGCGCAGCGCGGCACGGCACGGCACGGCTGGTGCGTCGCCTGAGGAGGCTGGCCTGGAGCTGCTGAGCGCTGCTGAGCGCTGCTGAGCGCTGCTGAGCGCTGCTGAGCGCTGCTGAGCGCTGCTGAGCGTCCAGCCACTCATCCTCTAGCCTCCCCACACCCGCCGCCCCGCCCCGCCCCCGCCCCCGCGGAACCTAATCATCTGGCCGCGCCGACGACCAAAAGCTCCTCATCATCAACATTTCATCCGATTTCTTAAAATAAAAGAAAGGCGAAAAAACGGTCCCGGGAGACGGGGGCGCATGGTTCGACGCGCGGCCAGACGGCGCAGGCTGGAAAGAGTATGGAGCGTGCAAGTGGGAAAAAGTTAAATTATATCGCTTGTTTGAGTCAGTGCATAATATATGTATGCGTTGCATCTTACTTCAAGGTAAGCGGACGACTTTGGTGACCCGAGCTGAGATACGGTATTATTCAGATCAATCTGACTGTCGTGCAGTGATCTTTATTGCGGCTTTTCCTCCTTGGCCGGGCTTACAATAGAACGAAGTCTATACCCGTACGCGTTTACAATACAAACAGCTTTTCGTATTACAATATTGCTGCCATCGCTGCCATCACGATGACAAGTATTATTATTATGGAGCCTTCCTCCTTGTGTGTATAGTATAGCGACGGTTGTCAGATATCGGGTTTCGCCGCTGACCTACCGCAGAAGCAATTCCTCGTTATCAGACGTGAGGCGGAGGCACTATCGTGACACTAATAAGCTCGCCCGGTGGCTCCCGGCCCCGGCCCCGGCCCCGGCCGGCCCCGGCCCGCCTCAAGGCCTCGGCCCTTGACAAATGTGGCCTGGCAGATAGCAACCTGCTGGCCTGTCCCGTCCCGGCCCGGCCGCGCCTCCTTGGGGATAATTAATTATTCGAACGTCCTGCCCCCACACAGATTGTGTTTTGTTTCTGTCAGATATAAAGGAGGGGTGACCGGAGCCGGGATGCGTATTGATTGGGCGGGCAGGCGCGGTCCTATCGGCTGCGGGACCGCGCGTCGTGTGACGGCACGTGACGGGCGCATCGGTCGCTGTGATCGCTCTGCGTGACGTGACGGCCGTGACAGTCCAGAGCTGTGACGGCGGCATGAGCTTGCGCTATGCATCTTAACAGGACTACGCGGCATAGTTGTCACTCTAAAGAATTTCTTATTTCCGTTTTGGGTTTCGAACGAGTACGGTGGGGTTTGAACGGTTTGCTGCTGCATATCGGGCTGCGCTCCCATAGCCATCGAGCTGCCCGTCGTCTCGCCCGCTCTGTTTAGCAAGTCGTGGAGATTGGGGAGCCGGGCCGGGCCGGGCCGAGGGCCGTGACGCCAAAGCGGCCCCTCCCCTCCCCACTGCCCCGCCCCGCCCCGCCCCGCCCCGCCCGGCCCGGCCGCTAGCCATGGGACCAGACTGCCATCAGATGCACTAGTGTGACAGGGACTTATGTCGCATCGTTTGGGCCCGGGCCGCGCGCTGCGCTGCTGCTGGTTCAGACTATGTCGCCCGATGGTATCTGCCTGCCCGTCCCGCCTTTGTCATTGGGCGCGAGGGAGGAGAGAGAGAGAGAGAGAGAGAGAGAGAGAGAGAGAGAGAGAGAGAGAGAGAGAGAGAGAGAGAGAGGGGGGGGGGCGCTCTCTGCAGCGCTCCACTCGAGCTTTGGAAACTGTGAGGAGGATGGCTCATCGCGGCGTTCGACCCGATCCGAGCTGTGTCACCAAACACAAATGTATAGTCCGGGCCGGGACTGTCGGCGCGCGGGGCGGGGCGGGGCGCGGGGATTGTTTCGGAACTTTCGTTTTCGTTGTTTTGTCCCAATGTGACGAACGCCAATTAGTGTTAATGGACTAAAGCCATTAATGGGTCCATTACGGGGGCAAGTTGGCCCTCGCTGTTCACTAGATTAACGCGGAGATACATCTTTACAATGAACTTTTGGGGACACGGCGCGCGCGCGCCCATCCGCTGTCATTTGCATGCGCCCCCTCCGCGGCCCCGCGCGGCCCCGCCCCGCCCGCCGCCCCCCGCCGCCCCGCCCCGCCCCGCCCCGCCCCGCCCCGCCCCGCCCCGCCCCGCCCCGCCTGCCTCCGGCATCCATCGCCTTGTCGGGCGCGCGCGGCCCGGCCCGTGTTGTTGACAGTGTACCGGTCCGGCGGGGCGTGGAGGGCGTGGACGCCACGGGATGAGTTGAGGAGCTTCGACTCTAGATCGGTTCGACAGATGTCGCCCGGGCCGGGCCGGGCCGCGCGCTGAGGCCAGCAGGGGCCAGCGCATGCAGGCAGGGGCCGGAGCAACGGGTCTTTGGCCTGGCTGCGCCCGCGCTCCCACGCCCAACACACGTGGCGCGGGCGCGTCGCGTCAAATTGTATATTTAAATTCTGGGGGAAAAAATTGTACGCCCACTTTTGACGCGGGTGTGGTGGTATTTGAACCCGCGTACTGCGCGAGGCGAGCCCTTAGGGGGATCAGGTGTCTGCCACATGGTAATTATTTCAACATGAAATTCGCCCCTCTTTTGCTTTGGTCCATAACGCTAGCAGAAGCCTCCCCTCGGCTTTGCTGCTCATCTCTCTCTTTTTTTTCCACTCCCTTCCCCCCTCCGCTCATCCCTTCAATGTTATTTGCATACCCCTCGTCCACGGCTGGTCGCGTTTAATTTGACGGGTAACTGACACCTGACACGCGGATACTTTTTTTTCCGCATTTTTTTAAAACTTTTTTTTGTGTGTTCTTCTGGTTCCCGGGCTTAGCTCATCCCCCCTGTGGCCGTGAATATTATGATGCGCCCATGCAGGAAGTGATGTACCCTCACGCGGCAGGAGGGGAGGGGGGACGGGGGAGGGGGAGGTTTATAGATAAGCGACCCCCATCTCTCTCTCTCTCTCCCTCTCCGCTCAGCTGGTACTTGGATAAGTGCTTTAATCACCCTCCTGTCATAATGATTATGGAGGGATGCAAATTTTCTTCCGCCCCTTTTTATTTTTTCCTAACTGTGCGGCACAGTGCGCCGCCGTCGGCCACCAGGCCCGTCCCCATGGCGCTGCCCCGCCCCGCCCCGCCCCGCCCCGCCCCGCCCCGCCCAGTATATTCAAGTCGGTACAATGCGGCCGTACGCGCGCGCGCACACACACACTCACATGCACACTTAAATAAACGTATAACGGCCCCCTGCCTTTATGTAACGCAATTTAAGACTGCGCCAGCCATCTTTATTATTTTATCCATTTTCCCGGAATATGAGTTGCATTAACTGCAGTGCTTCTGCCGGGGCGGCGCAGCTGCAGCTGCCGCGTACTTTGCATGGCTCGGCGGGGACGTACGGGCGGGCGGCGGGCGGGCGGCGGGCGGGCGGCGGGCGGGTGAACGCCGTTAAAACGAGACCTGCCGCGCCTTTTAGTTGTCTTCCATCCCGAGCAGCTGGCGGGCGGGCGGGCTGCTGGCTGCTGGCGCTAGGCGAGGTGCTATGCAAGCGCCCAAGCACCGACTAATCTCATCATACATTTTTATAATCCTCTTGCGGATGAATAAGTCATGGCCATCCGTTTTCAGCGCGGCGCGCTAGGCCTGCGGGGCGGGGGGGGATACACGTGGCCGCGCGCGCCGCGGCGCCAGGACGGGGAGCTGCGGCGTCGCGGCGCTTCTGTTTGAATTTCTCTGCTTCTCGCGGAGGAGTCAGTCAAACAAGACCTGCTAACGAAAGTAGAGTCGGAGGAAGAAGGGCAGGGATGTGTATGTGCGAGAGAGAGAGACAGAGACAGAGAGAGGGGGGCATCGTGGGGCCTGTCCTAGGAAATCTATCGCTCATGGCATCTCCCCCTTCCCCCCGCCCCCGCGGCCTGTCGCCCCGTCCCCGCTGCTGGCCAGTCGTGAGAGTCGAGGTCTGATTTTCCTCTCTCACTCTCTCTCTCTCTCTCTCTCTCTCTCTCTCTCTCTCTCTCTCTCTCTCTCTCTCTCTCTCTCTCCCCTTGTCGCTCCTGTGCCCGTGCATGAGTGCATATTGGTCGCCAGCGGCCAATCAGATTGGAATGCCATCGCCTTTATTTATCAGCAGGCAGCAGGCAGCAGGCCTGTGGGGCGCGGGGTACCGCCGGCAGCCTCGGGGAGCGCGGGGTATCGCCGCGACCTGGCCGGCACCAGCCCTTAGGGGGTCCGACTGGTCCAGCGCGGCCTGCTCCTCCTCCTGCTGCCCTGCCGCTGCCCTGCCGCTGCTCAGACAGGCGCCAGATACATTTTTTTTCGGCTCTCGCATCCCGATCCCGCCGATAGCGACCTCTTTTATGCAGCCGCCCCTGCGCGCGTGGGAACTGCGCAGCGCACTGAGAACGGGCGCGGAAGATATCTCGCTCTCTGGGCAAAATGTTTGTCGGGGGAAAAAAAAATAGCGGAGAGCAAACCGTGAAACCGTGTTGTATCGATTTTGAAACGCGCTGCTATTTCTGGCGTGCTGCAGTGTGCAGTCTGTGGCAAAGGTCCTGGCTGGCGGGCCGGGCCGGGTTGGAGGCTGGGGCCCACCCGCAGGCCAGCCGCCCCGCCCCGCCCCGCCCCGCCCCGCCTCACATGACGGTCTGAGGAAGGTCCTTGATTGCAACGCGGAGCCGTCGTCCTGTTTCCACTCTGAATATGCATGCGGCATCGACACGCACCGAGCCATTCCCTTCCCCACCCTCGCCCGCACGTGGTGGGTCAGTCCTGCCCGCCCCGCCCCGCCCCACCCCACCCCACCCCACCGCGCCCCGGCCCGAACCAACCGGCGACACGCCCGGCACCGGCCTCGCCAAAAAAAAATATTAAATTGCTAAGATTTTTCATAAATTGAAATTTGAAAGAAATTTGCCATGCAAGGTGGAACTTCTTTTGGACTCCCGTCCCGTCATATTTCGAGGAAAGCGTTGGAGCGAATGTGACTTCGCCGAGTTTCGTCGGTATAGTTACGCAGCACACGAGGGACAACTTTCGTCTTGCAGCCCTGCGCAGCGCACTGGTGCGCGCGCGCACTCCGGAGCCTGTGTACATCATGCAGCTGCACACACACACACACACACGCCTGTACTAACTCCTCGCCCTTACCTGTCAGCGCCATACTGCTGAGGCGGCGGCGGCGGAGGAGGGGCAGTATCCAGTGTACCTGCTGTCATGGCGAAAGCAGCGAACCCTGCGCTTCCTCTACCCCGCCCCGCCCCGCCCCGCCCCCATATCTACATGCATCCCTCAGAGAGTGGAACTACCATGCCGTCACTTTGTGCTCCCGGAGCCAACTTGTTATGCTTATTACGTGGTACGATACGCTGTGCGAGGTCCCGCCCCGCCCTTAATTTCCTCCTGCTCCTCCTCCGCGCCCTCTTCCCGTGTAGCCCGCAGTCCGGTCCTTTTCATCTCCCTGGGCCGCGCGCGACCCTGGCCTAAGCCAACGAGGCCGTTAGTATTGTGGCGCGCGCGCCCTGAGCCTGAGGGCCGTCGTGCGTCGAGTCTGCGCTGCGGCCGTCCTGGACGACAATGCAAACAACTTTTAATAAATTCTTTTTTCAGGTGGTATAAGGTCGGGCTAAAAAGGGGTTCTCGTTTACCGTGCCACCATTATTCGCGTGTGCGGTTGTGCGACACTGCGCACCGCTCTCAGCCGTCAGCGCAATGCGGTTCTGCCTCGAGCAACAAGCTCGTCCTGTCGCGAATTTGAAGTGCCGCGCGCAACGCAAACCATTCCTAAAGTACATCACCAATATGTACCGCCGCTCCTCTCCATCTCTCTCGTGTTTTCCCTCTCCCTTTATCTCTTTATTTTCCTCACAATGGCTTTGCGATAGGGCCCCGCCCCGCCCCGCCCCGCTACTGCCACACGCCGCGCACCACCTCAGGTCCGACGTGCTAATTAAAACTTGGTCCACACATACATAGTCTCTCTCTCTCTCTCTCTCTCTCTCTCTCTCTCTCTCTCTCTCTCTCTCTCTCTCTCACACACACACATTCGCGCAGGTACACCCACCTGAACTGCTAATGATGGCCCGTGTTGTACTCAGCACAAACACTCGGCCGTGAGTTGGTCTGGGATGAGGCGGTTTTGACGACTGCGATCCTCAGAGGGGCGTAAGACTTGCAGGAGCAGCTATTGGCCAGCAGCGGAAGGGAAACTCTCTTCAATCTTAAGAAAGAGAAGGCAGTCACATGAGCTCCAACTTTGTGCTGAGTCCAATTTTGCTAAAACTGCTACCCCCTTCCTCCCCTCTCCTCTCATCCCCTCCCTACTCTCTTTCTCTCTCGCCGCAAACAGACTGGACAGGTTAGGGCTCCCGCTCCCCGCGCGTTATGAGGAGAGGAGGAGAGAGGAGTGCCAGGTGGGAACGAGTCTGCGGCTCATCGCTCTCGTTTCCTCTCTCTGTCTCTCTCTCCCCCTCTCCCTCCCTCTCCCTTCTTTTCCCTTCTCTCTTTCTCTCTCCTCTCTACGCGCGTAACCTCCCCTTCCCTGGCCAAGCGTTAAGCACGGACCGCTACCAACCCCGCGAGATAGTAGTGGAGAAACTGGGGCGGGGCGGGGTGGGGCGGGGCGGGGCGAGGCGAGGCGAGGCGTTCCAGTAATGAGGACATGTGGGGCGCGGCCTGCCGGACACTGGCTCGCCACCAAGCAGGCGGGGATTGCTTTCTGCGCTGCCAAGGTGAAAGAAGAACAAGAAGAAGGCCAGTACGGTGAGGAGGAGGAGGAGGAGGAGGAGGAGGAGGAGGAGGAGGAGGAGGAGGAGGAGGAGGAGGGTGGCGGCACGGCGCGCGAGACACTTTTGGCTCGCTCCCTCTCACAGTAACACACACGTCGTGCCGTTTACACCTCCCGCCCCGCCCCGCCCCGCCCCGCCCCGCCCCTCACCCTCCCGCCGTCCGTCCTGGAGGAAGAGAATAGGCGCGGGCAGGAGCGGGACGCGCGCTAGCCGAGAGCAAGCCAGCCCAGGACTTTTGTTACACCCTCAACGGAGACACTGACCGAAAAAAAATATTAAAATAAAATGGTTACTTATTTTGGTCGTCTCGCTTTGACTCTTAACGTTAACGTATTTCCAAATTAAAAGAAAAATTGCAAAATATGTGCACCGTTTAAGGCAGTAATGACAACTCAAATGAATGAGAGTCATCCCCCAGAGGCGCGCGCGCGCTCACACGCACACGCGTGGAGATTAACGACACATATCGTTCGAATGCCGTCGTTGCTGCTCGTCTGTTTTCAGCCCCTGCAGCCCCTCCCCCTCTCTCCCCTCCCCTGGCCGTTTAATCACCACTAGACCGCAGGGTGGTTTAGGCCCGCCCCCTCCCCCGCCTCCCTCGTGACCCGGTATGCGGCACGCAGCTTAAGAGCCCCCCCCCCTCCCCCCACCAAGTTGTCAGCCTAATTTCATCCTCGGCGCGAGGCAAGGGGCGTATGCGTGCACGACGCCTTAATTTCCGACGGAGTGTGACGTCTGCGTCGCCATTCCACCTCTCCTTCTCTCTTTATCCCATTTACAGCTCAGCCCTGTCACCCTCTCTCCCTCCTCCACCCATTATCCCCAATCTTATCGCGACTTCTCTCTCTCTCTCTCTCTCTCTCTCTCTCTCTCTCTCTCTCTCTCTCTCTCTCTCTCTCTCTCCCCCCCTGCTCTGGGTCCCATCACCCATCTCCTTTTTTCGCTCCCCTGTGCCGTCTCTCTCCCACTCGTGCAAGCTGTGCGGGACGTCACGGAAAAAGGATATTTTGAGGGAGAAAGTTTTAAAGGCGATTTGTTGTTTTGTTCTGAAGTCACGCGACATGCCCGCTCGTCAGGTCAGTCGTTTATTAATAACAGCATCGGAAAGAAAAGAAGAGAGAGACGAGGCAGAAGTAGTATTAGGCTTATAGCGCACAGCAGCATAGGCATTGTTTTTCGCCCATGAATAGTAATTGGCAATATCGGGGCGCTCACGACATCGCTGCAAAAGAGCATCGCAATGAAAAATGTGTGGCAATGAGTGCAGCGCAGCGGCGGGGGCTCAGCCGTGTGTGGCAAATGTGGACCCCCCCACCAGCCAATAACGCCAACAATGTTTCGCGTGTCGGACTTGCCCATTATACGTCTCCAGAAAAATGATAAAATCGCCCTTCGGCTCGTAAATGTTGTTGCATGCAAAACTCAGCCTGTGCTGTTTTCTTTTCGACCGGAAATTATTGAGCTCATGGCATCGCCGGGCGTCCTGCTGCTGGCGCTGCAGCGGGGGCTGCTGCACAGGGCTGCGCAGGGCTGCACAGGGCTGCAGCCTATCTGAGATTCACCATCTCCGCCCCCCCATCCCCTCTCCCCCTTATTCTGTCGCAGTGCTGGGTCTTTATTAAAATGGGCTTAGTTTAGTTTTCTTTCTCGTTAGCAGTGCAGCCGTTTCAAATTAACGCGCGCCCGCCGGCCCCCGCCTGCTTCTTCTCCTTCCTCTTCTTCTTCTTCGCGCTTTTCTGCCTCTCTGTCTCTCTCTTGTACTGGATGTCGTTGCCGTCTCTTTTGTCGTGCGTATCGCTCGTTTTTATTAATTTTTTCCCCGCCCGTTTGTCCTTTTCTCCGCGTCTTTTGTGCCGCCGCGACGACTTTTCTACAACTTTGCAAGCGTACATTTCTGAAGGACGAACGGGTAAAGGTCGCCCAGTATTCCTCCTCCACACGTCTTTGGGGCGAGCCGCTCGGGCTCGTGTCGCGGTGCGGGGCGCAGGGCGCGGGGCGCGGGGTGTGGGGCGCGGGGCGCAGGGCGCGGGGCGCAGCGGGCGCTCAATCGCGCAGCCGATATACTCCATATCGAGGCGACCTGCACGCCATCTGGCGCCCGGCCCGGCCCGGCCCGTACGGACCGACCGGAAAGCGGATATGCAGCGTGCAGTCTGCACTGCAGTGCGAGGCGAGGCGAGGCGAGGGAGCGGTAGCGTAGCGCCGCCCAACCACCGAGACGGGGGTCTCCTTCTCCTATACCCCGGGGGGACATGCTTGTCTTATGTATGCTATCCTCAATAACCCCCTATCCCTCTCGTCTCTTTCTGACTCTCTCTCTCTCTCTCTCTCTCTCTCTCTCTCTCTCTCTCTCTCTCTCTCTCTCTCTCTCTCTCTCTCTCTCTCTCTCTCTCTCCCTCCCCCTCTCCCCAATCCGTCTCCCACACCCCTCCCCTCCTCTTGCCTCCCTCCCTTTTCACCTCCTACACCCTCTTTTCACCTTCTTTGGTGTAGCACGAAGAGGAAAAAAATGTCCCAGTCATCGGTCCTTCGTCGAAGATGGAAGGCAATCCGAGCATGCTCGGCTGAGGGGAGGGGAGGGGCCGTGCAGGGGTGAGGGAAGGGAGCAGGGGATTGCTGATTTAATATTTTTCTTCTGATTCTCGATTGGTTCGCTTTCGTGTTTACAGAACTTCGTTGGGCATTGCATGTTTCTCATCTTCCATCGGCCCCCCTTCTCCCACCCCTAGTCTCTCTCTCTCTCTCTCTCTCTCTCTCTCTCTCTCTCTCTCTCTCTCTCTCTCTCTCTCTCTCTCTCTCTCTCTCTCCCTCTCTCTCTCTCTCCCCGTACCTCGCGATCCATTTCCATAACACACTTACTCAGCGACCTTTCCCCTCCCCTCCCTCTCCGTCCCCCGTCGCCACTGCCGGTATTTCCTTAGCTGCTCGCAGATTCCGTTTCACTTTGCAGTTGTTCCTTTTTTCCTTCCCTGGCTTTTTTTTTAAGTGTAGCGGGGCTGGACTGACAGTTATTCGAATTGGGTTTGCCCCGAACTGGTCAATTCTTTCTTTTTTAACAAAATGGCATCTACAGCCCTGATAAAAAAACTCACTCTCGTTAGCGATATTTAACTCACCTCACATGTATGCAAACTTCATGTTCCTTCCACTCCTGCCCGGTATACTCCCACTGCTCGCGCTCTCCGCTGCCCTGCATGTGAATGAAATTGGCCGACAGGATCGGGACTGCACACAGCCCCCCCCCCCTCCCCGCTGCTGTTTTAAATCCAACCCTCGCAGTCCAACGTAACTGAATTAGATCCCCACCCCCTCACCGCTCTCTCTCTCTCTCTCTCTCTCTCTCTCTCTCTCTCTCTCTCTCTCTCTCTCTCTCTCTCTCTCTCTCTCTCTCTCTCTCTCGCGCGCGCGCGCTGTCCCTCCATCTCTTGCGTGGTTGGTCCGATGGGTGACGCGTCGCTAACGTTTTGAAACAAGCCGTGCTCCTCATTTGCCGTGGATTGAGGCGGTCGCGCTGGATTATTTTGTGTCACGGTGTGTCACGGTGTCTCACGGCGTGTCACGGTGTGTCACGGTGTGTCACGGTGTGTCACGGTGTATCATACCGATGCGGACACTTTCCGATGCATGCGCCGCGCCGGGGATGCAGAGGAGACCGGCAGCCGTCGGCACGAGTTCAGCTGATTACATCTGCCCCGGTATTTGCGATACGCTCTTTTGTATCCATGTCATCCTCTCTCTGCCCCCCTCCCCCCCCTCTCTCTCTCTGTCTGTCTGTCTCTCTCTCTCCCTCTCCCCCTCCTCTGGTACTACTAGCAGTCCGTGTTCGCGCGCGTGCAAAGCCTGCCTGCCTAGCTCGCGGACAATAGTAATTACGAGGGAAATTGATTGATCTGCTAATTGGAGAATAACACCCACAAGCCTTACCCCATTTCTCCTCCTCCTCCTCCTCCTCCTCCGCCTCCCTGCCTCTCCCCGTCACCCCCTGCCTGTCTTCCCCCTCCCGCTCCCGCCTCGCGGCCGGGCCGGGCCGGTCCCGCGCTGCCACGGCGAGCGCCTGCTGGCTCGTGAGGTAGGCCACCCGCTCCGCTCGCGTGTCGGGCGGGACGGTATCCTCCGCTTCGCAGGCGCTGAGCTCCGAGCGGCCGATGCAGGGTCACCCGTTCCGCGATGTTTTCAACCGTTTTCTGCCTTTTACTAAAACGGACGTTTGTTTTTCTTGTGATCCTCAGGTCCAGCTCCCCAACACGGAGGACACCCTCTACTGGTGCAAGATCTTCAAGCTGCCCGACCTCAGGCGGAAACATCACATGATAAGAGTAAGTTTCATGTTCACTTGAATGGAAAAACATTTCAAAACATTTCGAAACAATACTTATTCATCTCCTGCTCCTCCCACAGTACGAGCCGATCCACCAGGCGGGCAACAGGGCGTACCTGCACCACCTGGTGGTGTACGAGTGCTCCGGCGACGCCTCGCTGTTCGAGAAGCACGTGGCCGCCAAGGGCGAGCCCTGCTACCAGCCGCACATGCCCAGCGAGTTCCTCAGCTGCCACAACGTCGTGGTCACCTGGGCCGTCGGCTCCGAGGTGAGTAGAGGACTGGATTAATTGCCGTCGATTTTTTTTTTTTTTTTTTTTTTTTTACGAGAATGGGGTAATTGTAACGACCGTTTAGATAATATTACTCGACACCTAACATAACTCGTGTAGTTATGTCCCAGTGGTAGCGGAGTTCACAGTGATGATGATCATTTTTTTTCTGGGGTTGGGTCTCCCTGTTTCCCGTACCGTCGGGTCGGGCCGCACGCACACCATGAGAGCCGTGTTGGCGGCGGTGTCGTCGGGGTCTACTTACTGGCCCCATTACTCTGGGACACTTTTGCAACTGTCCCCGTTCTATCCCCCCAAGGACCCCCTCCCCCCCCCGCCCCCTGCACCCGCCCCGCGCTGTCGCTACGCCCCTTTACTCAGATGTCATTATCATTATAGTCATCATTATGATAATCTCGGCCCCATCACCCTTTTGCGAGCCCCCCGTGGACCCCCTCCCCCTCCCCCGGCACCGACCCCGAGCACCCCCCACCCGCCCCCCAACCCTTCCCCTACGCTCCTTGCAACCTGTCATCAGGAGTAGACTTCCCATTCCTTAACGCTATCTCTCTCGCTCTCGCCCTCACACCCCCCGCCCCTCGCCCGGCGATATCGCCCGTCTCTCTCCCTCCTCCTGGCAGTTTGCGTCGCGACGCCTAATAATAGACGTCACACATCACACTTTACGCCCTCCCCAGCCTCATATGGCTCCTACCCCCTACCCTTCGCCCGCCCCTTTTACCCCCGCCGGCCCCCTGCGACCCCCGAACAAGAGGCCCGGCAAGTAGTGCTACTACAACACCCGCCCGCCCCGCGGCGTAGATGGGAGTAAGGGGGGGGGGGGGGGGAGGACTGGGGGAGCTGGAGGGGGAAGGGGGGGATGTAGGTGCGAGGGGGTGGGGGGGTTCTGCACCACAATCAATCTTGCGCAGGACACATACGCCTGAACCACACTTCGTGTCGCCCTCTCGCAACTTCTCTCACCTCGACGGGGCGGGGCGGGGCGGGGCGGGGCGGGGCGGGGCGCAGGGTGGGTTAGTTGGTTCGGGCAGGCTTTTGCGCACCAGCACCTCCCCCTCAACTACCCCCGTTGGGCAAGTAGAAGGGGCTCTGTGTGTGTGTGTTGTGTGTGTGTGTGTGTGTGCGTGTGCGCGTGTGCGTGTACCGCCGCAAGGAGAATTTCTGTGAGGCGAGACTAGTAATTGGCTATCATCACGTCGGCAGCGGCGCAGTAGTGGCTGCGAGTGTGGTGCCCCCCTCCCCTCTCTCCCTCTCTCTCCCACTCCGCCTCGCTCTGGGCATTGACGGCCTGGCTGGCGTGTGTCTCCTGTGTAATCAGCCGAATGGACCGAACGATCGTCCGAGGGCCCCGGCCCCGGCCCGGCCCGGCCCGGCGAGGCGAGGCGAGGCGGGCCCCGCCAGGCTCCAGGCGCTGCTTCTCTCGCTGCGCCAACCGTGTCCATTTTAATGAAAAGAGTCTGCTGCTACTGGCGCTGCCGGGAGGATGCGAGGGATGGTCTGCCTCGGCAGCTATTGGAGGGGCAGGGGGCGGAGGGGGGCGCTAACGACTGGCTGTAATACCGAGGGGGCAGTCCTCATTAGACGGAGGGGGAGTGTGATCTCCGCGAGTGTCTTCTTCTGCCTGCGAGCGGCTCCCCGCCCCGCCCCGCCACGCCCCGCCACGCCCCGCCACGCCCCGCCACGCCCCGCCACGCCCCGCCAAGCCGTCGCCATACCGCGCCACAGCGGCCTGGCGCCGAGAGCTGGAGGGGGCGGCGGGGGAAAAAATAAGGGGAGGGGGACGGGGGGAGGGGGGGGTCATGTCTCCTCGTCATTAATGGCGCTCTAGCTCAGCGGGTGTCAGCCGCAATCCTGTGAGGGTGGGGGGGGGGGGAGCAGTCTCAGGGCTTCTTTGAGGGATGAAAAATACTTCATATTCTTTTCAGTTTTGCTCCTCTCTATGCGGTGTTAACTGAACTGAAAATTGTCCTTGCGAGGTCAAGTTTGTAGTTTTTTTTTAGTGTTAATTTCACGACAGTTTCGGCTCGGGTTTCTGCACGTGTAAATTTACTACTCTCACATACGCCTTAACACAGTCACACACAACCGCTGTGCGCACGCACGGACGCGCGCACGCACATACATACACGTGCAGAGACACCTTGTGTTTGCGTGCAGGCGACCGCATGCGGAGAACATGCAAGCAGGTATGCGTGCGTGTGTGTTTCTGTGTTTGTGTGTGTTTGTGTGCGTGTGCCATGTACTCCCTAATGCGACAATCGGCAACATCTGCAGGCTGTTGGGCCGGCACCTCCTTGGCTTGCGGGGCGGGGCGGGGCGGGGCAGGGCGGCCCCGGCACGGCTGCAGTGAGGTTTCCAGTGGTATAGCGTTTCCAGTGCGGGCGGCTCCGGTCGGTCGGCGAGGCCAATGGGGTTCCGCGGCTCCGGGGCACCGCCTCCGGGTCGTGCTCCTCCAGTGCGGCTAGCTCTAACTCTAGCGCGATTCCAGTCGTATAGCTTTTCTAGTGCGGCTTCGGTCGGTCGGCGAGGCCAATGGGTTTTTCGGGTCGCGTCCGCTTGGTTGGATTTGTCCGGCGCTATGGGCGGCCGCGTCCGAGGCGCCCCGCTGCCCTCCATGTTGTGGTGTGCGCGCCGCGCCGCGTTTCGGACGCCCCCCCCTCCTACCCCCGCCCCCGGCCCCTGGAAGATGGCAATCAGCTGGAGCGCGTTTACTTAACTTGGGCTGACGAAAAGTTTTGTAAAATATATACGTGGAATCACTGGCGCAGCGTCACGCATTCCGAAGAATTGAATTACTTTCTGCAAAAGAATCGGGAAAGAAGCCGACGACGGGGCGGGGAGGGGGAGGGCAATTGGGGAAGGAGGGGGATGCTGTGGGGTGATGGGGGTCGGTGGAGGGAGGGGAGGGGGCTGAAGAAAGGGTCATTGTGGAAGGACAGAAAGAAAAATAAATAAAATCAGCGGGGGGAAGAGACGGGTCGGGGCGGGCGGCGGGCGGCGCTCTCACTCGGAGCGGACGTGCGCCAGAGATATTCACCTTGAAGGTGTCTTCCTCTCGTGTTTGATTTCCTCTTTGCGAAACAAATTGTCTGAGCGAGAGGACGGGGCAGGATGCGCTGCCGCTCGCGTTTTTTTTTTTTTTGTTCTTCCATCATCGACGACAATGTCGTTTGCTAAAACTCTCCGCGCGAGTCGCATCTCGTTAAAAGTTACAGGGCTCGCCTCGCCATGGTGCGAACAGGGAAAACCATTGTATTCGCCTTTTCCCCCTTTTAGTGGGAACGGAAACGTTTCCCGCGCGGTTTTTTCAAACGCGCGCGCGCGCGTCGTTTGTAATGGCCATGAGCGTATAGTGCACGACAACTAACCGACCCTCTCTCTCTCTCTCCCGCAGGGCTTCAACTTCCCGTCGGAGGCGGGCTACCCGCTGGACCCCGGCTCGGGCGCGCGCTTCTACATGATGGAGACGCACTACAACAACCCCAACATCGACCCGGGCATCGTGGACTCGTCGGGCGTGCGCGTGTTCTACACGCCGACGCTGCGGCGCTACGACGCGGGCGTCATCTCGGTGGGGCTGGACCCCAACTGGAGGCACATCATCCCCCCCGGCCGGCCCGAGGTGGTGAGCGAGGGCCACTGCATCGCCGACTGCACCCGCCAGGCGCTGCCCGACCAGGGCGTCAACGTGTTCGCCACGCTGCTGCACACGCACCTCATCGGTCAGTATAAGCTGCATTTTCTTTTTTTCTCTTTTTGTATCCGGAAGGATGCGAAAACTTGCTAAATTTTGTACAACACGGAATTCATTTTTTTTAAAGGCTGATAATTACGTGGTAATTTAGAGCCCCTACAATTAAATAATTTGCAAAATACTACTCCAAAACTTCAGAAAAACACAAGTGAACATCGGAATTGTTCACTAAATTTTCGTTTCCCCTTTGAAGTTGTGCAAGGTTTTTTATTTTGTTTTTAAGACAAAAAATGGTACATAGATGACTTACAGTGGTCTCTTCGTGTGGTTTTCAGGCCGCAAGGTGCGGTTTCGTCAGATCCGCGGCGGCGAGGAGCTGCAGCCCATCACCGCGGACAACAACTACGACTTCAACTACCAGGAGTACCGGAGGCTCAAGAAGCCCGTCAAAGTGTACCCGGTAAGTAGCAGACCGGTACTTCATCCGCCGCGCGGGAGTGGCTCACGGCTCATTGGTCCAGGCCTCTCCTCTCCTCTCCTCTCCTCTCCTCTCCTCTCCTCTCCTCTCCTCTCCTCTCCTCTCCTCTCCTCTCCTCTCCTCTCCTCTCCTCTCCTCTCCTCTCCTCTCCTCTCCTCTCCTCTCCTCTCCTCTCCTCCCGCTGACAATCTCATTGTGTGATCCCATCCTCCCCTCTCATAAGTCGCCGCACGAGAAAGAGCGGTCATGGCGATATTGTCGGCAATAAAGCTGTTGGAAGCAGCAAACTTGGGCCCGCGCCGCCTGCGCCCTGCCCTGCCCTGCCCTGCCCTGCCCAGCCCGAGCCTTCCATTCCTGGTTCTGGCCATCCACCTCAAAGTCACTATCGGTACTCTTACCATACTTTACGAATCTTACGCCCCCTCCCCTCCTATCCCCTGCTCCATCTTAATGCCCCCAGCCCCCCCCCCCTCTCTCTCCTTTTCGTAAGGGGATCATAATTTGCGGCTACTTTTTAGCCCTCGAAATGGCTTTCTCTTTTCGCGCTCTCTCAAGGGGCTTAATTCGAATGCCAATTATTTCTCGTTGGGAGAGCGGGGCGGGGCGGGGGTCTGCTTGCGAGAGCATGAGAAGGGCGCAAAAGAATGGCGCCGCTCAGTTGAGCGGTGGGGCCGGTGGGGCCCGCGCCTCGCGCCCCGCGCCACGCCCTCGAGTTGTTAATCTGCTCACAATCTGCTGTGCAAGTGGTGTGTATACTATTGAAACTTGTCTCATTCTGAGGAGATACAATTAACTGGCCGGAAATCCTCGGGAACCCTCGAGATGTTGGTCTGTCTCTCCCACCATGTCTCTCTTTCTCTCTCCCTCTCCCCCCTCCCGCCCAGCAGCCCTCCAGTGGAGGATTAATTACGTTACACACAGACAGCGCTGCTGCTCTCTCTTGGGCATAATTTCATCAATCGGAACTGATCATTCGCTTCCTCTCTGAGTAGCCGGCCCAGCATCTGCTTCACCGATGCTCCGCCCCGAGTTTTCTCCCTCTCCCCCTTCCACTCCTCCGCGGGCCTCTCCCTTACATCCACCGCGCCCTCGCCCTCCCCTTCCTGCTTCTCTGAGGATGAGATCTGCTGTCAGTTCTCTTTTCTATGCCCTTTTCCTTCCTTTCTTTTTTTTTCGGCCTCGCTTTCATTGCGCCTTCTCGGCCATCCATCTATCTACCTAGCCTTTCTGTCGGCTTCCCTGGTATCATGCTACCCTCGCTGTTGCGCGTCTGGGGTCCGGGGCCCGGGGCCGCGGGCGGAGGTATCCATGCCCCATCCCCACCCCACCCCACCCCCTGCGCCGCCCCGTCCCGCCCCGTCCCGCCCCTGTCCCCGGTACCTTACTTTAAGATTTAAATTACAAAGCTTCTCGCCCCTGGGATCCCTCCGTCGCGCTGCGCTGCGCTGGGCTGGCCGCCCCTGGAAGTGGGGGCTGCGGGGGCGGCGGGGGCTGCGGGGGCGGCGGGGGCCACGCGCACTGTGGCGTGCAAAACATTCTGAGCCGCCCGATGCTCGCCCCCGCGCCCCCGGCGTGACCCCGGAGCCTACGCTTCACAAAACCTTCTCTATCCTGTTCCCTTTTTCCTCTCGCAATTTTGCGCTTTCTGCTGGAATGATAATGAATGAGTTCATAATCGCTTTGAAAATACCAACAGACAGACACATGGTTGACTTCGGGTGACCGTCGCGCATAGGGGTAACGAGAGGGGATGGCGTACAGACCGAGCGACGTCGCCGTGTCTCCTCTCGCCACGCACTCGGGTCGGTTGTGGCCTCAGGGCCGGTACGGGCCTCGCAGTGCAGTACCGTGAAGCAGCAGCCTGCCTGCTCCTCTAGGAGCCTCTCCTGGTCCCCTCGGGGCGGGGCGCGGCGCGGCGGGGCGGGGCGGGGCGGGGTGTAGTGGGGTCCTTCCAAGTCCCTCTCTCCACCCCGGCGCGGCGACGTCGTCCCCAAGTCCCTCGACGACGACGCCAAGCCGAGCCAGGCCGTCGCCCGGCGCCGGGAGAGTCTTCAAGGTGTTCCCTTCCGCCCTTTCAACCGCGCCTCAAGTTTCCGGCGGCGGTGGCGGCGGCAGTAGTGGCGGCTGCTGGGGAATCCGAGGCTGCAGGTCGCCCTCTGTCAGCCCTCCTCCTCCGGGGATGGGATATCCACGCCCCCTCCTCACCCCCCACCCCCATCCTCCTCCTCCTCTTCCATCCCTATTCAGCCGACTCGGGATGTCGCTGAAACCTTGGCTAGGCACGCAAGTGGAAAACAATTAAAAAGCCTGTGCCTTGCTTTCTTCCCCCCCTCTCGCTCACACGCTCTCTCTCTCTCTCTCTCTCTCTCTCTCTCTCTCTCTCTCTCTCTCTCTCTCTCTCTCTCTCTCTCTCTCACTCGCAATCTCTCCCTCGCTCTCCACCAAAGCTCCCTCCGTCTCCGCCCGACTCCCCCGTTAATTGTTCCTGTCGCGCGCGTCGCCCCCGATGAGAAGCGGAGCCGGAAGTGGAAGGGAAGGCGGGTGTCTTCGCCCCGCCCCCCCGCCCCGCCCCGCCCCGCCCCGCCACCGGCACCGTCACAGGCGTCGTCCTCTCGCCGGAGGAGAGAAGAATTCACTTTCTTGGGGAGCTATCTCGAATTCCGTGCAACCGCCGCGCCGCGCCGCGCCGCTTACCAGCGGTTGTAGTTTACCCTGCGGCGCGCCGCCACTCCGCGCCACATCGCCGAAGCCCTGGGAAAAATGATAAAAATAAAAATACAATTCCTTCACCAGAAGGCTTTGGTAAGCAACAAATAAATAGAAGCGAGGAGGGCCCCAAAGTGTATGCACGCGACGTCCAGACTTGTGTCTTGCGCCGTGCACCGTCCCCTCGTGCTCCTTGTCCTGCTCCCGGCTGGCTGCTGCTAAGCAGGATTTCGTGTCTCTCTGCGTTCATTCCCCTGACTGGCCATATAGTGCCATTGTGTGTGTGCGCGGACGCGTGCGTGCCGCCGCGTCCTCGTGTGTGTGTGTGTGTGTGTGTGTGCGTGTGTGCGTGTGTTGATGCTGCGTGGACGTTTCTATTGAGAGACGTCCTGTCCCTCCCCGCCGCGCCGCCGCTCCGGGCCGCCCTCTGCTATCGCGGTGGAGTCCTGGACCGTACCGCGCCCCGCCCCGCCCCGCCCCGCCCCGCCACTGCGTCCCTTTCAGCAGTCTGCTTCTCTAGTTGCTACTGTTTGCGGCCGTATGGCCTGGCCAGCCCCTCACTCCACTGCTGCCGCCCTGCGCAGGTCCAGGCGGGGCGGGGCGGGGCGGGGCCCCTTGTGGCACGTGGCGGGGCGGGGCGGGGCGGGGCGTTCTCTCCCGCGATCGTCTCTCATTTGTTGCTATTGTCGTGTCACTCCCCAGCGTCCCGTGTCCCGCCCCGTCTAGTCGCCCACAGCTGTCGGCGACTCACCACGACCACCACGCCCCGCCCCGCCCCGCCACGCCCCGCCCCGCCACGCCCCGCCACGCCCTACCACACCTCGTCCCCGTCTGAGAAAATTACCACAAAGTTGAGCAGCGCGCGTCGTGGGGGCGGAGCGCGCAGGGGCAGGGAGTTCGAGCTCCCCGCCGCGGCTGCAACTTGATCAGGGAAAAGTAGACGGACAGACCAGGTGAGGTCCAGGCCAGCGCCACCCAGCCCTGCAGCGCCCGCCCGACCTCTCTCAGGACACTACTCTCATCTTCCTCTCAGAATTATAAAAGCGGAGTGGGAGAGGTGGGATCACTGTGTGTGTGTGTGTGTCTTTTAGCGTTGCGGGGGATTTCATCGTGGCCATCGTCCTGCAGGACGCTGGCTGGGAGGTGCGGCAGGGCGCGGGGCCGGCTGGAGTGGGGCGGCAGGGGAGGCCGAAGCTGCCCGCCCCGCCCCGCCCCGCGCCGCGCCGCCCCGCCGACCGTCTTAGTGACGAGAGCCGCCCCGCCCCACCCCGCCCCGCTCGTCGGGAAAATAATAGGGAAGACCAAAGAAGGATGCCTTATTCCTGCGGGGATGGCAAAGCTGCCCCTGTTTGAGTCTCTCCCTTTCTCTCCTATACTCTCTCTCTCTCTCTTTCTCCCTCTTTTTTTTTTGTGCTCGTCTCCTGTCCCCCAGCTGGTACGACCAGGGAGGGCCGCTGCCGAGGCGACTAGTCTAAATGGTCCCCGTCAGTTGAGCCTCTCATGTATACCCACGGGGAGGAACAACATAATAAATCCTATACTACTTAGTTTTGCGGAACACCATCATTTTTGTTTTTTTTATTTATTTTTTTATTTATTTTTTTTTTTGCCCTAATGACATGGCCTGTAATTTTATTCCCCCTGTCTTTCCTTGTTCCAGGGCGACCACCTGATCGCCGAGTGCACGTACAACTCGGAGGCGCGGTCCACCATCACCCTGGGCGGGCTGACGGCGCGCGAGGAGATGTGCCTGGCCTTCGCCCTGTACTACCCCAGGGTGGACCTGACGCTCTGCTACTCGCTTCCCTCGCTGCCCACCGTGCTGCACTCGCTGGGCATCCAGGAGCTCATGCCGTAAGTCCAACTCCACTCTCACCTGTCGCGTGGCCCGAGGGGCCCGAGCGTACTCACTCGCTCTCATATATTTTTCGTAATGTGTATGCGACTATTTTTTTTCTTCTTTCGCACCCTGCTGCAACACTGCATATATTAACCGTACAACCGTTTCAATCGTCGCGACGCGGAGTGGAGGACAGGAAGACGGATCTGGGAAATGTTATTGATTCCGCCGCCCCTGCATGTCCTCTCGCTCTTGCCTGTCCCTCTCCCTCTCTCTCTCTCTCTCTCTCTCTCTCCCTTAGTCGCGTTATACAGTCGATTCTATTGTGGATCCGCCTTTGTACCGGGGACTTAAGGCCCTCATGCGGAATCAGTTGCCCCCGCCCCTCCCCTCTCGTATGTAACCCCTCCAGTTGGTGGCGCTCAGGTCTCATCCACATCCTGCGCCTGGCTTTACTGATCTCTCTCTCTCTTTCTCTCTCTCCTCTCTCCTCCTGTCTCCCTCTCTCGCGACCCTGGTGGAGCCTTTAGCTGCTCTGCCGGAGCCCTACGCGGTACACCCTTCGGGTCGCTCGCGCGCAGGGCAACCCTCTCGTCGACGATGATGTCCTCTATGTTGCTACACCTTCTCGCCCGCGCTGTGACCGTGCGTCCTGGAGCAGCCGCTCAGCTGCTGGCCACTGCTGGCCCCGCCCCGCCCCACCACGCCCCGCCCCGCCCCGCCCCGCCCCGCTACTGCTCCTCCCGCCAAAGTGCATGTGATCAGTATAGGAAAGTGGGTGGGTTGGGGCGGGCGGGGGCGGACAGGGCGGCGCGAGGCCCGCGAGGCAAGCCAAGTTTCTTTTCTTTTCCCTCCGCCAATGATTGTTGGCCGGGTCAATACACCCCGCTGGCGTTATTTCCGATTGTACTCGGCCCGCGCCCCGCCCCGCCCCGCCCCGCCCCGCCCCGCGCGGCGCCACGGCCAATCAGTACAGGTCCGCGGCCCGGCCCGGCCAGCACCAAACACCCCGGGGGCGGAGCCAGGCCAGGCCAAACACGGAAAGAGTTGAGGTCAGAATCATAAAAGCGACGCAAGGAGAAACCTCCTTCCGACTGGTGCGGGCGGGGAGCGGGGCGGGGTGGGTGGGGTGGGGCGGGGCGGGGCCCTTTGCTCCTCTCCGCCCCCGACCGACCTGGCCCTCTGAACGCAGCCCGCGGCTCGGCGTAAGAGCGGCGGCGGCGGCACTAATGCTCTGACCCGCCCCCATCCCGCACAAATCTGTAACGCTTCAAATTTAAAAACTCGAAAAAGTTTGCGCCAAAAAAGTTTCATTTCCTCCCCTTCTACTCTCAAGAGTCGTTCCATCTCGAAGCCGGGGCCGTGCCGCCACCCCCTCCCCTCCCCCTCCCCCCCTCCCTCCGCCATATACCAGCCGTGAGCACCCCGCGGGACCTCCAGCGGCGCGTCCAGCGTCCCCCCTCCTCCTCCTCCTCCTCCTCCTCCTCCTCCTTCCCCTCCTCCCTTTCTCCTCCTCCCCTTCTCCTCCCCTTCTCCTCCCTCTTCTCCTCCTCCCCCTTCTCCCTTTCCGCTCCTTCCTGTCCTGTCTCGCGCTTATGCTCGACCATTCTTTTTTCTTTGCCCGGCGTACTCTCCCGTCTCTCGTGCCTTATTCCTTTTCCTACCCGTTTTCTACTTCAAACTCACACTTACACACTCGCGCACTCACTCACCGACGTCAGACTTCCGCTCGTGCTCCCATAATTTTCTCCTCGACCCACCTCACGCTCTCGCCCGGCCCGGCCCGGCCCGGCCGCCTGCGGGCAGGCTGCGCCGGCGCGCGTGCGCGTGAGGCGGGTCTGCCTACCCCGCAGGGGTCTGCCGCCGGGCTGGGTAGGCAGGCCCGCTGGGGTAGCGCGCCCTGCGGTACAGTCTCTATAACTCAGTCTCTGGTCACTGCGCTCAGCCAGCGTATGTGCTGCCGGGCTGGGGGCGGAGCTCTTTTCGTACATAGCTCTCCATACCGGCCGCCCCGCCCCGCCCCGCCCCGCCCCCCGCCTATCTGTCAACGGCCCCAACCACGGCGCTAGTCTCGTGCGGTCCAAGTGTTATATTAGTTTTGTGCGGTGTGTCGCCATACCGCACCGCCGAACGCTGTACAGCATGCTGGACTAGGGGGTACGCCGCCCCGCCCCGCCCCGCCCCGCCCCGCCCCGCCCCGCCCCGCTGTGTGGGCTGGCGGACAGCAGCGCGCTTGGCGCTGGCTGCTGCGGTTTGGCGGAGCAACGAGGCGATGTCGCGGTTTATACAGAAAGTTTGCCCGCCGCGTTTAACCGAGATCACGGGATGACGGTTTAACTCCCGGTCCTCTCTCTCCCTCTCTCTCCCTCTCCCCGCGCTCTCCTCTCTCTCTTCGGCTACCTGGCCGGCGCGCCGCGCTGCCGCCGCCCTCGAAACCAAATCATCAGTTGCGGTTTGGCGCGTACCAGCCCTATTCTCCCCTGTGCCCCCTGAGTTGCGAGTGGTACCCTCGGCGGTACCTCTCCTCTCCAGTCCCTCGGTATCAGCCGGTCCCCGCCCTCCGCGTCCTCGGCCCCCGCCCCGCTAGAACCTCCCCGGAGCCGGTCCGATAATCTCCCTCCTGCCCGAGTACCTCCCCCGCGCCCCTCTCCCCACAGATGCAGCGCCGCGGCAGCACAAGTCCTTCTGGATTTGCTGCCAGCCGCACACTCGTACGTTTGCATTTCGATTGTGATCCAATTTCCGGTCCCGCCGTTAGCGCGAGCAGATCAAAAGGGGGGGGGAGGGGGAGGAGACGTGGCGGAGAGGGCCAACGTGTTCTGGCCAAGTAGTTGGTGGGAATGTGGAAGTTTACCGGACTAGGGTCTGCGGCGCCTCGCCTCGCCTAGTCCCGCCCCGCCCCGCCCAGGCAGCGCGAGTTTAGGGGGAGCAGGTTGGACTGCCAAGCTAGGTGTGGCTGGCTGCACTGTTAGTTATTTTATTTGGCTCTGGGAAATGGAAGGGATTTCTTTTACGTGGAGGTCGCTGTACTATACCCTCGCGTGTTACTTGGGCGGGCTGGAAACTCTCGCGAGGGCTGCGTCTACTTTCGTCGCTCGAAATGGGTCTTTTGCGACACGGCACGGCACGGCACGGTCCAGCAGCAGCGGCAGCGCAGGGAGGAGATAGGTGTTCGGGAGATTGTGTATGCCGACTTTTCCAAAAACCCTTTCCCCCTTCGACCTTCTTCTGGGTCTGAATGCTGGGGACTCTCCCAACTCTGCATGTGTGGGATAGCGTGAGAGAGGGCGGGGCGGGGCGGAGCGGGGCGGGGCGGGGCGGGGCGGGGCGGGGCGGGGCGGGGCGGGGCGAGTGTTTGTGAGCACGAGGAGAGCGTGTGCGCTGGCCGACCGCCCCGCCCCGCCCCGCCCCGCCCCGCCCCGCCCAGCCCAGGCCTGGCCTTCCTCTCAGCATATTGGTTCGGTCGGAGAGGGACTTGGAAATCTAGGGGAGGGTCCCATTTAAAGTTGCCTGCCCTGGCCCGGCCCCGGCCCCGGCGCGGCGGGACGTTGCCGCGCGGAGCAAAAGCATACGAGAATCATGGGCGAGTCCAGTCGAGTCGAAATTCAAAACGGCAAAGCGGCTCCGGGTCCCTGATGCCCGCCCTCTCTCTCTCACCCCCTCTCTCTCTCACCCCCTCTCCCTCTCTCTCCCTTCTCTTTCTCGCTCCCGCGATCGGGTCGGGCGAGGACATCGCTGGCTGCATCGCTATGGGCGGCCTGCCTGCCAGGACATCCCAGCGATGGACAGAGGGAGCCCCGTGGTGTGTGCGTGTGTGTGTGCGCGCGCGCGTGTATGTATGTGCTGGGCAGCGGTCGCTGAGGGGTGCGGACGGCGAGGATAGCACGCCAAGCTTATCGTATATTCCCACCGACTTCCATATTTACCGCAGAGACTTGGCCAAACATTTCCCCGTACTTCCCATAACCTCCCCTATCCACCCTTCCCCTCCCCTCCCCCTCCTCCCCCGCCTCCATCCACCCCCTTCCCCACTGCGGTGCGGCGTAGCTCTGCGGAGCGGAATCTTGGTCCAGGTCTGTTTCCTGCGGTTTGCCCTGAGTTGTGACTTGGTGCTTCCCCTCCCCCATTCGGCCCCTCGCCACACAGTGCTGCTGCTGGTCATATCCTTTGCGGGGTAGCTTTCCTCAAAAGCGTTACCCCTCCCCCCCCCTCTCCCTCCCTCCCTCTCTCGTTCTCTCGCTCTCTCGTTCTCTCGCTCTCTCTTCTCCCCCGGGTTGGCAGAGACCCCCGGCCCCTGCCCAGCCGCGGGGCCGGCGGCGGGGCCGGCGCGGCGCAGATCCGGGTCCGTGTGGAACGCCCCGCTGCCGGCCTCCGCCACCCGCCTCGTCGCTCCTGCATGGGAGAAAGAGAAAGGGGAAAAGGTGGACCGATGCAACCACGAGGACGAAGATGGGGTGCCGACCCGCCGACCCACCCCGCCCCATTCCGCCCCGGCTCAGGGGGAGTATCGCCACCTCTCCGTCATCCCCTGCTCCCTACTCAGCAGTTTCCCACAGCTGCCCTGCGACCTCACGCGTGGCGCGCGCGTCTCCTGGCGTCTGTACAAGCAGCTGACTCCAGGGGGCTGCGGGGCAGCGGGGGCGGCAGCGGGGGCGGCAGCGGGGGCGGCAGCGGGGGCGGCAGCGGGGGCGGCTGAGGGGAGAGGCAGTGCTTAGGAGTGCAGTTGTTGCCCTCGCCCTCTCCTCACCGCCCACCGACGCCGCATCCCCGGCCACAACTCTCCTTCTCTCTCTGTGCCCCCCCCTCTCTTTCTCTCCCTATCTCTCTCTCCTCCCTCCCTCTCTCTCTCTCTCTCTCTCTCCTCTCTCCCTCTCCCTCTCTCCCTTGTCCTCACCGCAGAGCTATCATCACTGTATTCCCAATTGCTCCCGCCCGACTCAGCAGCAATGTCTCTACCATAACTATCCCCCCCCCCCCTCCTCCAGCTAGCACTAGCACTCCTCCTGGCCGATACTGCTAACTTCACCGACCTGCAGAACACCGCGAGGTGTAGAAGGGAAGGGCTCTGCTGCAGGGTGGGGATCGGGGTCATGTTGTTACTCCTGCTTGTCTCCCCTTCCCCCTCCCCTCTCTCTCTCTCACTCTCTCTGCTTCATACGCGCGCGTGTGCGTAATGCGTGCAGCATATGCACAAGGGGCGGAGTGCGACGCTAATCGCACTTTACGGTGGCGTGGCGTGGCGTGGCGCGGCCTGCAGCGCGCAGTGCACCATGCGCCGCGCGCGCCGCGCCGTGCACCACTGCACCGGCTGAACGCAACGCTCGCGCAGGGCTGTTGCTGGCTGGGCTGGCTGGGTTTGGTTGTGGTGAGGCTCTTCTTATTTGCAGCGACTCCGACCGCGCTTCCCCGCTCCCCGCTCACTGCGCCCATGCCCGCGTGTGTGAGCGCGGGTGAGGGAGCGTGCATGTGTGCAGCCCCCCCCCCTCCCCCCCGCCCCCGCGGCTCCTCGCGGTACACGGCGCCCTCCATTGCGTGCGCGTTTACGACCTGCCCGGACGACATGCGATAGCTGTGGAGCGGTTTTGAATTTCGCCCTAAACACACAAACACACACGCGCGCGCCCGCACAGTCATTTACACACGGACAGAAACGACGACGAGGAAAGGTCACCTTTTTGCGCCGGTTTCGTTGCGGGTGGAGATGGGTTCTGTAGGTGGACGGGGAGGGGCGGGGCGGGACGGCGGCTAGCCTCAGCAACTCGGCAATCTTCTAGCGAACCCCGTGCGGTGCGGAGAAAGGTGTGGCCAAGCTGGTGGGGTGGGTGCGGCGGCCAACACACCTCTACCTACTTTCCAACTTGTGTCTAACTTCTTTTGTAAATCCGCCAGCCGGCCCCGCCCCGCCGGGCCGCGGGCCGCGGGCGAGTGTGCGAGAGAGTGGGAGAGAAGGGTAGAGGGACAGAGTGAGGGAAGAGGAAGGGCACTGGGGACAGATTGGCCCGCTGCCCGCCCCGCCCCACTCCGGTCAGGACCACGCCCAAGCTTAGTGTTGTAGAAAAAAATCCATGCACTTCAGTCATCGTTTTTCTTTTTTTTTTTCCTGCTACCGGATGTCAGATGAGACCTGATGGAGCTCAAATAACCGGGAACCGGGGAGGCTTTCGTCGTCTTTTTTTCTTCTTAATAAAAAAAAAAAGGCCGAAATTGTCATGGGAAAAGGGACCAGGGCGGAGAAATGATCGGGCTACTTTCGAGGGTGAGGGAAATCTCATAACACGGAATGAAAGGTCTATGTGCATGGGCCTGGCGCCTGGCGCAGTGGCGCTGGGCGTTGACGCTTTTCTTTTTTCTCAACCCTTTCACGGCCTCGGCAGTCTGATTCAGCGCGTCCGCGCTAATAAGGACAAAGTGCCTCCCCCGCCGCGCCCCGCCCCGCCCCGGCGCGGCCAGGCCCTGCCTGCCAGGCCTCCACCCCACCCCGGCTGAATGTCAAACGCCCCGGTCAAACAGTGACTCGTTATTAATGGTCTGCCGGATGGCGAGAGGGTGGTGTGAGGCGCTCGAGGTGGTGTAGTCTCATCCAACCCCCTTACCCCCTACCCCGCCACCCCCTCGAGGGCGGGCACCCTGAAGACGGAACTGCCTGGCCGGACCGAACCGCTCCCTGATTAGAAAGTGACATTTTGGCGGGCGGTTTGAATGGCGCCGCGCCACGCCGCGCTGGGGGAGATGGTCTCACGCCCCATTGCCCGCCGACCTCGATCAAGCAACCTCTATCCGTCACCCGCTGGAGGAAGGAAATGGCGAAAAGCGAAAAGCTGCGCATTTTTTTTCTCATTGCCGTTGGTGTTTTAGTCAAAATAACGCTCTGCGTGCTTATGACGGTGTGTGAACCTGCATAACCTTTTTTTCCCCCTTGTCTGTCCAGGAACTCCTCGCCGGTCAAGATCAAGCTGCCGGAGGAGCTGCGCGACATGACCCTGGAGACGAGGCTCATCACCTACGACTGGGAGAAGCACTTCGGCTCGTTCCAGGAGGCGACGCGCAAGGGCTCCTTCAAGCCCCTGTGCTGGGCCAAGAGGCCCGTCCTGCTGCCCGTGAGTACACTGGATTTTTGTTTTTTTGCGGAAACACTTGTTTTCAATTTATGGCGACAAAATCGTCTCTTCCCGTGTGAATCTCCCCGTGGCTTACCCCCGTGGCTCCCTCTGTGACTTCTCCCGTTTCCTCCCGCTCTACCCTGATACAGGCGCGTGGCGGGTTCGAATACCACCAGCAGGAGCAACCCCTCTGGCTGTTTATCTTTTCCTCTGAGTGCACCCCTTCGTATTCATTCCTTCCCTGACATAACACAGCCCAGGGCCTTCCCTCCTGCGCTCCCACCCCCGCCCCGCCCAGAAGCGATCCCAAGACGGGCTCCTGGCTCCCCTCCAAACGCCTAATAACAATTTGCAGAATGAAAGCCGAACCTGGAAATGCTAACCTGCAGCGGTGCGGTGCGGGTGGGGTGGTGGGGTGGGGCGTGCGGTGAGGGCGCGGTGGCCTGGCGGGGCATGTGGGCGGAGGGGTCGAACGTCGGAAGGGCGGGACTGGCGGAAGCGGCACACGGCCACTGCACTTTCGCACCAAAAAAAAAGAGGGGCTGTACCTATGAGCGAAACAGAATGGCACTCAGGAGCGCGTCCTTCGAGAGGGTGCCCCTTGGCGTGCCCCTCAGGATGCCCTGCGTGCCGCCTGTCCTGCGCCGCCCTGCGCCGCTACCACTCTGCTTGTCAGTTTCCTGCCACGATGCCGCCCCCGCGGGTACTCTGCAGGGATCCGTAGCTTAACATAACTTTGCTGTGCGTTGGTTACTATATCGTAACGTTTCGAATTTCTATTAAAAGTTAAAGTTATAACGTTATGTTGGCTGTCGAAAATTAATCTGGTGAATGTCCACCTTGTATCCGGCTCGTCTAGTCTATAACTCAACGTTTCGTCAGTAGCCCAAGTGTTAAAAGTTATAACTTTAACGGGTTAAATAACGTCATAAGCACATTCGTGTTAAGTTACGGACCCCTGGTACTCTGGGTCTCCCCCCCCCCTTTTTTTTTTCGATTCTCAGCTTACGATTCGTCCGTACGATACTCTCGCCCGCTTCGCTTTCTTCTCACCCTCCGCGCCGCCGCCCCATCGCCCCGCCCGCCGCACTGCTGTTTGTCTTTGTGCTCCGTTTTTCTCCTTTCCTAATTTTCCACCTGTCTGCCCCCCGTTGCCCGCCCGGTGCGGGGGTCGTGTGAGGTGGCCCACTGCATCGCACCCCGTTGCCTTGCCCTGTGACCGTGACACGGCGGCGTTCTGCGGCGTGACCCCGCACCGCCCCACCCCGCCCCGCCCCGCCCCGCCCGCCCCGCCCCGCCCCGTCCTGCCCCACCCCGCCTCGCCTCGCCCCGCCCCGCCCCGCCTCGCCCCACCCCGCCTCGCCTCGCCTCGCCCCGCCCCGCCCCGCCCCGTCCCACCCCGCCTCCGCCCCGCCCCACCCCGCCCCGCCCCGCCCCGCCCCGCCCGCTCTCTGACCGCCTGGTTCGTCTCTCGTCCCCAGGGCACCGAGGAGACGGAGGCGACCTACCCCAACATCACGCGGTCGTGGCGGCCGGAGCCCACGTGCCACCGGCGGCGGCCGCACCGGAAGAAGAAGCCCGGCGAGGAGGCCAGCGCCGGCGACGCCAACGAGACGTTCCTGGACGACGAGGGCGCGGCGCGCGACAACGCCGTGCTCGCCGACGAGGACAACAGCCTCAACGCCATCGGCGCGCAGGAGCAGTCGCGCCTCAACAGCGGCGCCGCGGCCGTCGCGGCCTCCTCGGCGGCGACCTGGCTGGCGCTGGCGCTAGCGCTGCTGCTGCTCGCTGACCCCGCCCGGGTCCGGATGAGATGAACGCACTGACGCCGTCGTCGTCCTCGTCCTCCCTGGCCCGCCCCAGGCAGGCGCCAGGCTCTGTGATAGGCCCCCCTCCCCCTCTCCCCCTCCCTCCCCTGTGCTGTGACTACGCGCTCCGCCGTGCCTCTTTTTAGTCAGCGCGGCGCGGCGGGGCGATGCACCCAGTGCGAAGTGACCTGTCACGGGAAACCGCGGAGCGATGTCAAGAAGATGCTGGCTAGACAGTGGCGACACCGTCATCGCTGCGGTAACGTTACCGTTGTCACGACTGTCATTTCTCACTGGGTGGGGCCGAAGCGACGCTCCTCGGTCCAATCTGTAAATTAGTGAAGTGGTCAGTGTGGAGAGAAGTAAGTTAGTGCAAGGATGAGCCAGCGCATCGACGCGTCGCAACTCTGCTGGAGATGTAATTCTGAGGATGTAAAAAAATCACACTACCAAAGTGGATGGGAAGAGAAACATTGCCCATAACACAATATTAAGTCACAATCAAAGTAATCTCAATGGTGACCCTCTATCCAACACGATTCCTAGAACGTAATCGTCAATCGTCACATGAATATGTTGTGATCATATTTAAATCTAAATTTTGATTTTTTTGTTTTGTTAGTGTCAAATTGATGTAACTGGACTCTCTGCTGGGATTTTAATTTTATTTTTACATTCTTGGAATATTTTTTTTTTTTTATTCATAAGACGCTCAGGAACGTTTCGTGAAAGGTGAGTGTGCAACAAAGTATTGATGTCACAGGACATGGGTTTTCTTAATACTTTAAAGGTAGAAGGAAATACTTTATGTGGGCTTCAGATGTGCAGTTGATTCCTTTTAGCACTATATTGTATTTATTTTTGTATATATTGTACCATATGACAGAAATACATAGACACAAGAGACTGCCGTTTGGCTACAGGAATGCAACCTTATTCTCTTTGTCAAGGCTAGTATAATCTTTAAACATCTTCCATAATGACGTCCATGGCACTCGCCTGACTGGTTTGAGTGTTCACCAGTTTACCAGATTGAAAATAAGAGATCATTGTCTACTACCTACAACCCTGTGATAGCATTATGGACATTTGCAGACTAAAATTAGTCATCCCCATTAAACCACCAATTGGCACATAAAATTTATACTTAATAAGCCAGTTGGTATATTTGGCTTCTGAAATTGTTTTATTCTATGTCTTAAAGTGCCTATATTGTTTACTCATATGACCTCTGTCCATCTTCTTTTTGAAAAAAAAAAAGGGAGCGGGGGAAATACTCTCATTGGTTTTAGCTAGTATTGTGTTTTCTTATCTTAAATACAGAAAACATGACGCAGGGAAAACAAAACCAATTTCTTTTTCTACTTAGCTAATCTTTATTATATGCCTGATGAGAAAAAAATTTGAAAGTTACCACAGTTTGGTATTTACTTATATGTCTTGTAAGTATCTTGTATGTATTGTAGATATTGCCAGTATTTTATCAAAAGTGGAAACAGTGGTTGTTAGAATAAATTTTGTCTGGATGAGATTCTGAAAGCTAATGCCAAGCTAATGTCTTAGAGATTGTTTCAACCAGTCTTATTCTCATTAAACTGTTCTATGCCCAGCTATTGTGAGATAGTTTCCTGCTTTACTATGCTCTTGTATATAAATTTGTAATTTAAATTAAATTTGTGGGTGCTTCAATTTGGAATGTTATATGAATTATTGACTGACCTGTTGGGAATGATAGAGCGAATGAATGATTATTGAGTGTATGTAAGATTGGTACAGTTTTGTCTTAAAGTAGTATTAAGTAGGTGGACTTCATACTATTTTACACTTTAGTGATACTTATGCACTATGTCATTGCATAGTTTCATATTGAGTTTGTTGTTATTGTTGTCACAGTGGTAATTTGCTTGTGCATTTATAAATGTGCTATGCAATCCATTCTTGATAATGTTGCTAGTCTTATGAGGTCCAATCTTATTTATTTTTTCAATGAATTGGGAAAAAAGAAGTTAAACTCATCTTGCTTTCACGGGGTTTTAATGTTTAGATACACGAGATGAAACACTGCACATTGAAATGGTAGAAATCAAAGAACATGTACTTCTTATACATTTGATTTCATAACTTGCCATAATTTGCGCCATGGTTCCACCGTAATAAATGAGTATACATATTGTAAATTTGTTTTAATGTGATTTATTTTATATTGATTTATTGTTATGGCAGTTTGTTTCAATATTTGCTAAAACTTCTAACATTTGATCGGTTTCCAAAAGAGAAGTGTCAAGGGAAATAACTTGCCATGCAACTGTTTCATATTTTATGTCTTAAGCTGCTGTTGAAATTTAATATTGATGTGAGGCCCGAACAGTTGCAGTATTTAGTGTCATACCTTGTTTCCAAAAATATTCAAAGGCTCCACTATTTAATTTGAATGCCCTCACATGCTTGTGAATTTCTGTTAGATAGTTTCTTTTGTGGTTTACTGACCAAAAACTAGGTTTTAGACAAAGCAGAAATAATTGTCAGGGTCAAAGTTTGAATTTTTACCCGTTTAATTGCCCATTGTTGGATCAAACATTAAAATCTACTTAGAATTCCTGGCCAAGTGAAAATTTCTAACAAACCCTTTAATGTCTGGAAACCTATAATTTAAACTATTGAATTCTAATTGAAAGACGTTGATCCCAAATCGAACATAAACAAATCCAAGTTTGTCTCATAGAACACATGTTATTGTTAACATTTCCTGCAACAAATGATACAATGAAGACAGAAATGTTACAGAGCAAGACCAAATTATCTAACCGACACTTCTGTAAGCAAATGATCACCGAAAAAAGTGAATAAACTACAGATTTAACAAGCAATTCAGCAATATGCTTGTCATAGTCAAAAACCAAATTGTAATTAAAAATGCATGTATAATTAGAAGTATAAATACAATGTATTATTGTTTGTACACTGAAATATAGAAGTATAAAAAAATAAATACATTACAGTATTTAAAGACCGATACTAATTTAATTGAAAATATTAACTCGGGGACTGGGTGAAGAAATGCAAGCGACCACAGTTTTGCACGAAACAGAGAAATGTGCCTCCTCAAAAGTGAATTTCTCCTAAGCTATATTCAGTAACGGATTTTCCGATTCTACGCCTCCACAGGTGTGGGTCGGTTCTGCATTTAGTTTGAATCTCCCGCTCGCTCCCTACCCGAGTAAGTTTCTCATGACTTTCGAAGTTGGCGCTCAGAGTAGGCCAGTTCGCGCCATTAAGTTCGCCATATTGCAATTGCAATCTGTAGAGGGGGGAGGGCCGGAGGGGAGCCGGCGAGCGCACTGCGGGGAGTGGTGTAGCGATCGTCTGCGCTTCCGCTACGATTCGAATTTCCCGCCCCCTGCTTTCCGGTTATCATATCCAAGTTCCCGCCGCTTGTCATACGTCATTGGGAACTACTTGCCGTCTTGTCACCTGGGACTTCTTTGTCGTCTTCCGCTCAGCTTCCGCTGTTCCGGTCTCGTCAGACATGTCATCGCTCTGCAGTCGGGAGGTTCTGAAGTTTAATCCGATTTTTTCCAAGTAATCTTGAGTTTCATGAAGAAAAGTATAGAAGAGAATTTTATTATTTGTTATTAAGGATTACTGTGAGCAATGAATTTCGGTGAGTCCAGTGAAAGTTAGATAATTACTTGCACTTAACCTCTGATCACATTGCCTAACCTCTGCTTTTCACATTTGTCTGGCCTAACAGGATGAAGAAACGACCCGAAGAGACGTGTATATTATTTTAATGATTTTTATCATTCCGATCTGTCTTTCGGTAAATATTCTTAAATATTTTAAATGATCCGTGAGTCCGCCCACTGTGTTTTAATGTCTGTTGTCCATGTTCTGTTTGTCTATTTAGGGTCTTTAGTTACCCCCTTTGATGTCACTTCTTGGTTAGCTTCGGCTTTACCTGTTGGGCGCGCGGATACGTCACCAGAGCGCGCTGGGAGTAGGTCCCCACCCACCTCTCCCCTCCCCCTCCCTGCCCTGCCGACGCGCCAGCCGGATCGCCCTCTCACTCGGCTGCTGTGTTTGAAAGAGGTAAGATCTTCAGCACTCGAGATCATTGTTGATGCAGGTTGGATTGGCTGGGAGTCAATGAAACACCACGTGTTGGAAGTTTCATGCGTTTCCTGTGTCCGTCGGGAATAGGGGTTTGAAGAGATTTTGTTCAGATTCTGCTAATGGTTGCGCGTTTCCTTCGTGGGTTGTGAGGTTAGGCCTCCAGCTGGAGGTTCCTTGATTGCACTCCCTTCCGAAATGCAGGCGTCGCGTTCATTGCTTTTATGGTGGAGCCCTGATAAATGGGTTATGAGCTCGAAGTTCGCCCAAAGGTTGGAATGCCAGCCTCGTGCCACGTGTTTTAGTATCTTATTATAAGGCTGTTTATGAGACAGGCGATGGGAATAGCGCATTTCAATTTGGCATCTTCTCATTTATTTTGTAACATTTGACATACTAATGTAATGCTATCTTTTGTTGTTCTTCAGGATGATGCTGATTCCTTCGTCTATCCAATACCTTGAATGCTGATCCGATCCATGCTGGAATATTTCGGCCTGCTTGGAATTCCTTCTCTGATGTCTGAGGCTGCATTGCAACGACCCATAGCTCGTGGTGTGTATTTCATTTACTGGCTTATGCTGTGCCCCATTATCCATCATCTTTCTTTGCTACCTGCTTGTTCCTCTCCAGATCTTTCCTGCCTTGCTAATAAGTATTGTTTGTTTCTTTCAGGTTGCCCAGTTGCATTCGTTTCGTTATACCCTGCCCTTGAGGGCCCTCACCTCAAAAGAGTTTACGGAGCTGCTTAGATCTCTACTATGTGTCTGCCATCACAGTGCAGATAAACTGTTTTCATCTGTGAAGTCATGTCTGGCGTCTGCTGAGCACATGGTAGGTAGTCATGTTTCAGCTGTGCTTATATCTATTAGATTTGCCGCTACCTGCATCTCTCCCTCCTCTTTTTCCTGTCATGCTGATAGTTTTTTCTTAATATTTGCAGGTATTCACCATGTTCTGCATAATGTATTGAAGCTGCTATTTCACTTCATCTACAGAGGTTTTGGATCTCCATCCGCTGTTTGTAGCTGCAACCTTCTTATCTGCTGTGATCATGCTGCTGATGTGAAGGTAAGCAATGTTAAGAGTAAGACCTACTCGATCAGCTCCACTGGACGTTTTACTGTGTACAATACCCTATCAAAAGGCATTCTTAACCCAAGCCTCGCTCAGGCCCGCCTCCTGCCTCAACCACTTGGTGGTAAGGACTATCAATGTTTTGGAACTATTTCAGAGGGTTTAAAGAATTATTAACCCCCCAAAGTGGAGATTTTATTAAAACAACAAATTTGCTGAACTTGGTTTCAATGAAATTTATTTAATTGTTCCCCTAATTTTAATACGAATATTTTCATCTGGTTGTGTGGTGAACAACTTCAACAGTCATAAGCAGTAGTTCGGGTGGAGACCGTAGAGCTATTTGCTACCACTGGCTGTGGGCTGGGTGGAGAGGGTCCCCAGAGTGGCTTACTTTTGGCACGTTCAGACTGAGTCTTGTCAGGGATTTGTATGAGGCGGAAAGTCCAGTGGAGCTGATCAAGTAGGTCTTGGTTAGGTGTTAAGGCATGGATCTTTGAAAGAAATCTGAGAAGTTAAAAAAGACATGTACATTTTGATTTGCACCCACTTCAAATAAGTTTTTGAAGCGTCTTTGCTTATAATTGGCTATTCCTGTGGCTAAGACTAATGTCTACACACATCTAACTTGAGCAAAGTTGTAACTGGGACAAATATGGCTTACCTTTAATGAAGAGTGGTGCATTTATATTTATACAATTTGCAAATGAGTGCCCAAAGAGAAATCCTGTTGTTTGTCTGCCGAACAGCACATTGTTGCTGCTGCCTCAAAGATCTTTTCCCATTTGGATTCCAAATTCAGATCTTGGAGCTAAATAGCCATTTTGGCAATGTTCATTTCCTGCCTCACCAGTACACTGGAAATGCTTTCAAGGATGAGTCATTGAATCTTATCCTGTGGAGTAAGGATTCGATACTGTATAGCTCTGATCAGGTTATTGAACTTTTCCTCAAAATAAAAGAAATTAGGCTGCTAGTCTCTTTTGGAGAACATTTGTAGTAGTAAAAGCAGTAGTTCATATTGCAATTTGTAATTGAGCACTTGGGGTTCCATCTCAAGGTGTAGTTTGCCACTAGCAGACTGTGATTGGTTTGGGAGGACAGACCTTTGACAACAGGAACTGAGTTAATCCTTACATTTGAATTGCCTTCCTGGCACAGCACCACCTGTTTGGTTGGGCTGCTGTACAAGCTATGGTAAATGAATTATAATATTCAGCAATTTAATATTTTAATTAACTTTTATTAGTATGAGTAGACCTTTCATGACAGTAACTTTGATAAACAATGAACTTTTTGAGCTTGCCTGGTACAGCACCACTCCTGTGGTGAATTTTAATGTCTAGTCTGTAACTTTGATTTCTTTCATTTTGAAATTCAGAGCCCTGAATTTAAGATCAGACAGTAAGAAATATTTCCCTTTTGCAGAATGGTGAAAAAGCATTGAGTTATTTGTATTTTAAATATCTGTTGAGGGAAGCTTTGACATAAGTTATGAAAGTCAACTTATTTGAGAAGTTCACTTGGTATTGCACCACTGTTCTGAATCAGAATATCTCTTATACTCCCCTATGATGTAGAAGGCAATTGGCTTTCAAAATTTAACTAACTGCCACTTTCCACCTTTGCTGGTTGTGAAATCAATAGAAAATTGCAATATTGCTGCTATTACTTTGGTCTCCATTAAAATACTAGAAATCATAGTGGGTAAATTTTGACACTAGAATCGTGGAATGTTTTTGAATAAACCAGAGATGCATGACATGTTAAATAAGTTACCTGTATAATGGTGAATAACATCACGCATTTGTTTGATAGTTTAATTGATTTTATTACCATTCATAGAAAATCACTTGCTGCTGTGTTAGTCTGCTCAGGGCTACCAATAACTGAAAGCAAACTTATGGTAGGAGTGAATTTTATGTCTGTTTGCCACTTTGGTTTGTGGTAATCATTTCAAATAAAATATTTGAAGTAGACGTAACTTTGGGCTCATTATAGCTTTACCTTCTTTCAATTGCTGAACATATTTTGATTTCAAATAAAAATACCTTAGCAAGATGTAGTATTTTGGCACGTCATCACTTGTAACAAAGGATTGGAGAGTGTTATTTTTTTGCATTTTATGTCTTTTTAAATAAATCAACAGAGTTGTGATGAAATGATACTCTTTTCTTGAACTGTTTGCCACGGTGGCTGTGGTAAATTTTGTTCCTATATTTAAAATTTGAGTATATGTAACTTTGACTTCATTATAGATTGTTTAAATGGTAATTTGAGTCATGTTGCTGATTCTTTCTCAATAAGAGCGAAGTTCCTAAAGTCTCACTTAAATGGGGCATCAAAAAAAAATCTCGCTCTTTTTAAATCAGACATATTACTCTCGCATTTCCAGTGATGGCATGTTAAATAAGTGTACTGCTTAATGAATATCATCACACATTTGCTTTACAGCTTGTCAGTTGATTTTATTACTGTTGATAAAAAATAACTTGATGCTCAGTTAAGGAACATTATTGGCCATTTGTTTGATAGTTTCATTACAGTTGATTAAAAATAACTGTTAGTCTGCTCAGAACTATTGATAACTAGAAGCTTTCTTTGATAGGAGTGAATTTTACCTGTTTGCCACGGTGGCTGTGGTAAATTTTGTTCCTATATTTAAAATTTGAGTATATGTAACTTTGACTTCATTATAGATTGTTTAAATGGTAGTACTCCTTAAGGTTAAAGTAAACTTGGGTGTCAATAAATAATTAAAATCAACTGAATTGTGATGAAATGATTCTCTTTTCTTGAACTGCTTCTGATGCATATTTGTTTTTGCAGGTGACAAGACGACGTTACGGGGAAAGAAGCACCATGAAGTTTCTTCAAATGAAGCAACCAACTCAAGACAGGATCTCCAGCACGAAGAAACGCTTGGATCTCCCCACTGCTGTCTTCAGTCTGCTGTGATCATGCTGTTGGTTTCAAGGTAAGAAATGTTAAGTGTTTTGGTATTGAATTTTAAAAGATTTTTGAGAAGTAAGACAACACAAAAATTTTGATTCCTCACTTAAAAGAATTTTTTGATGCATCTATACATATAATTGTCAATTGCCTTGGATAAATCTGAAATTCTGTTAATTGGAGCAAAGTTGGAAGTGGGACAGTAATGGCTTACCTTTCATTAAGAGTGGTGCCTTTATACTTCAATATACATTCTGATTTTGACTGTTGGCTGAACTACTGTGAAAACTAGATACTGAGAACCTGGATAGTTGGACCAGATCAGACAGAACTGTTTCAGTTTTGCAGAATGGTGTAAAAGCTATGACAGATAAATAAATTAATTATATGTAGAGGAAAGCTTTGACATTAGTTACAGAAGTCAACTTATTCCTTTCATTTAAAAAGTTCACTTAGTACCGCACCACTGTTCTGAAGCCAAATTGCAGATTGATTTCTTTTCTACTCCCCTAAGAAGTAGATTACAATTGGCTTTCAAAACAAAACCAATGGCCACATTTGCTGGTTGTTATATCAATAGAAAGTTGCGATTTTCCTGCTAGTACTTTTGCCTCCATTGAAATACCCCAGGTCATGGGGTTCAATTGATGCTACAATCCTGGTATGCTGCCATAGTAACAGATGCATGGCATGTTAAATAAGTTTACTGCATAATGGATAGCATCACACATTTGCTTTAAAGCTTGTCAGTTGATTTTATTACTGTTGATAAAAAATAACTGTTTGTTAGTCTGCTCAGCTATCAATAACTAGAAGCTTTCTTTATGATAGGAGTGAATTTTACCTGTCTGGTTGCCACTGTGGCTGTGGTAAATTTTGTTCCTGTTGGAGTATATGTAACTTTGACTTCATTATAGATTGTTTGAATGCTAGTACTCCTTAAAATTAAATTAAACTTCTGTGTCAATTTGCAATATTAAAGATGATTGGAGAATAATTAAAATCAACTGAAATTTGTGATGAAATGATACCCTTTTCTTGAACTGCTTCTCATACATATTTATTTTTTGCAGGTGACAAGACAAAGTTACGGGGAAAGCAGAACCAAATGTGCAGCCGTTGACGATTCTTCAAATCAAGCAACCAACTCAAGAAAGGAGCACTGCGAAGATTCTTCAAAACTCAAGACGAGGATGTCAGCATGAAGAAATGAACTTACTTTGAACTTACTTTTGCTAATGTGAGCAACGATTGCTTCATGTGGAGGAGAGATCAGTCACAGTGGAACATGGAATGGCCCGAGGTCCTGGTACGCATTTCTCGGGCTCCTTTAGTGACATGTTATTGAAGGTTCACCAGGCCACTGCTTGCTCTCGGGTCCTGTGTTTCATCTCGTCGGCTGTGATTGAGTTCATATGAAGTGATTGTTGCGTAGAGTCAGTTTATGAGGGGTTTTAATTAAACTCCTCTTGACAGTTAATTTGACTAGTTTTTTCCAGATGGAACTTTGTTTGACCCCCCCAGAAATTTTACTTGGGCCGCATCACATAGGGATCTCGAGATAGCCTAAAAGGGCCTTTTTGCCGGCCTCCCATTGGCCAGCTGCAGTGGCATCTTTTTGTTCTTCTTCCAATAAAACTTGTTTTTTTTATTCAACTGTTTGTTTGTTTATTTATTTATTTTTTTTTTTTTTTGTTGCCGATGTTCCACTGCTCCAAGTCCCCTCGAGCTCAGCTGCTGCGCCTACAGGCGCAGCAGCTGAGCTCGGGACTTGGAGCAGTGGAACATCGGCAACAAAAACAATTCTTTTTTTCCCTCCTTGGTTGTTGGCTTGGCTTTCCTTGCTCGAGCAGCTCACTGGTGGAAACCAATGAGCTGCTCGAGCAAGGAAAGCCGAAGCCAACAACCAAGGAGGGGAAAAAAAAAATACAAGTGCTGAAAAGTAAACAAAGCATGAATGTCAACAACAACAAAGAGCAGAAGACACAGTATGACAAAGTGAGAGGAACACTGCAAAGGCCAAATACTAAGTCCCAAAAAAAGAGAAGAAGAAATTGGCCAGTGGCAGAGCAGCACAAATGTTAACAAAATTGTAAACAACTATGTAAACAAAGCACTGTGTTCCTCTAAATTTCTCATACATTCAGAGAGAAGGAAGGCAGAGCAAGGCGAGGCATAGGACCCGCTGGGATTCGAACCCAGCAGTGAGACAAGTCCCACTCCAGGAGGCCGTATTATACCAAAGCCAGAAGGGAAACAACACAGCAGAGAGCAGTAAAAAGTATCCATTCAAAAGTTGAAATTCTAAAGCAATGCAAAGAGAAAGGGATCCCCTCTCATTCGCCCCCTCTCACCCACACATTGACCTTCAGGAGTCTGGCCTGGGTCAACATGCCAGCAAGAGGGGGCAACTACAACAAGTTTAAAGCAAGCAAAATTTTACATTTCAAAGGTACAAGAGCAAGACACCCACTCCTCACACCCTGACCATGAGGAGTCTGGCCGAGGTCAAAGTGCGAGGAAGCAAGCAAAAATTTAGATTTGAAAGGTTACCACTAAAATGCCTACTCCTCACACCCTGACCTTTAGGAGTCTGGCCGAGGTCAAAGTGAGAGGAAGCAGGCAGGCCAAATGGCGCAAAACAAAGCATTCAATGGATACTTTTTGCAATAGAGCAAGTAAAGAACAGCAGACACAGGGGCAACAGGGCAACACTCATATATCAGTAAGCAAAAGCCGTCACTCATCTCTGTTCTCCACAAAACAAGATTTACTACTTTAAAAGCCTCTATCCGAATTATTAAATGCATCCAGCATCTGACTAGTTGGCAAGATACCACCCTTAAATAAGATGGATGGAAAAGTGAACAAGTATTATTTTTAAAAAGCCAAATACCTTAGAAAGGTAATTGCACATCGATAAAATGCTGATGATATCTCTTATGGATATCAGTTGGCAAGATACCAACCATAAACTAGATCAATAAGTGAACAACTAGTATTTATACAATTGACAAACAAATTCTGGATAAAGACGAGTGACTGGCCATACACTTTAAACAATATTGCATTGAAAACAAATAAATCTACACAAGACTATTGTATTATTAAGTTTGTTTGAAAACTAGAAGGCGTTTTGAGAATGAACATGACTTACTCCAAATGATAAATATCTAAACAATACTTTCAGTTCTTGAAAAAGAAAAGATCTCATTTACATTTAATTATTCTCACTACGAAGATGCAATATTGTTCAAAGAAGAAGAATCATCATGAGCACAGAACTGCGATTTCAAGTGGAAGGATACCCACTAATGCAACAAGCCCTACTGACTCAGCCAAGAGTCCGAGCTTTCCTATTTTCCCCCCAATGTTAACTTATACAAAACCCTTTGATTTTGAAATGAACACGCAAGTGTGCCTGATAGAAAATGCTACTACTGTTGTGGGCTGTCTGTCGCCTAATCGGAATCCATCTGGTCCAAGATTTCCTCACAGAGAGTACTAAGGACACTCCCACTTTCACATTTAAACAAGAACGCAACGTAAAATAGATTTCTGATTCACACTAATGCCCAAATTAAGAGCTTCATGGATAACCCTATCCTTACCCTCAGCCTGCCATGAGGTGGCCTAACCTTCATAGCTAACCTCCCTTGGGCACAACATAATGTGCTACAAGAAAATAACAGCCTTTCAAGGAAATAACGACATTCCGCTAATAAGAATATCATTGAAAAGTTACACCCAATGCTGGTGGTTAATTCTAGGCTTACAGTAGGCGCTCAGCAGAAAGACGAACCATCAGCCATCCTAGAAGCGAGGACGTTCAATTTGTCCTCCCAAGCACAATAAAATATATCGAATTTAATCATAAAGAAATTATCACACTCCCCCTAATTGATTATTTAAAAAATATTACGTTGGAAACAAATATTATCACAATTTCACTCACACTTTCCGCAAAACCACACGCCGCCGCCATGATGCCAGATCCATAGTTGCAAGTTTGCCCACCAGGTGGCGCGGAAAACACACATCCGCCAACATGGCCGCCAGAAACCGCGAAAATTTATCCCATGGTTAAAACGCAGCTGCCGCCGCGCGAAAATTTAAACCGGAGAAGCGCCGTATGCATTACACAGAGGCAGAGGGAAGAGTAAAGTAGAGAAGGCTGTGCTCTCCTCCCAGCTTTCGCCTGCTTTCGCCCTTTGCCCCTACAGAGTCTCCCTGCACAACTACCGTCAATTTGGAGAGAAAAAAAAATTCGACCCAAAATCGTTTTCGGACGAACTGACCCTTGGGGGTGGGTCTATGGGTACGTTAGAGTCCCCCTGTACAACCCACGTCATTTTGGAGAGAAAAACAAATCGACCCAAAATCGTTAAAAATGCAAAGGCTATAGCCTTTGCGTTTTTTGCGATTTTCGGTCGAAAATAAATTGTCTCCGATTTCGACCAAACTCACAGGTTACCTTCTTCTGGGACCAAAAAACACATAGCAAGTCCTAGGAGTCCTATACCGGACTTCGTTAGTGAGAAAATAGGCCCCTAAGCCACCTCGCCCGAACACATTGCGCGCTATCAGGAATACTGCATTGCCTCGCAGAAAAACCGGGTTTTCGGACGAACTGACCCATGTGGGTTGGTCTAGGGGTACGTTAGAGTCTCCCCGCACAACCCCCGTCATTTTGGAGCAAATTCGTTTGGGGCCGAAAATCGTTAAAAATGCAAAGGCTATAGCCTTTGCGTTTTTGCGATTTTCGGGCGAAATAAAATTGTCTCCGATTTCGACCAAACTCACAGGTTACCTTCTTCTGGGACCAAAAAACACAATGCAAGTCCTAGGAGTCCTATACTGGACTTCGTTAGTGAGAAAATAGGCCCCTAAGCCTCCTCGCCCGAACACATTGCGCGCTATCAGGAATACTGCATTGCCTCGCAGACAAACCGGGTTTTCGGACGAACTGACCCTTGGGGGTTGGTCTAGGGGTACGTTAGAGTCCCCCAGCACAACCCCCGTCATTTTGGAGCAAATTCGTTTGGGGCCGAAAATCGTTAAAAATGCAAAGGCTATAGCCTTTGCGTTTTTGCGATTTTCGGGCGAAATAAAATTGTCTCCGATTTCGACCAAACTCACAGGTTACCTTCTTCTGGGACCAAAAAACACAATGCAAGTCCTAGGAGTCCTATACTGGACTTCGTTAGTGAGAAAATAGGCCCCTAAGCCACCTCGCCCGAACACATTGCGCGCTATCAGGAATACTGCATTGCCTCGCAGACAAACCGGGTTTTCGGACGAACTGACCCTGGGGGGTTGGTCTAGGGTACGTTAGAGCCCCACAGCACAATCCCCGTCATTTTGGAGCAAATTCGTTTGGGGCCGAAAATCGTTAAAAATGCAAAGGCTATAGCCTTTGCGTTTTTGCGATTTTCGGGCGAAATAAAATTGTCTCCGATTTCGACCAAACTCACAGGTTACCTTCTTCTGGGACCAAAAACACAATGCAAGTCCTAGGAGTCCTATACTGGACTTCGTTAGTGAGAAAATAGGCCCCTAAGCCTCCTCGCCCGAACACATTGCGCGCTATCAGGAATACTGCATTGCCTCGCAGACAAACCGGGTTTTCGGACGAACTGACCCTTGGGGTTGGTCTAGGGGTACGTTAGAGTCCCCAGCACAACCCCCGTCATTTTGGAGCAAATTCGTTTGGGGCCGAAAATCGTTAAAAATGCAAAGGCTATAGCCTTTGCGTTTTTGCGATTTTCGGGCGAAATAAAATTGTCTCCGATTTCGACCAAACTCACAGGTTACCTTCTTCTGGGACCAAAAACACAATGCAAGTCCTAGGAGTCCTATACTGGACTTCGTTAGTGAGAAAATAGGCCCCTAAGCCACCTCGCCCGAACACATTGCGCGCTATCAGGAATACTGCATTGCCTCGCACACAAACCGGGTTTTCGGACGAACTGACCCTTGGGGTTGGTCTAGGGGTACGTTAGAGTCCCCAGCACAACCCCCGTCATTTTGGAGCAAATTCGTTTGGGGCCGAAAATCGTTAAAATGCAAAGGCTATAGCCTTTGCGTTTTTGCGATTTTCGGGCGAAATAAAATTGTCTCCGATTTCGACCAAACTCACAGGTTACCTTCTTCTGGGACCAAAAACACAATGCAAGTCCTAGGAGTCCTATACTGGACTTCGTTAGTGAGAAAATAGGCCCCTAAGCCTCCTCGCCCGAACACATTGCGCGCTATCAGGAATACTGCATTGCCTCGCAGACAAACCGGGTTTTCGGACGAACTGACCCTTGGGGTTGGTCTAGGGGTACGTTAGAGTCCCCAGCACAACCCCCGTCATTTTGGAGCAAATTCGTTTGGGGCCGAAAATCGTTAAAAATGCAAAGGCTATAGCCTTTGCGTTTTTGCGATTTTCGGGCGAAATAAAATTGTCTCCGATATCGACCAAACACACAGGTTACCTTCTTCTGGGACCAAAAGCCACATAACAAGTTCTAGGAGTCCTATACTGGACTTCGTTAGTGAGAAAATAGGCCCCTAAGCCACCTCGCCCGAACACATTGCGCGCTATCAGGAATACTGCATTCCCTCGCAGACAAACCGGGTTTTCGGACGAACTGACCCTTGGGGTTGGTCTAGGGTACGTTAGAGTCCCCAGCACAACCCCCGTCATTTTGGAGCAAATTCGTTTGGGGCCGAAAATCGTTAAAAATGCAAAGGCTATAGCCTTTGCGTTTTTGCGATTTTCGGGCGAAATAAAATTGTCTCCGATTTCGACCAAACTCACAGGTTACCTTCTTCTGGGACCAAAAAACACAATGCAAGTCCTAGGAGTCCTATACTGGACTTCGTTAGTGAGAAAATAGGCCCCTAAGCCTCCTCGCCCGAACACATTGCGCGCTATCAGGAATACTGCATTGCCTCGCAGACAAACCGGGTTTTCGGACGAACTGACCCTTGGGGGTTGGTCTAGGGGTACGTTAGAGTCCCCCAGCACAACCCCCGTCATTTTGGAGCAAATTCGTTTGGGGCCGAAAATCGTTAAAAATGCAAAGGCTATAGCCTTTGCGTTTTTGCGATTTTCGGGCGAAATAAAATTGTCTCCGATTTCGACCAAACTCACAGGTTACCTTCTTCTGGGACCAAAAAACACAATGCAAGTCCTAGGAGTCCTATACTGGACTTCGTTAGTGAGAAAATAGGCCCCTAAGCCTCCTCGCCCGAACACATTGCGCGCTATCAGGAATACTGCATTGCCTCGCAGACAAACCGGGTTTTCGGACGAACTGACCCTTGGGGGTTGGTCTAGGGGTACGTTAGAGTCCCCTTGCACAACCCCGTCATTTTGGAGCAAATTCGTTTGGGGCCGAAAATCGTTAAAAATGCAAAGGCTATAGCCTTTGCGTTTTTGCGATTTTCGGGCGAAATAAAATTGTCTCCGATTTCGACCAAACTCACAGGTTACCTTCTTCTGGGACCAAAAAACACAATGCAAGTCCTAGGAGTCCTATACTGGACTTCGTTAGTGAGAAAATAGGCCCCTAAGCCTCCTCGCCCGAACACATTGCGCGCTATCAGGAATACTGCATTGCCTCGCAGACAAACCGGGTTTTCGGACGAACTGACCCTTGGGGGTTGGTCTAGGGGTACGTTAGAGTCCCCCAGCACAACCCCCGTCATTTTGGAGCAAATTCGTTTGGGGCCGAAAATCGTTAAAAATGCAAAGGCTATAGCCTTTGCGTTTTTGCGATTTTCGGGCGAAATAAAATTGTCTCCGATTTCGACCAAACTCACAGGTTACCTTCTTCTGGGACCAAAAAACACAATGCAAGTCCTAGGAGTCCTATACTGGACTTCGTTAGTGAGAAAATAGGCCCCTAAGCCACCTCGCCCGAACACATTGCGCGCTATCAGGAATACTGCATTGCCTCGCAGACAAACCGGGTTTTCGGACGAACTGACCCTTGGGGGTTGGTCTAGGGGTACGTTAGAGTCCCCCAGCACAACCCCCGTCATTTTGGAGCAAATTCGTTTGGGGCCGAAAATCGTTAAAAATGCAAAGGCTATAGCCTTTGCGTTTTTGCGATTTTCGGGCGAAATAAAATTGTCTCCGATTTCGACCAAACTCACAGGTTACCTTCTTCTGGGACCAAAAAACACAATGCAAGTCCTAGGAGTCCTATACTGGACTTCGTTAGTGAGAAAATAGGCCCCTAAGCCTCCTCGCCCGAACACATTGCGCGCTATCAGGAATACTGCATTGCCTCGCAGACAAACCGGGTTTTCGGACGAACTGACCCTTGGGGGTTGGTCTAGGGGTACGTTAGAGTCCCCCCGCACAACCCCCGTCATTTTGGAGCAAATTCGTTTGGGGCCGAAAATCGTTAAAAATGCAAAGGCTATAGCCTTTGCGTTTTTACGATTTTCGGGCGAAATAAAATTGTCTCCGATTTCGACCAAACTCACAGGTTACCTTCTTGTGGGACCAAAAAACAAATAGCGAGTCCTAGGAGTCCTATACCGGACTTCGTTAGTGAGAAAATAGGCCCTTAAAGCCACCTCGCCCGAACACATTGCGCGCTATCAGGAATACTGCATTGCCTCGCAGACAAACCGGGTTTTCGGACGAACTGACCCTTGGGGTTGGTCTAGGGGTACGTTAGAGTCCCCAGCACAACCCCCGTCATTTTGGAGCAAATTCGTTTGGGGCCGAAAATCGTTAAAAATGCAAAGGCTATAGCCTTTGCGTTTTACGAATTTCGGGCGAAATAAAATTGTCTCCGATTTCGACCAAACTCACAGGTTACCTACTTCTGGGACCAAAAAACACAATGCAAGTCCTAGGAGTCCTATACTGGACTTCGTTAGTGAGAAAATAGGCCCCTAAGCCACCACGCCCGAACACATTGCGCGCTATCAGGAATACTGCATTGCCTCGCAGACAAACCGGGTTTTCGGACGAACTGACCCTTGGGGGTTGGTCTAGGGGTACGTTAGAGTCCCCCCGCAGAATTCCCGTCATTTTAGAGCAAATTCGTTTTGGGCCGAAAATCGTAAAAATGCAAAGGCTATAGCCTTTGCGTTTTTGCGATTTTCGGGCGAAATAAAATTGTCTCCGATTTCGACCAAACTCACAGGTTACCTTCTTCTGGGACCAAAAAACACAATGCAAGTCCTAGGAGTCCTATACTGGACTTCGTTAGTGAGAAAATAGGCCCCTAAGCCTCCTCGCCCGAACACATTGCGCGCTATCAGGAATACTGCATTGCCTCGCAGACAAACCGGGTTTTCGGACGAACTGACCCTTGGGGGTTGGTCTAGGGGTACGTTAGAGTCCCCCAGCACAACCCCCGTCATTTTGGAGCAAATTCGTTTGGGGCCGAAAATCGTTAAAAATGCAAAGGCTATAGCCTTTGCGTTTTGGCGATTTTCGGGCGAAATAAAATTGTCTCCGATTTCGACCAAACTCACAGGTTACCTTCTTCTGGGACCAAAAAACACAATGCAAGTCCTAGGAGTCCTATACTGGACTTCGTTAGTGAGAAAATAGGCCCCTAAGCCTCCTCGCCCGAACACATTGCGCGCTATCAGGAATACTGCATTGCCTCGCAGACAAACCGGGTTTTCGGACGAACTGACCCTTGGGGGTTGGTCTAGGGGTACGTTAGAGTCCCCCAGCACAACCCCCGTCATTTTGGAGCAAATTCGTTTGGGGCCGAAAATCGTTAAAAATGCAAAGGCTATAGCCTTTGCGTTTTGCGATTTTCGGGCGAAATAAAATTGTCTCCGATTTCGACCAAACTCACAGGTTACCTTCTTCTGGGACCAAGAAACACAATGCAAGTCCTAGGTGTCCTTTACCGGACGTCGTTAGTGATTAAATAGGCCCCTAAGCCACCTCGCCCGAACACATTGCGCGCTATTAGGAAAACTGCATTTCCTCGCAGACAAACCGGGTTTTCGGACGAACTGACCCTTGGGGGTTGGTCTAGGGGTACGTTAGAGTCCCCCAGCACAACCCCCGTCATTTTGGAGCAAATTCGTTTGGGGCCGAAAATCGTTAAAAATGCAAAGGCTATAGCCTTTGCGTTTTGGCGATTTTCGGGCGAAATAAAATTGTCTCCGATTTCGACCAAACTCACAGGTTACCTTCTTCTGGGACCAAAAAACACAATGCAAGTCCTAGGAGTCCTATACTGGACTTCGTTAGTGAGAAAATAGGCCCCTAAGCCTCCTCGCCCGAACACATTGCGCGCTATCAGGAATACTGCATTGCCTCGCAGACAAACCGAGTTTTCGGACCAACTGACCCTTTGGGGTTGGTCTAGGGGAACGTTAGAGTCCCCTTGCACAACCCCGTCATTTTGGAGCAAATTCGTTTGGGGCCGAAAATCGTTAAAAATGCAAAGGCTATAGCCTTTGCGTTTTGGCGATTTTCGGGCGAAATAAAATTGTCTCCGATTTCGACCAAACTCACAGGTTACCTTCTTCTGGGACCAAAAAACACAATGCAAGTCCTAGGAGTCCTATACTGGACTTCGTTAGTGAGAAAATAGGCCCCTAAGCCTCCTCGCCCGAACACATTGCGCGCTATCAGGAATACTGCATTGCCTCGCAGACAAACCGGGTTTTCGGACGAACTGGCCCTTGGGGGTTGGTCTAGGGTACGTTAGAGTCCCCAGCACAACCCCCGTCATTTTGGAGCAAATTCGTTTGGGGCCGAAAATCGTTAAAATGCAAAGGCTATAGCCTTTGCGTTTTGCGATTTTCGGGCGAAATAAAATTGTCTCCGATTTCGACCAAACTCACAGGTTACCTTCTTCTGGGACCAAAAACACAATGCAAGTCCTAGGAGTCCTATACTGGACTTCGTTAGTGAGAAAATAGGCCCCTAAGCCTCCTCGCCCGAACACATTGCGCGCTATCAGGAATACTGCATTGCCTCGCAGACAAACCGGGTTTTCGGACGAACTGACCAATGAGGGTTTGTCTAGGGGTACGTTAGAGTCCCCACGGACAACCCCCGTTATTTTGGAGCAAATTCGTTTGGGGCCGAAAATCGTTAAAAATGCAAAGGCTATAGCCTTTGCGTTTTTGCGATTTTCGGGCGAAAAAAAATTGTCTCCGATTTCGACCAAACTCACAGGTTACTTTCTTCTGGGACCAAAAACACAATGCAAGTCCTAGGAGTCCTATACTGGACTTCGTTAGTGAGAAAATAGGCCCCTAAGCCTCCTCGCCCGAACACATTGCGCGCTATCAGGAATACTGCATTGCCTCGCAGACAAACCGGGTTTTCGGCCGAACTGACCCTTGGGGGTTGGTCTAGGGGTACGGTAAAGTCCCCATACACAACCCCCGTCATTTTGGAGCAAATTCGTTTGGGGCCGAAAATCGTTAAAAATGCAAAGGCTATAGCCTTTGCGTTTTTGCGATTTTCGGGTGAAAAAAAATTGTCTCTGATTTCGACCAAACTCACAGGTTACCTTCTTCTGGGACCAAAAAAACCATGGCAAGTCCTAGGAGTCCTATACTGGACTTCGTTAGTGAGTAAAGAGGGCCCTAAGCCACCTCGCCCGAACACATTGCGCGCTATCAGGAAAACTGCATTTCCGCGCAGACAAACCGGGTTTTCGGACGAACTGACCCTTGGGGTTGGTCTAGGGGTACGTTAGAGTCCCCAGCACAACCCCCGTCATTTTGGAGCAAATTCGTTTGGGGCCGAAAATCGTTAAAATGCAAAGGCTATAGCCTTTGCGTTTTGCGATTTTCGGGCGAAATAAAATTGTCTCCGATTTCGACCAAACTCACAGGTTACCTTCTTCTGGGACCAAAAACACAATGCAAGTCCTAGGAGTCCTATACTGGACTTCGTTAGTGAGAAAATAGGCCCCTAAGCCTCCTCGCCCGAACACATTGCGCGCTATCAGGAATACTGCATTGCCTCGCAGACAAACCGGGTTTTCGGACGAACTGACCCTTGGGGTTGGTCTAGGGTACGTTAGAGTCCCCAGCACAACCCCCGTCATTTTGGAGCAAATTCGTTTGGGGCCGAAAATCGTTAAAAATGCAAAGGCTATAGCCTTTGCGTTTTTGCGATTTTCGGGCGAAATAAAATTGTCTCCGATTTCGACCAAACTCACAGGTTACCTTCTTCTGGGACCAAAAACACAATGCAAGTCCTAGGAGTCCTATACTGGACTTCGTTAGTGAGAAAATAGGCCCCTAAGCCTCCTCGCCCGAACACATTGCGCGCTATCAGGAATACTGCATTGCCTCGCAGACAAACCGGGTTTTCGGACGAACTGACCCTTGGGGTTGGTCTAGGGGTACGTTACAGTCTCCCAGCACAACCCCCGTCATTTTGGAGCAAATTCGTTTGGGGCCGAAAATCGTTAAAAATGCAAAGGCTATAGCCTTTGCGTTTTTCGGGCGAAATAAAATTGTCTCCGATTTCGACCAAACTCACAGGTTACCTTCTTCTGGGACCAAAAAACACAATGCAAGTCCTAGGAGTCCTATACTGGACTTCGTTAGTGAGAAAATAGGCCCCTAAGCCTCCTCGCCCGAACACATTGCGCGCTATCAGGAATACTGCATTGCCTCGCAGACAAACCGGGTTTTCGGACGAACTGACCCTTGGGGGTTGGTCTAGGGGTACGTTAGAGACCTCTGCACAACCGCCGTCATTTTGGAGCAAATTCGTTTGGGGCCGAAAATCGTTAAAAATGCAAAGGCTATAGCCTTTGCGTTTTTGCGATTTTCGGGCGAAATAAAATTGTCTCCGATTTCGACCAAACTCACAGGTTACCTTCTTCTGGGACCAAAAAACACAATGCAAGTCCTAGGAGTCCTATACTGGACTTCGTTAGTGAGAAAATAGGCCCCTAAGCCTCCTCGCCCGAACACATTGCGCGCTATCAGGAATACTGCATTGCCTCGCAGACAAACCGGGTTTTCGGACGAACTGACCCTTGGGGGTTGGTCTAGGGTACGTTAGAGTCCCCAGCACAACCCCCGTCATTTTGGAGCAAATTCGTTTGGGGCCGAAAATCGTTAAAATGCAAAGGCTATAGCCTTTGCGTTTTGGCGATTTTCGGGCGAAATAAAATTGTCTCCGATTTCGACCAAACTCACAGGTTACCTTCTTCTGGGACCAAAAAACACAATGCAAGTCCTAGGAGTCCTATACTGGACTTCGTTAGTGAGAAAATAGGCCCCTAAGCCTCCTCGCCCGAACACATTGCGCGCTATCAGGAATACTGCATTGCCTCGCAGACAAACCGGGTTTTCGGACGAACTGACCCTTGGGGGTTGGTCTAGGGGTACGTTAGAGTCCCCCAGCACAACCCCCGTCATTTTGGAGCAAATTCGTTTGGGGCCGAAAATCGTTAAAAATGCAAAGGCTATAGCCTTTGCGTTTTGGCGATTTTCGGGCGAAATAAAATTGTCTCCGATTTCGACCAAACTCACAGGTTACCTTCTTCTGGGACCAAAAAACACAATGCAAGTCCTAGGAGTCCTATACTGGACTTCGTTAGTGAGAAAATAGGCCCCTAAGCCTCCTCGCCCGAACACATTGCGCGCTATCAGGAATACTGCATTGCCTCGCAGACAAACCGGGTTTTCGGACGAACTGACCCTTGGGGGTTGGTCTAGGGGTACGTTAGAGTCCCCCAGCACAACCCCCGTCATTTTGGAGCAAATTCGTTTGGGGCCGAAAATCGTTAAAAATGCAAAGGCTATAGCCTTTGCGTTTTTGCGATTTTCGGGCGAAATAAAATTGTCTCCGATTTCGACCAAACTCACAGGTTACCTTCTTCTGGGACCAAAAAACACAATGCAAGTCCTAGGAGTCCTATACTGGACTTCGTTAGTGAGAAAATAGGCCCTTAAACCACCCCGGCAGCACAAATTGCGCGCTATCAGGAATACTGCATTGCCTCGCAGACAAACCGGGTTTTCGGACGAACTGGCCCGACCAAACTCATGATGCCCCCACAATGGAAGCGACTTCCTGAAAATTTGGGTGCCAGAAATTTAATTTCTGCTTTGCCCTGTGTTTGGGCTCTCCGGGTAGGCCCCCACCTTGACACAAGTGCTTGGCGGTTTGGCCTATCCAGTAGGTCGCAGGCGCTCTCATTAGCTCCGCCTCGGTAACTTCCATGATAGCTTCCCTAGGTCCAAAAAACATGAAGCAAGTCAAAAGAGCCAAAATATATTAGTTGTCAGAGCTAGTATATCAGCTAACAGGCTCTTGGACAAATAAAACACAGAACATTATGGCGACTATTTATGAACAAAGCAGAACCCTCCTAGGGTGACCTCAACTTGTTCGCCACGCTAACCGATGTAATTGAATTACACATAATCTTGAATCAATCAAAATAATTTACTAATAATCCTATTTAATCAAGTAATTGAGAGAATTATTTGGATCAGATGTGTGTGTATTGTCTGAGGTCTTCTCGTAAATTGATTGTAATCATATTAAAGAAATATTATGTAAAATTTATTAACAGTTTGTTAAAATGCTTTTTTTGTATTTATAAAATCAGAAATTAATAAAATTTTTCAACAATAAAGTAAGTAAGAATCTAACATACCTTAATTTTCTTTCTGTCACCTATCTACATGGAGAGGAAGAGACAGTGTGTTGAGCACCCAATTTTTTTCCAAATAAACAACTTTCCTCACGATCAGCTGCATTGTTGTTACTGCTGGAAGTTTGTTGCTGCAATATTGCTATTTTATCTTCTCTATGTCTTGAATGTGTTTCTGTACCTTGAAGGGATTTATTAGGAGTTTCTGAATTGGGTAACTGCCATAATTGAGATCTTTCAACTTCTAAAGGTATTATAACAAAAAGCTCTTTTTCTTTGTTTTCCAGCTGAGATTTCAAGTATTCTAACAAGTCCTCACTCTAAAAATAGAATCAAAATTACATTTCTATCACAGACAAATACCATGAAATAAGCATTCAATTTGAATTCGCTTGTTTACCTTCCCAATTAGTTCAGGAGAATCCAATTTAGAATCCAAATTATAGTACGATCCATCTATTTCACGGATAGCAACCCAATGCTTTCTTCTGAGTAGCATTTGAACTAACATAAGTTTGTAGTCTCCAGGAATATTTAAAATAAAACCTCTTATAAGAGGTAAATTTAAGCATTTTGGATCCCTGTGAAATTGAATTTAATAATTGTTAGTACATTGCGCTTCTCTTAATATTGCTTGATACACAGAAAAAATATTTATTAGTTGTGTTCCTTACTTTCTTTTATCAAACCAGATTGCTTCGAAGCCTTTACGTTGAAGTGCAGTCATAATCACATTTATGTCATAGTTTCCTAGACCCATCATAGATTTGTGGGGATTTATCCATGTGTTGGGTGATAATGAACCACAAATTTCATCAAATTCCTCTTTTGTAAAAGCTCCTTGTTGCTGAAAAAGATTGTTTAGTGCATGAAGTGCACATAACTCACGCACCTGGAAAGTATTCTGTTTAGTGCATTTTAAACAACATAAACGGATTGATAACCATAAGAACAAACCTGTTTTTCATGATAGATAGAATTTGACATGTCTACTCCAACTTTGTTGCACGGTTTCTGCCAACAATCAATGAAGTTCCAACATAATCTGTACAACATCTAGAAAATGGGGAAAGAATATCTTAATGACCTCCTAAATTGTAGACTGTCACAGTTTCAATACATCAAAATAGATCAACAGAAGCAAAATTAAAATTTGAAACAGAAGAACTCTTCAGGACATTCGTCCATTCCATTCTAATACATTTGACAATATTGAGGAATTGGTTGCTGTCAAAGAAACATAACCCCGATACCACAACACACACTGCATAGTTAATTAACTGTTATCATCGCATACACACTATAAAATAATAAGACAAACTGCTTCTACTTTAGAAAAAAATTACGAATAAATCAGAGAAATTTTGAATGTTAGAAACATTACCGAAGTAACAAAGGTATTGAGGCTATGGGGGTGAAAGTTGTTAATCCACTGTGTGTGCTTTGAATTTCCACCACTAGGTGGCGCCTTTCGGTTCGGCTGCTAGAACGGTGCGGTAAACTACCGTGAGTAGTGTTTGGTTGATAACAAAAGAAACAACAAAACTGAAAGCAAACGAAAAAGCGTTCTCAAACGGTAACAATTTTACACCTTTTGACTTTTATTACTTTTTGAACCTCGTTCCCTTTTCATTTTTATAATATTTCCTTGCTCATTTCAAGATCCTACCATGGCTACGAGAGGTTATGACAAAGCTCTGAGTATGTTGAGGACTTTACCTCGAGTTGGGTTGTTCAACTTAGCACCGAACCCAGGTTACGTCAAACGAGTAAGATTCTTATCTTTTCTTAACACTTTATTTTACTGTTGAAAAGTAGGATCAATTGTTAGAGCTTGTTTGGTGCACTGGAACATAAATGTCTTGTTTTTGCTGCTGTCTCAAATGACGTGCAAAGTGTCTTGTTTCTTATCATTATTTTTAAAATGCTTATGACTACACCGACTAATTTTGTATCTTGATCGCCACTTAGAGCAAAAGAGGCAGAGGTCAACACGGAGGAGATAAGCATGGGGCAGGAAACAAAGGTTCGAAAGCAAGACAGAACTACATGCGAATGGGCTATGAAACAAGCAATAGGCCATACTACCTAAAATTTACTCATGAACCATATTATCTTGGACATCAGTAAGGGCTGGAAATGAATTTGAACTGTTCAATTAACTGCACCTATGTAAACTTTCTTTGCAATGATTTTCTTTACTTCTAGTTTGAAACGGCAATATCCACCTTTGTCTCTGGGTCAACTGCAATTAATGATAGATACGGATCGCATCAATCCTGAAAAACCTATAGATTTAGTTCAAATTTGTAACACTGGTCTGTATAAAATTAATCCCCAGTGTAAACATTATGGAGTTCATTTAACAGATGAGGTATACTTTGTTAATCTCCTAGAAATCTCATGTAATTTTTGTATGTGTACAGAATTTTGAGAAATTTTGTTTTCCAGGGAGCTGATAGTTTTAAAGCTAAAGTCAATATTGAGGTTCAATGGGCAACTGAACCTGTCATTGCAGCTGTAGAGAGGAATGGTGGTACCATAACTACAGCATTCTTTGATCCCCCCTCTCTCTTTGCCTTGACCAATGTTAAAAAGTTCCTCGAAAGTGGTATGTTGCTTTTTGTTGCTTTTGTCTGCATTTTCTTGATTGTAAAAGGTTCATATTGTCAACTTAAATTTTTTTTTTCTTTTTCTTTTTCTTGTAGGAGAACCAATACCTAAAAGGATGATACCTCCTGAAGATGCCATTAGTTACTACACAGACCCAAAAATGAGGGGTTACTTAGCTGATCCTGACCAGGTCAGACTCCATAACTTCTGAAAGGAAATAACCACTTTACACTTCTTTTCTCTCAAACCCTGCATATATATTAATTTCAGGTATCATGGGAGCGCTTAGTTTTAGCTCAGAAATTTGGATATTCACTTCCTAAAATTGAAGAGGACCCAGATTATGAAATGCTTACCTTGAGGAAAGACCCTCGTCAGATTTTCTATGGACTTGAGCCGGGTTGGGTTGTTAATTTGGTTGACCGAATAATCTTGAAGCCATCAGACCCAGAACTTCAAGAATACTATAAAGGCTAAAAATAATCACATCTAAGGTAGGAATTAAACTGATAAATTTGTCTGCTGTGACAAACTGTACAGTTATCAAGGATATTTTATTCGTACTTGTATTTGTACTTGTTGAATTGAAAGGTCCTGAATAAAAATATTTAACAAAGTTACATATAATTTTCTTTCTGGGTTTTATTGGGAAAGTTCACCTATTTAAATATCCTTTTAAACTGTACATTTTAATATAAAACTCGGAAAACGTAACAAAGTTTGGTGCTTGGATACACATAGCCAAATCACAGCTGTAGGAAAACAAAAGTGGCACATTGGAGAATGGAAATTTATAAATATCAATGTGACAAGCTCTGCACATATGTGTGCAGCACAGGTAAACAAATGCACTTTTTCATAGCACAGTTGACTTTTGACTGATGTATACAGTAGTTATCTGCTCTGTGAGCAGAACTATGCATTTGTTTCACTTTTTTGATACACACCAGGTTCAGTCTTCAGAGAAAATTACTTGATTGCACTTAATGTCAAATTACATACTTGGTACCAAATTTTGTTTGCTAACAAAGCTTGTGATAAATGGCAAAGATTTATAAGCATTGTTAGTTAATTTACAGAGATAGCTTGTCACTTCCAGAGATTCAATTTTTTTTAAAATGAGCTGTTATAATTAAAACAAAATGCTAAACCATCTGGAAATGTCAATGAAATTATGCATATAAAATATGGGGACAAATAATACATTAATTTACATAAAGTGTTGTAAGCAAATATATAGAATTTGATTACAGTACTATCAGTCCTCATTAGTTCCATGCCATAAGCTTTGTTATTATAAAATGATCATTCTTCACATCTGTGATGATGGGCATTATCAAAATACAGATTTGATAAAGCGCTTTACCCAGATTTAAAATTTAAAAATTATAAGATATCAAGATTTACCAAAAACAAAATAAATATTAGAAAAATGTTAAATGCACTTCATAAATTATTCAAATTTTAAGATAAAATAAATCACATAAGCACTTTTGTATCTAGTATCTAGCTTTGAGCGAAGGGGCATAAACAATTGCCAAAGCTGAAGATGATGAGTTTCTGACGTTTGATTAAGATAGTTCAAGTTTACTTATTACAACATAATATACACCAAATTAATACAAGCCCAGCCAGTGCAGTCCTATTATACTTCTTAACAAACAGTTTAGAACTGATGTAATAAACAAACAGTAAAACATTGACAGTCTCAAAATATAAGAAAAAACATAATACTGTCAGATCCAAACCAATATTCAACATCCTAACAAAAATGCGGCAAATCAACAAAACCTTGCGTAACTAGAATTTCTTTCGTGAATCAAGTTAAGTTGCTACATTTATTCTGTGAGTTTTTTTAAAAAAGGTACAGCATTCAATATGAAAAGTATTTATGAGATATTAAGGCACCTTGTTCACAAAACAATTTGGGGCTGTCAGTGCATTGCTGCCATCTAAAACAATAAGATCACAAATAAAGTAAGGCCTAGCTGGGACACAAGTATCAATTGCAATGAAAAATGCTCACACATACACAAAAAACAATGTCTCCAAGAAAAATCCTTTCAAAACTCTAGGACAAGACTGAAATAAAAACAGCTTGGGCATACAAATTTATAACAGAAGACCTGAAATGGTTGCTTTCTGTAGACAAGCTCTGTTTGGGTATTTGTAATCTGGAAAACTATGCATATTTACAACCAGAGCCCACACAGAAGCAAAATATCAGTATCACAGAATATGCATACAGTATTCTAAGTGCAGCCAGATGGAATCCTCATTTATAACTCAAGGTTAATTTTAAAGTTCAATAGTTCTAAACATGACGTATTCCAATGAAGATAAATCAAGATAGCACTTTGCACACATAAAAATAATTTACTCTGTCCAAAAGTCCTCTTTTCTAACTTTTAAGAACAAAATTACACTGTCAAGACGAGCATCCAAAGCTGGCTGTGGATTGTATTGTATTGTATTATGCTAATCTTCTCATTGCTCTCCTTTAAACAAAACCAATTTTTTTTTTTTTAGCACCAACTGCACAAGAATTAATATCATTTCATTTTAAAATTTCAAAGAATGGCATTGAAAAGAGTAGGAGTTATATCAGAAATTAATTCTGATGCTCCCCACAGTACTTAGCACTCTGATGAATTTGGTTCTTGCTCTAAACTTGGTTGTTTTTTATTACGTGTTAGTCTATCCAACTCAGCAACAGCGTCAGACCTAACAGCAGCCTTATCAACTGGGGGAATATTATTTGGAGGCTCTGAAAAAGAGGGGGGAAAAAACCAAAACTCATTCATAATTAATTCATTACATTATCATAGCAATCAAAATACAAATTCATTCATAGCACATTTAGCACAGATTCAGTATAGAATTAATGTACATACCTCCAGGTCGTGCTGGACTTGTGGGATTGGAAGTTCCAGTTTTCTTGTACAGTAGTGAGTTGAAGAAGTTAGCAAGGACTCCTTCACCGCTTCCAGCAGCTCCCTTTGCTCCATCAATCTATAACATTGACAAAGTTTTAAGATTATAAAATAGGATAATTTTAGTCAGAATTCTTAACAATTTTTATTTAAGTGCAGTCATATTCAGAGATCATTGAATATACCCTTACACCACTTCTTCAAAGCATAATGAAACTTAAAACCTATCAAAAGGAACATTAAAATGTGGAAAAAGTTAGGAGGAAAGAACAAACTACTGCTACCCATGCAACTGTAAAAAAGGTTAGTTAAAAATAGGTAAAAGATTCAGCAAAGAAAAATAAATACTGTTTATCTATAATCACACCCAGGTAACACATGCACCAGAGCACCACATTGTTGACATTATGTTAATTTTTTATAATAAGGCAAATGAGATTTATTCCTATACCTATGTATCACAGAAAGGTACACCAACTATCCTAAAACAGTGCACACCTCCTCCCAGTAATGATATTGCTAAAATGTTTTCTCATTGTAAATAACAAGGAACATTCTATTTTCAGTAATTTCACATGGAGAGCATTGTCAAGAAGTTGGGAATTGAAAGGAATAGAGAAATTTATAGCTGTTTCCATCAACCAGAAACCAGGTACAAGAGATGTGAAGATTCCATTACCAGAAAGAAGATCAAGGTGTTCATGATAAAGCAGTGGTGCAAAAATATCTGGCACATGTGTTACCTTCTTTGGTGATCCTAGCTGAGCCTGAACACTTGGTGTCCCTACCGAACGACGATCTCCTGCCTTGGCCACTGATGGCGGTCTCATAGTTGATTCCTGGCGAACTCCAGCTGGTACACCAGCTTGAAGGGATTGCTGCTGCCTTGTGAGGAAAGCTTGCTCATCCTCTGCTTGCACTTCAACCTCTCTAGCAATAGTCTGAAAGGCAGACGGTACATTACATTTTAGAATCAAAGGGATGAGAAATACAGTACAAAATAGTGAAACAAATTTGTCTGTGATGTCTTGATACCTTCCGAGTTCCTGGCTGAGTGATTACATCCCTGTAGTAGTCATCTGGCTTCATTGATTGCATGTTCTCGTAAAGTATGCTTATTTTCTTCATGTTATCCCATCCTGAGGGTCTGCAAATAAAGATAAATCAGCTTTGAGTTACAGTAAGATTAAACTTTACTCAAGAGTAAAATTTTACTTCAGAGTAAAATGTAAAGTACAATTCTTACATAAGTACAGCATCTTTTTCTACAACAAGAGCAGGGGTTCGAAAGGGAAATTCATATATTCGATGTGTGAGATATTTGTAGAGTAAGTCACAATTTTTGTCCTCTTTCACCGAAGTATAAAATAATCCTGCCCCATATTGTAAACAAAATCTTCGAATCCATTGCTGCATAAAATCTAATTGTTCATCCCTGTAATCTAAATCTTTCTCTAGAGTTGACATATAATCCGTCTGCAAACAATAAAAATTGGGAAGAAGAATAAAAAATTAAGAAAGAAACAAATAGGATAACAGAATGTTAATGGGGTACCTAGGTATTTAGTATTACCTTTGTTACAACAACAACAACATCAAGACCAAGATTCCTTGTAAGTATTCCTTCACCTAAGGGCATTTCACCTAATTCATCATCCATGTTACGAGAAGTGCGCCGAAGAGCAGCACTTGAGTCCAGTTCATCACCAGGCTCAACATAATCCAACCACTTTCTCATAACTTTAAAATACACAAGAAAAGAATACATAATAGACATTTATGTATACCAGAAGTTGACAAGGCACAGAAACTAGCAATAACAAAAATCTGTTTAAGAGGATATCACTTACTTGTTTGTTTATATTCTTGTAGCTCATCTGAACTTAATTTAAGTTTGTCAATATGATCTTGTAATATAGTTGCCCAAGACTGTAACTGATCCAGAATACCCCACGGAGTAGTCATTGCTACAACAAGCATCACAAGCGTATTGGGAAAGTTTTCTTCAGAAAGTGCATACCGAAGAAGATGACCATGTGCTGGATCACCATCAAGTACCCAAACGCTCAGACGTGTGTGATCTAGAAACCAGAATAGCAGGCATAAGTTTTTTATTCTTAATAAAACAGATTTTCACTGGGAAAAAAAAAGTATAGACTAACCATCTCTGTATTCATCACGGACATCTATGTAAGCATATTCTAGACCAGAACCTTTTTTAGGATCTTCTACACCTTGAAGTTTGGCAATCAGCGTTGTTTTGCCAGATTCACTATCACCTGAAAAGAACAGCAATTGAGATTCAAAGAAAAACAGGGACATAAGACTTAACAATAAAAGTAAGTGATTCAAAATATTCATTAAAAAAATGAAAGGGTCAACAGATGTTCTTACCTAAAACAAGTACAGACTTGTTTGATGGCAGCTTTGAATTTCCAGTGTTTTGGACTTCACTAAGGATGGCAGACCTAAATCATAAGGATCAATTAGCGACAATGTGAAAAATGCTGGTGTGCCAATCGCATTACAACATTTCCGACACAATCATTACTCAAAAACGATGATCTGAAGATATGAGGCCAAGTGAAATGCCCAACCCATAAACAACAGACCTCTAAATGCAAAACTAAGCTTATGTAGGTGACAGCAACATGTACTCGGGAGTTAAGGACCGTATAATACAGTGATAACAGAAGAAAGGAATTGATGGTTAATGAACTCAATAAATATATATTTATTTTCACATTGGATGGTTTGAGAAAAATAAATGTCCCAAAAGGTAACCTAACCATAAGCACACAGACGGGGGCGTATGAGTCATAAGTACTAAATACACAAATCACTGCTGGGGGAACTACACGAAAAAAGTGGGCAAACCAACTATATTCGCAAAGTACACACCACAAATTTTCCTTCGATTCCAAGTCATCTTTCTTTTTAGACGAAAATCCATTCATTTCCATGGAATCACCTACAAGGTGCGCCATGTTTGACAGCCTACTGCGATAATTTTCGCCAGTCCGCCACCAACTCAACGGCGTTCCCATTCATTCCATTTCACTCCTTTCTGAATGGAATTCTATTCCGAAAAAGACGGGAGATCCTAATGAGTTTTCAGAAATTCTATTACTTTTCCTGACATCTATGGATACAAATTTATTAGAGAGAATGCCTATATATTTTATAAACTAAATCATTTGTAAATTTGTACTGATCTTGTAGAGCCTGAGAAATTTCAGGTGTCAAACCTGGTTTGCTCAATCTGCTCAACAATAATAGCTTAAATTTAAAAAAAAAATAACTTAGCCTACAATTTAAAATTGACAGTGGTGAATTGATAGATTATTGATTGATAATTTTAAATAGAAACTATTGAAGAAAGGCAAAAATATATCTCTTTGACTGATTGACAAACGAAACAGTGATCTAACTGGACTGGCGTGGTGTTGGTACACTTGCAGCACTGCTGCTTCTGCTTCTGTCCCTTCCCTTCTGTCAGGCCAGGCCCTCGAAAAATGGCGACACGAGTGGCAGCTGGTTTGGTGCGATCCGCAACTATTTTGAAAGTTAAGCCCGTTGAATTTCAAATACAGAGGACGAAAACGACTACCAGAAGTGGACGAGTCCTGCCCAAGCCGAAAATGAATTCCCTCTCGCTTGTTGGATCTTTTTTCGTTGCAAATGCTGGCATTTTGACGGGAGCCTCATTCAGTAGGGCATTCGCCAACTTTCTGGAAGAGCATGACTTATTTGTGGTAGAAGATGACGACGACGACGATTAATGCTGTAGCATATTTTTAAACTTTTTGTCTTCACATTTTTGGTAAGTTTTGTGAACTAACAGAGCTATGTAGCTTTGCCAAAGGTTGATGATTTTGAAGGGACATTGTTTTCACTGAAAACATACTTTTTTGTACCACATAAAAATCAAAGTCAACCTTTGATTAGATTGTGTTTTCTTGTATTTTAATTCAAAGGACTACAAGAACTTATTAGTTGTTACTGTCTTGTTCGATGACTTGAGTTTACGTTACCTCACTGCCTTCACCCAGCTAACATTTTGGCAAATTTCTTTCCAGATTTTCTACTTGCATGTTGACCGATGGCAGAGAGGTTTTGTGAGACCTGTATCCAGATCCACATTTTATTGAAGCTACCTTTTCCTGCCAGGCTGTGAAAATGACTTACTTGTAAATTTTTAATTTTATTTTAACTGTGTTACCACTTACAATACGTGTTCTTAGTACCCTAGTATTAACTTGATTATTGTATAATTTATGAACTTGCGTTGGTTTTGCATCATTAAAAGTGATTTTAAAAATTCGCTATTGCATTGTTTCTATTTTATGAATATATTATCTGGGGTAGTAAGAATATCCACTGAGCAACAGAAAAATTATACCTTTATTGTTTAAGGGTTCACAATCTGATCTCTGAAAGCTAGAGATGTGATTGCTTTATTATGACCAGCATATTCTCTTTCTACTGTGCCTTTTTCTATGTTCCACAATCGAGCTATGCCATCTGAAGATGCTGGAAATAAAAAGGTCTTGACAAGAATAAACAAGATACAGTCAATATAAGACGTAGCATTGCACCTCAGGCTGATAATAGTCCATTCTTATACGTGTGAAGCTTTCACTGGGTTCTAATTGCATTGTTAATGCAGGTTTATTACAGTTCACACAATGCTATCAGCTGGTAGCACTCCCTCTGAGTATGCCTGTATAGGTAAGAAGAGGAAATACAATTAAGCATGACTTACCAGTTACTATGTACTGGGAATCTGCACTGAAGGCGGCATCCCAAACCCATCTCTGACCCTCCTGTTTCAATTCAGTCAAAAGATTAAAATCTTTAGTTTGCCAAATTCTTGCAGATTGGTCTGCTGAAGTTGTAACTAAGAGTCTGAAAAGAAAGATAAGTGAAATTCAATTTATGATAAGTTCTGATGTAGGTTCTTGTTCTGTTTCCTAAAAGAGCAAAATAGACAAGAAATTCTCACGATGAATCAGGGCTGAATGCGCATTTCAAAGCAAATTTAGGGTGTGCTTCTATTTTATGTGATGGTTTCATTTTAGTTGGCTCTTGAGATTCACCCCCATGGAGACTCCATATATAACACCGTCCTTTATTATTTACTGCAGCCATAAGCTTTCCCTGTGGATCCATGGCAATACTTTGAATAGAAGCATCAGCCTCTGGAATCTAAAAAAAAAGTATGTTGGTATAAACTGATGCTTAAGCAATTACTGTACTTTGAAACTAAAGGTTGTTCGGTTCTCACCAGCTGTTCATTATGGTCAGTCTTGAGGTCCCACAAATGAATCACTCCACTCTGATCACCAACAACAAGTTCTGACTGATTTGGATGCAAGCAAGCACAGTTGACTGGTGCAGATACCTGAAATATTCTTTGACACTGCAGTGTACGGGATCTGAAACAAAATAATCCAATCAAAAGTGCTGTAATGAATGCTGAATTAAATAGCCAAGAAACACCAAAAGTTTACCTCAAATCCCATATGCGAGCGCTGTGGTCTTCGCCACCAGTATACATCCATTTTCCTTCTTCTTGAAATCCTACACTTGTGACATTCTTTGTTAGTCCATCATAATTAACAACTGGGCTAGGATTATTTGATGCCAAGTCATACATTCGTATATGTTGGTATCCTGTTAAAAAGGGAAAGAGATTTCAGTTAAAATGTTTTGGTTACAAAACTTCAGTTAAACTTTCTTTACCTGCAGCTGCAATGTGTTGTTTGTCAGGTGTAATGTCTAGTGCATTTACTTGCTAAAGAGAAGATTAAGGAAATAATGTGTTGAAAATTAATTTCTCCAGTAACTTATACTTAAAAAGGAAAGCAGATTACAAAAGGATACAGATTCTGTGTGCTGGGCTGTTCTTTGGCAAATTCCCGTGTGAGCTTGCCAAAGTTTAATTGTGTGATCATACCCTCCAGTGGCCAGAATAACCTGTTCACTAGGAGAGGAGTCGGATGTCATTGTTAAAGTCATCTGAAAGAGTACAAGTATACCAGAAACATATTCATTATTATTACATACTCATTATTACATACTCAAAATAGACTGTACAGCTGTATAGTCAGAGTGCAATACAAAACACTTAAATCTTGTAACCTTATCAGAATTGATAAAAATTATTGAAAATTAAACTAGATTCTACCGTTGAAGAGGGAATGATTATTATTTATTTACCAGAAATGAATGACGTTTTGTTTCCTTCAACTTAAGAAAATATACACGTTTTATCTATCACTTCTTTATTTATTGGTGTGTATCACATCAACAATATGAAAAATACAGCTAGATTCATATTCGTATTTAGTTGTAATTCGATGACAAATTTTTAAGTACAAACTGTGGCCGCCACAATCACAAAAAGGTCAAAATAATAAAGGACCCGTTTGTGCGCAGCCCCCGTCAATTTCAAGAAACTATTTTAGAGGGACCAAAAACGCAAAAAATTAATGCAAAGGGACCTCTTCGGTCGAAAATCATTGAACCTCTCCGACCTTATTTGGGGGGAAAAGGGGGGAAATCGGCTCCAAACCCGCCCCTGAGCCGGCAGTGTTACCAGGGAAGTAGGCAAAAATTGACCACGATACACCTGTGTGATGCGGGCGGTATCAACGCCTGCTTGCAAACTCTCCCCACAGGAGAATTTACTTTGCCTAGTACGCAGGCGTTGATACCGCCCGCTTCACACAAGCGAATCGTGGTCAGTGTTTGCCTACTTATCCGGCAATACTGTGCGCCGGACAAGCGGATTGTCAGCGATCCAACTGCACAACAGCCGTCACTTCAGAGCATTTTTTTTTCTTGTGAAAATTGAAAATATCGACCAGAGTTACTGGTTTTGCCACTTCGCGTGCAATCTGTGGATATGGACAACAATTCGCATGAGGGAAAGGTGTGATTACGTTTTATTTGTATTTTTTAAGAGAAACTTACAGCGCCTAGCTAGAGTCAAGCACTCTTGGTTCTTATTATTAGAACAAAAGTCTAAGAGCAAGGTCTGACACTTGGAAAGGTTCACTGGCCTGAGGGGCTTCACCTTCTGCAGCGTCAGTAGCGCTGGACGTAGGCGAAGAGGTATCGAAAGATGGGCTGGGGGATGGCTCATCTGTGGCTGCAGATGGGCTGGGGGATGGCTCCTCTGAGGCTGCAGATGGGCTGGGATATGGCTCCTCTGAGGCTGCAGATGGGCTGAGGGATGGCTCCTCTGTGGCTGCAGATGGGCTGGGCGATGGCTCCTCTGAGGCTGCAGATGGGCTGGGGGATGGCTCCTCTGAGGCTGCAGATGGGCTGGGGGATGGCTCCCCTGAGGCTGCAGATGGGCTGGGGGATGGCTCCTCTGAGGCTGCAGATGGGCTGGGGGATGGCTCCTCTGAGGCTGCAGATGGGCTGGGGGATGGCTCCTCTGAGGCTGCAGATGGGCTGGGGGATGGCTCCTCTGAGGCTGCAGATGGGCTGGGGGATGGCTCCTCTGAGGCTGCAGATGGGCTGGGGGATGGCTCCTCTGAGGCTGCAGATGGGCTGGGGGATGGCTCCTCTGAGGCTGCAGATGGGCTGGGGGATGGCTCCTCTGAAGCTGAAGATGGGCTGGGGGATGGCTCCTCTGAGGCTGCAGATGGGCTGGGGGATGGCTCCTCTGAGGCTGCAGATGGGCTGCTGGGAGCTGGCGGGGACGTAGTCTCTCCGGACTCGTCTGACCCCGACCCAGACCCGCTGGACTCGTCGGAGCAACTCGCTGAGCCTCCAGAAGAATCGCTGCCCGAGTTGTCGCATTCGTCTTTCGGCGTGGTTGGACGTGGTGGCCTCGGGGGTGGAGTCGGTCTGTGGTGGTCGTGGCCGTGGTCGTGGCCGTGGTTGTGGCCGTGGTCGTGGCCGTGGTCGTGGCCGTGGTCGTGGCCGTGGCCGTGGTCGTGGCCTTGGCCGTGGTCGTGATCTCGTTCATCGTCGCGGTGCCCGCGCGCCGGCCTGTCCTGCTTGTCGCCGCGGCGCCTCTGCAGCTGCCTCTCGATCCTGTCGGCCAGCTCCGGGTTTCGTGCGCGGATCGCCTCCAGCAGCTCCAGGAGGTCGGCTGGCGCTTCCCGCTCGCCGGGCAGCGGAATGGCGTGCATGACCGTGGCCAGGGCCGCCAGCAGCCCGAGGACCTGACAACATGGCGTGAGGTCGTCGTTTGTTTCAAGAACGTTGAAAAATCAAGAATGGAATTTTCGGGGGTGCACTCACCAAAAACGTCTTCATGGCAGGGTAGCGACACGCGATAGGCCGATGGGGATGAAGGACTGGGACTTTCGGGATGCTGAGCTCCTTAAAAACAGGAGCGGGGACCTAACGTCGTGATAAGGCGTATGTCAGTGTTTGCCCCGCGTTATCGCCGCTTCCTGGGACCACGCGCCGAAACCTGCTAGGGTGAGCCGCACCTATTCGGGGAGCCGAGGGCGCCAGCGACAGGCGACAGGGCGGGGTGGGAGGGGTAAACTTCCCATGTGCGAAGAGATCTGTTTAATGTACAGTTGAGTCAGTCATTGCGTCGCTGTACGCCACACGTCGACATCAGACAAACTTCAATTTGTGGCGAGGGTTGTAAATAAATTTGAACCTTTTGCTTGATAGTCACCGACAGCGACATCATTCGGACGCTATGCAGACTAGTCGCGTTACGCTTCAGCACCACGTCCAACTCTTGTCCTCAAGCTAAGGACTCGTCCCTTATTTTTCAGCCAAATTCCGGAAAAAGCAAAGCCTTGGCGTTTCCAATGTTTTTTTCTTTTGAGGGGGGGGGGTCATAAACATAAGAATCATTATTAAATAATCATTATTAAATAATCATTATTAAATAATCATTATTAAATAATCATTATTAAATAATCATTATTAAATAATCATTATTAAATAATCATTATTAAATAATCATTATTAAATAATCATTATTAAATAATCATTATTAAATAATCATTATTAAATAATCATTATTAAATAATCATTATTTTAAGCGTTAACAACCCTTTCAAGCTAGCTGATACATTGGGAAAAGTTGTATTACGATTTTTCTTTTCAGCTAACCTAATGGGCCTAATGTATCATCTGCTATGAAGAAACCGTCTCTGTAGTCGTAGCCGCAGCTGCGGCCGCGGCCGCGGCCGGGCGAGAGGGTTGCCACAGCCACACCCCCTAAGCCCCACGCGCGCTGTTTAAGCGTGTTGCCTAGCGTCTCGGGGCGCCGACGACTGCATCGCGGCACCTGCAAATAATTCCTCTCCAGATGGGCGAATAAGCTGGTTCACGACTGTACTGTGGCGCTATCTACCGGAGCATCCTAAGAAAGATAGGAGGAGGGGAGAGGGGAGTAAAGAAACGAGTGGCGTAGTGTTTGTGTGGTTTGTGTTGTTGAAAATGGCGAGCATGGAATTGAGTCTCGACGATATTATTAAGAAAAATAAGATTTCTGTAAAAGGAAAAGGAGGGTGAGTTGCATTCACAGTTCACGCATTTTCTTTATTACTTTTTGGTATAGAGGTAGAAGATGCTGTTTCTGACTTTGAGACAAACAGACAGACGCCTAACCTGAGATGCTGCATTATCTTTACCGGATAACTTTATTGACGATTTTATCAGCCACTAACTCGTCTTGTTTATCTTCGTAAATCTCTATATTGATGGCTGTACATCTATATTCTTCCAGTTTATTATTTACCTGCTAGCCATGTCAGACCTTTTCTTGTGTAGGTTAGCCAACTGGGCAGTGTTTGTCTATCATATTCGTGTGTTTTTACAGATTCAAGAAATTTGGTGCTAATAATGTAGCCAATAATCGTGGAAACCCTCAAAATAAAGTACCTCGTCGTCCCGGAGGTGTTCAACAGAGAAAACCAGGAGCACAAAATGCAGTACGTCCTCAGAATGCAATTGGTCGTCAACAACCCATTACAGATGCACGGAATCGAATTATTCAGAAGAAACGTCTTCAGCTCACTGATGCCAGAGATAAATTATGTGAGCTTGCCAAAAAGACAGATGTGCGTCTTAAATTAGAAAAACTAAGGGAAACGCGGTTGGTAAGATAAATGTTGCCTTGATTTCCTCAGATTTTTTTATCTCTGTTTAGAAGATGTGTGATCAAACACTGACTTTACATTGGCTCTGTGCCATTACTTTTAGGGTCATGATGGTATGCAAGCACACTTAGCATACAATGGATATAACCCAAATATCAGAAAATCTCAGAACAATCCGTATGGGAAAATTATGCTTGCACGGACTGCTCCGGACCCTAGCATGATATCTCTTCAGCGAACAATCAGTCAACCCTTGAGTCGATACCCACCAAAAGTTCCTGCTTTAATGGATATGGACGTTGAAATGTCTGGTAGGTCATTTGCCTGCTAATAAATTCCCAAGTTTCTTTCATCGGAGGTTTAATCTTCTTCAAACTTTTTCAGATGGATTTATTCATGGAAGAGTTATGCCACTGCGCAGAACTGTTAACAATGATCAAATGCGCCGGGAACCTATGCTTCGACCATCCAAACTCTCTAATCCTTCACCGTATTCATGGAAGGCACCTCTTGAAGTATGCTTGCCAAGAGGATTTTCATATTGCTATTAGATTGAATTGTTTTACCTGCCTTTATTAATTTTCTTTTTTTATGCAGCAACGCATCACACAGTCTAACTCAAGCAGAGGTTACATTGACTTGGACTATCCTGCAGAGGAAAGGAAGAGGATGAAATTACCGTCACCTCCTCCAATGTAAGTAACACATGACTTTGTGCATTTAACGTTTGTTCTTTTCCCACCAATTTCATACCTAACCACCTCTCTCCCATAGTATGCGCCCTATTGTTTTGTCTGATGACGAAGATATTGCTGAACCTGTCAGACCAATAGCAAGATCAACTCGAACTGCTACGGGCAGTAATATGAGTGCAGCTAAATCAAGACTAGAAACATCAAGAGTCCAACCGTCTCATCTATCCTCATCCAGTGCAGGATCTTCAGGTTACAGAATTGTTGTTTCCAATCTGCAAAGTTCTGTTACTCATGAAGACATCAGGGTAGGTTTGCTTTCTGCCAAATGTATACCTTTCTGAGTTCTATCATAATGAATTCATTAACCTGTTGTCTTATTTCTTAGGAATTATTCGAGGATATTGGACCATTGGTTGCTTCAAGATTGGTAAGGCCTGGAACTGCTGAAGTTGTGTACCGCTTGTATAAGGATGCCGAGCGGGCTGTCGAAAATTATCACAATCGGCAGTTAGATGGACAACCTATGAAATGTCTGTTAGTTAAACCCCGGGCCACCACAGCTTCTTCAGCATCTCAAAGGTATAATACCGGTAATCAGTTTACTTCACAAATATGTTCATTGCCTTATCTCAACTACTATTTCTTTTCCATAGCAGTGGAAATCCACGAACAGCTTCAGGAACATCTGCCAAGCTATCAGCTAGTGGAAAATCATCTGTAGTACCAGACATTAGCACAATACATAAGGCGCTCTTCAACAAGTCTTAATTTTGATGTTTTGTCACTCTTTGCTTAATGGCAATATAAATTGAAAATGCATTAGAAATAAATTAATGCAAATATTGGAAAGAGACTGATTGTTCACATTGATGTGGATCCCCTTTTCATCTCAAATTAACCTTATTCATATTCATATTTAATAGAAAATAAGTGCAATTTCTTCTTGGAAATGATTTTATGTTGATTGTGTAGGCTTGGAGTCATTATTTGTTTTGATTGCAATTGAATACCGATCTTGTATTGACCAATATTCTCTTTGCTGTTAAGTTGAACACTATTTAAAGATTTACAAATAAAAAGCAATCTCTTGCATTTTTATTTCCATCTTATTCATGAACTAAAAGATCTGATTAAAGAAAATGGACTGGGAAATGTATCTGGATGGAGGTTTATTTCCTGTACATGCATACAATTGTCTTCTCTAAAAACGTCTTAATACTGAATGATTACCGGTACAAAACTTAACTCACACAGTAAAGACTATCAATTCAAATTGTAAAATTGTTGGAAAAAAAAAGGTTAAACTGAAAATAGGAATGTAACATGATACTGTAAAATTCGGTACAGTTAATAAAATACATTACCTACAAAGAGAGAAGTTGAACATAAATAGGCAACAAATAACACTACACCTTCCATGTTGCATGAGACATTACACGGTCTTAAAAACAACTGGCACAAATAGATATTCCATGTTTACAGCAATATTTGAAATATTGCCTAGCTTATGCACACACCAAACTTGCCTCATACTAAAATTGCATAAAACTGCTCTCTATTTAATTTAGTAAAAATTGGAAAATGGCACAAGGCAAGAAATCACCTGTAGAGATTTAAAGAGAAAATGCTATGCCAAGTACATGAAAAATGTAAAATCAATGCCACCACTAATGACATTGGTCAATCAATCCCAAATTCTACAAAACTAGTACATAGTAATTATTACGTACAGTTTTTAGAGTGTAATATAGAACAAATAGAGCTGACAAGGAAATGTGGAAATTGGCACAGTTTGTTTACACTTAAGACCTACTCTAAACATACTTCTGGACACTATCCACAGTCAAATTCATAATAGTTACTTCATTGTACTCTTGTTTAAAGTCAAAAATTTTTACATTTTGAGGCACATGATACACACACTTCTTTACTTATGATGATGATATGACTTCCGTGACATGACCTGCGTGCATTTATTAACCATTGGCTGAGATGTCATAGGAAGAGATGTGGGTAGTGACGTTGGTCTTTTTCTCAATACATCAGCGTAGGACATTTCAAGTTTTTTCAATCGGGCTATGTCCTGAGAAGCAGTTGAAGCAGTCTGACTGATTGTCCACCCAGTGCTTTGGGCAGAGCTCTCTCTTGCCGAGTGTGATTTACTGGGCCCTGCTTGAGTTGATGAGAACTCATCAACTTCTCTACGGCAACGAGCAGCCAAAGCATTGGCAGATGCAGCTGAATTTCTATGACCACTGGGTGATCGCGAGTGATAACCACGGCGAGACGGACTGTCAGATTGCCTACTAGGACTCTCTGAGTTACGGGATGGGCTGTCAGCATACCTGTCCCGTCGTCTCCTTGGGCTTTTATCGTGAGAAATTCTAGTATTCAGACCAACTATCATTGACAGGTTGGATGGATCAACTCTTTCGATGCCTTTCCTAGGTGATGCATGTGGAGAGTTCTTTCTTGAGCGACCCTTTTTTCTTCCAACTCCCATGGCCAAATACTCCATTATATCTTTTTTAGGAGCAGGTGATGCAGGTTTAGGCTCTAGCTCCACTTCTCCAGCACGGTCCAGAAACTGTTTGGTTCCTCCATCAGCATTCGATCCAGATGTGGAAGCCGAGGCTGAGGCTGGAGAAGATACTGGTCCAGTCTCGGCATTCTTTTCCCCCGCTTTAGTGGAGAGTGAGGGTAAAGAGAGTTCTTCTATCATGGTTGCTGTTACCCTTTCCACTTCTGCATCTGCTACAATCTCTGAACAGATTTCAGAACAGATTTCAGATGGCTCTTCAGAAATTATGGATGTTTGAGTTCCATCTTGGGCAAGCATTTTCAACAATGGTAGCTCTTCTTTGGCAGGTGTTACGGGAGGAACACGAGGAGGGTCATGTGGCACAGATACATCATCAAGAAGTGGCAGCTTTTCACCCTCATCTCTGGCTTCTGCTGCCTTCTTTAAAATGTCAAATATTTCTCTAAACAGATTACGATATTCAGGGGTGTTTCGGAAGCGTCCATCAACTGGGCTAGCATCATCATAGATACTAAAGCGGCAATCTTCCCCATCAACAATTGTACATAGGAAACCACCAGGAATTCTGTGAGACTCAGTTTGAGTAGATTTGTTACTGGTCTCATCTGAAAAGCCTGAAGATGATGTTTCAGCTTCTGAAAAGTCTGTCGGTGTAGTAGAGAAGGCCTTGCTCTGACCGGCTTTCTTCGTCACTTCAGATTGAAGACTCCTACCAGTTTTCTTAGAAACCATTGTGCTCCCATTGTCTTCATTTCCACTTTCCTCATCGGTATTTCTGAAACTATTGAAGTCACCAGACATTTGCAATTCTTCTTGTAAAGAGAGAGCAGCATGTGCAGTAGGTGGACCATTTGATGGCACAATATTCGGCTTGCTTGGGCGTCTGCTTGCCACAGGGTTTGCCTGAATTTGAACAAGAGCTTCGTACTTCTGGACAAGGTCACGGTAGGGATTCTCACTGGAGCGTTCCTGAAAGCAAACAACAACATAGACATTAAAACATGAAGGGACATGAGCTGCGAGTTTCCTTAGATATTAAATAAAATATTCTGTTGGTTACAACTGTTACATTGTTGAAATAGTACCATACCATCCCACAACCTTGAATGAATGGACATTAATTTTAACTAATTCAAATATGGCATACAATTGCAAAAACTGCAAACACTTAAAAATTACATGTATTATTAGTTAGAACACCCCAATTGTATTTCAAGGTTTTGCACAAGTATTGAGGTCAAGTGAAGGTGCAGAAGACACATGGTATGTATGGGTGAATGATGAGACCACACGTCACACAAAACCTAAGTCACAGCACAAAAGACAAAAACAGAAACAACTCTTTAAAAAGCATCCTTATAACATTAAATATAAAGGGCAAGGGGTCAAGAAGACATGAGTTTTGGTTTCATTATTTTTTAGTTTTAGCATTACTATGCTTGTTATATGAGAAGGATGAGGAAGAGAGGTCAAGAAATAGAAGAAAATAGGTTTACCTGAACCTTTAGTTTCTAAAACCATCAAAACAACTGGCAATTTACAAGCACAAATAAACTTTCACCAGTTGGCCACTGATTTTGTTAGTTTAAGGTATGAAGTCCATCACCACAAGTTTGTCAGTATACGGAACTTAAGACATACCTATGCAGTGGCCTGAATCCCGAGATGGAAAGCCTACAAGCCAGCGTAACAAGCATATAGGAATTTTTAAAGGCCAGACAAGTAATGTCTTTGCCAGAAACAGCAAGAGAGAAAGTAGAGACGAACTTGGAGGGGCAGTTGGTGGCTTTCCTGGAAGGCTTATTGATGCCTTTCCGGGGCTGCCAAGGAATGTCACTATCCACCACATCACCCAAACCACCCTACATACTTCCTGAAACATGCCATGGCAGTGTATATTTCTTTGGAACTAATCTTGAGAATTTATAAAATTTAACAAAAAAGAAACAATCTGTCCACAACCATTGGAAAATTTGAAAATATCTTAATTACACAATGTTCTTGAAAAAAAAAGTCAAAAGTAACTTATTACCTGAAGTTGAAGCAGCACAGAGGCTCTTTGTGAATCACTCACAAATGAATCAATGACACTGACATCTTCTTCATCACCATCCTCTGCAGCACCTCCACCACATTGTTCCAGTAACTGTAAGCTCTCGTGAAGAGGACCCTGTGGGGATCCCATCTTCTGAGTGCACCTTCCGCAAAGCTGGCCACTTCTAGAAACAAACAGAAAATTTAGAGTTTGACAGGTTATCAGGAAAGAGATTTAATTCTTTAAAAGCATTATTTCCCAGTCAAAACAGACATTCTCACCTTATTTCTTCTAGAGTACTAATTTCTTCCTGAAGTGACTTCATGTCTTCCTCCTTGTGCTGGAACACTTGAAGCTGCTCTTCCATCACCTGGTTTTCCTGAACGAGGGCCTGCACCTGCTCCTCCAGCTTTGAACTTCGGCGCTGGTCGCGGAGGCGCTGGGCCTTAAGTTCTTGCACTTCTCCCCGTAACCTGTCCACCTCATCTCCCAAGTTCGGTGCATCGGCAAAGCCATCATTCTGCATAGGGAGGGTGTCGTGTTACAGAAGTAATACTGGAGAGGTAGCAGGCACAGCAGGGGAAGGGGTACCCACCTTGTTATTGTTGTTATTGTTGGAAGAAGGACCTGATGTCTTCCTCTCCAACTGCTTCTGGAGCTCGTCAGATTGTTTCTGCAGTTCCTCACAGCGCGCTTCCAGAGAGTCGATGTTGACACAGAGCCTAAATACACAAATAGAGCAATCAATACTCATAAAGTAGCAGAAAAATATTTTCAATAATTTAAGTATGACATCTGTAAGATAAAAATATAGGCGCGCTTTCCAGGGTCTTTTCATAGTTCAATATCTCAAAACTAAATATAATATACTTTTTTTTGGGGGGGGGGGGGAGGGGGGGGGGTGATAGTACATTTATAACGCTTAAACGCTGTGATGTTCACATATCCAGGTAATTTGACCAGTTAATAAAGTTAAAGGTGAACCTACGTTTTTATGTGCTTCTTGTCCGCGGCCGAGTCGAGAGCAAGTCGCTGGTTGGCGCGTTCCAAGTCAAGAATGCTCACTTCAAGCTGTTCGTAGATTCGTAGTCGAGAGTCATTGACTTCACGGAGGGCGGCCGTCTGCTTCGTCAAATACTGCAAGAAAAGTATTACATCAACTTAATGACCCCCAGAGAAATACAAAATGCATAGGAAAACTTAAAATATCGCCAACTGATATGTCTACATTTTTTAGTTGCCATTAAAGTTCAACAGTAAGTTCCGCCTCTCCTGGCCTACCTCAATCTCCTGGGTCTGGTCCTCAATAACTGTCTGCTGCTGTCGCAGGGTCGTCTCCAGCTCCTTGTTTCGCTCCAGCAGCGTCTTGCCCAGCTCCGCGGCCAGCTGGAGATCTGCAAGCAGGCGAAACGGGCCGAACTTAGACAGGAGTGGACGGACGCGTCAAGCGCTGGCCGAGGAAAGAAACACAATTTATTATTCCGCCTCTAGAAAATTATAAACAGGTGCAGCGAGGGGCGTGACTTCTCTCACGAGAGATTAGGGTGCGACTCGCGTTTCCGGCCGCAGCGCGAAAAACAGAAGTTGCCGTGACCACACAACCGCAAGGGCGAGAGGGCGGGGCGGTGGCAGGCAGGGCAGGCGGGGCGGGGCTGGGCTGGGCTGGGCTGGGCTGGGCGGGGCGGGGCGGGGCAGGCAGGGCGGGGCAGGGCGGGGCGGGGCGGGGCAGGGGCGGGGCGGGGCGGGCAGGGCTGGGCGGGGCGGGGCTGGGCTGGGCGGGGCGGGGCGGGGCGGGGCGGGGTCACGACAGTGCCATCACTTCCTCGTGGTGCAGCCCTCGCCCCGCATGATGAACAAAGAGAGTGCTGTGCTTTTCGGCAGCCGAAGCTGCAGGAATTAAACCTCTGAAATCTTACGGGACCCCTTCCCTTTCCTGCCCGCCTCTGGTCCTTCCCCCGCGCAGCTCAACCCTCCCCTCCCCGGATTGCGTTTCCCCCTCTTTTCCGATTTCTTTTCTTCATGCATGTCTGCTTAATTTGCAGCAGACGCTCCCTGGGCAAATAGCCAACCAAGCGAACAAGCACCACCACACCGCTTTCTCATAGGGCAGGGCATGCATGTCTGGGCGCAGCGCGTTGCGGCGCGGTGCGGCGCGGCGCACTGGACTGTGCTAAGCTGCTGCACTGTCCGGGCCGGCTAACCGCGCGCGGGCTGCTGGTGAGCTGTGCGGTGGTGGTACTGCGGCTAGAAGCGCAGCGGCTCCACCGGGATCTAAATAACGCAATCCACGCGCGCTCGCTTCGGCCCGGGCCTGTCCGCGAATGAGGCGGGTGCGACATGACAGGTAGGGCAGGGGGCAGGGGGCAGGGGGCAGGGGGCAGGGGGCAGGGGGCAGGGGGCAGGGGGCAGGGCAGGGGCAGGGGGCAGGGGGCAGAGCGGGGCAGCGCACGGCAGCGCACGTCACCGCCAAGGGCAGGGGCGGGGGAGACAGTGCTGCCAGAGAAGTAGGCAACAAGTACCCCAACCAAGGTGAAGTAAAGCGGGCTGCATTTACGCCTGCCTACTAGGCAACATGTACGCACCTGTGTCAGGACGCTGCCCAGTAGGCAGGCGCAGATGCAGCCCTCTTTACTCCCCTGTGTTTAAGCTACTTATTGCCTACTTTTCTGGCAACACTGAGGGGAGATGCGCGCGCAATCGCGGCGCACGATTGCTGGGGGAGGATGGTAAGACGCCTCCGCGGGCGAGAGGGTAAGTATTGTGACAGGAGAGGCCCAGGCCTAGGCTCAGGACACTCCTAGAAAACACCGCGCTACGCCACACCGGGCCGGCCGCACCCTGCCTATGCCACCCACGCACGCGTCGCCGCCACGCCAGCCGAATCTCTGCCTGCACCGAGGCGTTGGGCCGTTAGCCCCCCGGAGGCCCTCCCCCTCCCCCTCCCCCTCCCCCTCCCCCTCCCCCTCCCCTTCCCCTCCCTCTCGCGCTCTCCCGAGCAGGGCTAACGAGTGACGAGTCGAGTGACTTCATCCAATCCACTTTCCTTCTCTTTATTGCTATTGCGGAAAGACGTTCCCTGCCTCCTCCCTCCGCGCCGCGCCGGGCTACCGCCCTGACGGCACTGGGTAGGCAACCCCGCCGGGCGCGCGCGTTCAGCACGCTGCCTACCCTAAGGTTCGCAGGCGCCCCGCCCCGCGCAGCAATACAAGAGGACAGAAATACCTCGCTACGTGGCAAAGAATTCAGCTCGTCTATAGCGTTTTATAACTAGGCTGAGGAAGGTGTCGCAGTGAATGACTTCAATGGAGCGAGGCACCCGGGCGCTGGAGAGGGGAGAGGGGGTGGGGGCAGCCGTGTACACCACGAATGTCGGCCATGACCAAAGCGGCCGGGCCGGGCCGGGCGGGGCCGGCACATCCAGGGATAGGGCAGGGTGCGGGCGGAAGCGTCCCTAGTGCTAGGCCCACACAGACAGCACGGTACAGCCCGTCTGCGCTGCAACCGGTAGGATCGCATCTTCACCAGTTGAGACTTATTATATGTATTCGCCTTAAAAATTGCGAACACTGATAGACAGGTGGGGTCAAACGATGACGGGGCGGCCGCGAAAAATCTAGTTTATTCCACGATTGTGGCGTTAGGGTGTAGCGTCTGGCTAGATTTCCAAGAGAATTTCCAATAAAGCATTTTTCACATGGCCGGTTTTGAAAGTCAATGGCAATCATCTGGGGCTGAGCCCAAACGCGTGCGCAGGGCGCACACATACGAAACAATAATGAGAGTGCAATCATGACAGACTGCTCCAACGAAAAAGCGCCCACAGCAAACTGATGGGCATGTTCTCTTGCAATCCCGTAATCTGGCCGAATCAAGAAGATCAAAGTTTGCGATCTAAAAAAAATAAAAATAAAAAATAAAACGAATCAAAATAAAATAGGCGCACACATCTGCACGCTAATGTTTAGGCGAGATTAATCCCTACATCAAAACTTTGGAAGCTCTCAGTCGAGCCCGGTGGCGTGGGCGGGTTACCTTCGGGGCCCTGCAGACATTCCAACTCGATGCTGTAGTCCCAGAAGTCGAGCGAGGGCAGGGCGGACGCAGGCGCCGGGGTCGGATGCGTCTCCCAGTACGTGTCCTTGCCGCTGGACATGGCGAGACCAGTCACATTGTCACGGGCGGAAGACGGCACGGCACGGCTCCTCTTCTAGTCACACCTCGTCACGCCATAAACGTCACTTGGCACGGCGCTGCGTCGCGTCAATGCGACGTTGGTGATGACGGTGACGATGGCGATGGTGACGGGCAGGGTGACACCTTGTCGCGGGGCTGTCGTCAGGGAGCAGGCGCGAGGTGCGATGTTGGTGTGGGGTGACCATGGGTGGGCGGATGGGGGGGTCAGCACCAGGGTCAAAACCTCTACAGATACGACACGGGCACGCGACCATAGCGGCTAGAGCGCATTATTTCCGACGATGCAATTAAAAGTGCGCTCGAGTCCCACACCGCCCCGCCCCGCCCCGCTCCTCCAGTGCAGTGCAGCGCCCCCCGAGTGGCCGCTCGTGACTGGATCAACGGTTCCTCCATGCACCGCGAGGGTCTCGGCGAGGGTCCTGACCAGACCAGGCAGGCAGACCGCACGAGCAGAGGGCTCGCGTGCCACGACGCACCACCACAGCTCAAGTTCCACAAGCGCCGAGCTAGAATCATTAGTATTCAACTGGCGCATACACAGTTACAGTGCCGAGTAACACTTGCGCTGGACATATATTCTGGTGGCTAAAGTATCAGCCAGCAACGCACGCACGTTGTCACGAAATATACATGAGCTTTTAACTGACCATCCAACAATAGCGCCAGTTGAACACCCTTCATGGCAGTGCGTAGTGCGTATAACATGGCAGGCCGGGTCGTGCAGCAGCAGCGGAGGACTGGGGGAGACGCGCTAAGCGTTCAACCCGAGCCATTATTTCAAGCTAGGCCATGAGTAGTTTCTTCAACGTGTATGCATCACTTAAATGTTTTCAAATTGCACCCCCCCCCCTCCCCTCCACCCCGCACGGCGACCGCACTCCAGGGGGTATGTAGAGCGTACGAGCGTAAACGTATCGGGACGGGATAACCACGGCCTGCCATCGCTCGTCAGAAACGTCGCCTGGACGACAACGCAGTGCGTGGCGTGGCGCGGTGGGGCGGGGTGGGGCGGGGCGGGGTAGGGCGGGGTAGGGCGGGGTAGGGCAAGGAGTCGATCGGAAACAAAATCCCTGCGGGCCTCGTGGCTGCGGCGCGGCGCCCGGCCCGCGGGGAAAGCCCAAAGCGGGGCCGAGCAGTCACGAAACGATCGACGAAACGGGCGGGAGTCGAACCCAGAACCACGCACTCCGCAGAGGAGCCGCGCCAGGACCAGATCCCCGCGGATGTATTCCCCTGCCCTGCCCTGCCCCGCCCCGCCCCGCCGCGGGCGACGTCATCGGGCTGACAGCAGCGTGCATTGACCCGACCTGCGGCTGCTCCGCGGACCCCATGACACGCCACGCTACGCCAAGAGCCACGAGATGACTCTGAATGACTCCACTTTAAATACTGTATCGTGCTGGGAGAAAGGGCCGGGCCCCGGGCCGGGCCGGTCAGACCAGAACCAAGGGGGGGAGGGGCTGGGCTGGGCTGGGCTGCAACGGGACCACGTCTCCAACATCAGGGCCCTCCGCACGCGGTTAGGCAACCAGGCGACCCCGCCCCGCCCCGCCCCGCCCCGCCCCTCCCCGCCAAGCCCCGCCCCGCCAAGCCCCGCCACGCCCCGCCACGCCCCGCCCCGCCCCGCCCCGCCCCGCCCCGCCCCGCCCCGCCCCGCCACGCCCCGCCACGCCCCGCCACGCCCCGCCACGCCCCTGTCCACAGGATCACGAGGCCCGAGCGGAAACACATCCGATCGTCGAGTCCGGCGGGAGTCGCCCAGCCCAGGATCAAGATTCTGACCGCTTGGGCACCGATTAGGCGGTTATGATGGCGGGAGAAACGACCGCCCGTCGGGGGGACAGGACAGATCGTCTGGCGGAGAATAAAGAGAAGGGAAACTGTCTGCAAAGTCGAGTGCGAGCGGGTGGGGCGGGGCGGGGCGGGGCGGGGCGGGGCGGGGCGGGGCGGGGCGGGGCGGGGCGGGGCGGGGCGCGAGCCTGCTGCTGCCGCTGCTGCGCCGTGTGACATTTCTTTTGTCATGCAGTTTGAATGGAACAGAGGTGTGGTGTCCGTACACACAGACTGTGCGTCGCAGCCGCCGCAGTGTCGTACACAGTTTCAAGCTCGTTACACTGTCATCAAAAGTGTTTAACTATGGCGCACGCTAGACCGACGAATTATTCCCTTTCAAAAACTAATTCCAGTCTCGCAAGCAGCACAAATTCCTCTCTCTCCCTCTACATTTAGCAAGCAGTCCGTAAAAATATGCTCGTGCCAGCATAACTGCCTTTGAAAACGAGTTATCGGAGAAAGTCATTTTCGTATTTTTAATTTTTTTTTTTGGAGTGTATGGACCTCGCAGTTATGGGTGTGTATGGACCTGCCTGCGGAGCACGTGTGTGTGGGTCGGCGAGAGAAATGTGGCGTGGCGTGGCGTGGCGTGGCGTGGCGTGGCGTGGCGTGGCGTGGCGTGGCGTGGCGTGGCGTGGCGTGGCGTGGCGTGGCGTGGCGCCGCCCATGGCGCCCTTGACGGCAAACAGCAAACAGCTGACTTTCGCCGCGGCGGGGCGGTTGGTCCACTCCATGGCCCACTAGCGCGCCAACGCGGCCTGGCGCGGCTATTGCAGTTGCCTGATGGCTCCAGCGATGCCCCGCCCCGCCCCGCCCCGCCCGGTCAAACAACCACACGCGGTCAAGGGCCGCCGCGGCACAGCGGAGCGGAGCGCGCCGCGGAGCCCGACAACATCCCTCACTAAACGATCATTCACTGCCTCCCTCCGCCCCGACACACGACTCTCGTCGACACTGTTGTACCGGCGGATTAGGTTTTTCAGACTATTATCGGATCCTTTGCAAAAAAAAAAAAAAAAAAACGATAAAATTTATTTGCATTACAATCATTGGCATTCCGAGTGTACGCCGATGTCCTATCCCAAGGATCGAAAACTCACCATCTGAAAGTGTTCGAAAAAACGGGTTCACAACGCTCGTGTGCCAGTTCGATACATATGATTACAGTACAGTGCGTAGCCAGCACAGAAGGCGCAGCGTGGCGTGGCGTAGTGTGTTTGCACGCACCACCATAGCAAAATAGCTATTATTGACAGCCTGACAGTGTACCTGACAGTGTACGTAGGTACGGCGGAGGTAGGTACGGAGGTGGCGCACATTTCCCATCCCAGAGAGCTAATTATCACCGCGCCGGCGAGGAAAGTGGGGCTGACACGGAGCGGGGCCGCGCGCCACCGCCGCGCCGCCCCTGACCCCCATGCAGCAGCAGCAGCAGCGCCGGCTCAATCACAACACGCAACACAAGTGTCGTGCCGTGCCGTGGCGTGTCTTCCCCGCGCAGCGCAGCGCAGAGTTTTCACTTGTAAAAAGTCGAGTAGCGACCAAGGCCAAGGCTCAGCGTAGAGTCCAGTGGCGCGCGACTTTACAATAAGGGAATAATCTAATCAGGCTGCTGCAGGCAGAGTCCTAGCCGCGCGGGGCGGGGCGGGGCGGGGCGGGGCGGGGCGGGGCGAATGCAGTGCCGCTATATGCGACTGCTTGGCGCGCGGCCAGGGAAGGAATGGAACGGAACAGAACGGAATGCAGAACGGTCAGCAGCAGCAGCCCCTCCTGGAGCCTACCGGGCCGGGCCGGGCCGACGGAACGGAACCACTGACCTTCCAGCAGTCGGCTCCAGCGCGTACCGGCGGGGCGGGGCGGGGGGCGGGGCGGGGCGGGGCGGGGCGGGGCGGCACTGGGTCGCACCGGCGTACGCATGTGTGCGTATGGGAGTGAGTATCGGGGGAGAGGCGCCTGCGCAGCGAGCGATTAAGGCGCGGATGCAGGCACGGCCGATCTGACTGGACGGGTACGCGAGGATTGTCGTTTTAATGCAGCAGCAGGATAACTGCGATTTGCTATAGTCCACGTGCGCATTTTCTGTAGGCCGAAGGACCTGACAATAGGGCGCATTACATTTCGTTTTAAAAAGTCTGCCCTCTCATGGCCCAGATATTTCGGTATGGCGCCCTGACTACCGGCCCCGCTGAGCACGTAAGCCCTGCAGCGCAGCAGCCCGCCCAGGAGGATTCCGCAAGTCTGCAAGAGCTTCAATCCAACATCACTATAGAACTGTAGGCCAAAGCCTGACCGGACCGGCTGGCCGGCCAAGCGTAGGGAAGGCAAGGCAAGGCGGCAACGTCCGGTACATTCCTCTGGTGCACGTCACAAGGGCTGCAGGCCCAGCCTAGCCGTTACTCATGGAATGCACATCGGCAATTGTGCCCCATCAAAGGTTCTATTTCGAAGCACGCCTCTCCGACATTGATTAGTGCCATCCAACATTCCAAACATCGCATTGTTACACTTCCTACAGAGGGGATGCGGGTTTGCAAGGCAGTAGTGCATATCCGCTCAAGGGCAGTACAGAGTCGTGTATATCGCGCGACCATAGTTTCGTCTTGCTATTATATATCCCCGCCCCGCGGCGCGGACTACAGCGACGGTCCGCGTGGTCAGGCACGCCCGAGATCACAAGCTCCGTGACTACGGAGGAAAACCGCCATATATGCCGTCCTCGTCGCGTGCGTAAAATTTGATAATACCGGAGCCGGCAGTCGGCATTTGACATCACCTCACCCCACTCTGCGCCCCGCCCCGCCCCGCCCCGCCCCGCCCCGCCCCGCCCCTCCACGCAAAACCACAGGTTATTGTGGACGGCGGTAAGATTCGACAAGGGCGTCGGAGGTCAGAGGAAATTATTCACAACGCCCGCCTCCCCCTAAAAAAAAAGAAAGAAGGAAACCACACGACTTACTTACAATCAGCCATAAACAGGCTACTTCTAACTTATTTCAAGTTTAGACTCGGCCGAGGTTAAGACCCGACACTCCCGCGACAAACGGAGTAATTGACTAGGCTGCTCTAGCCTCTAAGACGTGGGGACTTTGTTCGCCGCGCAGACAAATCGTTTACAGTGTGGTGCCGTCGAGTCAAAGGTCATCCAGATAACACCCTAGACTGCACTGGCCAGACGCCTCGCGATGACCCAGAGCTACTCTGCTACAAAACTGACAACGGCCATCGCTCGACACAAAGTCTCGCAAATCCGCAAGCATCGCATTAAATGCACGCCCACGCGCGCGCTTCGGTTCGAGTCACCGCCCCCCACATCCATTTGAATAAGACCAAACAACCTTTTTCTTTTTTTTCCGTTCCATCGAAGATTCCCAAGACCAGGCCTGAGTCAGCGGGTGCGAATGGCCCAGGCTCAGGCCCCAGGCAGGCCAGGCAGCCAGCCCTGAACCTGGCAGAACGCCCCGCTCGGCTCGGCTCTCTGCTCGCTCGGCTCGGCTCGGCTCGGCTCGGCTCGGCTCGGCTCGGCTCGGCTCGGCTCGGCTCGGCTCGGCTCGGCTCGGCTCGGCTCGGCCCGGGCGGCCGGGTCAGTCATAAGGGGCGGACGGAGGATGCGACGGCACGGGACGGGATGGGTTGGTATGGGACCGGTTTGCAGGGTCACGACCATCAAGACAAGGCATACCGCGGCAAATCCAGCCTCGAATTCAGCCCAGCGCACACACTTCCGCTGCGAGAGCCCCGCCCCGCCCGGCACCTGCCTGCCTACACAGTGTACTCATTTTCATACACCCCGCAAAAGACGCGAAGGAAAAATTCATTATTTCTCATCTTCAATTTTTCAACACTATGTTGGATATCAACGCATGCTGTATCGGCGATATACGGGACCGTCATGTGCGACGGGCGCGCTTCAAGTCTTCCACTACTAGAACAGAGTAATGGAGACACGCTAGTCGTCTTATTTTCTTTCCCGCTCGCAGGCAGACGCCGCGTGCACGACACGCTCGCACGGCAGGGAGACTCCGAGCCGAGCCGAGCCGAGCCGATGACGGGAATTTCAAATCGCAACGCCCGTCGGACGTGAGCCGTATAATCATGCAGAGGGTCAATGTCGCCTGGGCCCTGGGCGGGTCGGGTAGAGCTCTCTCGAGCACCGTTCAGAAAACGGTACGGACACGAGCGGCGCAGCGGCGGACTCACGGCCTTAGAGACACCTCAGAGGATTAAGGGTTGATGAAGGACCTGGCGGGGCGGGGCGGGGCGGGGCGGGGCGGGGCGGGAGGGGGTCACCACATGGCCACCCACATCGCACCACGGCTTGCTCCTATGTCGCGGATAAGACGGAGACGACACGAGGAGAGGTATATCCAGGACGAGGAGCAGGACACAACACAGCGACCGTCGGATTCACACACCAACTACACACAGACTGAGTCTTCGGCTGCAGCGGGGCAGGAGTGGCTGCGGCCCTCGTCAGCTACTGGAGAAGTGTTGGGAGGCTTTAGCACATTACGATCCCAAGGGACTTTTCAACAGCAACTGGCGAAGTGCACAACACCCCTATTCCTGCGCGCGGGGGGGAAAAAAACAACCCCTGGGATTTTCAAGGAAAGTAGTGGCGTTCCAGATGTCACCCTGCAAAATCCAAGACAACCCCTGAAAAACCACTGCCTGGGACAACAACTACTGGTGCCCTTCCACATCGCCAATAAATCCCAGGCACTGCTTTTAGCGTGAGCCCGACTCAGTCATGTGGTTTTTGGTCAGTCAATCTACCTGGGCACGGGCGGGTGCCGGACGCGCGCGGTACGGGCGGGCACCGGGAGGGGGTGCGGGCGGGTACGGGCGGGTACGGCCGCGGCGGACGGACGCACGGGCGGGGCCGACGACGCGACTCGACGCGCGCCTCGGAGCAGACTGAGGAGAGCAGGCGGTCCACGCCGCACCGCGCCGCACCGCGCCGCACCGCGCCGCCGTCGGAATGCAGCCAGCGCCGAGCGCGGGGCGGGGCGGGCGGGGCGGGGCGGACAGACGTGTTCAGTCAGGTGAGGGGAAGGGAATGGACGGGGGGAGGGGGGGGGCGTCCAGACTTAAGCCCCTCCGCGTGCTGCAGCGGCCAGCGCAAGCAACAACAGAGAGCTCAGCTCAGCTCACAGGAAAAACGCGCCGGCGCTGCAGCGCAGCGCAGGGTATCGGCCTTTTAACTCTTTCGAAAACAATAAGAGTGAATGAACGTGGCCAAGATGGCCGCCGCCCTGACTGGCCCGGGCCGGGCCGGGCCGGGACGTCCTTGGGCGTCCAGCCAGGCGCACACCGCACGGCCCCCGGGGGCTTGGCCCGGCCCCCGGCCCGCCGGCCGCCCGGCTGGCGCAGGTGGACTCGTTCTCCAGGAGAGCTCACTCCAACACCAGGGGTGTCCATCGCTGTCTCCCTTCCTCCGTAAGAGGACCATTGAGACAGAGCGACATCCCACGTGCGACACACGCAGGAGCGCTGTACACGTGTTGGCAGTCGGACGGCGCTGCGCGACACCACGCTCAGGCATTACTCGGGCTGGATGGGCTCGTCGCACGGCATCCTGCGTGAGGCGGAGCATGAGCACGGGGCGGAGCGGAGCGGAGAGAGACAGCTGCCGAGATGGAGCTGGCAGGCGTAGGGCTGCGCGGCCCCGGCACCCGGCACGTCCCATACAGGGCTTCACCTCACAGGAGGCGAGCGCAGGTGAGACCGCCCCGCCCCCGCCCCGCCCCCGCCCCGCCCCCGCCCCGCCCCCGCCCCGCCCCCGCCAGCTCTCCGCGCCGCACTCTAATCAACCCGAACGAGCGGGGAAGAAAATGGCACTGTCTGGTCTTGTGTGGCCAACACTGCAAAGTGCGAAAAGGGGAAACGCGGGCTGCCCGGACTTCCCTGCAGGATACAGAGGCGCGAAAAAAAAAAAAAGCAAACGCGACATTAAAAATAAAAAATTCCGCGGATGATTCTATATAGCGCACTAAGACGCCCACTTCAACAGTCGCACTTATTCGCGTTATGGAGGCCGCATGTGTGCGCGCGCGAGAGCCAAACGCAGTGCGTTCCAGAGAAAGTGTCTCGGCCACATAACAATTACAGCGGGGGCGGGGGTGGGGCGGCGCTTGCAAAGCGTGGGCGGTCGGTAGCATGGTAATCGCTCGCCCCGGCCCGGCCCGGCCCGCCCCACCTCCAGACAGCCGCGCCGCGCTGACGTCAAAACGATAATCGCGTCTTATGGTTCCTTAGTAATCTCACCTCACAAACGTTGGAGTAGGCGAGGAGGGGCGGGTCGGAGCTGCCCCCGGCTCGGCCGGCACACTCGCGTACGTTCACTCACACCCGCGGAAGCACAGGTATACAACACACTTTTGTAAGCGCGGGGAGGTGAGAAAAATAAACTGTGCCGGCTGACCCGCTCCAGGTCGCCGTCATGATCCGCGAGGCCTTTCGCCTCCCCACCCGGGACACGGCGGAACGGGGTGACACCACTGCAGCCATGTCGTTCTGCGGCCCCACATCACTTTAATCGTGAACAATTAATGTGGCGAGCCGGGCCGGGGCGGGGCGGGGCGGGGCGGGGCGGGGCGGGGCGGGGCGGGGCGGGGCGGGGCGGGCGGGCCGCGGGCTAGTGCAGCGGAGCGTGTCGTCACCACCGGCCCGGCCCGGCCAGGGCGATACATCAGTCAGTCCCGGAGCGGGGAGGTGCTTGCGCGCGCAATGAACCGTCAACACAGCAAGCTCAAACTGACATTTCAGGATCCTCACACATTCTCGCAGCGCAGCAGCAGGCCTGTTGTAGGGCCCGCCGCGCCGGCCAGCAGGTCTGCTAGCAGCAGGCCGGCCGTGCCGTGCCCCAGAGGCCGCAGGCCGCACACAGGACCTTTCGCAGGCGCCTGTGCAGGAGCGCCGGCCGGCCGGCCGCGCCCTCTGCCCGGCAAACAAAAAATGATAACTGCGGGCGCGGAGAGAAAGGACCTTATTGGCCGCGGGCGGGGTGGGGCGGGGCGGGGCGGGGTGGTGCGGTGTGGGGCGGGGTGGTGCGGGGTGGGGCGGGATGGGGCGGGGTGGGGTGGGGTGGGGTGGGGTGGGGTGGGGTGGGGTGGGGTGGGGTGGGGTGGGGCGGGGCGGGGCCGGACAGAGCGCTGGCATGAGTTCGGGAGGAGCGGCTGCAACGGGGAGGGAAGCTGCTGCTCTCTGCGACAAAAGGCACAAAACGCGCCTACGCCCTGCCCAGCCTTGCCCTGCCCCACCCGCCACCGTGCGAAAGTGAAAGTGCGAGTTATAGGAAAAAGGCCCAAGGGCCCCCTGAATTTAAACTGTTTCGCGTCGACAACATGAGGGAGCCGCCCCTTTCGCCGCATGCAGCAGCCGTGTGCGCCGCGCCGCGTCCCTCCCGGCAGTAACGAGAATACTGGAAACATTTCCTGCAAAACGTCGATGCGGAGGGGCGTTCCAAGCGAACTCCATCGAATAACACCGCAGGTCAGCCATAGACGAATAATGCCCTGCCCTTAAAATAACAGGACCTGTCGCGTCCTACCTCGACCAAGAGGCGCCCATCCATCACACGTGACGGAGCGGGGCGGGGCGGGGCGGGGCGGACCCGCACGGCTCACCTGAAACAGAGGACAAGGCTGGCGTTAGGTTTCATGCCATGCGCCAAAGAAAAGGTTACAACGGCGCATTTACGCCCGGGCCGGGCCGGGCCGGGCCCGCAGGCGAAAGGTGTGTTACAGATTTAGGTTAACATCGTTCCATATGCCGCTGCCCTCGAGCCTCGCGGAGAGGTTTCGTGAGGAGAAGATGGCCCAGGACAGGAGGCCAGCCATCACGCGCAAGACAAGGCGATGCACCGACTCCGTTATTCATCCTCATGAATCATATAGGCAAAACGAGCAAAGAAATAATCGCCCTCTACTCGACATCCAACCGCGATTGCGCCTATTACTGTCGCAGTGCCATTAATTGGCATTTGCGCGCGCCTAGCCTAGGCACAGCCCCGCAGCCCGGGCCGTAGGGACGGTCCTGACGGGCCCGGCCCGGCCCGGCCCACCGGAGACCGGAGGGCGCAATATATAAAGCTGTCACCTCCGGGCCGCTCCGGGCCGCTCCGGGCCGCTCCGGGACCCGCCGGTAATTGACAGAGATTATCGCCGCGGGGATTTATACAGCCGACGCCAACGCCTTCTGCTACAGTAAGTCGCCTTATACCGTACCGTACCGGCCCCGCCCCGCCACCTCTGCCCCTTTCTCCAGAGCAGCAACGCCGGCGGCCCGGCTCCGCTTCCTGCTGAACTATTATTTACCCCTGTGTCGCGAGGCTTTCTTACTCCCTAAATTTATGGAAAATGTCACTTTTTCTCTTCATTTCTGTGCACACACACACGTCGTGGGTTGTGACCCGAATAGCACCTGCAAACAGGTCGTGTACCGGGGTGTGGAAGTAGGACGTGGTCCTCCGCGCCGCGTGATCACCCTCACACATGAAGATAGTCTAGTCGTAGAGGGCAGCAGAAGAGTGCTGGGTGCAGGGAAGACCAATCAAATCTCCAGAGAGAAAGACAAGTACAAGGGCCGGGCCGGGCCGGGCCAGGCCACGGTGGCGAGAAAACGCCGCGCGCATGCGCACAAGCTCGCTGCACGCTCCGCTGCACCCGGCCCGCGCACAATCAACCATCGCCCCGGCACAGCCAGGCCGGCCCGACTGCGAATAATGATTTCCCGCGGGGATATTTACACGCACGGGCGCGGGTACGCACGTCTCCGCCCGCCAGAGTGCAGCGGCTGCACAGCGGGCGAGGCGGGGCGGGGCGGGGCGAGGCGGGGCGGGGCGAGGCGCAGGGCGTGAAGGTGCATAAAGTGGGATGTGTATCGCCCTGACCTGACCCACAGGGGGCCGGGCCGGGGCGAGCAGGGCCGGCAACAGACAAAAGACTATCCAATGAATAGCGAGCGGACCTGCGCTCGCCAATCTCCTTATTGCTAATAGCCACTAGCGACACTGTTAAAGAAAAATACTTGTAAAGATTACAGGAAAATTTTCCATGATAAATGTTGTAAAATGGCAACTTGAAATTGTAAAATTACAATAACTTTGTATCGAATGAGAATTCATTGACAGCAAGAATGGGTGGTCGTAAATTTACAACATATTTTGTAAATTGTGATAACAAAATATGTTGTAAAATTTACGAAGATATTTCTCACAGTGGAGAGCGAGTGAGCAAACCAGAGCGCGAGAGCGAGAGAGAGGGCTAAGGGAAGCCCACTCTTTTTCTTGCGCTGCTTGCCACGCCACGCACACCGAGTGACTCCAAAACTCAAATCATGTCCGGCGGGGCTGAGAACTGTCAAACAGTCGCGTGACTATCGCGCCTCTCTCTCTCTCTGTCGCACTTGCAGCTGACCCCCTGGGCGGGCAGGGGCGCGACATTGCGACCAGTGACCGTCACGCCAAGTCACGCCACGCCACGGCAGGGCAGAGCACGCCGCGAGTGGCGAAACATCTGCGACGTCGATCGTCGCAAAACTCCATTCCGACGACAGGCGCCGCCGCACAGACTGCACACACATTGTTCGGGCGCCGTTCGGGCGCGGTCAAAGAATGGTACAGTTTTGCGACTTTCAGTTTCGCTGCCGGAAACCGTTTCCTACGCACTCGGAGATTTACAAAGCGCGGGAGGCAACCGCCGTGACGTAAGAAGTCACACACCTCTGTCCGCCCTCAATAAGCAGAGCGCCACGCGACGACATGCAGGGTGACGAGAGGATCGTCAGCGGGGTGCTAACGCAGCGTGCCGCGCCGCCCAGGCCGGCCATAGGCACTTTCTCCACCCCCTCCTCATTCCCTATACTCTTTCTCACATATTCATCCGTTTCATTCATTTACAGTAACTCTCTTCTTCTTCCCCTTCACCAGGGCGCGGCGCGTCCTGTCCCTACACTGCTAAGTGGATTAATATTTATGAGCCTGCTGCGCCCTGCCCTAGCAGGCCTGCTGCCGCTGCCCTGCCCTGCCGCCTGGGCGGACACGACATACTAGGTCAGCCCCGCGTGCGTACGTGCGTGCAGCGTTGTCTCGCCGCCCAGCCTAGCCTCACTCCGACAATACAGCGCAGCGAAGAGGTTCAACGTCACCACTCACGTAGTGGTAAAGATTAGTAATCATTAGTAATCCCACTGAATAACATCGTATTAGATATTTGCTTGGATAATACTACAGGAACGTCTGGACTTTCGTAGAAAATAGAAATAACTCCCTGCCTACGCGGCCGGCGCGGCGCGCGCGGGGATGGCCGCCTGCTTGACCCGCGGCGCGCCCCCTGTCACTTAGGCCCGCCCTCCGCTACCGGTAAATTCCACCGTGCGACACGCGCCTCATCCCGGCGGAGTTTTCTCCTCATTCAAACAACGACGTAATAAAAGCCATTCAGCCTTCAGGCGGCTCAGCGCGTCCCGACGGGGCGTGGCGGGGCGTGGCGGGGCGTGGCGGGGCGTGGCGGGGCGTGGCGGGGCGTGGCGGGGCGTGGCGGGGCGGGGCGGGGCGGGGCGGGGCGGGGCGGGGCGGGGCGAAAGCAGTAGCGGATCCGGATGCAGGGGAGCAGGTGACATACTGGACTGCACTGCACGCTCATGAACGCGATTGACTAAGGCAAGACGATCACTAACGAACTGCGATAAATTAATGCAAGCCAGTGATGATGCTTTAGTTTTTAGGAATGACGGCCCAGTTTTTTTTACACTTTTTATCAGCGGCTGAACGAGGGAATTAGTTGCTAAAACGTGACGCAAAAAAAAATAAAATAGGACGACATTTATTCGGGGGGCCTCTGTGATCGCCCCGCCCGCCTCCGATGCACATTTTGAGCCGCGACGGGGACGGGACGGGAGGCTGCGGGCGGCGGGAGAGCGATGCTGGCGGCGCGCCGGGCGGGGCGGGGCGGGGCGGGGCGGGGCGGGGCGGGGCGGGGCGGGCCGGGGCGACCTCCTCAACCTACGCATGTGAGTCACTCACAAAGCCGACGCACCGCCGCGCCAGGCCCGCCGGGCTGGCTGCCAGCGGGGCGGGGCGGGACGGCGGCGGCCAGACCGCGCAGCCAGCCAGCCCAGTTCATCGCTCCCGCCCGCCGCACCCCGCCCCGCCCCGCCCCGCCCCGCCCCGCCCCGCCCCCTCCACACGCATGCACACGTGAGTCCTCACGCACCGCGCACGCACGCGGGCGCCACGCACGCCGCCCAGGTAAGGAAAGGGGTAAAGGTGTAGCCCGGCGCACATGTGGGGCGGCGTACGGGGCCCCGGAGTCCAGCCGCGCCAGGAGGTGGCCCGGCCCAGCCCAACCCAACCCAGCGGGCCGGGCCCACATACATACGGCCCGCCGGGGCCCCCGCCCCGCCCCACCCCGCCCCGGCACAGCCTACACCGGACGGACCGGTCGATAGGGACGGAGGGGCGTGGCGGGGCGTGGCGGGGCGGGGCGTGGTAGGCCGGGTGGGGCGTGGCGGGGCGTGGCGGGGTAGGGAAGGGAGGAGCAGGGCCCCTGATGTGTGGCAGACAAAACAGAATAAACCACACCGTCACGCCGGGCCAGACAAAAGGTGTTACGGAGGATGACGGAGGGGCAGCAGCATCAGCTCTGCAGCGCGCGCGGGGCGGGGCGGGGCGGGGCGGGGCGGGGCGGGGCGGGGCGGGGTCACCGACCCTACGGCGAATGAATGGGACCTGGGACCTGGCGGGATATAGCCATGTGACCAAATCGGAGAGCACCCAACTCTTCCTGTCCTTAACGAGTCCAGCGGGATAGTAGAGAATACCGTGTTTTTTTTTTATTTTATTTTTTCGGCGAGTAAGATGGTACCACTGAGCTTTGCAAATCTTATAAATTTACCGAACGCGAGGAAATCCTGCGCAGAGTCAGCGCGCGCAGACGCACAATCATTTCGCCGGTGCACGCCGCTTGCGTTACGACGACGTCACGTCCAGTCATTACGGCGCGTCGCGACGCCCGGACCGGCCGGCCGGGCCCGGCGCCCCTCATGCGAGGCGATTTCTCGCTCAAAACGGCGCGGCGACAAGAAAATGAACGGCGCTGAGGAGGGAAAAGGGACCAAACGCGACGTGTACGCGAGGCGTCGGTCGCGACGCCCCGGCCCGACGCGACGGCTCGTCCGCAGCGGATCAAATTCAACAAGGCGTCGCGACGCGACAAGCAGACGACGCGACAGCAGTAACGCAACAGCGTCCTTGGCGATGGAGAGAGGGTACCGGAGGGTGCAGCAAGTACGCTGTATATAACGTATCGGCGCAGCAATTTCGGTATTAAAAAAAGAAAAGAAAAGGGCCTAACGCGCGGAGACATTGCTTTATTGCGCAAACCTGCGACGCGACGGGGTTTCTGACGGAGCGATGGCCATCACACACACACACACACACACACAGGCATTACATATCCTGTGCGCCATGAGAAATCCAGTCAAGCTAGTTTGAGCGAGGCACCACCAGCAGCCAGCAGCCCCAACACCGGCGCCGTCTCGGCCGACTGGCCAACGGAACAATTAAAGCGAATACATTTCGCTGCTAGAAGAACGGTTTCTCCATACGCCTGGCAGGCAGCAGCAGAGCGGCCTGCCAGGGCGGTACACACCGCGCGAAATTCAAATACGTATCGAGTCCCGCGCGGGGCGGGGCAGGGCCGGCGAGGCGCGTACGGACAGACAAGCAGACAGGTAGGCAGGTCGCGCAGGCACGACGCGCATGCGCAACAGGGCCCCGCGCTGTAAATAAGCAAACGGAGACAAGTCAGCAGCCCCGCGGGCCGGGCAGGCGTGACACTACACCGGGCGTAACAGTTACAGCACCGCGCCATCAGATACGACTTAACGCCGCAGCGCGTGAACACGCGTCGCGTATTTCAAAATTAGCCCACATGTCTTTAACCTTTTCCTGCACTCGCCGCGAGGCCTAGTTTCATACTTGATCAGGTTCGACATTATTCAAATCCTTTCCGTCCGATAGTTTCAACCGCACCGAAAGCGATGGCAGTGCAACAAAGCAAGAAAAAGAAATACTGCCGACACGGCTGTACAATCATTGCAAGCGTGTGACTTCCCTGAATAACTTTCGCGCCGATAAGGTTGCGAGCTGCGGCCGCCCGGCCCTGCTGCAAACATCCACCAAACTGCCAAGGTCACGCGTTCAAACACCGGCGAGGAGTGCTTTTCTTATCCCGCAGTGTTTACCAGCGGGGTGCGGCGCGGCGCGCGCGCGGCCAAGAAAGAGCCCCGCCAACAACAAGCAAACAGCCATACAGGACAACTCTCGCTTTCGTCTTTTTTTTTTCTTTCTTTCCGTTTCCCCTGCTGCTCCTATATCCCCCCGGTGCTCCCTCCGCAGTACAAGATTCCGATCCCGACGCGCAATACCACGGCAGGTGCAAGTGCAAGCCGCCGGGCCGCGCCGCTTACAGGGACATTTATTTATCGCCATTTTCCCGCGCTGCAGTACACGCCTGGGCTGGGCCGGGCGGACCACACACACACACACACGGGCACCATTGAGCCCTGCACTGCAGAGGGACGCTCGGCTCGGTCACTCCGCCAAAGATTTACCGCCAAGTGTTCCAATATGGCGGCTCATGCGTGAAGTTTCCGGGGCCCCCGCTGGGGCTCCTCTAGACGCCCCCCCCCCTCCCCCACGCCCCGCCCGTTGGGGCCCCCGCCTTGGGAAAGGTCAGGCGCGGCGGCAATCAAATGAATGAAGTGGGGGGGGGGGGGGGCGACACCTCAGCCGCGCAGGGGGGTTGTGTCAGACCCCATACATTACAGTCGGGTACAAGTACCCAAACGCCTCACCCTACACACTCTACCATAAACGACAGTAGTTTCACGATACTCGGGAGGATCAGTTTTTGTTACGACAGCGATAATAATGACAGTTGTCATGTCTGCATTATATAGCGGCCATATTCACCTTAAGAGTGCGTCAATAGTGCGGTAATTTTCTAATGGAAGCTTGCCTAACGGTGCCGGGGTGACGCTATAACGCACGCATCTTCCTCGCGTCCGACCCCGCCCGCCTAGGGGGGGGGGGGGGGCATACGCTTCCGCTCTCACCCTCTAGTCGTAATGAGCCTCCCCTTAAACCGTATCAAGACGAAAACGTAATTATTAACTTCGAAAAAATAACGGAGAAAAGGATTGTGCTTGAGTGACTGCATGGAGTGAAATCTATAAATAAACTGAAGGGTGAGCATGCCGAAAAAAAAAAACGCCAGCTTGAAATCTGCAAATTACTCTTATTTTTCATGAACTTCCGCACGTCTCCACGGGCACAGCAAAAAATAAAAAGGTGAGGTGCACTGGCGGCAAAGGAAGTGGGAGAACGAGAGAGACTGATGACGCACCAGCAGCGTCACGCACGCCCTTAGGCAGAGGACAAAATAATAAAAACAATTAGTCCCAGGAAAAAGGTACATGACGTTCCCTCACAGTACACCAACCCTTTTTCCGCTCCCGCGCGCTATTCGCAGGCTCCTCTCCTCTCCGTGAAGGTGAGTGGCGTTTCTAATTCCACCGCTGCCTGGCGCGGCCTGCGCGGCCCGCGGCCCAGTCAGCCACAACCCATTCTAGATTTGCTTCCTCTAACATGAAGCTTTAGCAGGCTACCTCACGCCTCCCACTGGGCCGATAGGCCGCGGGGAGTACAGGAACACTGTTGGAAAACGTATCCGATATCAAGAAAAGGTCGAAAAAAAAAAAAGTTAACGAAGAGATCGATACGTTAAGGACCGAACAAAAGAGTCGTATTTTTTTCACCTCGAAGGCTCTATCCTACCGCACTTCTCCTCGACTATGAAGACTGTTTCACTCACAGAACCCGTGTTTTACCCCCGTATAAAATAAAATGAGAAGCAGGCAGCCGCACTCCTCGCCAGCGGGCCCGACATCCTCAGCGCGCGCGGCCTGACCGACCCGGGAGAACACTTCCTAACAGGGAGAGAGCCTCACCACACGGACCTGACATTTCAGCACAAGAAAAACATGACTAAACAAGACGGTGGAGTATAACGCGCCTGGAGAGTCCTGAGGGGAAGGGCTACCCACGTTTGTTACTGTAACCGAGTGCCCACACTAAACCCCTTCCCCCAAACACCAATTTTTGTCGCCGCAGAAAAAACCGATGGATAACTCTAAGCTGCTCCTAAGGGGATTTGCTCTTTACCCCGAGAGGCATCTGCCTCCTGCCGTTCGATTCTAAATCTGCTCGCCCCCCAACAGCGCGCACTTCCTCCCCACCCCCACCCCCTTCCCACCCCTGAACGCCAACGGGAAGGCCGCGTCAGCAAAACGAAACAAACAGAACTGCGCGTGACGTCACCGCGTGCCCTGCCCCCTCGCGGGCTGCTGTTACGCCCCCCGACTCTCTTCAGCATGTCGAAGCATCGGACAGGCGGCCATTCTACTCTGGCATGCCGCGAATTTGACTGCGCGGGTGTAGGGGCTGAGCGGGGAGGGGGTTTGGCTTTCTCCTCTTCTACAAGTGACGATGTCTAACACACAACTATTCTTCAGGGCGACTAAACGGCGTTGCATCACAGAACAGCAGCGTAAGGCAGCCTCCGTCAGTCCGAGCGGATTTGCCGAATGGACCATGGAAAAAAATGATATGGCTTTCGCAAACTTCTTAGAAGCAGGCTGAGCGTCATCTGACGGCATTCTTTTCCGTGTGTCACAGGCACACCAGAGGGAGACGTCAACCGGGTGTTTTAGATACAGATCACTTCCTTAAGGAGAGTGCCAGCGTCCGTCCGTCACTTTCAGCACAGTGCAGACTGAACCGACTGAACTATGGCCGCTAAACGCACCGTAATGCTACGCGCCCGCCGCGCCCGCCCGGCCCGTCAGCCTGTCTAGCGCCACAGCCCTGCCTGCCTGCCTGCACCTGATCACCATTATTCACACGCCCACTCGCAGTGACCCCCCCGTTATTCCCGGCGCAAAAGCGAGCTGCCGATAAAGGCAACCTGATTATCGGCACCGCACGCCGCCGCCGCCGCAGTCAGGAAAAGAAAACTGGTCGGGGCGCAATCAGTCCAAAATGCGACAAGGGCCCCTGCCTGCCGCTGCCTGCAATGGGCTGGGCCTGGCCTGGCCTGACCGGGGCATAACCGCGACTTATTCGGCCAGCAGACCAGGCCGACACCACGTAGGCAGCGCACACTGGGAAAGCGAAAAGCGTCCTGCTGCAGCAGTTGAAAACGTCAAAAGTTTACACACTTTTGCGGCGTCGGACTGAACGCGATAATTATCGGTGTGCAAACTTTTGACGCCCTGTTAGACTATAAGACTATGATCATTTTCGATATTGTGATCTGCGCGGTCAAAGCGTGTGGAGCTGCACATTTGCTAGTACCAGTGCAGCGCGAGGCCGGGCGGGGCGCCGCGTCACGCCAACACAGGGGGTGAAAGTGCAAAGAAAGGGGGCGAGGAAACACCCGCGGCTGCCGGGGCGGGGCGGGGCGGGGCGGGGCGGGGCCGGCGGGGCCCACACACGTCCTGAAAGGGTTCAATACGAGTGCCGACCGGGCCGGCCGGCTATGTACACGCACCAGAACTGCGCACCGCACACGCTATTTACATACATTGCCTCCCGCCCCGCGGGAGAAAGCTTGAAACCCAGAGAATTATGTGCGGATGCGGCTCATATTTCACCATAAAGTTATAAGGGTAATTTGAAAGGAATTAAGTCTTGCGCATCCATAGATTCTGGGACCTTTCTCTCTCTATCTCTCTCGCTCTTCTCCGCATTCGCACAATAGTCCTCTTCGCTAGTTCGCGGCACGAGATGCAAGGCGGCCCCGCAGAAATAAACGGAAGTTTACTCCGCTCTCCTATTATTTTTCCGACGCTCTTTTGCGCACAATTCGGGTTGGGTCGGGTCGGGTGTCGCAGAGCACAGCCGGTCCTTCACTTCCCTTCCGGGGTGCAGCGTGCGGCCCGCCCCGCCCCGCCCCGCCTCACTTTTGTGGCGAATCGTGACTCGCGGCCGAAATTCAGACCGCGCCCCAGGAATAGCAAACAATTCACCCAGAGCCCTGAGAGCTGAAAAATTTGTGTTGTTGACTTATAGTCTTGGCTGTAAACCTACAAGTAAATTTTAAAAAAATATAAACTAATTTCGATTGCGAACGAAAATAAAATGGAAGAACTTATTAACTTGAACGCGTATGAATGTATCGACGGTGAGGTGGCATTCACTTTTTTATAAAGCACCTTAACAGGGAAGACCAGGCAGGCGCGCGACCGCGACCTGCGTCCCTACGAGATGAAGAGCCCCAAAAGCCGTTATCTCAGAGCGTTACGTGGATTGCGTGTTCAATTAAACAGTCAATAGACCGCTGCGGCCCAGCAGATCAGGCCCTTTCCATCACGCCCAGCCCAGCCCAGCTCAGCGTGCCAGTGTTAGGCAATTCCCAAAACAATCAATAGGTTAAAATACCCGGCGAGGCGTGGCGGGGCGTGGCGGCGCGTGAGGTCCAGGCGGCCGCCGGCGGCGGGGCGGGGCGGGGCGGGGCGGGGTGCGGCGGGCAGGGCGCGGCGGGCGGGGCGCGGCGGGGCGGTGCACGCCAGTTCGGTCCACTTTCCGGCCCTCGGGTCCGACCCGACCCACCCGGTCCGGCCCGACCAGATTTGCGACCAAAGATATTGACCCCGCGCGCGGCGCGTTAAAACAATAACTTACGTCGCTCAGCAGCCTGCAAGTGTCACGTCTGATACCATCGAGTGGCCGTTGCGTCACAACAACGTAGCGAATAAAATAGACTTTACTAAATGAAAACTATTCAACATGAAAGTATAACGACATTTACCTTAAACAGTACACAAAACTATCCAAATGAGATTTTTCTCAAACTTGAAAAAAATATTTGAGCAACTTTTTTTTAGAGTTACAATTTTGCGATCGGACAACACCGATAACCATGACACTACCGGCATCGGCTTTAAGCGAGCGGCCGGCTGCTTAGCAAGATGACCGCGTGGGTTTAATTACAGCCGCAGTCCAAGGCGACGCGACAGCCGCGCGCCATAGAGTCATAGTCTGACCCGCGGGCGTGGCGGGGCGGGGCGGGGCGGGGCGGGGCGGGGCGGGGCGGGGCGGGGCGGGGCGGGGCGTAACACGATGCCGTTGCCAAGTCGCGGCCGCTGCAGTGACGACAGTCCAACGACCCGCGGGTGCAACTTGCACTGTTTGCGAAGACCTATTGGGATTACGTCCACCCACTGCAGTAGGCTACTTCTCCGTCATTACGCGCATGTAGTGAGTGACAAAGTAATAAAATTATGTTATTCGTAAAACCAATAGATACCGGGAAAAAAATCTTTTAAAAAGATGTGATTGCTCATAAGAGTTTAAGAAACGACAGAAACAACGTTTTAAATTTAACGCTAAAGCACGCGGTCAGACCGCCTCGGGGCGGGCAGGCACCTGGCACAGCACAGCGCGACGGGATGACGGGATGGCTTTATGGCGGGCACAGCACAGCACGGCGCGCAGGTTGGGGGCGGCCAGGCCGGCCGGCCAGGGGCCAGGCTCCGCCCGGACAGGACCGGTCCGGTCCAGACTGCACTCCCTTTTTTTCGCAGCCTTATGGAGGATTACGCAAGGCCCGCCCGGCCCGGCCCAGTGTGTGTGAGAGTGCGCGTGTGCGGCGTGGTCGCCCGCGGCCCAGCCCCGCCCCGCCCCGCCCCGCGCCTTTCTCACTGTAACGATTAGTCCGATCATACGTCCCGCTCCGTCCCTCCTCCATTGAAAAAGCCTCGATGACGAACTTCCCTTTTGACCCGCGGCGGTCCGGAACACCCCGCCCCGCCCCGCCCCGCCCCGCCCCGCCCCGCCCCGCCCCGCCCCGCGCACCAGGTTCATTACTCCGCCGATCTCTAATTATTGTTGACCAATACCATTAACTAGATGGAAGTATGGGTCCGCATCGATCCCCTAGCTCTTTCACTTTCGACCAATAGAGGCGTTCGTTATGGGGCGAGTCGCCACAACCACACAGTGCATGCGTTCCACCGTACCGACCTGCACGCTTGGACCTCGCACGAGTTGTCCCGCACAAAATGCACTCGTTTGTTTGTGCGCGGTTGTGCAAATAAATCGTATTGATCAACTCCGTATAAATTACGGTTTGTGACACTTCAACACAGCAAGCGAAACCGACGCGGAATAAGCGAAACAGAACAATTGTGCAGGTGCGCGACAGAGGCGAGGCGAGGTGAGGCGGGCCTCCCAGGGGTAATTTGTTCCCTCCTCATTCCGTCACTCAGCGACCTTTAATAACACGTCCGAATCACGCCCGGGAAAGTTTATTAACACCCGGTGCAGCAGCGGAGCACAAAAAACCAGCCGCAAGGTATATACATAAGGCGCGCGCAAATACGTACCACCTCGCCACGCTGCCCGCGACGAGCCGACACGGCTTTCCCATGTAAGATTTACCCTCTTTTTTCCCTTCCCCGCGCACCTTCCTCCTGTCCCTTTCCTATACACCTTGCCAATACAACAAAACACGGAAGCCTGACAACCCTCTGTCGATAACGGCGGGGCAGCCGCGGCGGCAGCGGGGGGCGAGCAGGGCACGCCGTGCGATAAGATGACGAAGAAAGCTGTTAAGACCAAAAGCAAAGCGGGGCGGGGGCGGGGCGGGGCGGGGCGGGGCGTGCACATTGTTCCCGAATCACGACTTGACAGAGATTGCCTCCCCTCCCCTCCCCTCCGCTCCGCCGCCTGTAACATTCCTGCGCTCAGTCTATCACGCGGTTAGGTATATAGCAGCGGCGGTGCTGGAGGCGGGCGGCGGCGGCGCGACAGAGTGGCAGGTGGTGCAGGGGAGAGGACGCACCTACCTCCACCTGCAGCTGCAACACCCGCCCCGCTGCAGCTGCACGCGTCGCGTCCGCCATCACGCGGTGCATGGCGGCGGCGGCGTCGTTGTCGGTTTGAAAGCAGCAGACAGGCTTATTACTGCTGTCTACACCACCGGCACCACCGGCACCACCGGCACCACCGCAGCACTTTTATAGAAAATAACCAGACGAAATCAAGAGTTATTGCGGTTTGGTTTCGCAGCGTCGTTGACGGCTTTTTTTCCATCTGTCTCCCCTACATCTTTGCTACATTGTGATACACACGCGACTTGGCTTCACTTTTTATCTCATATATTACGAATAAAATGGTGTTCCGGGAATTCCCCGGCGCGAGGTCGATGTGTCTAGTAAAAGAAACAGAAACTCGCCATACACGAGGAATTATACTCGCTAGAAACTCGACGCAAAACTCGCGAAAAAAATATATCAAGAAATACTCGCCAATACTCGCGGATAAACGTCAATATTCGCGTTAACTCGCAGATGCTTCGCAACTCGTAGACCCGCTCGGAGAGGGGGGGACTCCTCGAGGCTACAGAGTGACTCCAAACACATACATACACACACACACACTCACACACAGAGGGGCTTTCACTAAGTGGCAGTAAAGCAGTGTGCACAGGATATGATCCGGCCCGGGGCCGCAATCTGCAGGAAATCAATTGGTCGGGACGGGGCGGGGCGGAGACAGAGAGGGAAACAGACACCGGGCAGGAGGAGAAGTGCCGCACCCCGCCCCGCCCCGCCCCGGGCGGACGGGAGAAAAGTAAGCGCCCTCGGGGGCTGCGTATGCAATGAGCAGGTGCACTCCTGCGGTACTGTATACAGCGCGAGGAAACAGTCTGACTGCAATGCTTAAACAAAGCCATAGGATACGAGACCATACGTCTTTACAAAGAACCTCGCTGCCTGAGTTTGCCCAGTAGAGAATATTTTAAAAGGGAATGTTAAGACATTATTTAAGGCTGCGTCCCCTGCGCTACGCGTAGGGGAAGGGGCTCTACGAAGTCTCCGCTTCGCTCCCCTTCTCCAGCGCGACCTTCCAGACCTTCCAGACCCGCCGGCGCGGCGGACGCGCTTTCCAATTACTGCAGCCTGCCAGCCCAGCCCAGCCCAGCAAGGAGGGGAATATGACATGACAATGATCCCAAAAGGCGGTAGGCGTGCGTCGTGTGAGCGAGTGAGTTAGACTTCCTGTCGAGAAATGGAGCTGCTCCCCGCCCCGCGCGGCGCCGCACCGCAGCACGCCGGCCTTGGGCGCACGGCCAGGGCGGCGCGGGGCGGGGCCGGCGTGCGAATACGCGGCACACCGCCCCCGCAGCAAGAGCTCGCGTTCCAGACGCACGGAAATCAGAAAAGCGAAAAATTAAAATTAAAAAAAAAACCGAAACTCAAATAGAGGAAAAAATAACAAGCAGTCGCGTTTCCAGGGAGTAAGAAATAAATACCCGCTAATGACGCTGACACATTGCGTGTACGAAATGATATGAGGAGGGGGGGGGGGGATAAAAAATCGCACGCTGCGAGGACGCGTAATATACTGTAGGCCAAAATAGAAGAAGGGAAACCCGAATTAAAATTCTTACCGGGCGGCGAGCAGACGAGTTAGACCAGGCCCGGGCCGGGCCTGGCGAGAGAGGAGAGGAGTCTGCCTGCCCCCCGCAGCGCCGCGGCCGGAGAGCAATTCGAGAAAGGTAACGACGACTCACCTGTAACAAGGAAAAAGGTTAAGTCACACAGGTGAAAGGTTGTCCAACACACTGACACCACACCAGGCCGGGCGCAGGGCAGCCACAACACGCCTGCCTGGCAGAGGGCAGGCAGGCACGAAGGAACAGGGATACACTTCGGAACGTGTCCTGTCCCACGGGCAGGGCCGCGACCACCGGCAGGTCAGTGGGCGTAAATGCCGCGGCGGGTGTCGAGCGGCGCGCTGCGGCCGCGGTCTAAAAGTGACGCCACACCAAACTAGTTGGAGGCGATCATCATACAGAAATTTTTAAAAGGGAAGGGAAAAAAAATTGGAGCACATCGCCGCTATATTGGCGGGCGGGGCGGGCACGCGCCCAGGGCGGCGCCAATAGGTCGGTTTCGCAAGCGCCCTACATTTTTTTTACCTGCTCTCCCATTTAATCGGCTCACAATATCTCGCCAAGAGCCGTAAATTTCGAGCGCGGCGTTCGTGCGATTGGACGATCAGCGGCGGCGAGCGGAGCTGTTCATTCATAGCGAAAGAGAAGGGACAGCGACGTGCCATAGTGGCGTGTCCGGGCGGGGGGGTCACTGAGCACTGAATGAAAATCACCGTAAACTTTAAATAGTGTCCCCCTAAAACAGCGGTCTAGGCACAAAAGGTACTCTTTCGCGCGAGAAACATTATGCATGCGAGGGAGAATCGTAATTAATTCGTCCCTGTTTCTTTTTTTTTAAAACATTATTTAACCTAAGCATTTCGACACGAGGAGCAGGAGCGGAGGGGGTGAGAAACGTGATAAAAATCGCGCCACTCTGCGCGACGTGGATATTTATATTCAAATCTGCGCGGCGCCGGCCGTTTCCTCTGCGGCCTGCCCTGTCCTACCCAGGCTAAACGGCCGGCAGGCCTGCCTGCCTGACCCGAGGCGAGGCGCTCGGCGCAGACTTGAATGGACAACGCAAACGACCCCTAGAAACGCCCCGGAGCCCCCTGCTAGCTGAAACACCCCGGAACACCTGTCAAGCCCACCGCGCACAGCGAGGGGAGGGGAGGGGAGAGAGACGAGGGCTGTCAAAACTATACAAATACGAAGTATTTATAGGCGATTGTGCGAGGAGATGGCGGCCGGAAGTGGTGACGGGTAGGTGATGATGGAGGGTTATAAGGATCACAATCCAGAGAAGCTGATCCCGGTGTCGTCAAGCGCTGTAAATCGGTTAAAATGGTGACTGATCTTTTTCTTAAAACCGCGTTTCAGGTTGTATTTTCTTTCAATAACATAGTACCTCATGTTATTGGAGCATTTTGAAGCAAACTCCCTCCTAATGATGCAAATTTAAAGGCAGAGTGAAAAAAAAACAAAAAGGAAGATATTCACACGCGTGAGAAAGTGCAGACAGGCCAGTGCAGCCCAGAGCGGCGCGGCGCGTGCCTGGCATGCAAAGCGCGTCGGGCGGGGCGGGGCGGGGCGGGGCGGGGCGGGGCGGGGCGGGGCGGGGCGGGGCGGGGCGGGGCGGGGCGGGGGAGGAGGCGTCGCGTCGATAGCAGATTATCTTCCCTCCCGGCACCAGCCGCGCGGCAGCGACTCAACGTGAAAATTAATTTATTAAAAGTAAAAACTGCAATATATGGTCGTCCCACCGAAAGAATAGGCTATCTCTCTCGCACTCATGGGAAAGCGTATTCTTTTCACTCATTTGGTGTACTAAACTCTCGGCAGTTCCACTATAGAGAGTATGGCACGTCGGATAAGGGATGAAGTTTTGGCGCGAGCAGGTGGGCGGTGGTGGGGGAAGCTATGAGAGAGTCGGCGGCACCAGACTCCGCGCTCCCAGCTCAGCGCGTTCCGCAGGGTCCACCTCACTTTACGGCGCGAAATTCGATCCTCGCGATATCGACTGACACGACGAGCTTTTTGCAGGCCGCGCCGCGCACCGCCGCCGGGGCTCGTTTGCTCGGACGCACTCGCTCGAGTGCCGCGCGGGCGGGGCGGGGCGGGCCGGTCACTTTAATATTATGAGGACACGGTTGCATCACTTGCGTCCACAGCCGTGCGGCGCGGCGCTCCGCGAGGCAGCGACCGGCGACGGCTGATATCTGCTCCGCTAGTTTTCACTCGCGCCGGCGCCGGCCCGGCGGATGAGATTGACAGCGCGCTTAGAGCACACTCGACTATAAAAAATACGATGCACACTTTACTTACAGAGTGCATTGCTCAGTAAAGTCCTTTCTTGGGGCGGAAAAAAAACAACATCATCCCTTCCGATAGTGTAGAGTGTACAGTACAGTCGTAAACAGAACGACCACACGGCGAGATGTAGTTGTCGACAAGGCGCGTCCCGCCTCGTCCAGTCCGTATCGGGGGAAGAAAAGGAGGCTGGGGGCCGCGCGCCGCGGGCACGGGCGAGTCGTACAGGCCAAAACAAAATGTTAACACGTGTCCGAGTCGCTACCCCCCGCCGCGCCGCTACCCCCCGCCAACAACTGCAGCACAATGTACTTTCGCTCTCGCGGGATGCGCCACTCGCCGCCCCACCCCGCCCCGCCCCGCCCCGCGCCACCGTGCAGCGCAGCGAGGCGCGGCTCGCACGAGCCGAGTGGGAATATGACCTCTCTTTGAACTTTGCGTCGTCTGCTAAACCGCGCGATGTTGATACACGGCACAAACTTCCCCCCTCTCCTTTGACTCATCTCACCCCCCCCCCCCACACACACACACAAACCCATACGAGAGGTAAACAGTAACCCCCCTCCCCTTTCACTCCAGAAGATGCACATGGAAGTCCAATCAGGGGGAATTCCCAACGGAACGCCAAATGTACTCGCGGTATTTCGCAGGTACCACACAAAATCACTGTATGGCATATATTTTCCGGTATTACTACGGGCATTGCCGCGCGCAATACCTGCACCAGGGTGGGGGTCTTACCTTGGGGCGTCCAGCAGTCGGTGCAGTCCTGGCACAGGGCGGACCAGTCGAGTTGCAGCTCGTCGAACGAAGCCATGTCAGTGTGGGGGACGGGCGCACTCTTCAGGGGGCACTACACTACCGACTCTGCCGCTCCACAGCGCAGGCCAGAAAATGTATTCTGGCGGGACACACAAAAAAAGCACAACACACTCACACACGGCGGTCTTGGGGGGCTTCACGTCAACGCTCCCGACCCAGCCCTGCCCTGCCCTAACGCGCCCAACGCTTCCGACCCGCTCACACCCGCAGAGCACACTACTGCCAACTGCCACACTGCTCGCCGGCCGGCCGGCCGCCACCGGCCGCTCGGGTCGGGTCGGGGCCGGCGGCGTGGCGTGGCGTGGCGCGCTCGAGACAGTATAGTCCGCTCCCAGCACCGGCCACTCTGGTGTCCCTATCTCACTCCTTTATCGCCGACTCAAGAGACACACATGAGAGAGAGAGGGAGAGTGGGAGGGAACAAACCGAAAGCTCCTGCGCGGTCCACCAGAGAATAATAGAGTGTGGGAAGTTTTCGGCAGCTCGCGGTGGCGGCTCGGCGGTGTATCGCATTGCAGTGACGTGAGCCACTTCCTCTGGTCTGGGCCCGCTGTGCTCCGCGATTATGCGAGGCGGCCCAGAGCGAGCGACTGCACGAGTAACGCGGTCGCGCCTCGCGGGCATAATGAAAAGTATAAAAGCAACTTTAAAAAATGTCATAATTTACCACAAGACCGACCGACAATTTCATTCTCTCGGTAAATCCCTAAACAAGCGTCGGCGCGGCGGGCCGCAGGTGTTAACCAGATGGCGTCAGCTTGGCACGGCGCGAGTCCATATACACACACGAGCACACACACACACAGGCCGCGTCCCAGTCGCGCTCCCCGCCGCGCCGCGCCGCTGCACCTGTCCTGTCCCGTCCTGTCGCCGCTGCACCTGCAGATGCGGACGCAGCCGCACCTGGTCTCTGTCACGCCCGCGAGGTGCAGCCAAGGTGCGCGCCAAAGCTGCAGGCGCGCCGCGCCGCCGTGCCGTGGCGACAGGATGCAGGTCGCGGGGCGGGGCGGGGCGGGGCGGGGCGGGTCAAGGACTCGCGCCGCGGGGTCAGGCCGCGGGTTCGACCCCGCCTCGGGGCCTACATGTGTTGTCGCTGACAATTACTTTATCGTCAGCTGTTCGCCTACCCTCTCTCCACCACCCTCTGTGCTGCTACGGATTGCATCACAACGACAGCATGCGCCCCGCCGGCGGCGGCGGTGACTGCGGAGCGCCCGTGAGGTAGGCAACCCAACCGCTCGCCTGCTCGACAGCACTGCCTACCTCCCGGGCGTGCAGCGCAGCGCCGCCGACCCAACCGCGCGCACCAAATTTCGGGCAGGGGGCAGTGGTTGGGGGGAGGGGGGGGAGGGGGGGGGGGGGGTGAAGCACGCTCGAGCCAGGGGAACGCACCGCGTGCACCGCGGGGCTGTTGGCTCGAGCCCAACGCATTGTGACGGCAGGGGCGGGGCGGGGCGGGGCGGGGCGGGGCGGGGCGGGGCGGGGCGGGGCGGGGCGGGGCGGGGCGGCGAGGACTCCCACCCCGCCCCGCCGCGTTGTTTACGTGACGCGTCGCTCGCCGAACGGATTCCGTTAGCTTTTCTCTGCAGCGACGACGAGTGACGGACGCAGACAGGCGCCGTCATCAATGCATCCGAATGAGCGTCGCGACGCTACCGGGCGACGCACCTGCGCCGCTACCGCCTCCTCCCCGACTACAACCACCGCTACTACTCCTGCTACTACTACTACTTGTACTACTCCCGCCTCGCCCAGCCGCCGGAAGCGAACGGCTAATCGCCTCCCGCTAAATACGCACCGCGCCGCGCCGTTCTGGTGAAAGGAAACGACACGCAAACGATCGGGTTGCGTCCGCCACGCCGCGCCACGCCGCGCCACGCCGCGCCACGCCGCGCCACGCCGCGCGGGGCCGGGCCTGACAGTGGCGCGTCGCGTCGGGGAGGCGTGGACAGCACCATCCATCCCCCGGTACAGACCAGGCCGGCCTGGCCCAGCCCACCAACCTGCCCCGGCCCCGCCCCGCCCCGCGCCGCCCCGCGCCACCCTGCCCGGCACTGCCCTGCACTGACGGAAGTGGTTACCGTGTAAGCGACGGGACGGGCCGGGCCGGGGCGGTTCGGCTCTGCAGCGAAGAAGATGGACTCATCCCATCCTGGCTGCCTCCCTGTACCTAACGACTTTGGCAGAGGACCAGGAGGTCCTCCTCCCTCTCTCTCGCACCTCTCTCCCTCTCCCTCTCTCCTCTACCCACACCGCGAGAGAGGAGAGGACGGATGTGCGTCTTTATTTCCTCCCCGTTCTGCAGAACCAGATCCCCACGCGGGTCATTAGCCGCCACGTGTTGCCGCCGCACAACTCGCAACACGGCCGCGTCGTACACTGCGCGAAAAAAAGTTACGTGTCGGGTCATAACGTGCGTGACGGCGCACCTAATGAGTGACAACATTTCATTCACGATGCGGAGGGGGGAAAATAGAAGTAATAATAATAATGACAGGACGTGACATTATTTCTTTTCGTTTTCCGACCAGCATTTCAGGTTTTCGCACGATTAGAATCTTGATCGTTCGTAATGTGTACGCGAGAACAAACACTTGCGTGGCGTGTGTTTCAGTTCCACCGCGCGTAAGCTGCAGCAGGGAGGCCTATGCCACGGTTATCTGTTCACCGGCTCACCGCGACACACAGTTCGGTTTCAATGTACAAATAATATGTGACAGTCGTAATAACAATTTAAGCAGTTCAGTGAAATTCACCGAGTCGCGCGTAAGATTTTAACGAGGATTTTAACACGCATACTGACATCGCGATATATTTCTGCCGAGTGTAGAAGCAATAAGGCGAGATGTTTTCACACCTCAGCCCGGCAGAGTGGCCCGCCCCGCGGCACTGCGGCATGCGGACATTCTACGCCAGCAGCAGCAGCAGCGCGGTGTTCGGGTCACCAGGGTTTGTCGCCTGCGCCAGCCCGTCGCTAGGAGGGGTGCGAGTTTATTAACGGAGCCCGGCCCGGCCCGGCCCTGCCTCGGCTGCCTGCGGCTGCACCGCCGCGCGCTGCGCCCCCCCCCCCCCCCCCAACATCTATCCCCCTTACCACGTTCACCGACCTGCATTGCGTCGTATAGAAATGGGACACAAGTGCGAACTGAATTAAAATGCCATCCTTACGCCAGATCACCAGATCAAGCCGCCGCGTCGCCACTCTAGTTGCAGGGGCAGTGCAGTCAAGTAGCGGCCAGATTAAAAAAAAAAAAAAAACTCGTGAGGGTAAGTTTTATGAAATTTAGTTTAAAATTCGTCGTTTTAAAAGAGTTTTGAAAAATAAAACTACTTGATAATAACTTTTGAGACAAGGTATAAAGTGAAATAATATGAAGATTGTAGTACACCGCACAAAACAGGAAAGAAATATTCCTAATTTTTTTTTTTTCGAGCTAGTGCACCTGTCGCGACAGCCTATTCTCCGCCAGCCTGCTGCGGCTAGACCGGGCCACACTGGGTTGGGCGTGGCGGGGAGGGGTGGGGCGGGGCGCCCCCGCTCATCAGCATAAGGCCGGGGCCGCCCCGCCCCGCCCCGCCCCGCCCGACCCCACCCGCGACCGCGCGACGCGCCCAGACCCCGTGCCGAGGCGAGCCGCACGCCTTACCAAATCCTCTCGCACCCAAGCGTCCGCAAAATTTCTCATGCGGCATTACGATTCGCAATGATGAGGATTCGCGACACCGCATCGCATCGGCTGTACCACGTGACGCAACGCGGCGCAGCGTGCCAGGCCCCATCGACCGCCAGCGACCCCATCTCATCCTACGCACGGTTTTCTCAAATTACGCGCGCATGGACGCATTCTACATGAACATGAACAAAAAATTGTTGTTATAAATTTTGATGAGCCTAACATTCGACTGTGTGTCTCTGCTTCCAAAAAAGGGAGAACACACGACAGCACAATAACAAACCGGTGTTGCTGCCCTGCCTGGCCCTGCCCACGCGCGCGAGATTCCAAACGCAGCAGCGCGTCCGTCCGCTCCGCTCTGTCACTGTGTGGCAGGGCGGGGCGGGGCGGGGCGGGGCGGGGCGGGGCGGGACGGGGCGGGGCGGGGCGGGGCGGGGCGGGGCGGGGCGGGGCGGGGCGGGGCTCGGAGCGCGCCAACGGCCTTGCCGTCGTTGACCGAGTCCGAGTGCGCGCCCGCAATCGACGGCTCATATCAAACGCGTCGCACCTGTCAGCCCCGCCCCGCCCCGCCCCGCCCCGCCCCGAGACCTTTGCCTCGTGGCGTTGCCCCTTTGGCCCCCCGCGTGGTCGCCCCGCCCGGGCAGGTTGCCACGGTACGCCCTTGTCACCGTATCGCCCGCAGCCCGCGCCGGACAGACAGCGACAGACGGACGGACCGACCATCGCATAAGTATCGCACTGGGCCGAGGCCGCCCCGCCCCGCCCCGCCCCGCCCCGCCCCGCCCGATCCTACGGAAGGCGTGGCCCCACCGCGCTGCTCATGGCAAGTCTATGCGGCCGAGCCCATGTCATACAGGTATCGCGGAGTGTAACATGTATGGGCGCCCCGCGCGCGCGGCGCCGTGAGCGACGCTGTAAGCGTTACGAGGCGCCGCCGCGACCACTCGAGTCGACTCGACGCGTCCGCAGACGGAAATTTACAACCTCATGTCAAGTCAAGGCAGGCCGTGCCTGTCTTGTCTTATTGAGTCTGCTTACGCCAATGTCGCGTCGACCCGAGGTGAGCGTGTACAGTGCTCTGGCGACACGCCGGCCGGCGAGAACCTCAAAGTGGCCCAACGATACAACATTGTGATCGAAATTGTTCAACGGAGCAAGTGTTGAACACTTGAGGGCGTGCCACTTGAAAAACTCTCGAGTGCAAAGTGCTGTCTGCGCGACCGTCGGGGTGGGATGTCCATGGCGCGGGGCTGGAGGGGCAGCGCGTGGCACCAGGTGGACTCATGAGGCCGCCCCGCCCCGCCCCGCCCCGCCCCGCGAGCATGACTCGGCTTTTGGCAGAGAGGCGCGCGGCGCGCCGCACCGCGCTGGCCGGCCGACTGGCCAAGGTGAGGACTCGGGACACTTGACATGAGCGAGCGATTACAGCGCTCAAACACGTTACTTAACCTGATTACCAGCCACTCATAACCCTACTCGCACCCAAACAATGTGCAATTACAAGATCGCATACTTCTCAATGTTTGCGTTTCTGGATAGAAGTAGGTAATCATTTCCGCTGCGGCAAAAAAGCAACTAGCAGTAGCAGCAGAGGTCAGTTTAAAATAATCCCCCCCCCCCACCAAAAAAGAGCTTCATACTTTTCCCACGACAAACTTGGTTTCCGCAACGACAGGGGGTGAAATTAAATTGTTCAATTCAGCCACCATACTAAAACCTCACAGACATACGATAGTGCAAACCTATAAATGGTCCTGAGAGATCGAGAGTGGTCCGGTTTGTGCACACACACACACACACACTTGAGCGCGCGCGCGCACACACACACACACACACGCGCGCACCAATGCATTCACTTACGCCCGCGCGCGCGCCCAGCCGTGCGCTTCGCACATTCACCTGGAATATAATTATTCACTCGAGTAAATATCGCACCGTCCACTACACACACACACACACACACACTCACGTACGCGTCAATGTATTACGTCAATCGGCGCTCCGGGAGGGGGTATTAATCCCCCGGGCAGGCCGCGACACTAAAGCACAATAAGGCCGGCATCCTCACGGTGAGAGCGACAGAGTCAGAGAGAGAGGGACAGAGAGAGGTAGGCCGGCACGGGCCGGGCCGGGAGCCACGCCGCGAGAGACAAGAGCGCTCCGAACAGCTCCGCACCGCTCCGCTCCTCGCCTCGCCGCGGACGGGGAACGACTGAGGGAGACACGACAAGGCGGGACAGGACAGGAGGGGGACCGCGTGGATGTGTGTGTGTGTGTGTGTGCGTGTGCCTACGCTGCTGCTGGGGTCGCACACACACACACGCACACAGGCGGCCAGACCGGCTCGTATGCACAACACGCCTAAATATTCGCACGCTTACAATCACGCGGGAGAAAGAGCTTCAGGGTGGGGGGAAGGGGAGGGGGAGGCAACACAACAGACAGCTTGTGTGAGAGAGACAGGGAAATAACGGTGGGGGTGTAGGACGAGCGATAAAGAGAAGGACGGAAAAGAAAAGGGAGACGGTTGGTAAGAATTAATTCTTTTTTTTTAAGGAGGAATAAGTAAGGCAAGCGCCTGGAGGTTAGGCCACACGAGCAGCCACGCTACACGGGTGTTCGACGGGATTGCCTACCCATCAGGCGCCTCAGTCAATTTGCCCGTTACAGAAGCTGCGAGCATTCATAGCACACCATTTTTTGTTTGTTTGAAAATAACAAATGCGTTGTTTTTTGCAGTGTAGGGCGACCGACGGGCGGCCGGCGGCTGCCACACCTCCCGGCTCACACACGATATACAATAAAGGCCCCAATGTGGTGCGTGGGAAGAGGATCGCACCGACTTTCGACTAATAGTCGACTCGACTCGACTCGACTCGGCGCGGCGCGTTCGATGAAAGTTCCGCCGTGCGGCACTGCATGGCACTCCTACTGAAGGAGAACCGCATCACTGAAACGAGCTGAAAACTGGACATCGCCGGGTACAGGTAGATGGGGATCTTCCAGCGTGCCCACGCACTATTAAGACGTGCACCCCTTTTTGTTTTTGTTTTTTACTTCGTAAATATATCTAAGTTTAATGCCGATGGATTTGAAATATAAATTCCGTAGTTATTTTATACCATGTTCTGAGTGAGTAGGTAGTTATAGATCCAAGACAAGATTATCAGTAGCGGAAAAAAAATAAAAAAAGAAACACTTTTGAAACAACCGCAGTACATACTGAGAAACGGGGACAGAAAAAAAATCAGTAACGGGCCTAAAGAGTTGGTTATAGTTATAAAATAAATTACGATATGGCTCGACCACAAACAGGCAGGCAGGCACGCACGAGATGAGCCCTTGCCCTTCCCCAACGGTCCGGCCCGGTCCGGGCCGCGTGCTTGGTGGTGCAGGACGCGTATAGCGTGGCGCAGGGCCGGGCCGGGCCGGAGCGTCCTCGGGTCAGGACGCACGTCCGTCATGTCCCGTACGGGCCCGTTACGTAACGCAACGCGCCCCGCCCCGCCCCGCCCCGCCCCGCCCCGCCCCGCCCCGCCCCGCCCCGCCCCGCCCCGCCCCGCCACACCGCGCCCCATGGGGGGTCCGACCGGCCACACTATGTCGCGGTGAAGTCATGTTGCTGCTCTACATCGGGACGTGTGCGTGATGGATGCAGCTGATGGCCCTGCCCTGCCTCCCTGCCTGCCCGCGCCTGCCCGCCCCGCGCCCGCTGCTCAGCTATGCGGCGGCTGCAAAAAGCGCGCCGATACCATTATTATCATGATACCCCTGCTCTGCGGCGGAAAATGATATAAGTCGCACCGCGACTATCATGGCTAAACACCCTCAACGTTTCGTTTCTCCTTCCTTATCCCGTCGTGCTAAAATCATGCACGCGAGCCTTAACACCTGCCAGTGTGAGCGGGTGCGTCCTCCGCGGCGATGCGTTTTTACAACTTCCGCGCGCGGGGGCTGTCGGCGGCCGACGCACCGCTTAGCGCCTCCCCGCCCCGCCCCCGCCCCGCCCCCGCCCCGCCCCGCCGTTCGGGTAAGGTCAGGAGATGTGGGCATGATAACTCGCGGAGAGGAGGCTGTATGGCGGTGTTGAGGAAAAGGAAAGGAAAGTACGCATCATATTTCCCGTCCAGTCCAGGTCCCGTCTCGTCGCGGAGAGACGGACGCATCGCGTCACAGCAGCATCCCGCATGGACCCGCACCCGAGCCCTTCAGGAGAAATGCGGGGAGAGAGAGGGAGAGAGAGAGAGAGAGAGAGAGAGAGAGAGAGAGAGAGAGAGAGAGAGAGAGAGAGAGAGAGAGAGAGAGAGAGAGAGAGAGAGAGAGAGAGAGAGGGAGAGACTCCCACGCCACAGGGCTCCGCGGTCCAGCCATGCAAATAGTGGCCAGAGCATCAATAGCCGTGACGCGCGCCGCGGCGGGGCGCGATCTGTATGGTGGCAAACCGCTGCGGTGGGCGGGGGGCGGGGCGGGGCGAGGCGGGGCGGGAGAGGCGAGGAAGGTGCGGGGGAGAGAAGAGAAGGGCCGGGCAGCTCCTCCCGCGCTTATATTAGATTACGCAAGGGGCGCACGGCACGAGCCGAAAGAGAGGAGTGACGGGGGAAAAGGAGACAAAAGAGAGATGGAGAGCAGGTCTGGTCTGGGAGAGACGTGGGAGGAGGAGGGGATCGAAAAAGGACGCGACAGCGGCAAGAATAAGCGAACGGGACCAGCTCAAGTAGCAGCAGCGGCTGGGCTGGGCTGGGGCTCCCCACCGCCCGCTGGCGGGTGCCACACCCTCCCCCACCCACCCCACCCCGCCGCGCCCCACCCCGCCCCACCCCGCCCCGCCCTACCCCGCTGCACGCCACTCCATTCACCGGGGCACAGGGGCGTAGCGACGCGTCGGTCAGTGCGATCACGTGGTTGACGTGCCGTAAAGCCCAGCGGCAGGCAGAAAAAAATACACACACGATCACATTGCGCTTAGGTTTAATCAGAGAAACATTTTTCCCAAAAAATTAAAAAAAAAAGTCGTTTTAAACACCTCGCCATAAGAGCGCGCGCGACGCTCCCGGGGGAGCGGCCGTGACGTGCAGCGCCGCTCGCGCGTGGGCGGGCCAGGCCGACCGGGCGTCGCACCGCACACAACACCTGCGCCTGCTCAAAATGTTCACGACTGGATGTTTGAATTTTAATGAGACGAAACCGCCGGACCTATATGTCGGTATAATGGTTATTAGCGGAGCAACAACGCGTGTGGCTTGAAAGAGAGAGTCCCCAAGTAAAAGTTGGACGTAGGTCACAAGCGCTACAGATCACAACCGCTACAGGTCACAAGCGCTACAGCTCGCTAACGCTACGGGTCGCAAGCGCTACAGCTCGGTAGCGCTAGGGCTCGCTAGCGCTACGGGTCACAAGCGCTACAGCGAGAATCCGCGCGTTAGGCGGAGCCGAGCCGAGCTGAACCTTGAAAAATTACGCACCTGGCCTGAAAACATGGAAAATTTTTGCGACAGTAAACCTCCCGAAGGAGGTTGCGGTTCCCGCCAGGCACAGGGCTTTTACCCCCCGTGGCAGCCAACTACTTCGGTGTTCTTATGGGAACCGGTGCTTTTCTGGCATGCGATCCTGTCGCGCAATTCGACAGATTTGATCCCCGTACTGTCAGATTTAGTCGTACGGTGGTTAACCGAACTGCCCTGTCCCCAGAGCATGGAATAGCTATTTTGGAGCCAGATTCTAGGACTTATGACCCCACGACCGACCACCAGTCGTGGGCATGGGACGGAACTTCCTGGCAACCCGCTGTCGCTACCAGTGAAGAACCTACCTGGGTTTGAACCAGGCCCCATGTGCCGAGTCTCACAGACACCCCACGGCTTTCGCGGCACCACTAGACCACTAGACCGTCGGCTATTCCACGAGGAGCTCGGTTGAAATGGGGGTTTGAATTCCACTCTCCAAATTGTTGTCCTCAGAAAAATTAAATGTTTGGTAAGATTCGAACCTCCGTCCTGCGACTCTCCGCGCGGACACTATGCCGGCACGGCTACGACGCCACGGTACCAGTTGCCGGACCACTAGGAGTCATGCTGCGCGAAAAGCCACAGTCACCGAAGAAACGAACCCGGTGTCATGAGTGCGCCTTCTCTCCGGACAGTGCTGGTCCGGCCACGCAGCGTCATTTGTACCGACGCTGCTTATTGCACTAGGTGGGCAGAGGTTCAAACACCGCGTATTGTTTTTTTTTTTTTGTTCCGACCATGTGCTTCTTCCAGCTATACCGTCCTTGTGACATAGGCAACTGCAAAAAAGGCACTGGAAAGAGCACTTGGTCCAAACAAAAAAAATACGTGTTTTTTTTTTTTTTTTTTTTTTTGTTCCGACCATGTGCTTCTTCCAGCTATACCGTCCTTGTGACATAGGCAACTGCAAAAAAGGCACTGGAAAGAGCACTTGGTCCAAACAAAAAAAATACGTGGTTTTTGAACCTCTGCCCACCTAGTGCAATAAGCAGCGTCGATACCAATGACGCTACGCGGCCGGCCCAGCACTGACCGGAGAGCAGGCGCACTCATGACACCGGGTTCGTTTCTTCGGTGACTGTGGCTTCACGCGCAGCATGACTCCTAGTGGTCCGGCACCTGGTACCGTGGCGTCGTAGCCGTGCCGGCAGAGTGTCCGCGCGGAGAGTCGCAGGACGGAGGTTCGAATCTTACCAAGAAATTTAATTTTTCTGAGGACAACAATTTGGAGAGTGGAATTCAAACCCCCCATTTCAACCGAGCTCCCTCGTGGAATAGCCGACGGTCTAGTGGTCTAGTGGTGCCGCGAAAGCCGTGGGGTGTCTGTGAGACTCGGCACATGGGGCCTGGTTCAAACCCAGGTAGGTTCTTCACTGGTAGCGACAGCGGGTTGCCAGGAAGTTCCGTCCCATGCCCACGACTGGTGGTCGGTCGTGGGGTCATAAGTCCTAGAATCTGGCTCCAAAAATAGCTATTCCATGCTCTGGGGACAGGGCAGTTCGGTTAACCACCGTACGACTAAATCTGACAGTACGGGGATCAAATCTGTCGAATTGCGCGACAGGATCGCATGCCAGAAAAGCACCGGTTCCCATAAGAACACCGAAGTAGTTGGCTGCCACGGGGGGTAAAAGCCCTGTGCCTGGCGGGAACCGCAACCTCCTTCGGGAGGTTTACTGTCGCAAAAATTTTCCATGTTTTCACGCCACGTGCGTAATTTTTCAAGGTTTAGCTCGGCTCGGCTCGGCTCCGCCTAACGCGCGGATTCTCGCTGTAGCGCTTGTGACCCGTAGCGCTACCGAGCTGTAGCGGTTGTGACTCGTAGCGCTTGCGACCCGTAGCGTTAGCGAGCTGTAGCGCTTGTGACCTGTAGCGGTTGTGATCTGTAGCGCTTGTGACCTGTAGCGGTTGTGATCTGTAGCGCTTGCGAGCCACTCCTAAAAAAAATTTTCCATGTCCGCCTAACGCGCGGATTCTCGCTGTAGCGCTTGTGACCCCGTAGCGTTAGCGAGCTGTAGCGCTTGTGACCTGTAGCGGTTGTGATCTGTAGCGCTTCCGAGCCACTCCGGTAAAAGTTTTTGGACACCGAAAAGCGCCAAGTCTTGGATCAGCACTTAATCACGACAAAAAGCATAAATTTGACCTGATGAAATTTTTCCGTATTCGACTACTGCTGGATTCCTGCGAGTGCATATATGACTTTCACCCGATCTAACCCGTACTTAAACCGGAAAACGGTAAAAAATAAAAACTTTTAGTTGTGGCGCCATCATGTTGTCCGGTACCTACCTCGCACCCCCTCTGATCCCCGGGCCGGGCAGCGGGACAGGTCGCGGGCGGGACTCTCTCGCGACGGCGGCGGCCGCGGGGATGTTTTTCGTCCGCGTTTGCATATTTTAAAGCAGGCCCCGCCCCGCCCCGCCCCGCCCCGCCCCGCTCTCGGCTGATTAGCGCGCATTATACGCCCCGCGCCGCTAACGCTAACGCGGGTGAAAGCGGCGGGCGGGGGGTCATCTTCCTGCGGCGGCCTTTCGCACCTTCGGGTGTCGAGCCGCGGCCGACCCGACCCGACCCGGCCCGACCCGACCCGACCCGACCCGGCCCGACCCGACCCGGCCGTCTATCAGCATGGCGATGGCGCCGCGTCCTCTCTCCTCAACGTTCATTAATTTAATACAAGACGCTACACGACGCGGTTTTCTACACACTCGCACACACAGCACACAGCTTAAGGCCCACGGTGCCGCGACGCGCCGCGCCGGGAAGCAGCCTGCGTCGGTGGCTTTATTGTGGCGCCCGACTCGACTCTCACATGTGATGTGGGGAGGAATAAAGTGTTTGACGGCTGCAGCAATAAGCGCCTCTATCCTCACACTCGCAGGCAGCAGGCGTGCAAATTAGGGAATATTTTGCCGCCGCCTGTGCTTCCGGCCGGCCACGCGTGAGTAAGAAACGTAAGAGCTTTTGTCATCTCACTAATAACATGCATGTAATCCTAAAAGCTTTGCACTTTTTTTGTGTGTGTGTTTCTTTTTTGGGGGAAATGAAACAACCTTGCGAGTAAGTGTAACCAAAAAAATTCTCAGAAGAAAAATACTCTGAAGTAATCCTGAGTGACGGTAATCAACCCATACATACCGCTGAACGGCAATCACAATCTGGCATCGCAGCTGCGCCCAGCCCAGCCCGGCCCAGCAGCACAACAACAGCATGAGCTCGCACGGGTATCACCGCACATCGGCGTGTGTCAAAACGATCGAATCACTCTCTGGCCAAAGTGATTCATACGGGCCGCTATCAGACGCAAGGCCGCGCGTGACTAACGCTACAGGGCCTAACGCGAGAGGGCCTAACGCGCGGGGGCCTAACGCCCCGGAGGGAGCGGCCAAGGCCGCGCCGCCCCCGCCCCGCCCCTCGCCGCGCGCATCGCACAAACCGTTCATCACTCCGATTAAGAGTTCACGGACACTGCGGTTGTCTCCGCCTGACCGCACAAACTGCAGGCAGGCAGGCAGGCAGGCAGGCAGGCAGGCAGGCAGGCAGGCAGGCAGGCAGGCGCATGTAGGTGGGTAGGCCATTTGAGTGACATTGCCAGCCGTAAAGTGCAGGCCGTTTGTTAAGCAGCGGCGGCGGCGGCGGTACGGCACACTGGAAACGCAGATGAGTAGTCGTGAGGACGAGGGGCCTCGGCTCGGCGGGACCTCTCTCTCTCTCTCTCTCTCTCTCTCTCTCTCTCTCTCTCTCTCTCTCTCTCTACTCGGAGAGCCGCGGGTAGGAGAGGAGATAGTAGCGCTGGCGGCCGAGTGAGGACATCTGGAGAAAATGATACTTCCCGGTAGGTGCCCAAAGGCGAGACGCAAACATATATATATTTTTTTTTAATTCTGAAAATGACAATATTTTAAAAATTCAGTGATATCTGCCGGACCTCAGGCGCGCTGGCGCTCGTCTGATACCGTGGAATCCCTCTGCGGCGCGGCGCGAGGCGGCGCCAGAGAACAGTCATCGAGCGGTATATTCGATCAAACTAATTCCAGCCTCCGCCGCTGAGGGGCCATGGGCCGCACCACACCGGGCCGATCATTTCTTTACCACCGGCGGGGCGGGTGCGGCCCGGCGCGGAGCGGTGCGGCCTCTGGGTCAGGTCAGCGAGTCGAGGCAGGACCCCATTTCCCCTCCCCAGCGTGAACAAGTGAAGGGCTCCCTCCTCGATCAGAGGCAGGGGCAGAGGGAGAGGCGGGGCGGGGCGGGGCGGGCCGGGGCGGGGCGGGGGGTGGCTACTCCAGCCTGGCCCGGCCCGGCCTGGCACCCAATCAGCCGCAGATGACGTACCGCACTACACCGCACGTATAAATCTTTCCGATACGTTTTCATGCGCTGCCGCGGTGCTGCGGGCCCCGCTGACTTGGGCGGGCGCTGTCACAACCGCGTATCTGCGCCCCGGGGCACGAGCAGATACAGCCGCTCTGCTACCCCTCGCGGGGTTCAAGAGCGCCCGCCCCGCCCCGCCCCGCACCGCCCCGCCCATGCCTGCAGCGGATGAGAAATCCCCCCGCCTGGCACTTCCCTTCTCTTTCTTGTCGGCCTCCGCCGCACAGCGCACGGTGCTGCTGGACTCGTCATGATTCCGTTTTCTTGACGCGACAGCTCAGTGTTTCGGCGCGGGGCGGGGCGGGGCGGGGCGGGGCGGGCAGAGCAGCGGGAGGACGACAAGGAGGTGGATGACTACATTCACGGGAGAGGAGGTCCTTGAGGCGCGGGCCGGCCGTCACTGGAGAGCTCAACGCGCGGTAGGACATGAGCGCACGCCCCGCCCCGCCCCGCCCCGCCCCGCGGTGCCTCATCCCACACTTCCATCTCGTGTCCACAGTATGACGGTACGCCCGTTTACAAGCGGAGCCCTCGCGTCGAGCGAGAGTGAAACGCCCGCCGTCGAGTCCGATATTCGGGGCAGCAGCGGTGTTCCATTTACCGCATCTCTCGCGTGAGTGTGAGTCTGTGAGTGTGAGTGTGTGTGTGTGTTCCACTACGGCGCCGGCAGATGCCAGCCCAGCAGGCGGAGTGGCCTCTGGCCGCCGCGCCACGCCGCGCCGGCCGCATGGCACACTGCCTGTGATGAGGTGAGGGGCTCGCCATAAAGACAGGAAAGTGATTTCTACAAATAACAGACTGCTGAGCTGAGCCGAGCCGCGCTCAACCGCGGCGCCTCTGATTCTCCCCTCTCTCTCTCGCGCCCTGCCTACCGCGGCACCGGGGAGGAAGTGCGCGGCGCATACGGCGACACCAGACCAGCGCCGCTGAACCGACGGGACCGGTCAGTCCGTGTTGCCGTCCAGCAGGACTCGCCTGCCTGTTGCCTGCTGCACGGTAGTGACTGGTAGTGACTGGGCTGCAGCTCTGCAGGTGCGCCGGCCGGCCCGTTTGTCACTTCACTTTCACACACAAACAGAGAGAGGCGCTGCGCTGCGCTTTGCATGCGCGCCCATTGGCGTCGCGGCTTCCCTTTGCAAAACTAAGAAAGGAGAAGGCAATAAGTGATTTTCGCGGCCGCGCCGCCGCCGCCGCCGTGCGCCCAACGAGCCGCGCGGGGGAGCGAGTGGAGCGGGAGCGGGCGGGGCGGGGCGGGGCGGGGCGGGGCGGGGCGGGGCGTACACATCGACAAGCTGCGCGCACGGAAGAAAGCGATTTTTTTTCTGGTTTAGTCCGATAATATCGCGAGGGAATGAGATCAAAATATCAGGCAAGTTCCTTAAATTAAGAAGTTTTCCCTTTTTATTCAGTGTAAACAAAAATTTCATTTTATTACGTATAAAAAAAAAAACAGATTAATAGTAATAGCATAGTTTTTTTTTTTTAATGTATTAAACGCATTAATGAACACTAACGTTAAACAAGACGTTAACAAGGCATCCGGCCGAGCTAGACCAGTCTGTCCAGTCGTAAATCGAGAAATGTGCGCGAGACTTTTTTTTTTAGAGCCCCCTCTTTATGTTGCGCATTTGGTTCCAAGCACGTCATTATCCTACAGTGCGGCGTGTAATAAGGTGTGTGTGTGTGTGTGTGAGTGAGTGCGCGCGTGTGTGAGTTACACTGTACGCGAGATTAATAACCCCCCAATACTTCAAAAGCAAACGCCAATATATTTACATTTTTTTCGTGGGATAAAAATAAAGCAGAAGCCTGCTAGGCTCGCGGTGCGGTGCGCGGTGCGGCGGGGCCGGGCCTAACACACTACCGGCTGCGCTGCGGCTAATTGCGCGAGCGCGGTGATCGTCATCGTGCAGCGCTCACTCCGAGGAGGGAGGAGGAGAGGAGGAGGAGGAGGAGTGGAGGAGGAGGAGAAAGCTCCCACAATGGACGAAACAAAACACCCCGACGATAATGGCGTATCAAATGAGCAGGTGGCGTCACAAGTACAGCGCGCGGCGCGGCGCGCGCAGCGACCGCTGACTTTGTCGCACCCGCCGCCGATAAACGGGGAGAGAGAGGGAGGGGGAGGGGGAGGGGGCACGGAAGTAGGGGGCGGGGGGGGGGGGGGGGAGGAGAGGGGAATTGCTATTAGCCGGGGTGCTGTGTTGTGGCTGGGGGAGCTCTTTGATCCTCCTCGGCGATTGTCCGCATTTTGTCTCCGAGACAGATAGCACCACACACACACACACATGCAAGGCTCGGCGACACGTCGTTGCGTTTGTCCATCAAGATTACGCGACAGCGGCAGCAGCAGGCGGCGCGCGCGGCGCTGGGTTCGACTCCCGCCGAAAGATTTGTTATTTAAGAAGACGCCTTTCGCGCACCGCTGTGGCAGACGGCCAAACGGCCGATGGGCGCCAGAGAAACACGCGGATGAGCGTTAAATGTGACAGCGATACGCGCGTGAATGATATGGCAGTGATTGAAAATGAACACCATTTCAGTAAAGAAGGTTTCTAAGCGCCTAGTTTAACCCGTTTCCACCTGGCGAAACATTTTGTGTCTTGCGAGCGATGCTGAGCGAGTCCCGGCCCGCCCGCCGGCGCCGTCCTGTTACCCCAACAATAAGTATATGTATGGATGGGAAGAAATACAAAGCCCACAACTTATTTACCGGCGGCGTAGCTTTCCGTTCTGAATTCTGCTCTACATCACGACCCAGGCGGGACACAGTTTCTCTATGGGAACACGGGGGACGGGACGCCGTTCAGGTCGGCACCCGTGGCTCACATAACCCATGTGTGCAACCCCGCAGGAAAATTATTGCAAGAGTTAATAAATCCGAAAGATGGCAACAATGCAGAGCAGAGCACTGCAAGATGCTCATGTCAAACGAAAAGTAAAGCTGGTGTTTACTCACAGTTGCAAGATGTGCACTCGGACGGCGCACTGCTTTCCGCAATCATACATGCATATCCAAAAATGCTTTGACTCCACTGGTAAAACAAATGCACAGTTCTATGCATCAATTGATGCATAGCTGCTGGTGTATAATATTTACACATTATGTCATGCATAGTTCACACTAAACATCAACAGATGTATAGTTCTTAGACATTTTGCAAGTGAATAGTTGGCTATACACTTGGGCAGCATCGTATCTCTATGCTTTAACATGGGAAGCGTCGCCCAAAGGTATACTTACTATGCACCACGTGATGCATAGTCTCTAAACACTCAAAAACTGTATAAGTATTAAACATGTTGTCATGTATAGTTCCTGCTATACACGATCTCATGCATAGAAGTACCAACTAAACACCAATGATGTATAGAAACTAAACATTTGTTTTACCAGTGTCCACCCTGCCCGAAAGGTTTGAAATTTTCGTGCGCTTGATTTGCAAAGCTACTGCCTTTAAAAGGAGCGAGACCCGACCCATAGTTTCCCTACTGCTTTCGCATGACAAATAATTCAACGAGTTCGAAACGCACGACAGCGACAGCGCTGTAGCAGTCCGCCAGAGAAATATGGCGTGCGCTTGTCGGGGATTTTGAAGCGTTCAAACAGGAAGGCGAAACGAGACGAATGGTCGCGTCAGATTAGATGAGGAGGGGCGGGCGGGCGCGATGCTACCGAACAGCAGCGTGGTCCTGTACGGCCAGGCCGTGGCCAGGCCCTAGGCCGGGCAGGCGTTGAGCGCTCGTTTGGCACATTGCATAAGGACGCCCGCCCGCCCGCAGCCTCCTCTCCTCGTCAAAGCTGCTGCTCTGACAATGGGCGATTCGGTCGCAGCGCTGGCACAGCACCTTCAGTCTCGTCTCGGCTCGTCACTTCCTAGGCGGCCGGGCTGAGCACGAGCCCTAGCCTCGGGGCAGGGCTTCGAGTGCTCAGCGCGCTCAGCGCCCGGCCCATCCAGCCCACCTCTAACCTCGGCACCAGGCCCGAACCTGACTGACTTATTGGGAGAGACTGCGGCCCCAAACGGTATACCTTGATAAAAGTATTTGCTGTTATAATTAAAAAAAAAGTGTTGCATACCAGCAGCACACATAATTTTTTCGTTTTAAATTCTGAAGCCGGAAACAAAAGTTTGCTTACTTAACGAAATTTCTTATAATAAATTTACCCGAAGCACAGTGTTGTAATGCACAGTCAGTACATGTTTCGCAGTCGCACACAGTTAACAGTGGATTGGCGACATGATGTAAAGTCTCTCGCCCTCCTACGTGTCGTAAAGTGCAGACGGGTCCGCTGCAGGGCAGGCAGGCCGCGGCGGTAGCGGCATTAGACGTGCAAGTGGGGCCGGCGCGGCGGGCCTGTTACCATGTACTGTTTGTTGTCTCTATCTCTAGGCCACGCCGCGCCACGCCACGCCACGCCGCGGCTCCCAACATGACCACCCATAAATTGCGTAGCCTAAGACTGACTCCCTGCGGGCGGGGCGGGGCGGGGCCGGCCCCGGGGTGAGCAGCAGGGCAGCAGGCGCACCCTGGGAAATGAGCTCCTTTAGGCGCACTTCCTCCCCTTGTTGCTCGCGCACAGCCCAGCCCAGCCCACGCGCTTCCGCGGTCACGTGTCACGTATGACAGCTCACCTCGCGGGGAATTTTTCATCCGGAAGCGGGAGGGAGGGAGAAGGGGGGAGGGGGCAAGTCAGGTCCGAGAGTAGCATTGGCAGAGTCATTAATTATACGTGTATGACTGTGTAGTGTCTATATGCGTAGAGGACATTGAAACGATATAAACGCCTACGGGGAGTTCAGAAAGGACAAGAAAGTTGTGTGGTCCGAAAAAAGGAAGAAAAATACCAGAAGACTTAGGGTTAAGCTTCGTGACTATTTATAATCCTCAACACCATTTCCCATGCTAAACAATATCTCTCACACCCCTTGTCTAGAACGGCCCGGCCGAGCCTGCCCTCCAGCACGGCAAGGGGCCGGACCTTGAGTGGGCTCAGGCAGACCAACAACATTCTACTGTCGCTCTGGTTCTGTTTCCCCAGCAGGTGAACCGCTCCGCGGCCCAAACACTAGCACTAGCGCGCCCAACAAAAATAACTGTCTGCCTGTCCCTCTCTCACGTGTGAACCGCTCCGGCCCTGCCTGGCCCTGCCCGGCCCTGCGCCCGCTAACTGTAATCCGTACAAATACCCTGAATGTGGGACGCTTACTTAGCGCCCGACCAAATCGCGCACAAGCTACTGGTGCATTTGTGAGGACGAATTCGTGCAAATAAGGCGCAAATACTGTTTAACTTGCAAAAGCTTACTTTTAGCGTGTGCCAGGCCCCGCCCCGGAGCCTGACCCGGCGGCCCCCCGGCCCGGCCCGGCCCGGCCCGGCAGCCAGACACGCTCGCTTACACGCCCCGCCCACCCGGCCCGGCCCACATGCGTGCTAATAAATTTATTTGTGTTGGTTGGATTGTATGGACGGAGTGCGTAGGGCCTTCCCACGGCACGCCGCACCACGCCACCACTCGACGTCACAAAACGTAACAGGGTTTAGAGCACGCCTGCCGCCGGCGCCGCCCCAGGCCTCCTCCTCCTCCTCCTCCTCCTCCCCTCCTCCCCCTCCTCCTCCGCACTGTACTTTGCACCGCGAGGCGCGAGGCAAGTCAAGTACTTTGCCGCATCATGAGCCACCCTCCGCTCCGTTTTCGACGTATGTTCTTTCCAGGGCGAAAATACAAAAAAAGAAGAATGAGTGCAGTTACGTCGAGGTCTGGTCCGGGGTCTGCGGGGCGCGCCGCGCCAGCTTTGGTGAGCGCCCGCTAGGCGGCGCGGCGCGCGCCCGCCCCTGTGGCAGCCTTAATTATTAAGGGCATCCAACTAGGCGATGCGGTCAGACAAAGTGTGTGGTGATGAGCGGAAAATAACATGCAGCCACGCTTTGAGAATTAAGTCACACGCGTTAGAGAGAATCGTCTGCTGGGGAGAGCGGCCCGACTGTCTTGTAAAGATAACGCCGGAGGCGGAGATATTGGTGATAGAATTCACAGGACGGCCGCCGGTAAACTCTTTCCCCGAAGAAATTATAATAACAATAACAAACAAATGAGAAATGATTTATCGGATGATTCGGCGCCCGCCACATAATGGTCGAAGGGGGGAGGGGGGGGGAGGGGTCCTCATGTACTGCTGGTATTCTCCCGGGGGTCCCACGCTGTTACGTCCAAAACGCTGCTGTTCTCCCTGCCATCTCTCTCTCTCTCTCTCTCTCTCTCTCTCTCTCTCTCTCTCTCTCTGACGGGCATGCGGGACGGGGTAAGGCCCCTGATGGCGGCCCCCGCGAGTCCACGTGCCTCACTTGTGGCCCCTCCCGCACCCCGCCTCGCCCAGCGCCGCCGCGCCCAAAACCGCAGAGAAAAGAGGAGCAACGAAACCCTTCTCGACTTAGGTAATAGCATGCCGCTGGGACGGGCGGGGCGGGGCGGGGCGGCGTGGCGGGGCCCTTTCGGTTTGTTATTATTATTGTTTCTGACTCGAAGCTGCCGCCGCGTTTCGTAGGCATCTCCCTACACATTAACGTTCAGATGTACAGGAGCGGGGAAATAGGGTGTGGCGAACACAGTACTAACCCCTCTGTGCCTCAGTGTCGGATCCCCTCTCTTTTTTTTTTTCCGACTGCTACAGTAATAATCCCTCTCATATCGTGTAAGGTACTCCCTCCCCGCAGTCACCCGCCCCGCGCCTGCGCACAGTGCTTGCTGCTCTCTGTTAATTTGGGTCCAGCGGTCTCCTCCGGCGCGCTTGTGAAACCTGTGCGTGACAGCTCGCGAGCCCAGCCGCTGCAGCGGCGCGCCCGCTGCGCCGCGGTGCACCCCGCCCCGCCCCGCCCCGCCCCGCCCCGCCCCGCCCGCGTGGTTACATCTGCGCAGCAGCTCCTACAGCTGCTCATGCAAAGCGTCTGAAAGCCCGGCCCCGCCCCGCCCCGCGCCGCCCCGCCCGGCCTGGCCCCGCGGCCGCGTGACGAAGCACCGCAACGATCCAGTTTCAGCGCGCAGAGAGACACTCTAGACTGCGAATCAAGGCCGGGGCCGGGGCCGGGGCCGGGGCCGGGGCCGGGGCCGGGGCCGAGGCCGGGCCTCGCGGGGCCCACAGGAAGGGCGGCACGGCATGGGGTGCTAGAGCGTCCCGCTTTCAAAAAAAGTTTCGAAAAAAATTCCGCACCACCCCTACATCGATTCTCTGTCTAAAAAAACGAAATACGTGTCTCGGGGTTTTTCGAAAATATGAAAATTAGGGTATGCGCCACTGCTCCAAAGTTTTGGAATTGTTGACGTTTACTTGATAAATCGTAACTTCCCCAAAAATTGACCAATCTGCACCGTTCCGAGCTCAAAACACTTCTACTGCTTTGTACAGTCTAGGACACACCCGCGATAGCCTCCTCTGGTAGGTCCTGTGGCTCCCCGGAGGCAAAACAGGCGGAGAGCGCTCTGAAATCGTCCGTTCTAGACGTTTTGGCGTGCTGTACCTGGCCTGCCCTGACACTACGGCCTCTTTCGGCCCAGGTCGCGTCTCCTGCATGTCCAAACTATACTCCGACATGTCATTTCGGTATGCATACCTACCCAGGGGCTGCCGATAGCGCCCTGAGAGTCAATTTTAGGAGTTGTCCATAAGATCAAACATCGAGAAAACGTGCAAATCGTACCCCATTCAATCTATCAGTGGCCAAGTACGTTAATTTCATTTTATTTTCATATAACAGGGAAGCTTTATAATTATTTTACGTCTTACGACTCTGTAGAAATGTAAGTAAATTTTAATAACACATTATAAAGGAACGCAAAATTCACATAAATCTTATTTGTAGAATGACTAGTACTAAAAAATAAATGTTCCTTCTTTAAAAATGTCTGAACACATAGAAAAGTAATAAAAAATTATAACAACAAATTGTTCTTGTCTCTTTGCCAAAGGAAGAGTTAAAAATTAAATCTTATTTATCGTCCTATCTTGATCTACAACCAATAAAAGGTTTTGATAGTTTTGTTCAATTCTGCACGCGAGACTGAAGTCCTTTGCTAATGCTACGGCCCTTTCTGAAATTTCTTTGCTCACATGAAGGCCTTCAGAAAGTTGATATGTAAGTGGCTATAAGCCACTTAACATCGATATAAAATACAAGACAATATGTTATCGTAAAGATCAACTCCCCCTCATTAGCCAAAATAAGAAACTTCCAAAATCACAATTTCAACGCAATTTACACATATTCTCGATGTTTGATCTTATGGACAACTTCTAAAATTGGCTCTCAGGGCGCTATCGGCAGCCCCCGGGTAGGTAGGCATACCGAAATGACATGTCGGAGTATAGTTTGGACATGCAGGAGACGCGACCTGGGCCGAAAGAGGCCGTAGTGTCCGGACAGGCCAGGTACAGCACGCCAAAACGTCTAGAACGGACGATTTCAGAGCGCTCTCCGCCTGTTTTGCCTCCGGGGAGCCACAGGACCTACCAGAGGAGGCTATCGCGGGTGTGTCCTAGACTGTACAAAGCAGTAGAAGTGTTTTGAGCTCGGAACGGTGCAGATTGGTCAATTTTTTGGGAAGTTACGATTTATCAAGTAAACGTCAACAATTCCAAAACTTTGGAGCAGTGGCGCATACCCTAATTTTCATATTTTCGAAAAACGCCGAGACACGTATCTCTTTTTTTTAGACAAAGAATCGATGTAGGGGTGGTGCGGAAATTTTTTCGAAACTTTTTTAAAAAGCGGGACGCTCTAATGGGGTGCGCCCGCCCGCCGCCCCGCCCACAGCATGGGCTTGACAACGCTCAACTATTTCGCGGAGAAACATTTTTCAAGTTAACGCAAAAACCTTCCAAGACAATCGGTCCACCTGTGTAACGCGGTGTGTAACGCGTAACGCACACCGGCCCTGGTCCCCGTGTCACCCATACGGAACACTCGCGGCGGTCACGCGGCCGGCCTTGCGCCGCAGCGTCACTCGCGCGAGTTCCGCAAGGATGGGGTTTCACATGTGCCGCGCCGAGCCGCGCCGCGGCGTAAGCGTTACCTCTCCTCAAACCCAATACCTAACGCGTATTTGTGTCACGGGACGCGGCCGGCCTGGTTCCTCCCCCGGCCCGGCCGGCGGCTCAGGGATGGTTGGCGCGCTGGAGGCGAGAACGGCGAGGACCTGACCCGCCAAAGCACGGGCGGACCGCGCACGCACTGTAAAAATTGCACTGTAAAATGCTTGCAAACTAAATTCTTTGCAACGTTGCGAATAATTTTTAATATTCGTATTACGAAGAATTTGTTCGTATTGCAAAGAACTTCTTTGCAAGCTACTAGAATTCTAACAAACTATTTGTTTGTATTACAAAGAAATAGTTCGTAAGCTTACGAAGAATTAGTTAGTAATGCAATGCTTCAAATTCTTTGCAACTTAAAAAGAAAATAGTTTGCAGTACGAACCAATTCTTTGAAAGCATTTTACAGTGTGTGGCTACTTTTAATGCCAAATTTTGGCGTCCCTTTAGAGAATGCCAATTTTTAGCGTTAAAAAAGGCCAAAAACTGGCGTTCCTTTAGAAAGATGCCACAGCGTTCACAGTGCGGCCGTGCGTACGGCCGCCGAAGCACGCGAGAGGGCAGCACGGGGCGGCTGGTGGGGGCAGGCGACGACCAATAGCCGGGGAGAAACCGGGGGAACAAATTTTTTTCTGCGCAATGAAACCACTAAACAATTTTCCTTTCATACACGCGGAAATTTCTGAGAATAATGCATTTATATCGGCATGAACACGGTCAGCATTCCAGTGCAATCCAGTCCTGGTCTGGGCACTGGAGCTGCTCTGCGCTGCTCTGCAGTGCTGCAGTGACGTAGCGGCCCGGCCGAGGCCGAGGGGCCCCGGGAGGGTAGGCAGCCCAACCGACTCCAGTGTCGGGCAGCATGCCCAGGCACGGGCGGTGGCGCTGCCGCAGCAAGGAGGTGGGGATAAAAGTGACTGCGCTGGGGTAGGGGAGGGGGAACAGAGTCGGGTGGCAGCGAGTTGCGGGGGGTAGACTGCTGAACATTACCGCGGATGCCCTTGGCGGATGAGCGCAGGGGATGACACGGCGCGGGGTGAGAGGGTGACGAGGGCGGCGGGATGCAGACATAGAGGAAGGGGGGGGGGGGGGGCGCCGAGCCAAGGGCTTCCTGTGACTATCGCTGAATAGCAGATCGATGGGATCGTGACCGACACAACGGGGAGGAGGGCCTCGTGCAGCGGCCGGGCCGCAAGCATCCCTATAACACTCTGAGCCGCGCACCGCGGCCACCAGTACAAAAATTATTTTTTATTTAATTTAGGAAAAAAATTCTTTAAAAAAAAAATGGGAAAAATGGGAGATGACGCCAGAGTGGCCTAAGTTCTCTTGTCTTATTTTTGTTTCTTGTTATTACCTTTTTCGCTGACCAAAGCACCATTATTTCTACCCCCCCCCCCCCACCCCGTCCTGTACTCATCGCCGCCGCCAGCTCCTCTCCTCTCCTCTCGCTCGTCATGGGTTATTGACACAAATGCCGTGGCGCTCGGCCACCGATTTGGCAGCAAGTACTCATCAGTGTGCCCGGCCCGGCCCGGGCGTACCCAAAGTCATCGCGGTGAGCCGAGGGGAGGGGAGGAGGGGAGGGGAGGGGATGGGAGGGGGTTAAGGTCAGAGGAGGAGCCAGCCTTCCTGCTGGTAGCCGCGAGAGAAGGTCCTCGTCGCGTCGCACGTGCGAGCACCAGCCCAGCCAGCCACACGCAGCCGCGAGTAGGCAACCCGCTCCGCGCGCGTGCAGCCGGGTTGCCTACCCCGCTGACCGCAGGGGCGTTGTCGGTCGCGTGCTAAAGGGCGGATGGAAGACTACCGGACCGACACAGTGACGTCACGCCCGCGGCGCGCGCGCGCGCGGGGTCACGGGGTCACGCCTTGGCCCGGCCCGGCACAGCAGAGCGGGGCTCGCGAAAGGGAAACGTTTACGAAACCGATGGTATATTAACAAAACCGTTTAAATATCACAAACCACAAAAAAAAAACGTCGTATAAGTTTACGAAAAAAAAATGTTTGACTGTGGAGCGGGTTGCCTTACGCACCTATAATAGGTTTTTTTTTTTTTTTTCGTTTTCACATAGGATAATATGTTCTACAACTCATCAACAGTGGGGCGCAGCAGCAGCCATGCAATGCAGAGGGAGCTATCTGCTGGCTGCACTACAAGACTACAATACGCCGTAACGGGTAGAGGATTGGGGGGGGGGGGAGGGGCTTTACGGGAGGAAGGACTTGTCAACGGGAGGCTCGCCTCTGTACTGCCGCCCCGCCAGCCAGCAGCGCCATAGGCCAGGCCAGGCCAGGACCGACTCCACCGGGTCACATGAAACGAGCTCACTCAGTCCGTCTGTCCTTGCCGCAGCGCCTCCGAGTGTGCGTGTGTGTGGCAGTGGAAAAGAGAGCAAGAGCGAGGGAGCGAGCGAGAGAGAGAGAGAGAGAGAGAGAGAGAGAGAGAGAGAGAGAGAGAGAGAGAGAGAGAGAGAGAGAGAGAGAGAGAGAGAGAGAGAGCGGCGTGGTCCGGCTGGCGGCGGGCCGCGGGGCCACGGCGCGGCCCTGGGTTATCAGGAACCGGGCCTGCGGCATGGGATGGGCTGAGCGGGCTGCTGCCACCGCGGCGCGCCGCTGCGGCGGTACTTGCGTGCCGAGGAGACGCGACGCGAGGCGAGGCGAGGCGAGGTCAGTCCCACAGCCGCAGATCGGAAGTGGGAAATGAAAAAAAAATGAGCCGCCGAATGTCAAGTGCACGACATCCTATTTGCGTCCGATAAGGAGAGGCTATTCTAAACCGTGGACGTGGGGCATGAAAAAATGAAGAAAAAGAATACACATACTGGTACGGGTACATAGGTTTGACAACACTGCACCGCACTCACCGCATGTCTCGTGGAAGAGCTCTCTTTCTTTCTCCTCTCGCGAGGAGGAGGGGAGGGGAGGAGCGGGGAGGGGAGGGGAGAGGAGAGGAGAGGAGAGGGAGAGGAGAGGAGAGGAGAGGAGAGGAGAGGAGAGGAGAGGAGAGGAGAGGAGAGGAGAGGAGAGGAGAGGAGAGGAGAGGATCTCCTCTCGCGGTCATCTCGAGTCATTAGTGTGTCGCTACGCCAATGAGGCCCTCCATTCCGCGCGGCCGCGCAAGATGACTCATTCGAACCAGTCTTTCTCTCGCCGCCCTCCATCTCTCTCTCTCTCTCTCTCTCTCTCTCTCTCTCTCTCTCTCTCTCTCTCTCTCTCTCTCTCTCTCTCTCTCTCTCTCTCTCTCTCTCTCTCCCCCTCGCGGTTCACGATTATCGGGTTAGGAGTGCGGCTGCTGCCGCAGCTGATTAGTTCGCCGTTGCCGCGCGCACCCTGCAGAGCGGCGTTGCTCAAGAAAGACGTTTAGAATTTCTTTTGGTCGCGAGGCTCGCGGTGCGGGACGGTGCACCTCGCGCCCCGCGGCCCGCCTCAGAGGCGCGGCGAGGCGAGGTGCGGCGGGGCGGGGCGGGGCGGGGCGGGGCGGGGTGCGGCGGGGACGGGACGGGAAGCTCAAGTTCGGACCGTCCGGCCGGCCGGCCGGCAGACCGGGCCGCACACGTGGCCCGGGTCACACGTGGCCGAGAAGGAAACGGAGGGAAAGAAAGAAAGAAAGGGAACAGGAGAAGGACGGAAAGCGACACCCGTCGTCCTGGAGGAGGGAGCACTCTCTGTGGGGGGCAACGCGATAGTGTGGACTGGTGGTGGCCGGCGCGCGCCGTGTAAGCGTAAGTGTTCGACACACTGTTACAAGAGCGGCCGCCGAAAAAATACGGCGTTACACGATAGCGCGGTACACGGATCCCACTCAGAGTCACGCTGCGACCGCAATGCTCGGGTGTAGTGGGGTTGCCTACCCGCACGGCCCGCCAGGCGCGTAGACCAGTCTGCTGTGCGCAAGCAATGATAGAGGCCGCGGCAGCAGAAGAGACGCAAATATAACTGAATGCCTTGCAGAGCTAATCTCTTTCTGGTCGGCACTGTGTGACGCACGACACGACGCCTTAGGCATCCTTGTTCTCTTCTCTGCTCAGGAGTGTACGGCCCCGCGGCCCCGCGCGCACCGCACGCACTCTGGACTCTTTTTTTCTCCCTCTCTCTCCTTCTCTCCCACTTCTCCTCTCCCTCTCCCCCTCGCGTCGCGTCCCGTCCCGCGGCTCGCTGCAGCTGCAGCAGCCTCCTGAGCCCCGAGGGGAGGGTCTCTTGGTCTTCCACGAATGACGTACAATCACGATGGACAAGTAGTAATGCAATGCCGAGTACTGATGTACGAAGAGTACGGGCGAGTATTTCACAAAAGAACGAGTCGGCGTGAGTGTCACACGAGGACACGGGTACAACTCGCGCGAGTGGCCGCGAGTATGTTTCGTTGTGTGCAAAGAGTGTGTTAGTGGGGGTCCTCGCGCCCTGCCTGCCCGGCCCAGGCGGCGGCAGGCAGGCAGGCAGGCCGGTCGGGTTGCGTTCTGTCCCACCTTGACACCGTGGGCCCCGGGCCAGGCCGGGCCAGGCCAGGCGCCGCGGCGGGGCGCACCGCACCGCACGTACCGCACCGGGGCGCAGGCTCAGGGAGCGGCCCAGCCCGGCCCAGCCCGGCCGCCTCCAAAAGGAACGGCAGAGACACGGGCACGAGTCGTGCCCCCCCCCCCCTCCTCCGCTGTATGCAAGCAGCTCTAACAGGCAGCGCGCGTGCCCTCCTCAGCCCGGGCCGGGCCGGCGCGCGCCGCTACGCAATGTGACAAAAAGGAAACGACACTCCAAAAAAACAATTCTCATTCACGGCCAAACGCGACGCGCGTCTACGTTCCCGAGCACATTTCGAAAATTTTTCGAAGGGCTGCCCTGTATTTTTGTTACTATGTTGCGCGAGCATGCTTATACGGCGCTGCTTTTGCGGAAACCTAGACAAAGTTTTTTCACCGCGCGTCGTGTAAGGCGGTGGAGGTGATGAAGGGAGGAAAAAAAATGCAAGGATGCGCCGGAAGTGAGCAGTGGATCGGCGCGGCGCGGCGCGCGGGTATGGGTACTCGACTCGGGTACTTACGGCTGCCGAGAACAGCGGGCCGCCCGGTACCTCTCCTCTCAGGTGCGTCGGAGAGGTACCGGCCGCGAGACCGCACACCGCCCCTCCCCCCCCCCCCCCCCCCCCCGCGGCCCAGCTGCTGCTGCTGCTCGCTTCTCCTTTCCTTCCTTCCAGCAGCGCGCCCTGCGCACGGCAGCGGGTGCCTCCGGGTACCTCCGGGTGCCTCACCGCTCCGCCTGGGTACCCGCCAGGTAGCCGCACGGCACTCTCAGTCTCCCTCTCCCTCCCCCTCACGCCACGTGGCTCCCACACTGTGCAGCGGCGTGAGAGAGGTACCCGGCCCCGGCCGGCCCGGCGGGCTACCGGCGGACAACGGCTGATGAATAAGAGATTGATCGTAAGCCCCAGCGGCGCCGCGGCGAGGCGTGGGGGAGGGGGGGGGCGTCGCGACGCGATTAATTAGCATTTCAAATGCGCGACGCGCGAGAGGGTAGGCGCGAGGAGGGTGGGAGGGAGGGAGGAGCAGGGTGGGAGGGAGGGGGAGGGCAGCGCTCGCTAACCCCTTGGCGTCAGGCAGGAGGGCAGGCGTGTGTGACCCGGTGGGCGGGGTGGGGGAGGCAGCGCTGCTGTCTGCATGCAGTTATCAGGGTTCTCTTTGCTGAGCGCGGCTTTGACGTGGCAAACCTGCTGCAGCATGCACGTGGACATGATGGGAGAATGTGCCGTGGTGTGTGATGAGACGTGAAGGAGGGCCAGAGAAAGCATACAGGGCGGAGCAGGGCAGGGCAGCGCAGGGCTGGGCACGCGGCCAGGCCGGACAAGGAGGTGTCAGTACCGCACGCAAGCGCCTGCCTACCGCCGCACCGCGCCGCACCGGCCACTTCCGCCCCGCCCCGCCCCGCCCCGGTGGCCTCGGCCAGGGAAAGGGGTGACATCCGTCCCGTCCTGGACGATGGACATGCCCTCGAGAAGAACCCACGCTCCTGCCTGCCTACAGGCTCGCGCTACTGTAAGCCTGGCGCGCTCTGATCCATGGACGTGTACTGTTCAGGACGCGCCCCTGGCCGGGCCGGCGCGGAGGGTCGTCGGTCGCCTCTCGCGCACGCGCACGCCACCTGGCCCCTGGCCTGACGGCGGGCTGCTGCCTGCAGCGGGCCGCTTTTCGAAAGAAAACCAAACATACAGCGCAACGCCGGTCTTATTTGTGATTCATGTCCGTCCAGGGCGCGCCCGTGCGCGACTGTGTGTTTTCCCCGTCGTGGCCGCGGGTGGGTGGCGGGGTGTATCACAGCTGGCCCGGCCGGCTGCACCCAGCTCAGGACGGTGATTCCGAACTGCGTCTAGTAGTGTCGTCTCTCTCGCTCCTCGTAGCCGTGCTACGTGAGTGCGACAAGGACAGAGAGACGAAACCACTGGGCGCGGAATCACCTCGCAGAGCACCCCGTGCAGAGCGTGCCGAGCTGCGTGACGCGCCGCACACGTGGCACGACCCGCCCGCCCCGCCGCCAGCGCCACGCCGCGCCACCCCTCGCCAATCGATATTGACGAGCGGAGCAGAGCTGTCGGGAGCGAGACGAGCCGAGCCCTGCTGTGCGGTGCGGAGCCGGCCGGGCCGGGGCAGAGGGGTGGCTCAGGGGCTGGGGTGGGCGGCTGCCCTCCTGGGGGAGGAGGAAAGGGGTCGGCTGTCATGCACACAGAGCGGCGCGTGACGTCACCGACGGCTGCAGCGGACGTGTTTGATCGAAGCCTGCCCTGCGGCCGAAGGCGATATTCTAAGATGCGATTTAAGACGCGGAGACAAAGGGGGCTTAAGTCGGGCCGGGCCGGGGGAGGAGCAACAGCAAGCAACAGTCGGGCGCGCACGCGTGAGGGCGAGGGGGTAGCTCAAGGAGAACCTCGGAGGGCTTTGTGCTTAAGGGGGCCGTGCTTAAGAACATGCCTTAAGCCTCCGTTAAGCACGCGGGGCCGGGCCGGCCATTCTCTGTCATAGCGCCCGCGGCACACATTCCAAAACAAAAGCCTCCGCTCGCCTCGCCTCGCCTCGCCCCGCCGCGCACGCTGCAGCTGACGGCGGGCCGTCCTTGTTGGCGCTTAAGGCTGCGGCCTGGACACACACCCTCACTGTCCCCTCCTGTTCGCAGCCCCTAGGGGCTTTCGACCGTAACTGGACCGCCAGCATTTACAATACAAAGCTCTCGTGGTTCGTGCTGAATAGGGGGTAGTCAGAGGAGACAGGGGTGGGGGTGGTACTCTTTCCAGAACAACCCCCTCATGGAGACGCCATTTTCGCTGGACACAAAAACAACCCTCCACGCGCAAATCCTCTATCATCGGCTGCCATCACTCGGTCAGGGAAAGTTTCCACAAAAAAGCCGGCCTTTCTCGCGCACTCACCTTTCTGGTAGCTGTTGAGGCACATGGAGCAGGTGTAGCTTTCGTCAACATCGTCTGCTGTGGAGTCAAGGCCGTCTGCTTCCCCGGACAAGTACGCCCCGTAGTTGAACAGAGGAGACTGGTAAGCCATGGTCACAGAGAGGAGAGTTGATGAGATCGCGGACGCAACTTGACCACTGCTTCACTCGGTTCGATTCACTTATCTCCGCCTGCACGCGCGACTGAGATAAAAAACACAACACACATCACGAAGTGTCAACCACTGTCTTCATTTGCTGCATGGCACTGCCTTTTCCCGAAAAACGGTCTCGGGACATGAGTCGAGGCCTTCTCGCAATCAGAACGGCGCCGTGTGTGAGACGCGACTGAGTGAAAGTAAGAAGGCACTGCTTCGTGGGGTTGTTTTGGATGTTGTTGTTGTTGCGGCCTGCTGCTAACAGAGGCATTCGAACGACGAACGTAAAGCGTACTGACTGCTTCGTAACGTTAAGGTGCGACGAACTTGTCAATCAATTCTGTGAGATTAAGAGATCAATTTAGAAACACATGTTTTTCTCGTACTGCCTCACGTCATACGACATCTTCAATACGCGTATCTTAAAAATCGAAGAGGTTACGTTTTGTTTATAAGTCAAACATTGTTTTGTGCTTGCAGATTGCTTTCCAAAGATGTCTTTAGCCGACGAACTTTTAGCAGATTTGGAGGAAAATGACGCACCAGAAGAGGAGGCAATGGATACAACCACTCCGGCTGATGACGAACATGTTTTTCTGAAGCCAGCCATCCCAGTCAAACTTGAAGATGGTAAGTTGTAAAACAATATTTGTCAATACATAAATAATATTGTATTCACTAATCTCGACAGCTCTATATTATTTCAGAGGTCAAGCTTAAAACAATCAGACAACTTGCCACTTTACATGATTCTGATAGATTGAAAAGAATATTAGCTGAAATAGAGAAATTTAGATATAAATCACGGAAACCTGAGGATATTGTAGGCCCAGTAGAGCAGGATCCTGAGTATCTGCTCATTGTAGAGGCCAACAATGTGGCTGTTGAAGTTGATAATGAAATTGGTTTGTTTCTCCTGGATAATTAGTAATCATTTTGTGTGGACTGTGTCAAAACATAATCTCATACTTGAATTGATTTTCCACAGCTGTAATTCATCGATTTACCCGAGAAAAGTATTCAAAGCGGTTTCCAGAGTTAGAATCCCTCGTTGTTGGTCCACTAGAATATGTCATGACCGTCAAAGAATTGGGAAATGACCTAGACAATGCTAAAAATAATGAGCAGCTCCAACAGTTCTTGACCCAAGCTACTATAATGGTGGTCTCAGTAACTGCTTCCACCACTCAAGGGTATTTTATGTCCAATATAGTTAACAGAAGTGATTTTTCTGTGCTAATGTTTGGGTATGCCTGTTTCTAACATCTGTGAACATCTTTTTCAGTCAAACCCTGACGCCAGATGAATGGGAAAGTATAGTTGAAGCATGTGAAATGGCTATCAATTTGAACAACTACAAACTTCGTATTTATGAATATGTTGAAAGCAGAATGGCATTTATTGCACCAAACCTGTCTTATATTGTTGGAGCCTCAACTGCTGCTAAAATAATGGGTATGCTGTTTTTCTTTTCTTATTATCTGATTCATGTAGTTATTTCTTAGAATTTGGAACTAATATGTAAAGGTTAATTTGCATTATTTTAGGTGTGGCTGGTGGTTTAACAAATTTATCAAAAATGCCAGCCTGCAATGTGTTGCTTCTTGGGTCTCAGAAGAAAACACTGTCAGGTTTTTCCCAAGTTGCTACCTTACCTCACACTGGATTTATTTATTATTCTGAAATTGTTCAGGATGCTCCTCCTGTAAGAGTTTTATAACAGTTTTATAACAAAATAATGCACACCTATGAGACTTTTTATTTTTTACTTTTGTATTAATGTATCCCTATTTTTAGGATCTTCGTAGGAAGATGGCAAGGCTTGTTTCAGCCAAGGGCATTTTAGCAGCTAGAGTAGATGCCGCTCATGAAAGTGCTGATGCTCACATAGGACGCATGTTCAGAGAAGAAATTGAAAAGAAGCTAGACAAATTAACTGTAAGTTCTCATAAAATGTTCAAATTAAATAAAAATCAATTTTTGTGACTCATAAAATCTAATCCATAAATTCTTTTTAGGAACCTCCACCAGTAAAATTTGTGAAGCCACTTCCAAAGCCAGTTGACCCAACACGTAAAAGACGTGGTGGTAAAAGAGTCCGTAAAATGAAGGAGCGCTATGCTGTCACTGAACTGCGCAAACAGCAAAACAGACTTAACTTTGCTGATGTAAGGTGCTTTAACTATTGTAATTTAGGAAACTGTGTAGTGTTACTTACTGTCTGCTCTTCTTTGCTAGATTGAAGATGACGCCTACCAAGAAGATTTGGGATACAACCGTGGCACTATTGGCAAGACTGGTACTGGCCGGATACGACTTCCACAAGTTGATGAGAAAACCAAAGTGCGCATTTCTAAAACTCTGCAGAAAAATCTACAGAAACAAAACCAAGTCTGGGGAGGCAGCACAACTGTCAAAAAGCAAGTTTCTGGCACAGCCTCTAGTGTCGCTTTTACACCTTTGCAGGTATGTCCAAAATGTCCACACGTAATTTATCTTTTTTTTAAAAGAAAAAAAAAAAAGAATACATTCTTTAAAAAAAACTATATATTTAATTCTGAATTTTTTTTATTTACTAGGGTCTTGAAATTGTTAATCCACAAGCTGCTGAGAAGAATGTCAATGAAGCCAATGCAAGATACTTTTCAAATACTGCTAGTTTTGTCAGAATACAGAAAAGTTAAAGTAAACAAAATTGTTTCCTCTGTTTGTATCTGTACAGCAAAATTTTTAAATTTCTTTTCATTTCCAATTAATAAATTTGCTTTTAGGTAATAGAAATTTTATTGTTATCATTTGGTACTTCAGTTAAAATCTTAACAAATTTAAGGTAATTCTGGCTTGGACACAACTTTGTCACTGTTAGGAGGTGGCTTCTTATTTGCTCGAAGAATTGTACCGGGGCTAGGATAAGGCCGCATTTGGTAAAGTGGTCCTGCTGCTGTCACATCTACCCCAGTTTTTGCCTCACTTTGAGTGGGGAGCCCAGTAGACCATGTACCTCTGAAAAATTAACACAAAACTCTTTAATGCAGCCATTACAAATTACTAACTTTTAAAATAAGACTGGTAACGAGCAAATACCTTGGGATATCTGAATAGGATGCAGGATCCATTGGATCGAGGTCATTGTCACGACGCTTTTGACGACCACGCGACCTTTGCTTTTCTCTCTCTTCTCTTTGTCGTCTCTTACGTTCTGCTACAGCTTCTTCAAGGTCTTTGTCAGCCTATGAAACATGCAGGTAGTTTTATAGTTAGAAGTCAAAGTTTTCAGAGAGAACTTTTTGGCTCAAGAAATTTATGAAGAAATCAAATACCTCCATTTCATCTTGAGCATCATCCTTTTCCTCTTCTTCGTCCTCTTCCTCCTCCTCCTCATCATCTTGATCACCTTCAGCCATATGTCTCTCCTCTCTAAGATGAGCAGCACACATAGATACTGATGCCTTGGGATGAGTTGGAGGTAACCACGATACAACATCTGCATCTGTGTCCCAGTAATAGTGACGGCCTCTGAAAAATAATTTAAGTCACCATTATTGCTTTTAATAATTCCTATCAGTTGGGGAATACAATGAATAGAATTAAAAGTGACACTTACAGTCCAGGGTCATACACTTCCTTCCATGTTTCGGGCAATGGATATTTCTTAAGCATCCTATTTTTTTTTCTTAAGTATCGAGGGTCAGCTTCGAGTTTTCCTGACTTCCATAACTCAACACATGCTTTTGAACAGTCATGATAAATATTGTACTTATTTGGACATCCTGGGTGACCCTGCAGAATCAAATAGTGATATTTTTCAAAGTTTTCAAAATATTTCTATTGCAATGCAAACTAAAATGGACAACAAACCTGAAATTTCTTCTCAAGATTTACAATATTCATGGGGTCGTCATCATCACCTCCAAGTCTGTCTCTTTCTCTCTCGTCGTAATCTTCTGCGATAACCTCTTCTTCTTCTTTCCTATCATTCTCACGAGCTAGTAAAATAAGATTGACACAAATATTAGAAAAGTGAAATTTTCAAATTTATTTTGCCTTGAACATAACCAACAACAGTATACCTTCTATATCAGCCGGCTTGACAATCCCTCTTTTCGCAAGCCTTGCAGCAAGAGCAGCTGGGAGGGGCATAGTAGATAAAAAAATGTTTTGAGAATGCAAAAACCACTAAAAGTAATCCTACAATCCGGCAAATGCCATTTATATTTAACCAAATGTTATTGTTTTTTTTTCTTCTTCCTTATTTTACTGCCTCGCTCGACTCGGGCGACTTGGCTCGTTCGGCTTCGGCTCGGCTCGGCTTCCTCCTACTACGACTACCCAAGCCGCTGAGCCGGAATGTAAACGGTTTTGTGTTGTCCGTTTTCTATCTGTTTGTAAATGTTTCGTTGTCCGAAGCAAGTAGTGTTTTTTAATTTTCAGTTTATTTCTTTTTATTTTCATTCAAAATGAGTTTAAAAAAGCACAAGAAGCATAAGTCAGAGAAACGTGATCGACATGAAGGCAAGTTTAATATCAACATAACCTAGTGGCTAGGTTGTTTTATATATGTTTGGTATTAAAACAAAGTCAAATTTTTTCGTACTATCTTACATTCGTCTTCAGTAAGGCAGACAAGTTTTAATCATTTTGATTCATTCATGAAATTGAAGATGATTACTGTAATCATACTGTCAAAATATTTGATTGTTGTGTTCTTTTCTCTATAGACAAACTTCATTCTGGTGGTGATAAACCACCCGGCCTCCGCTTAATATTAAAAATGAGCAATTCTACTCCTGACAATTCTTGTGATTCAATGGGACCCATGGTGGATGAAGAAACAAGCAGACTGTCAGCTGCATCATCATCTCATTTGACAAGTGTTCGTAATGACATTTTGAACTCTGCAAATGCATCATCTGACCGTTCTCACAAAAAAGCTAAGAAAAAGAAGAAAAAGAAGGAGAAGGACCGTGACAAGCATGAGAAGAAACACAAGCATCACCACAAAGTACGAGTTTTATTAATATTTTTTTATCTCTGACAGAAATCCAGGATTTAGTTTCAAATTTATTCTTTTTTAAAATATATACTTTGGTGTCTGTTAGTAATTTTAGTGTAAATGATGTATTTGTAAATGTTTTTCATTGCAGGAGAAACGGAAACGCCGAGAAGAATCTAGCCAAGATGACAATAGTGTTGGTGAAGAAAGTCTTTCAGAACCTCCGGCTAAGCGTGTTGGGCTTGATGGTACCCAAACAATTGATGAACAAATGATGGCTGTTGCGCGAGAAGTTGATGGTATGTCCAATCACAATTTTTCCTTTACTATAGCTTCACTTGCTGCTTGTATGTTATTGTTTATTTATTTTTGCTTTACTTCATTTTGAAGCTGCTTCTCGGGAGCCAAGGTCATGTGTTTTACGACAGAGGCAAGAACGCTCAGCATTACAAAGATTATTGGAGTATCTTTTGAAAGCGTTGGAGAAAAAAGACCCAAAACAACTCTTTGCGTGGCCAGTAACTGACCACATTGCTCCGGGATACTCATCCATTATATCCCAGCCGATGGATTTCAGTACTATGAAGCAGAGAATTGATAATGGGGTTTATATGTCTCTCTCACAGTTTATTGTAAGTCATTGTACCTTTTATTAATTTCAGGTTTGTTTCTGGGTCTCCCACTGCTTTTAAACAATTTTTTTTTCTTCTAGGATGATTTTAAACTCCTGTGTAACAATGCTATGGTGTACAATCAGCCGCACACCATTTATTACAAAGCTGCAAAGAAACTACTTTCTTCTGGTGTAAAAATGATGAGTCCAGACAAATTGAGACCTTTACGCTCTGTTTTGACCTACCTCGGTGATATTGGAAGAGAAGCTTTAGGTTTTGATGTTGGAGAGGGTTTATTACCATCAGATCTCCTTCCATCTGGCAGTCCATCAGCTGCTGTCTCTGATGTTGGCACTGAAGAGGGTCTTCATGGAGAAGAAAGCATGGACGTGGATATCAAGAAAAAAGAACAAAAACCAATCATGTAAGGCTCCTAATTCATATTCCACTTTTTATTACATTTTATGTCTTTATAAATTTTTTTTCACAAGTGGCCTGTGTATTCCCTTTTCATTGTTTCTAACTGGAGAGGTTCTTTACTGGCCCACAATAAATGGCTAAAGCAGTGTGTATCAGTTTTAGGCAAGAGGCAAGTTAGTTTGGAATACAGCTTGATGAGGTCTTACATTAATTAATTTTCAGTGTTCAGAGAAGTGTACATTCTCAATTGTGTCTGTTTCCCTTTTTCAAACCACAAAATTATAGAAAGTGTACTGTATTTATTATTTAGTATCAGGAACTAAGTTTCAAAATTACTTGCCCCTTTACTTTTTCATATATTATGGTTCACTCTGTAGAGCACACATTACTTGGCATTTTGTTTTGAGTTTTGAGTTTTGTTAGCCTATGTTCATTTTGATGTTTTGTATTGCAGAAGCAAATTTGAAGCTATTCCTGATGACCTATCTCCTGAAGAGATTCTTGAGCAAGCCAAGAGGGCTAGTCAAAATGCTGCTGCTAAATTAGCTGCTAAGAAAACTAAAACAATGGTATGTCTGAGCAATCACTCAATGTTTTTTCTCCCCCTTACTAAAGGTAAGGTTTGCTAACTTTTATTCTGGGCATTGCAGATGGGCTTTTTGCGTCAACGAAAAGATGGGACAACATCTCTCAACATTTTAGTGCCAGGAGATGGTGTAGATTTTGAAAAGAAAGAAAAAACTGTTTTACTTGGTGCAGTTACTGGCAAATTAACTCATGGCACTGGGCAACTGCAAGGATTCCGAGAAGACAGGAGGAATTTAGCAAAAACAGGTACCCAGGCAATTGCTTGTTTTAATTAATTTTTTTGCTGCCTATTGTATTTGTTTAAACTTCTGAATCTACCTGTACTGTCGTATGTTTACATTACAGTGAAACCTCTCTACTATGGCGCTTTTGGGTCATATGCGCCATCTCATGATTCTACATTTGCTAATCTCAGCAAGGATGAATCTGACCTCGTCTATCAGACATATGGTGATGAAGCTGCTGTTCAATATGCTGAAAGGTGATTTATCACAGAAAGCTCCAATTAGCTTGAATTGTTTATTTTTAGAAAGTAATGCAAATATTGATTTTATTTTCTTCATATTTACAGTATTCTTGATTTTGCAAAAGACAATGACTATACCATAACAATGGTTGATAATCTACTGGATATACTGACTCATGGAGAACATAGGAGAACAAAGAAAAACCTTGAAGACAGGCGGAAAATGCGCGAAGAGGAAGAACGCATGCGAGTCATTTTAGACAGTGCTAAAAGTCATGATAGTGTCCAGCCTTTATCCCAAACTTTGCCAAATCAAGGAACTCCAAACCCTCAGTCTCAGACACCACAATTGTCTCAAGTCAGCATCCCTCCTCAAGCCATGAACCTTGATAACCTCCATTCTCTACGTGATCTTGGAATTGATATTAGTTTCTTAGAAGGAGTTGGTTAGTATTTAGTGTAACTTTTAGTAGAAGATACTTCAAGCAATTGGTTTCTATTCAGTTCAAAAGTTGGGTTTCCCCATGTGTTAAAGTAATTTACAATTTTCAGAAACTCTTAAAAAAGAAGTTGAAGACCAAAGGCAAACTCAAGTTCAGCTTAATACAACTGGAGGACTTATTGAAAATTTGCAGCAGGTGCAGAGTGATCGGTTGAGCACAGCTCCTCCAGCACATCTCTCACAAGTACTTCAACCCACAATCGCTGAACAATCTCTAGGTCTGAATTTAAATTAACAAAAAAAAAAATAAGTTGTAAACCTTTTAGCCTCTTTTTGTATCAAAATTTTAGCATTTGTTTCTTAAGTTACATTGCTTATATTTTATTGAAATTGTCTCTTGTCAGATTTTGAATGCATGGAGGCACAAGGCTTTACAATGTTACATTGTAATTTTAACTGTTCTTTCATGTTTCATAAAACTCTTCTACTTTTTATTGCAGTGGAAAAAATTACTGAAAATCTTACTGATTTGGCTAAAAGAGTTCCTCCAGCTGCCATTGTACCTGTCGCGGGAATTCGTAAAGCCCTAGGTGTGTCTCCTGACATTCAGAATACAAGTGAGAGTGTAAGCTCCTCAACTTCTAGTGGACACATGCATGTCAGCGAACCAGCTCACACAAGAGGTAGGTTGTGTAGAAGCATGCATATTTAAACTTTCTCTCTCATCATGCAGAATTTGTACTGTTTTTATAAAACAATTTCAAAAATTTCCCAAAACAGGTACTGCAAGTGCAAACACTCCTGGGACATCAGTTGTTCCTGACCTGGAAACAGAGCTGCGAGAGTTTTTAGAAAATGAAACATCCATTGGAAACCCAGTCGTAATGCACGATGACCAATCAATTGATGAAATATTCTCTGTTTCGTAATGAGTGAAATATCATTACGGAAAACAGATGGCTAATGTATTTACGCCCATTATCTTTCCAAAATTGTGAGGCATAATTTCTTCTGCTGCTTCTTGTTATTGCTTTTCAAAAGTAGTAACTACTTGTTGCACTATATAAGACTTTCTCTCCTACAGAAGTAAATTGATCAATGTTTCTAAACAAGTTGTTTTCAAACACTGTTCTCACTATGTAAACGTACTATTTAGATCTAAAGCATTAACCGTTTGTGGGCAACGCACTCTGTTGCATGTCACAGTAGAATTTGTCTTTCTAGTGTGATTCACTTCATCTGTGATCAGTCATTGTAAATTTTAACATATTTAACATATGTAAAACATGCCATGGATTTTCATTTTCATTAATGTTCTGGAAAAATCTTTTGGAAATATCAATGTTAGAGACAGGGCTAGTTTGAATATTTGTACAGTGCAGGCCACTCTCATGTGTTCTATGTATTTTACTATGAATTTGAGAATTAGTTTCTAATTTATAAACATGTCAATATGTAATTATAACTGTAATTTTTTTTTTTTTAGATAATTTCTTTTAAAAAAGCAAATTTATGACCTTTGTTGTCTTTTATAGTTGGTGCAATTCGTGCATACAATTTGAATATTATTAATTTATATTTAGCAATGAAATTTCTTGCAAAACACCCAACTTGTAAAATAACTGCTTCTGTGAAAGTATTCATGTAAATAGCCTGAAATGAATGAATTCAACTGCGTGCAAGTTACGTGTTGTCAATTTGTTCACCTTTTACCAGCACACTCAAAATAATATACATTTCTACACTCATGTTCTTCCTGGGCATTCGCGAGTGGCTGGGCTGGTCGGATTGTGCGAGTGGTAACGGTTCACATTTTCCATTGAAGGGCCGTTACCTGGGGGCTGGGGGTGACCCGCGGGCGGGACGGGCCGCGGCAGGACGCGGCGGCATGCAACAGCTGAGGGGAGGGAGACAAGGGGGAGCTGGAGGAGGAGATCGGGTGGCAGCGGCTCGGACGCGCACAAGGGGCTGAACGCGGCAACCAGGGCCTTCCTTTCCCTTCCCACCCCCTCGGCCTGCGCCCTGCGCGATGGGAGAGGGAGGCGGGGTTGTCCCGCGGGGGGCCCGGGCCGGGCCTGGCCGAGCTGGCGCTGATGGGGGTGGGAGGCCCCCCCCCCCCCCCGGGCTGGGGTCGCGCCGCGCGCCGCCTCGCCGCGGTCACCACCGGGCCGGGAGCGGCGCGGCTCGGCGCGGCGCGCGGAGCGGAGCCTAGTTAGTCAGACGCGAACCTTCCGGCCGTACGCATCGCAGGTGCGAGAGGCGAGGCGAGGCGAGGCGAAGCGAGCGCAGAGCTGAGCCGGTCGGGACGGGTTGGATCGGGTCGAGTGCGGCGCGGCGCGGCCCGTACGCACGAGCACGAGCACCAGCGCGTAGCGCGCCCCGCCGTGTGGTGCGCTGCGCCCCTACAGTGTCCCAGCGAGCGACCCGGACCGGACCGCAACGCATTTCTTCTCACGGTGAGTTTTTGAGGTTAAAATTTAGTTTACTAGCTTGTGGCAAAGACGAAATAATCTCGTAAACAAGAAAAGAATGGAATTGAATTCAGAATTGCCAGCACAACAAACACAATGCAACTTTATATACCGAGGTTCACGACTACTTTTAAATCATTTCGGCATCCCAAGATGTTTTTGAGTTAATTAAAAAAAGCTAGTCAATTACTAAAAATTAAATTTTGAATAATGGTTTAGAAATCAAAAGACACTAAAAAAGATTAACTTCGTTGTGTTGGCGGCCTAAGAAACTGCTCAACTGGTCCGGATTCCAACCGTTGGAACAGTTGGACTCAAGGTTTCGTTTGTTTAGTTCAGTTTAGAATAGTAGGTTCAGTTCAAGAGTTCAAGACGAGACCAGACCAGAAACAGTTCCCGATTGTGATACTTTCCGTACTTCTTTTCTCGTGAGTGTTTGCAACTTGCATGATCTTGGGACTCGTCAGACGTATACCGTTCCGGCCCGGTCGGCTTCCATCACAACGCGCCGGCCTGAGGCGGGGCGTTCTCAAAAAGTCATTCTGTCCCGGTTAACGAGTTCAGAGCAAGGGCATGGAGCGGGCGGGGCGGGGCGGGCGGGGGTACGTAATTCTTTTAAAAATACACCCCCACCCCACCCCTTCTACCCCTGCGCCCCCTCCTTCCGGCCCGGCTTAAAGATGGTCGCGAGCCCTCAGGGAACCTTTTACTAACCGCCCTGGGCCCTGGGCCTCTTCCCCCCGCGGGGGCCGTTGGCGGGGACCGCCGCCACCCCGCAGGGACTCGAAGTACCCCACCCCGCCCCACCCCACCCCGCCCCCAGGGCATTCCCTGCAGCTCGTGCCTCTCGCAGGGCCTTTTAAGGTTAAGGGCTTTGCCCTGCTGCCCCACCCCGCCCCGCCCCGCCCCGTAGAGTCGCTCTCTTTATTGGTGGTGGCCCATTCATTAAAATCGTTCGCTGTAAAAATGCGAGGCGCGAGGAGGGCTTGGTCGAGCGCTCTCCTGCCCCCCCCCCCCCCAACCATTCCGGTAAATCAACCCTCCCCGCCCCCTCACTGGCCCCCCACCCGGGGCCGCCCAGGCCCTCTCTGGCTGCACTGGCAGGGATGGGGATTCTGCGCTTAGTCGCTAATCCTTTATAAGACCGAACATTTGTGAGAGGTAATCCCCGTACGGCCTAAGAGAGGGGGAGGGGGAGGGGGTCAAACTGCTGCCAACCTCACGGGGGAGTAGCATTAACTCGCCATCCATTTCCGGGGCTGTCGGTCAGGGCCGGCGGCGCCGCAAACCTTACAGCGCTATATTAACTCGTCATCCATTTGGGCACGGGGCGGAGCAGGCGGGTGGGGTGTTTGGCAGTGTTTGGTGTCCGACATGGACTTTTTGGCTGGAGGCGTGGGGTGGCGGAGCGGGGCGGAGCGGGGCGGACTTGTTCGTCCTTCGTGTACATACATCGGCTCTGGCGTGGATGAATCGAAAAAGGGGATGGATTGGGGCTGGGCTGGGGCACCACTCGAGGCACCACTTCCGGTCGCGCGTGTTGTCTGGTGAGCAGAAAGAGGTGGCCGTGAAAGAGGGTTAGGGAAACAACTTTCCACAACTATCGAACATGTTCGTTCAGAGATGACTGAATGACTAAAGTCACGTCGGAAGCGCGTCAGTGCGTTTGTGCATTGAGCGGCGCGATAATGGTAAGCGACGCCACCCCAGCCCTCCCTCCCCCTCTCCCCGCGGGGCCGCACTACACCACCGCACTTCACTGTATGTAACGCTTGGTAACGCCCCCCCCCCCTATCAGATATCAGACCGGCGCTAATGAAGCTGACGGGCAGAGATTGCGTAAGTGGGTCTGCGACCTCGCGGCGGCTCTTCCCCCGACTCCATCCCCCTCGTCCTCCGCCAAGATGTCTTGTTTGCCCCCTTGCCCCCCCCCCCCCCTCTACCGCACCAGGTGGCTGGAATCGCATTCACCCCTCTCGCTTGCACCGCCTCAAAATCAATTCCACCCCCTAAGGCAGACCGCGGGGCGGGGCGTGGCGGGGCGTGGCGGGGCGTGGCGGGTCGCTTGCCGCGCTTGCCAGCGCGCCGCGCGCCGCGGCCCCCGAGCCGCCCTTGGGGCGCGGCGCTGCTTGGCGGTGGAGACGGAGACTTTGAAAACCTTTCGGCTTAGGGGAGGAGGGGGGAGGGGGCGGGGAAGGGAAGGGAAGGGTGTCTGCTCTCTCGAGCAAACAGCCCAGAGCGTAGCGTCCGTCATCCCCAGCACCTGGCCTTTAAACTCTCGGCCTGCCTGTCCATACCACGCCGGCGGGGCGGGGCGGGGCGGGGCGGGGCGGGGCGGGCGTGCAGCGGCGCGGCGGTCTCCCCTTTCACCTCGCCCTACCTCCCGCCCCGCCCACCACCGCCCTTCTTCTCTGTCTCTCCAAACTTCCTCGCCAAACTCCAGGCCAGGGCACCGGGCTGGGCCGGATGTCGCTGTCGGCACGGCCGGGGAGGGGGGGGGGGCGGGGCCTCGAGCCCCCAGGTGGCGTAGCAGGACGTAGTCGTGAAGGCCACTGAGCGTGAGGCGCCCTGCGCTGATGTGCGCATCCAAGGTGAGCGTGATCGCGAACCTGGGCGTGAGCACGGTGGGCTCGAACGTGATCCGCCCCGCCAGCGCGACCAGGCCGTCTTGTCTCGCGTAACGCGCGCCGCGCCGCTCGCGGCCCAAGACAAAGATAGACCCTGGCGGCGGCCCACCCTACCCTGCCCGGCCCACAGAGGCCTAGCGCCCAGCGCCCGCCTAGCGCCCGCCCGCCCAGCGCCCGCCTGGCGCTCAGTCCTTTGAAGTTCAATCCAATCACCTGTAATCAATGGCGTGCGCCTGGTGGCCACGGCGTGGTGGGGCGCGGTGAGGTGTGGCGGGCGGGGCGGGGCGGGGCGGGGCGGGGCGGGCGGGGCGCAGCGTGGCATTTGGCTCCTGGCGTAGCGCGTTTCAAATCAAATTGAGCGCCAGCCAAGACGGGGTTGGGATCATCACGCTTATTGCCTTTCCCGTTCGGCTCCCCCTCTCCCTCCCCCCCCCCACCCCTCCCTCCCTCCCCACCCTTTCCTTCCACCTCCCACCCGCCAGCCAACAGTCCTTCTCTCACTTCTCCAGTCGTCAGTTTTCTTTCGCTTGGCGGAAGAACCACGGGCTCTCTGAAGTCCCTTTAGAAATTACACAGAAAACAGAGAAACGGTATTTTTCATAATGATTAATTACTGATCAACCGTGATTTATTCTTAAGATGGTCTTATGTCTTTCTTCGCACATACTTTTGGTCCTGCACGCTGTGCGGATGCTCCTATTTCTTAATTGGAATACTTGGCGAGACTGAAGGCTGACCTGGTGGTGGGGGGAGTTAATCCCGCGGGCTGTGCAGGCCGCGGCCCGGCGCGCCTCCTCCCTGGAGTCCAGGCCCAGGCCAGGCTCCAGGACAATAGAGTATTGCTCACAATGCGGGCGGGCGGGGCGGGGCGGGGCGGGGCGGGGCGGGGCGGGGCGGGGCGGGGCGGGGCGGGGCCCATCAGACCAGGCCAGACCAGAGGGTCTCACTTAGTGCTAGCAGCTGTACAACTCGCCCCGCCCGCCGCCCGTAGGTGTAGGAATGGTTGCCTATCTTCAGGACCGCACGCCGCCTGTAGGTGTAGGATTGGTTGCCTATCTTCAGGAGCGCCCCCTGGCAGAGGGAGGTGAGGAGGAATGGAAGCCGGGTTGCTCTCTCCGTCCCTTTCGCACTCATTGACGAGTAGCACCCGTAAGAAAGCCCCCCCCCCCCTCCCCCGCCACACTGCATCAGGCCTGGAGCTGCCCGGAGCGGCCGGTATCGGCCCGCTATCGAACTGCTTCCAGTCCCGATCCACTCGCCCCGCCCCGCCCCGCCCCGCCCCGCGCCGGACCAGGGCCTCTCCCTGGCCTCCGGACCCTTCTTCGTTTATTTATCTCTCGAGAGTTTCCCGCTGACTGTCTGGGTCCTGCTCTCTGCCCTGCCCGCAGCTCCCCTTCCCCTCTCACCGCACACCCACCCTCACTCTTGCTCTCCCCTGTGCTTTCTCTTTTGTGCTCTCTCTCTCTCTCTCTCGCTCGCTCTCGCTCTCGCTCTCGCGCTCGCTCTCGCTCTCGCTCTCCCTCTCTCTCGCTCTCGCTCTCTCTCTCTCTCTCCTCTTTCTGTCACACTCTCCCCGCCCTCCTGGCCTGGCCTCTGCGGTGCATGTTCGGTTTCAGTCTGACCCACGTGAGCGCAAAGTATCCCGGCGCAAAGTTTACGTGGCCGCGGCGCGGTGCGGTCGCGGTCTTGGAGTTTGCTGCGCCCCGCTGCCCCGCCCCGCTCCCCGCCCAGGGCGAGCTCCCGGTGTATGAGCCTCGTACTTACGCCTCTCTGAAAGATATATTTCCAGCGCTGCTCTCCGCATATCGACAGTTACCATTTTCGTACCCTTACAGAACATGCGTCAGGAATGCATTTTGGTCATTGTATTTCGAGACGAACGTCTTAATTACAGACCGCGGTTTACTCACGCGAATGTAAATTATAGGTGCCAATCCGGAGTGGCTCGCAAGCGCTACAGATCGCAACCGCTACAGGTCACAAGCGCTACAGCTCGCTAACGCTACGGGTCGCAAGCGCTACGAGTCACAAGCGCTACAGCTCGGTAGCGCTATGGTCACAGCTACATGAGAATCCGCGCGTTAGGCGGAGCGAGCCGAGCTAAACCTTGAAAAATTACGCACGTGGCGTGAAAACATGGAAAATTTTTGCGACAGTAAACCTCCCGAGGAGGTTGCGGTTCCCGCCAGGCACAGGGGCTTTTGCCCCCGTGGCAGCCAACTACTTCGGTGTTCTTATGGGAACCGGTGCTTTTCTGGCGCGATCCTGTCGCGCAATTCGACAGATTTGATCCCGTACCGTCAGATTTAGTCGTACGGTGGTTAACCGAACTGCCCTGTCCCCAGAGCATGGAATAGCTATTTTGAGCCAGATTGGACTTTGATTAGACCGACCACCAGTCGTGGGCATGGGACGGAACTTCCTGCGCAACCCGCTGTCGCTACCAGTGAAGAACCTACCTGGGTTTGAACCAGGCCCCATGTGCCGAGTCTCACAGACACACGGCTTTCGCGGCACCACTGAACCACTCAGACCGTCGGCTATTCCACGAGGAGCTCGGTTGAAATCGGGGCTTGAATTCACTCTCCGTCCTCAGAAAAATTACCTGAATGTTTTGGTAAGATTCGAACCGTGCACGTCGACGCGGCACGGCACGCCACGGTACAGGGCCCACAGAGTCAGCGCGAGAAGCCATATCGTCACCGAAAACGAACCAGGTGATGCACGCGCCTGCAGTTTCGGTCGTTGCCAGCCGCGTCATTGGTATCGTCGCTCTCATAGCACTGGCGGGCGGTCCAAGTTTTTCTTTTGCACGTTCGGACCGCGCTCTTCCAGCCATACCGTCCTTGTGACTTGGGGCAACTGCAAAAAGGCACTGAAAAGAGCACTTGGTCCGAACAAAAAATAATAAAAAGAAAAAACTTCCGCGGTTTTTGAACCACTTCCGCCCAGTGCTATGAGCAGCGACGATACTTCAATGACGCTACGCGGCCGGCCGAGCACTGACCGGAGAGCAGGCGCACTCATGACACCGGGTTCGTTTCTTCGGTGACTGTGGCTTCTCGCGCAGCATGACCTAGTGGTCCGGCATCTGGTACCTGTATGGCGTCGTAGCCGTGCCGGCATAGTGTCCGCGCGGAGAGTCGCAGGACGGAGGTTCGAATCTTACCAAAACATTTAATTTTTCTGAGGACAACAATTTGAGAGTGGAATTCAAGCCCCCATTTCAACCGAGCTCCTCGTGGAATAGCCGACGGTCTAGTGGTCTAGTGGTGCCGCGAAAGCCGTGGGTGTCTGTGAGACTCGGCACATGGGGCCTGGTTCAAACCCAGGTAGGTTCTTCACTGGTAGCGACAGCGGGTTGCCAGGAAGTTCCGTCCCATGCCCACGACTGGTGGTCGGTCGTGGGGTCATAAGTCCTAGAATCTGGCCTCCAAAAATAGCTATTCCATGCTCTGGGGACAGGGCAGTTCGGTTAACCACCGTACGACTAAATCTGACAGTACGGGGATCAAATCTGTCGAATTGCGCGACAGGATCGCGGCCAGAAAAGCACCGGTTCCCATAAGAACACCGAAGTAGTTGGCTGCCATGGGGGTAAAAGCCCTGTGCCTGGCGGGAACCGCAACCTCCTCGGGAGGTTTACTGTCGCAAAATTTTCCATGTTTTCACGCCACGTGCGTAATTTTTCGCGCGTTTAGCTCGGCTCGTCTTGCTCCGCCTAACGCGCGGATTCTCGCTGTAGCGCTTGTGACCCGTAGCGCTACCGAGCTGTAGCGCTTGCGACCCGTAGCGTTAGCGAGCTGTAGCGCTTGTGACCTGTAGCGGTTGTGATCTGTAGCGCTTGTGACCTACGTCCTGCCAATCACGCCGATCACCCTTTATTTCGACGCAGTAAGTGTGCGGGGAATTATTTCGAGTCAGTTTATGGGGGGTAAGAAGGGAGAGCGAACAGTTTAAAGGTGTAGAAAGAAAGGGACCGACGGTGGTTCTGGGTCGCGGGGGCGGGGCGGGGGGGCGGGGGGCTGGCCCCTGACGAAAACAGGAGGCTCAAATTACAGAGCAGGCCCCCGTGACTTAGGCCCGGATATGAAAATGAATGCCCTAAACGTGCAGTGGCGCCTGCCGCGCAGCCCCGCTCCACCACGCCCCTGACACCACCACTCCTCCGCCCTCCCCCTCCACGCCCCTCCCACCTCCGCCCCTCCCCCCTCCGCTCCTTCCCCCTCCGCTCCTTCCCTATCTCCCCTCCGCTGCCACCGATTCTGCAGACTGCTTCTTGAAAGGTCATTTCTGCAAACGAGGTATCCCCCGACCGACACTCTGCGGCTGCCAGCTCGGGCGGGGCCAGCCCGCCAGCCCGCCAGCCAGCCAGCCAGCCGAGCTCCAAACCCTCCAAACCAAGTTACCCACCAAGACTCGGAGGTCGAAATTAGTGTGCTTAGAGCAGCACAAAGGGGCTGGGCATGTGGCGGCGGTGGCAGCTGGCCGAGACGGGGCGGGGGCGGGGGCGGGGCGGGTGCGGGGTGGGTTTGGGGGGGGGGGGGGGACATGACACCGACCCGACCTGACGACCCCTCCGATAGAGTACCGAGTACCGCACTGCACACTGCGTTGAGGAGGTTGAGGGGTTGAGGACGATGGCTGCTTGGGGAAACAGCGCCGCGCGAGTCCACGTCAGTGAATGGGAAGCACAGGGGAGGGCGGCGCAGGTCAGCGGGGAGGGAGCGGAGAATATTATTTGACGTATCGAATCAGAAGAAATGTGACCATTAGAACAACGGTCGGTCGGCGGCCAGCGGCGACGCGGGCTGGACTCATTCCGATTGCGGCAATGCCTGCATTTGCTTGTATCTAATGATAGTGTGCCCATATCGACCCGTCAGTGCCGGCCCCGCCCCGCCCCGCCCCGCCCCGCCCCGCCCCGTCGTGACACGCGCCATAAGCGTAATGAGTGTGGGCAGAGAGTGTCGTCAGTCGCGGTTTTTTTTTTTTTTTTTTTTTTTTTTGAGGGGGGGGGGCAATATAAAGCGAGTGCGGGTGTGTGTATCTGGATGTGCTGAGTACAGCTCAGTGGGGGCGGCAGGAGAGAGGTGAGTGAGTGAGTGAGTGAGTGAGCAACCAGGCCCGAGGGCAGCTCGGACTGTGCTCCGCGCACCGCGGTGGGCAGCATGGCGGGCATCCCACGTGATGGGGCCTGCTGCCCCCGGCTCTGCCCCCGGCTGCGGCTCTGCCCCCGGCTCTGCCCTCGGCTCTGCCCCCGGCCCCACTCTGCACCCTGGCCGAGACGGAGCCAAACTTTATTAATCAAGAACGATTTCAAAAGAGTCCAGGAATCCTGGCGGCTCGGTCTCGGCTCGGCTCGGCGTCGTGCAGGAGGGGAGAATGAGCCGGAGAAACTTTTAGATACGTAACGAACGTCATTTCTTCGCTGAGCGAGAGGGCTTGTCGGCGGTCCCGTCCCTGCAGCCCCTCCCCCCTCTCCTCTTCCCCAACCACTCTTCGTTTGCCTCGTTTACTAAGGGCGCGCCCGGCCTGGAGTTGAAAAAAAATTATTATCACAACCTCTGCAAGCTGCCACTTATCCTTCCTGGCTACACTCCAGGGAATGAAAAATTCAGAATGGTGAAATGAAAAGGTTCGAGGATTGGGAGGGGGGGGGCGGGGTTCGATCCCCGGTCCAACCTCTGGACACAGTTGGGCGACGCCGCGGCGTCTTTTCGCGGAACGGAAAAAGACGAAAGGCGTCTTTTTCTCGAGATGCAAGTGCGCGTCGTGGGCGTTATGGAACGGACCGGGCGGCTCACCGGGGGGAGGGGGGGGGGGGCGTCGAGACTGTTCACTTATTCACAGCACTGCGGTAGCAGCGGGAGTACTTCAGCGCACACGCATATACGCGGGTACCGCGCCGTTACGTATACGTTGACCCACAAACTGAAACTGAACTGAAACTACCACTCAAGGCAATAGGGATGTCGTAACCGACAGCCATAGTAGATACACGGTAAAAAAACATTCCTCGATGTCAAAGTACGATCGGAACCGTTCAAGTACAGCCTGATGCTGTTTTCCCCATTCCCGTCCGGAACAGTTTTTACCGCGTAGCTTTGTCTCCCAGGCGTGGTGTGGTCTGTTTTATTTCCCTGGTGAGGTGGAGTGGTTGGAGGTTGGAGGGGAGGAGGGGACAGAAATGTCAGCTGGCCACGTTACAAGTGCTGCATGTCACCATGTACTTCTCCTGGTGGAAGGCCACGAAAGAGCTAAGCGGCGCGCAGCTGGTAGAATCGGAAGTGTACAGGACTTCACTTTGTCGGGCTATTGTCGTAGTCCTAGTCCTCCCTTTGAGTTGTTCAGTATTGTTCTTGCTTCTCCTTCCCCCCTCCTCTCTCCTCTCTCTCTCTCTCTCTCTCTCGCTCTCTCGCTCTCTCGCTGTCTCGCTCTCTCGCTCTCCCTTGTTCTTACGTGCTCACTCTCTCACTCTCCTAAGCTCACACTACGCACCGTAATGTGTTAGCATAGAAACGCCCCCCACCCCCATACATTCCCCATGAGGAGAGAAAGAGAGACATAGAGATAGAGAGAGAGAGAGAGAGAGAGAGAGGTGGAAGGGGATAGATGACAGGGTAGTAACGACGGTGACCTTTCGTTTCCATTGCGTAAAAAGAAGACGCCCGACAAACACCAGCCCTTCCCTTTCGACTTGGAGCTGACGGTCGCTTTTTCTTTGCCTGGCAGATGGGTCCTCTTTTGATGGCAATCAAGTTCAGAAAGGAGAGTGGCGGCAGCAAAGTTGTGGCGTGTCATAGTTGAGAAAAAAATGGTCTGAAATGATGGGGTTGTGAGTTTGACGTTATGATCCGGCTACAGATTACGTTATTCAACGCAAAATCTTCATCAATTCATCTTGCTGTGAATTTGAATAAGTTTACCTAAATTCAAGTAAGTTTCGTCGAAGTCAAAATAGAGGCCAGGTTGGGTATGGATGGATGGGAGGGACCGTGCCGGGTGCGCGAGGCTTGGGTAAGGGCTGCTGCTGGCGGCCCGCGCGGGAAAGCTCAACTTAGATGAGAAAATTTAACAAGTTTCCCCATTCACTGCCCCGCTCGGCGTTCGGTTCGAAACGAAGCCCTTAGGGTTTGACGGATTTGTCTGGCCGGGAGGAGGGAGGGGGGGGGGTGCCAGGGTGGAGCATGAGGCCATGAGCGCGGGGGTGGCGAGGCGGGGAGGGGGCGGGGGTGGGGTCTCAGCAGGTGAAAAAGTGGGAGTCGTTGTGCGGGTGTTGTGTGGCCTGCGGGCCTGCTTTAGGGCGCTCGGAGGAGAGAAGAAACCCTCCCCGGACTCAGTCTCTGTCTCGCTACCACACCACACTGCGCCCTCCCCTCCAAGTCACTGTCGGTCTTATCTCACCTCCCGTCCCACAATCCGTTACCTGCCGCCTCTACGCCGTGCGTCGTCTCTCTGTTAGCTTGTGTTGGCACAGCTTGCAAAAGTTGAAGAGGAAAAAAGTTAGTAAAATCTTCATGAACGTGGCGGAAAGTTTGTTTCCTCAGGCGCGGGGAGTGTTCAAATATATTACTAAAAGAGCTGGTACTCTTTATGTTTATTTTGTAACCAGTGAGCGACCCCGCCCGCCCCGCCCCGCCCCGCCTCGCCCCGCCTCGCCTGCCCTGCTGGTCCCCGACAAGCGCAAATCCATTTTGCCATCAGGCCAGAATGTTGACGTTCGCGTGATATCGCACCGGGGCGGCTTAGGAGGGGAGGGAGGGGGAGGGAGGGGTGGGGTAAGGGCGGGCGCGGCGGGACACTATCCCCTTACCCCTTCCCATCAGCCTTCCGCCCTCCTCCTTCCCTCCTCCTCCTCCCTTTTCCGCTCTCACCCTCCCTCCCGCTCCCTCGTGTCCCCCTATCCGGCCCACTCCTAATCCCTTGAGCTATTTCAAACTTAAACCCGTAGGTACCTTTCGTTACCTCGGACACAAAATTAAAACTAGCCCCGTGCCCGCGCCCTCTGTGCCCCGCTGTTATTTATTTTGCTGTGGAGTTGAAAAAAATATGGCAGAAATGATATAGCGATACGAGTGTTGGTCATCGCGCGGAACGTGTATTAGTACTGCGACGCTGCCATCGACAGGCGCGAGGCGTGGGGAGGGGCGCCAGAGTCGTTAAGCCGGCGAGGCGGGAGAGCTTAAACGCGTTTATTTCCTTTCCTCTTTTCGTGACTTTTATTCTTCCAAACGATGCCGTCCACTCTGAGACCGGTACTGAGTGTGTTCTTATTCATTGAAAATTTTGACTTTGCTGCAGGATCACTTATGTACTTGTTAGTTTATTCTTTAGCTAGGAGGTAATAACCGATGAAAGATGCCGTGAACCCTAGGCCGTTGACCCGCAGCATTATCCGCGCCCGCCCGGGTGCCCTCGGTCCGGGTTGTGCAAAGTCCAGGACCGTGGAGCTGGAGCGGGGGGTGTGAGCCGGGGTGGGGCGGCGATGTCGTTGCTGGGGAACAGGGTCCTGGCGTGCTTCGCTCCACGCGCCACTCCACTCCAGGTTGATGGGGTGGCCATCGCGTCACCTTATCACGACCGTCATCGGCAAAGTGCATCTCGTTTCATTTTGCACCAGCGGGCGCTGCAGCACCGCCCACCTCACACCGCTTTCTTTCTTTCTTTCTTTCTTTCTTTCTTTCTTTCTTTCTTTCTTTCTTTCTTTCTTTCTTTCTTTCTTTCTTTCTCTCGCCGTGGCGTGCTCTGCTGTCGGGAGGACATCGTCTCTTGTTTCTCTTGCGCGCCCTACTTTTAAATGGGAGAAGGACGTTGATGATAAGTTGGAACGAATGAAGAGGACAAGACGGGCTGAGAGAGGAAAAGTGGACGGGACGGCGAGGAAAAGAAACAGCAGCCGGGTATAATTGCGTGTGATAATATTATTGTGGAATGTGCCCTGTGAGGTGGGGTGGGGCAGGGCGGGGCGGGGCGGGGCGGGGCGGACCGGTTTGATAAGGAGGCGCTTTGAAAGGGCGGCGTCCCGTCCCGTCCGCTCTCCTCTCCTCTTCTCTTCTCTCCTCTTTCTGCTCTGCTTCTGCTGCATCTCAAAGGGAAGCCAGCACCAGCACTGGCGTGAGCGTGGCGTGAGCGGGGTGGGGCGGGGCGGGGCGGGGCGCGGGGGTGACTTGGCGCGGCACGGCAAGGCGTCACTCGGCCTTCTAAAACTCGTCGTCTAAAATGAATGCTCCCCTTCGTCTTGGCCGTTCTGTCACCCCCCCGTCCCCCCCCCCTCCCCCACCTCCACCCTCTGTCCCCATTCACGGTACCTCGGGGCGGTGGCGTGGCGCAGCGTGGCGGCTCACGCACGGCGTGCAGTCAGAGCCCCTGTCAATCACGGGGTAGGCAAGCCCGCCAGACACGCATGCTGCACGGGACGAGGCTGTCGGCACGTCAGGCGCTCCACTGTCTTCACGTCGTCTGCTGCGCTCCGCTGTCGGCTGATGAAGACAGTGTCTGTTTGGAAATGAAAGGATTTTTATCGTGAGGTTATGGCTTTTACACTGTAAAACATTATACTGTAAATTAACAGGAAAATTGTTGTTAAGTTTTTAACTGACTCGTGTTGTATAACAACAACGGCTGTTGTCAGTTAACAATGTCAGCTGTTCAGTAACAACAAAAGTTGTCTAGTGACAGCAAAAATGTTGTCCAGCTACAGCAAAAGTTGTCCATTAACAACAATAGTTGTCCTGGAACAACAAAGTTTTTGTTTTGCCTTGAAAACAATCATTGTTGTTTCGCAAGAACCTTTGTTGTTCTTGAACAGCATTGCTGTTTGTTAACAACATGGTTGTTACATGATAGGTTGTTTTTCAACAGGCTATTTTTACAGTGTAGAGGTGATGCGATATGACTTTAAAAAAATCCCTGGCACATTTTTAAGTCTCAAAAATTAGTCGAAAGCACGGTTCAAGCTTGTAATAAACATTCGAAGGCTGTGAAAAAAATTAAACTAAAAGAACATTTTTGAATGTCACTTAAAATAGTTGCGCTAGACTTCACTCGAACCGCGCCCCGGGCTAGCGCTGTCAATAATCGACATTTTTTTTTCTTTCGGAGGGGACGCGCCCTCGTCGCCCCGTGATGGCGAGGGGCGTTTTGTTTGTGTGGAGTGTTTACTCTCGGGACGCTGAATAATTGACAATTCGTGACGAGTGGTATGTGAGAAAATACAATGACGGGGGAAAAGGGCGAAGTAGTACAAGTAGTAGTGGGGGAAAGTCAACTCGCTACAATGTCTGCCTCTAGCCGGGCCCTCCCTCATCTTCACGCGCCTTCGGGAAAAAGTTTGGGCGTGATTTTGTCCGCACTCCAACCCCTCCCCATATCTCTTCTTCTCAGTCGGCTCCGGCAGCCGAAATATTACTGTAATAAAATGAAGAGACCGATCCTGAAAGCTAATTTTATCATTATGTGATCCGATAAAGTTACACGTCACTCCGGAAGTTTTGCCGTTTTCACCGTGCGAGTCGGTCTGGCAGGCCCCCAGATGCGAATCAAGTCTTTTTGTCCGCAAATATTTGTCCCTCTGTTGACTGACCAGACGGAACGTAGGGGGCCGTGTGCGTGGGGCGGGGTAGAGGTGGGGCGGTGCAGGGCGGGGCGGGGCGGGGCGGGGCGGGGCCTGGCGGGGCGGGGTGGGGCTGGGTGTGTGACTGCCTGTCCCAGAGCTCTGCTGCCGTTCCCGACACGTTATCGAGAAAGGAAAAAACAAAATTTCGCCGCCGCGCCGCAGTCACTGTATTTCAAGTCGGAAATTCTCACCGCCGTCAGATGTGCGATGCGTCCATAATCCCCCCACACCTCAAAGAGTGAACAACGACACAACTGCAATAACGAGTTCCTTTCTCGCGTACAGCGTATGACCTGCGTCTGCGTCGCCCCGCGTCCTCCCATGTTTATAAAGCACTCACCCACTCGCCCGGCCCGGCCCGGCCCGACCCACTCCCTCGACGTCTCAAAGCTTTCGGCGAAGTTCACAGTAAGCCACAGCGCTGCAGGGATCACCCTATTATAGCTTACTGTGAACATCGACGTAAGGTCTAAGTAGTGTGGCCACCCGCATAGAGCGACCAATACCTGAAAAAAAAAAAAACGCGAGGCGCGGCGATGCCGTGCGGTAGAAATATGAAGGGCAAATAAACAGCACTTCCTGTGTTCTCCCTCCTCCACTGGCCCTTCCCTTCGTCATCACCCCCCCCCCCCTCTCCCCCGGTGACTGGGAGAAAAAGGCCAAGGGTAGTGAGTTAGTGTGGCGACGGCGCGGCGCGGCGGTGTGTATGTATAGGGGTAATGCGTATTCATGGGGCCGCAAGGGAGGAAGAGCCGGGCGGGGGCGTAATGGAGGGGGCGTTGGCAATGCGGGCCTCGTCTTTATTCCTCGCCGGAGGCGTCTCTCTCTCTCTCTCTTGCTCCGCAACTCCCTTTCTCTCCCTCTCACTCCTCCCACGCTCCCCGCTGAGGAGCGAGGAGCTGATGTAGGTAACGGTGTATGCATCCCGTCGCTCCCTTTGCGCTCCCCTCCCCCTGTGCCACAATCGCTGGTTCCGACCGAGTTGCGCCGACACTTGCCATTTGTGTTCCTCGTGGAAAGAATGAAACGCCTATTTCACTATTTCACTATTTATTTCACTATTTTTTGCACATTTATTCTGCAGTTCAGTTAATGAACTCGTGCGCTTCTTTCTTGTCCTAATCCAAATCAAGGACCAGTTTGCATAGCTACCTTGGAGAGAGAGAGAGAGCGAGCTAACTCATCTTGAACACGGTGAATGTGCGCGTGTGGGGCGTGTGCGATCGGTCCAGAGCGAACAGAAGGATTGCGGATGCGAATCCCAATGTGAATGTATCCCGCCGCCTGGCGTGAGGTGGTGCCCCTGTGGCCAGTCTGCTGCTCCTGAAACGTACTCTCTCTCATTCTCTCTCTCTCTCTAGCTTCTCTGTCGTTCCCAAAACGGCCTGTACTTGTCCTGCATGCTGCGTGCGTGCGAGGGAGAGAGATGCAGTATGTGTGTGGGGGAGAGAGAGAGAAAGAAGAGAGGGCGGGTGGAGCCTTGCCTGCCCTCGGGGAACCCTTAACGGCAGGTGGAGAATGTAACGATCCGGCAAGCGATCCACGAGGGGAGATCGACATAACTTCTCTCTCTCTCTCTCTCTCTCTCTCTCTCTCTCTCTCTCTCTCTCTCTCTCTCTCTCTCTCTCTCTCTCTCTCTCTCTCTCTCTCTCTCTCTCTCTCTCTCTCTCTCTCTCTCTGAGAGGTGAACGTAGAAGAACGACGAGAAGTGTGGAGATTGTAGCTGAGCTGCTTGATTGGGATTGGGAAGGTTTCCCAACGCCAGGCGAGGCATCTCCCACTTGAATAATTTTTTTACTCTTGAAGAAAAATAGGAGAGGAAAAAACTTTCTGTCGTACGTGGGGGTCAAAAACCCTGCCTCCCCTTTGGCGTGCCCTCCCGCCCTCTCTGCTCTGCTGCTCTCACCTATTCACATTACTTTTTCAGGGGGAGGCGTAAAGTAGACCTCCACCGACACAGCCCCGCGCGCCTAGCCTGGGCCCTGGGAGGGGGAGGGGGAGGGGCGGTGACATAATGTTTGGCAATAAGGACAAGGGGCCCGCTCCGCCCCGCTCCACCACCTGCAGCTGTAATCCTTTGCACCTTTCGTAGCTCGCTCTCCTCAATACTACCTAACCTACCGCTGCGTCTCATGTGCATACCAGCAGGACACGCTCTCTCTCTCTCTCTCTCTCTCTCTCTCTCTCTCTCTCTCTCTCTCTCTCTCTCTCTCTCTCTCTCTCTTCCCTGTTGCGCGGGAGGAAATAGCCCGAGATAAAAGCGGAGCGGATGTGGCGTTTGAAGGCTGCTGGAGCTCTGCGCCGCGCTCCTATACGGCCTCGCAGGGATCTGCAGGGTGGATCGGGGCGGGGCGCGCCGCCACCGGGATGGCTTGTATATGCCGCGCAGGAAGATGCGGTTGTTGTACCCTGGAACACGAAACTCGCACATAAAGTTGCCTCAGCCTTTGCGAGGATGTGTGTGTGTGTGTGTGTGGCGGGGGGGGGGGGCCTCACCTGTGTGTGAGTGTACGTGCCCGCGACGTCTTGGAGGTGCTTGGCGAAGTGTAGTTCCGGTAAGCCCCCCTGTACCGTCGCGCTCCCTGTGCGAGGGCGCACCGCGCGCACCGCATAGCTCCAGTAGCAGCGCGAGTTCTGGGATCTGGAGCGCAGCGCGCCCCGCCCCGCCGCGCCCCGGGGAACGCGGCATTCCCCTTGTCCACGCTGTCGTACTCTACGTATATTGTGTATATTGTGCTTGCAGCTGGTAGCAAAGGGTAAAGTATACAGCCCAGAGGAAAGAGGAGAGGGGCAGAGAGGGAGAGAGGAATGAAAAGAGACAGAGTAGAGGGAAAGAGTCGCCACGAGTGATGAGGTCGTAGTGCGCCGTGCGCCCCGAGGTATGTGGCCGTGGCCCTCTGTGAATATTTCAAACTTGGTGCCGGGCCGGGCCGGGCCGGACTCGTGGGGCGAATGGGACTCATGACGGACGGTGGAGGAGAGGGAGAGACGGAGAGGAATGAGACGTAGTTATTAGGCGAGGAACAAGGTTCATTCGTACCAGAGAGCGATTCTGACGAGAGCGCGAAATAATTCCCGGGGGATCCAGCGTCTCGCCCTATTCGTTCGGGTACATGAAATTGATGGCCTTTCCCCCCAGTTTCGTTTCTTCCTTACTACGTTTTTTCTGATTTTTTTAACCGACCACATTCACATTATATTCATGTTTATACGAGGGTGGTCAGCTCCCAGAACTCGGAGAAAAAACTGTGATATGTCTTTTGTGACACTTGACACAGTATGGCCGGCCAGCTGGCGCTCTCGTAATTGTTGTAAAGTTTCGTGGTATTTGTGTGTGTCCCCCATACGAAATGCGAACCCAAGGCCGGTGTGACGTCAGATTAGCACACATTTACAAAAATAACTCAGAAAAATGTAAGGAAATTGCTTCATAAAGGTTTAAATTTCATTCCAATTACAGTTAGTGCGCGTCAAATCCAGGTGATGTAAACTGAAGGTCGTGGCCTGGGAGGTGTAATTCGGTATGCTCACAATCACTTTTCAGTAAGGAGCCAAGGGGCGGCCAACGCATGTATTTCTGTGTACACTTGCCTTGTATTTCTTGTATTTCTAATGTATTTTTTGGTATTTTTCTCGTATGTTAGTTGAGGATTTCTATGTATTTCTGTGTATTGTAGAGTATTTCCTTGTATTTTTAGTGTATTTCTAGAAATACAGTGGTATTTCTGTGTACACGTTTTTTTCGAGTTGGCCGCCCCTCGTAAGGAGCTTACAGAGTAATGAGAAATCTAGGCAGTGACGTCATTACGGTGAAAATGACCCCCGCCGCCTAGCTTTTTAGTACATTCGACACCACCGCCCAAAAGGGAACCGCTGCTGGACTGTGTCGACAGTGAGGACCAGCACGGTCCTCTGCCACCTCCAGAGTTTTGGTTTCCACCGCCATGGCGCGCCACACTCAGCGGGCCGCGCGGCGCGGTGGGCACTAGCCGTCACATTCTGATTGCACAAAGGCTGTCCGCGGGGGGCCGCCCGCCGGGCCCCGCCACGCCCCGCCACGCCACGCCCACCGTGCGGTGCCATGCGGCAGCCACGCAGACAAAACGAGCCCCCCCCCCCATCCCCCCGCGCTCACAGCCGGTCGTAATTGAGACAAAGGGTTGTGGGACGCCACTCAGGTCGCTGATTGCAAACGGTCGAACGGTTCTCGCTCCGCCACGCCCCGCCACGCCCTGTCCTGCGAATAACAGCACAACATTTCTTTAATAATTAGGCAGGTAACGAAACCGTTTGCACACAGGTTCTGTACCAACACGGATGGGTCTCTCTCATCAAGCGACCTCGCTTGCAACAAGCGCAGGGGTATAACATAAAGTGGCAGAATGCTTTTGCTTCACGTTTCCTAGTCTTTTTAAAAAATGGTCTTTTCGTCTCCCTTGCCTCGAGGTGGCCCCTCCTAGCCCCTCCTGCTGGCCCCTCCTGGCCCCTGGCTCGCTCCCAGCAGCGGTGTCTCCTCTTCGCCGTCGTCCACCCACGGCGGTGCTGGCCTGCTCTGTGATTTGAATATTTTATCGGCGTTTTCGACGCGACCACTTAAGGAGATTTATGTGAGGGGCGGACCGGTGACGAGGGCCAGAGGCTGGGGACCAGGGAGCGTGAGTGTGGACACATTCTCACCCCCTCCCATCTTGAGCACGCTGTTGCTTCGGACCAGTTGAAGCACCCGCCGTCCCATCAGGCAGAGGTGCTGCGGGGGCGGATAAAATTCAGAGAGAGAGAGAGAGAGAGAGAGAGAGAGAGAGAGAGAGAGAGAGAGAGAGAGAGAGAGAGAGAGGGGGGGGGGAAGGTGTAGTTGGGATGAAGGTTAGGGGCGGCCCACTGAACAGCGCTGGCCGTCGGGCTCCTGCCGCTGCCTGCATAATTCAGCGGTGGAGCGGAGCGACGCCGTGCAGCGGGGCGTTCGGTAACAAAGCACGGGACGTCTCTGTCTCGCTTTCTCTCTCTCTCTCTCTCTCTCTCTCTCTCTCTCTCTCTCTCTCTCTCTCTCTCTCTCTCTCTCTCTCGACGTCGCACCCTGACCCCTGGGCTGGTGGGTGGTACTTATGACAGTGCCCATCTCTCTGCCATTGCCTCGAATTGACTCTGGTCGAAGCCATTTCAAACGTCTACTGTTTACTGAATAGGAAACAATACTTATCCTATCATTAAAAAAAAAAAAACTCAGTTCTTGAAAGTATCTAATAATATATGAGACTGGCCGTCGGAGTACCTCACTGCCTCACCCGCGTTTTCATGTGTTCATGTAACGCGTTCGAGTTTGGCCAGCGTGTTTGGGAGTTATGGACAGGCGTGAAGTTTGCAAGTACTTTGGTGGTACGCGGCGGGGCGCGGCGGGGCGCGGCGGGGCAGTAAGCAGAGGGGTGGGGCGGGGCGGGCGGGGGAAGTTTCCTTCCTTCCTTCCTGGGCTGCCCTGTGAGGGTGCGGCGGGGTGCGGGTGCGGGCTGGTCGGTTGGTTGTGCTGCGGCTTGCGCCCGTCGTGATGGTGGTCATCGATTTTGGTTTCACACTCAGCAGGGTTCCGTGGGATTGAGTGAGCGTCTAGTCACGTGGCCCTGGCGGGATAGAGAGAGAGAGAGAGAGAGGGGGAGAGAGAGAGAGAGAGAGAGAGAGAGAGAGAGAGAGAGCGGCACATCAGCTTTCACTATGAGCTCAGGTGTCCGTCCCGCCCGCTCCCGCCTAAAATTAAATTTTCTATCTTTTCCTACCAATTTCTTTTCCTTTTTTTTTTTTTTAAATTCAATTATGGTATTTTGATAAATACTTGAGATCCGATCGTTTTACTGGATGCACTGGGGAACCTATGATTGGTGAGATTAGGCCCGAAACTTCCACAAAGAGAGTTGGTATGAAAGCTTTGTTGTGAGAGCGGGCGTGTATTATTGAGTGTACTGAACTGTCATGCAGGTCGGAATGAATCGTGTTTAATTGATGCGTCCGGTGGGTGCGCCGTTTTGGCTGCTGCTGGCCTCTCTTTACCTCCCCACGTCTCTTCCAATGTTTCTAGTTTAAGTTTTTGGTCTCTCTTTCTGTTGCTGGTAAAGCGAGCTTATGGCATTAAGTACTATCACGTCTTTTTTTTTATGGACCATCGGTAATATTGGTGAAACGGAGGTAACATTTTTTTTTGTGGTGTATGAAACAATGTTTCCACCTGTGGTAACTTTTATGTTTTCCAAGCTCTGCGGTCGTTATATGACAAGGCCTGGCAATACAATAGATCTCATGGTATAGCGATGTGTAGAGTCCCGCACCGCCCCCGGCACCACAACCAACAAGTTTCCAACAAGTGTCGTCTGCTTGGAAACAGTGCGTCTCCATCAGGACGTGGCTGGTGGCTGGCGGGGTTGTGGGTCGGCTGGGACTGCGGGGGTGACTGCTCTGTTTTGAATCTCCCCGCCTACTCCTGCCCTGCCTTACCGACTCCCTTTTCACCCGGCGTCCATTGGGGAGAAACTCTTTGATTGAAACTCCAGCCGTTATAAACTCGGAGGTAGTTGCCTCCGGCGGGGCCCCAGTCACCCGAGCCCTTCCATTTTTGTGTTTGTTTGAGAGCCGGAGGGACGAGGAGGGCGCCGGTATAAAGGGCCCGCTAGGAGATGTGCCCTGCAGCGAAGGGCCTTCCTTTCTTCGTCTTCTTATTGTCTCTCTGTTTTCCCTTGACGGTTAATAAGTTACGATTTCTCTGGTTACTCTTTGCTTATCTCAAAGACGCTAAGTAAGCACAGTATTTTTTTAAATCAAGCGGTTACCTAGAAATGCGCGCCAGCGTAAAACTAACAACAAAAGCAGATTTAGGATTCCTTGCAAAATCTTTGCGAGTGCTATTTCATGTCTTCCAGTGTACGCCTATGCAGTGCGGGTAGGATAGTGCAGTGCATACAGGGGCGGGTAAGCTCGACCCGCTCTGGGGCCAGGGGCCAGTCAGGGTGGTCTCGCAGGAGGCTGGCCGACGGCTATTCTTCGTCTCTCTCTCTCTCTCTCTCTCTCTCTCTCTCTCTCTCTCTCTCTCTCTCGCTCGCTCTCTCGCTCTCTCGCTCTCTCGCTCTCTTCCCATTCACTCCCTCTCGCTCACGGACACACAAAAGCCCGGGCTGTGTGTCGTGGAAATTGGCGCCGCACCCTCCCTCCTTTTGCCGCTGTTAATTTATCGGGAGAGGAAGAAACATGGGAGGGACGGGACGGGGCTGTACAGGACCCTGCGAGTGCAGTCCGGCCCGACCCGCCACCCGCCGTGTCCCGGGCTGGGAGGGGCAGGCCAGGCCGCCTCTCTCCTCTCCTGCCGCTGTCCTCCCACGCAGTTTCAGCGAGTCACTCAGTTTTTTCTCACGTCACAATGACAGTTTGTAAAAAACAAACGAGGCAATTTTATTTTTCTGCGGCAGGGTGAATTACCGGATAAAGAAACTTACTGCTGGAATTGTTTTTAAAATCCCCATGATAGTGTGTAGCATTGACACGCATGTGCAGTGGCGGCGGCGCGCTCCTCCCGCGGGCGCACAGAGCCGCCCCGATTCCCACGGCTGCGTCGAAATGATTCATCTCGCGTTAAATGTAATTCTCGTCGGCAGCGGCCGGCCAGCGCGTTGCGGGGTTGCGGGGGGGCACTGGGGCACGCGGGAGAGCTAACTGGGGCAAAGAAAGAATAAGGCCATAGGGCAGGCGGGAGAGACGCGCGGCGCGCGCCCGAGCCACAAAATACGAGGGAAATGGAAAGTTTTTGCGAAAAGTGGGGCAGCGTGGGAGGTTTTAATGAAATAATGATAGACCATACATTACAGTGTTGGCGAGAGTACGAGGCGCCGCCGGCAGGGCCGGGCCGGGCCGGGCCGGTGTAACAGAGTGGTTGTACCCCCGAGTACCTACACCGTTACACACCAGCCCTCGGGGTACACCCTCCCCGCCTCACCCCCACCTCTCCCCGCAGCGGTCCCATTGCCACCAGTTTTCCCCAGCCTTGCTCTTCCCTGAGCTCTTCATAGCGTCTACTCACTCACCTCCCCTTGATTTTTGTTTTGTTTATGTTTATGGCAGCCCCCTGCTCCCTCCCCCACACTTGCTCGCTGACCTCTCTCCCCGCGGCGTTCTCTAATCCACGAGCAAGCAGCGGGCTGGTGGGCGGGAGTGGTTCGGGGCGGGGCTGGGCGGGGCGGGGCGGGCAGGCGCATCTTGGCCGCACGTTCATCCCGCAGGCCCCCCGCCCCCTCCCGCCCCCTCCTGCCCCCTCCTGCCCCCTCCCGCCCCTCCGCCCTCCCGCCCCCTCCTGCCCCCTCCTGCCCCCTCCTGCCCCCTCCCGCCCCCTCCCGCCCACTCCCGCCCCGCGGGCGCACGGTCGCTCCTCTAATTGCATTAAAACGAATTTTCCACCACCCGAGGGGGGTAGGAAGGTGGGGATACGGGGGCGGGCAGCCAGGGCCTGCTGCGTCTCACAGAGCCACGTTTCTCCCTTGCCTTTCTGGCCCCCGCGTGCGCCCTGACCCGTCCGGTCTCTCCTCCCCCCCCTCCCTGCCCGCCCCAGACACCTTCACTAGGCTAATTACATACCCCCCCCTCCCCCCCGCGGCCCTGCACGTGACCGAGTACGCAGCGGGAAAGGGCTCGCAGGGCCCCGGGACTGGGAACGGTAAAGGTTTCTGATGGGGTAGTAGGGCTGGGACAGATGGGGAGTCTCAGGGTGTTGGATGAAGGGAAGGGGATCGGGTACGAGTGCTAAGATTGGGGTCTATCGGGAGCAGAGAAGTTATAACACTCCTTGAGAAAGTTTATTTTTGCTCGTTTGTCTTTTAAGTAAGTATTGATATTTCACGAAGGTGGTTCTGTCGTCGTCGTCGTTGTGGTTACGTTAGGTAGAAATGAATAAAGTTCAAGATGCCGGCGGGGGGGGGCAGAAAGTCCCGCAGGGACACAACAGAGGGCGGGGCTCCGCGCCCACAACGCTCATTTCATTTCGCAAACATTCCCGGACTGTTTTTATTTTAAAATTGGATGGACGTGGCGAAGTTTACGAACGGGGAGATAATGATAAAATAAAAAGCACGGGGAGGGAGAGGCGGGAGGAGGAGGAACCCGGTGCTCGGAGAGAAGGAGATAGGAGAACTGAGAAAGGCTTGGAAATGCGTCCAGCGCGGCTGGGCTGGGCTGGCATGCGGGAAGCAGGATGAAAAGAAGGGAAGAACTAGAAAGGGGGAAGGCGGAGGAGTACCGCGACATCCGCAGATTGTTGGAGGGAAAATAAGAAACAGACGGTAAATGTATTTAGCCGTAATGCCGTGGCGAGCGGGGCGGGGCGGGGTGGGGCGAGGCGGGGCGGGGCGTGCGGCCATACCCCGCTATCAGCAGCGTCGTATCCTTATCAGCGAAGAGGGCGCGGCGTGGGGTGGGGTGGGGCGGCCGGATCACGGAGGAGAAAGTAAAAGGCTCGCTAAGCGCGGCGTTGTTTATCGCTCGGGCGACGCTTCGAGAATTACCGTAATTGAAGCGGCCGCTGCTTTGGGGCGCGTGCCGAGCCGAGCCGCTAGCGGACTGCAATGACAAGTAATGGAATAAAAGCTCGAGTAGTGGCGGCTGAAGAAAACGCGACGGACGAGGAAAGCGACGGCAAATAACGGGGAGAAGGGCCCTCATGCAACGGGGAGCGGGACGTGTCCTCTCTCTTTAGGTTTTTAGCCGCATGAGGTGAGGGCCCGCCCCGCCCCGCCTCGCCCCGCCCCGCCCCGCCCCGCCCCGCCCCGCCTCGCCCACCCCCGCGCAGCCTCTTTAGGGGGTCGAGGACCCTCGAGGCCTGCACGTCCTCACATAACAGGTCCGGGGCACAACATGTCTGCCCCCATCCCTCTCCCTCTGCCTCTCTCTCCCTCTCTCTCGGTCGCCTGTCTTTCTCGTCACTTTCGGACCTACTTCCGCACCTCCCTTGTGCCTGTGCCGCATCGGTTCGTCCTGCTCGTCTCTCGTACAAGACCAACGTTTTCTTTCCTAACGTGGTTTCGACTCCTTCGCTTTCGACTCACAGACGACCTGCATTATTTCGTTTCCTCCGGGTCTTCAAACAATCTACTCGACTCAACATGTCGGACACAAAGTTTCTTCCCAACTTCCTTTTTCTTTTGTCGTTTTAGTAATACTGATTCCCAATCGAGCAGTGAACACCAAACTATTGAGCTGTATCGTCGCTGGACCGTCGCGCGTTTCTTTCTCGCGTAGTTTTGCGAGCCATCTGTGTGAGTTTAGGCTCGGTGCGCTTTGTCACAGTGGCGGGCGTGGTGGGGCAGGGCGGGGCGGGGCGGGGCGGGGCGAGCCGGCTGCGCTCGCAGCTCCAGCGCCTGTTTACCCAGTAAATACGGACAGCGCGCGCGGCCGGGGCCGGGCCAGCAGGCTTCATGGAGACTCCATGCTGGATTTAAATAGTGCTTCCTGGAACGCCTTGTGCTTCTGCCGCTGGAGCACGTTGCTGCTTTGCTAAAGTGAAGGAAAAAAACACATGCCAATTTTCCTGTATGAATTTTACTAAGTTCCTTTGGTAGCGTTTGTAGCATAGTTTGTAGTGACGAAACGGCGAAACCGACACATCCATGAAATTGTAACAATAGAAGGCTGGAAACCATTCCCTCTCCGGGTTTTTATATTATTTTTTTTATTGTGCGTCAAGGTTCATGCGGACCCTCGTCCTAAGGGACCCCTATGGAGGGCGAGGCGCGAGGCGTGGGTCCCGGTGAAAGCGAAAGCACTGCACAGCAGGGTATAAACTTCCGGTGTACATAGCTGTTTGCCGTAGGGAAAGAGTAGGCAGACGAGAACGAGAACGAAGACGATTTCGCGGGGGGTTGTGAGAGAGACAGACAGAGAGAGAGAGAGAGAGAGAGAGAGAGAGAGAGAGAGAGAGAGAGAGAGAGAGAGAGAGAGAGGAAGGGGGGGAGAAGAGGAGACGAGACGAGAGAGAGGCAGATTTCTAGAAGGGGACGGGATTTTGCAATGAAAAGGAAGCGGTGGGTAGGGTCAGTGCTCCCGCGCAATTAGTGAAACTGATGGAGAACAGGTGGAGAACACCACCCTGTGCGCGGCGCGGTGAACAACAGCACTGCCTGGGAGGACGCAATTTGTTTTTTGTTGTTGTTAATTTTCTGCACGTTGCGGTGCTGCACCTCTGACACAGCAGGGTGCGCAGGCCGCAGGCGCAGCGCGCAAGATCCCATTTTCCCCTCTGCGGAATCTTTTGCCGACCTTTGCATTTTTGTCTTTTTCTGCGAGGAATAAACGGCGCGGCGATAAAAATGAGAGAGTTTCTCTTCCCGGTGTGGGTGGCCTCTTCGGTGGCCAGGCGGGACGGGACGTGGCGGGCGGCGAGGCGCATGTGGTAATATAATGATATCGTATGACTCTGATGTGGGTCGCATCGATCAGCGGCCGGGCCGGGCGCGGCGTGGTGCGTGGCGTGGCCTGACAAACCACGGTGGTCCCACGACACCAGCGCCGCTGATAAAAACTTTTGTTTCTGGTACACTGCACGCGCCCGCACCCCACTGTAAAAAATACCGTGAATATGAACCGTACAAAGCGGCATTGTACTTGAAATTAACAGTGAAACGCTGTACATTCAGCTCGTTGTACCCTACAATATACAATTAATTTTAACAGTTTTCTATTGTGTTTAGAAATAACAGTTCCACACTTGTTAAATAGTGGTATTTTAATATCAGTGCAGACACTGAAAATTATCTCTGTATAGATTTACGATAAATTTTGTAAATTACGATTTGCGAAATATGTTTTTAATTTACGACGGACAGTTTTTGCTTGAGAATGAATTTCAAGCAGCCGATATGTGGTGCTTGTAATTTTACGACTGCACTTCGTGGAAAATTTTCGCGTAAATCTGCGACTTTTTTTACCCAGTGGAAGCGAGCTGCGGTAGGGAGTGCTAGAATACAGATGAGCGAGAAAGGGTTTTGCTTTCTCCACTTCCATATGTCAATTTGTGAAAATGACGCGTGTCATTCGGAAACAAATCCATTAGTTTTGATACGTTTGAGACCTGGTGTCGGGCGTAGTAGTATGTTCCGCAGATGGCGTGAGGTGGCGAGGAGTGGCGCGGGGCTGGTGTGCAGTGCATATCCACGTTTGATGTAGCCGTCGTCATCCCTCGGGAGCGGGGCGGGGCGGGGCCCCGCGGGGGCCCCGCGTCTGCCGTCAGTCGGAGCCCCGCCCCGCCCCGCCCCGCCCGGCCTGGGAGTGGCCGCCGCGCAGATTGTGTCCCGTACTCTCAGCAAACCGCCGCGTGATGGTCATACCCCCACCGCCAGAGGTTTGGCCGGGGGGTATAACTACCACCAATTAAAATCGTGGTAGTGAAAATTTATTAAATATAACAAAAATTTAATATTAGTTTTTACGAATAATTTTAAAATTTTATATCATTTGTTTTTGGGCTAAAACATAGGGAACCGTTTTTCCGTGTTAGCGTCAGTTTTTTAAATTCTTTTTTTATGTAAATGTTCTTGGCAGGTGCGGTATAAGGTCTTGCAGAAAGGAGGGGACAGTGCCTTTTGAGTTGCCTACATACAGGGGTTTTGTAGCTTAAGTTGCCTAACTTTCAGGCGGTTTACTAGAAGTCGATGCCTGGTTCTTGGAATGTAAGGGGATGCAATCTCGCGACATTGTGCTCGATTTTGCGAGTGATCCGACCAGGTTGGGCCCAGCCTGGGCGGTTGCCGCTGCCGCTACCGCTGCTACTTGCTGATAGCAAACCGCTGCCAACGTCGGGGAAAAAAGGCAGAGTCGAAATAAGAATAAAATGAGGTAGACGGTAAGAAGAAAAAGGTAAAGAAGAAATAAGAGGGCCCTGCAGAGTCCGTCTCGGTCCCCAAGTGGTCTCCCTCGGCCCGTGGGAGAGGTCTTTTCTGTCCCCGCCACGCCCCGCCTCGCCCCGCTACGCCCCGCCAAGCCCCGCCTTGTGCTCCCATGTGCTGTGGTCGAGCAACCAGGAGGTACCGTAGCGGATTAAAACGCTCTCTCCCTCTCTCCCCCTGTCCCCCTGTCCCTCCATTTCTCTGCTGTTGCGCGTAGCTGGATGAGGGATTTGAACCCTCGTCCTCATTATACCGCAAGGACGCTGGCGAGCTAAGCTAGAAGTGATAAACCGAGCGTGTCGGCGGACTGTCCCACCGCCCTCCATTCTACTCGAAAAGTAAATGACCACTGGAACATTGCGTTTCACCTGTTTCGCTCTCTCCGCTCTCTAATTGCATATTTACATTCGCGATAAGACACAATACTGACAAAGACACATTCTCGGCTCTGTCATGCGTGGCGGGGAGAAAATTCAATTGGGTGCATATTCTCCCCCGTGCGCCGAGTCACTGAGGTATCGTTACTGTTTGCCGTGTTGTGCGCGTTGCGTTACGCGTTCGTTACGCCGCCAGCCGCCAGCTGATTGGACAGGCGTATTGGCGCTGTTGAGCGCCGCGCCAGACCGCCCCACCCCACCCCACCCCACCAAACCCCACCCAATCCCACCCCGCCACACAGGCCGCTCCGCTCTCGCGTTGGGGATCGCGCCGCGTACACATATGGACCTGCTGCTGACCGTCCGGCCCGTGATTACGACTGCCCCGCAAGCAAACGATTGCATAACGCTCGTTTTTTTTGTTTTTTTTTTGCGTCTTCAGTGAGTGGAGATGGAGAGAGAGAGGGGCGGGGGGGGGGGGGTGGAGGGGTGTCTGGGGACTTTCCCGGTTGGACGCGAGCCAGCAGGGCCCATAGCTCCTCTCGCTCCTGGAAGCAGCGCCCGCCCCGCCCCGCCCCGCCCTGCTGCTCGGCACCGCCCCGCCCGGCCGCACCTGGACATGGGCTGATGTGTCCGACACAAGTTCGGCAGGGTGGTCGGTCTCTGTAGAGAGGGGGAATAAAAGAAGGAGAAAATTGAAAACAGAAAGGAAGAGTAGAGAGAGCGCTGGGGTGAATCGGTTGCGATTTCCCACGAGAGCGTCCGCTGTAGAACAGCCCGGTCACCGCTGGTCTCAGTGTCTCGGTGTCGTCCGTCTCCGTCCGGGCCTTGGCGCGCCTGGGAGGTAGGCCGCCCGCCGGGGAGAGGCGCTGTGCGGGTCTGCGTAACGGCCGGGCGCGGCCGGGCACCTGGCCCAGGCGATTGCAACTAGAAGCGAGAAAACGGAGCGCTCTTCCACGCAGCTCACCCTCCTCCCGCTCTCCCTCACGCTCTCCCTCCCGCTCTCCCTCACGCTCTCCCGCAGACTCGCTTCCTTTCGCACGTCCGGTTTACAGCGCCCTTCCGGAGACCGCGCCGGAGACCTTCACTTGCCTCCCCCTCCTCTCTCTTCGTGCTCCACCGCCTCCTCCTTCCCCTCCCTTGCCCTCCCCCTTGTTTCTGGACGGCGGCACGAGAAAGTTGGTCCGGAAACTGGAGTAGCCGGGCAGGGGCGTGGCGAGAGGCTAAGGATGAAAAAGTGGCGCTGGCCTCGCATCGTGAGGAGAGGAGTGGCTGGAGGTGGGCTGGAGGTGGGCTGGAGGTGGGCTGGAGGTGGGCTGGAGGTGGGCTGGAGGCGGGCTGGAGGTGGGCTGGTTAGGCAGCCGGGCAGGCCGGGGCCGGCGCGACGGGACGGACTACCGGGGGGCCGGGTCGGGCCGGGTCGGGCCGGGTCGGGGAAGTTCATCGAACAAGTTTCTTTCATCCTTTCTTACCCCCCCCCCCTCTCTCCCTCAACCCCACTCGCCTTTCTCCTGTTGTTGCTCAACACCTGCTTCCCCGACCCGACATGACGTAAATGAAGTAGCGGTAGTTGTTTTTGTTAGTTATATCATTATTATTCTTGGGACCGGCGTCGTCGTCGTGTTACCGTGGAAAATTCTCATCAGCGCTCACCGCCCGGCATTCTTATTAGATATTCCTCTTTATATACGCTCGGGCAGTCTTAAGGGTGAATACGGCAGTGTATTGGGCTGGCCGGGGTAGATAAGGACTCCATGAAGACTGGCTGTCAGTAACACAATAACCTCTTCTCCTTCCGTTCCCATACACTCCCCCCCCCTCTCTCTCTCTCTCTCTCTCTCTCTCTCTCTCTCTCTCCCTCTCCCCTTCCCTCCCCCTCCCTCCCTCTCTCCCCCTTCTCCTCTCTCTCTATCTTTCTACTGCTGAAAATTGAATGCCGGCTGTGCGATAAGTGGTAGAATGGGTTTTGCTTCGCTCTAATTCGCTTCTTCTTTCGAGCCCGTCTAACGCGTGGTTGTGTGCTGTGCTGTTGTCTTTGTCCTCTGCGAACGCTGAGCCGTGCGCGTCGGCGAAGTGGTGCTGACGGTGATCGATCCCGAAAGGGCTGCGTTACACCAGTCAAATTGGTTGTGACGGCACGGTAAAATACACGAGCATTTCGCGGGGTTACATAAGGTTTTGAGCTAATAACGAAATAAAATGCATGAGCGCCTGTCGAGAGAATGTGCACTTGTTTTGAGAACGCTTGAATTGGAATGGGTAGCACGGGAACATTTTCTCGAGACCATTACTGTTCTTAAAAATCTCTAGTACAAGAAAAATCAATTTGACGCGTTTCTGGTCGTGCAGGGTGGGCTGGCAGGGGACAGTTGCGAGGACTGGCAAGGACGGGTCGTCCCCTGCCGACCCACCGTTTCGTTTCGTGCCGCCAGTAAAACGCCTCTCTTTACCGCGTCGACCCGTCGTGTCTCCATAAATTCATCATATCGGAATGAGGGAAAAACGGGGAAAAAGCTTGGGGTTGTGCCGTAGCTTTTACCGATAGGCTTGCAGAGCCGGGCCGGGCCAGCCAGGCAATATGCCTGCAATGCCTTCCCCTTTCTCTCGACGGGCGGGGCCGGGCCGCCCTGAATATCTCTGTTTGTTTCTCATCCTGCAGCGCTGCGGTTATTTCCTTGTCTGCTCGTCCGAAATGGAGTGTCTGCTCGCCATAATGGCTCTTCAGAGTCAATCCCTATCGGATGCCCCCGACCCCTCCCCCTTCCTCTCTTCCCTTATGTGCGCTTGATTTTCTCTCCATTCCTCTTTTGCCCTTGTGATTGTACTCGGCGCAGCAGGGCGACGTGTTTTGGATTCCACACGTTTCCTGGTTCTGCGCAACTCAATTTTGTGAGATTGATAAGTATTTTTCTGAGTATGCTTTTACGGCAAAATTTTGTCAAAAAATTAAATAAAGAGGAATATCAACATCAAGTAATGCTAATGCCCGATTACCTAGCAGGTACGTTTGAAAACACGTTTGACTTTCCTCTCTTTCGTCGACCTCCTTTTGACTAAGCCCTCTTCATGAAAAAAAATTGTGCGTGCGATGCAGCCCAAGTCCCGGCCCCAGTCCCGGTCCCAGCGGCAACACGTCCTTACCCCCTTCCCACTTTCTCCCCGCTGTCCTCCTTTGCCCCCCGTGGTACTCTAATTCATTTTGTAATCCCATTAAGGAACTAGCGCAGCTCAAGGTGCACAAAGAGTTGGAGTTACGAGGGGGTTATAGAGGGGGCGGGGCGGGGCGGGGTGAGGGCGGACTTGTCGACGCGTACGTGGAGACCGCACCAAGTGGCTCCCTCTCCCCCGCCCCTCACGTCTCCAGGGACCGCACCGCGCGTGTGAGGAGCTGCTGCTGGCAACGTGCGGGCGGATACAGATACACTGTCGCATCGTATCGGATGACTTTCGTGACTTACTCATATTTCCTTTTCTTTTCTTTCTTTTTTGTTTTTATTGCACCACGCGCTGTCTCTTCCGCGTGCCCGTTGCGGGGTTCGCCCTGGTTCGCTCAGAGTGATCTGCCCAATAATTCAAGAATCAGAGAGAGAGAGAGAGAGAGAGAGAGAGAGAGAGAGAGAGAGAGAGAGAGAGAGAGATAATAAAGTAGCAACTACTTGTGTTGCAGGCGGAGCGGAGCGGGGCGGAGCATCGTCTTGTCGGCACACCTGCAGGCCGGGCCGGCTGTCTACCGAGGTAAGGCGAGCAGACGTCGTGGAGGTGCGGTGCGGAGATATGCGGGGGACATGTACGTTTCATTTCCTCACATGCGCGCACCACACACACACACACACACACACACACACACACACACACACACATGCACGCGAAACGTCCCCATTTCAAGCGCGATATTTGCGAGCGGCAAACACCGAGACAAACACTTATTTGGCTGACAAAACGAAACGCGAGACTGCGGGCGCAGAGAACACGACACTGGCAGCGTGGGAGGTACAACTACTGCTGTACTGTTCTGTACGCCAAGGGGACGCGTATTACGGGCGCAGTAGTTCACTAGATTATTACTGTTCTCTTGTCATGCGCGGGGGCGTATGTGTGAGAGTGTGTGTGTGTGTGCGTGTGTGAGCCGGGCGGAGTGGAACAAGCTCGGACGAACAGCGTGTGCTCGTGGGAGTGGACCCCCCGGCCCCCACCCCCCACCCCTCTCGCACTTCCCTTCGCGTTTTCCGCGAGTTCAGTTATGTTATCTGGGAATGAGGGGGACGAAGCTCGGCGCGGGCCGGCCGGCCCACCTTTGTGTTGGCGATGTGGGTCAACCCTGCCCCCTCCCCTACCCCCCGGAGGGTTCCCTACTCGGCGTACACATTCACTGCCCCTCTCCCTCCTCCCGTCCCCTACCTCACATTACAAGGGGCGCTTGAGGGGGAAGGAGGAGAGGGGGGAAGGGGGCAAGACACGCGCGCACGAACATCGGCGTAGTCCGCCTGAACTGAAAGAGGGAGAGAGAGAGAAAGAGGGCGCAAGGGTTGAGTGAGTGCGGGGGAGATGCGATACCGTCGTCGTCGCGCTGTACGGCCGCTCCATCTCTCTCTCTCTCTCTCTCTCTCTCTCTCTCTCTCTCTCTCTCTCTCTCTCTCTCTCTCTCTCTCTCTCTCTCTCTCTCTCTCTCTCTCTCTCTCTCTCTCTCCCTCTCTCCCTCCCTCTCTCCCTCTCTCCCTCTCTCTCCCTCGCCGCTGTAACAATAGGTTTTACGACACCATGATGCGCACCCGCCCGTCTCTCTTTACGGGGCGTAACGGTCTTATTCCTGCGGTGGATGATCGATTGGCATGTGGATGATCGCACTCAACCAGCCGTACGCGTGTGGGTGTGGGTGTAGGAAAAAGAAATAAGATTCGGGTCCTAGGCGGGGTAATGGGGCGCACCCTGGACGGGGTGTCGAGGAGGGGAGCTGGGGGGGGGGCAATGGGCCGCGGGATTTGCACAAGAGATGCTGGTGTATCGGCAGTACTGGCAGCTGGGGGGCCCGGGGGGCCCGGGTAGGGGGGGCGTTTCGCGAGGATTATTGCACGAGGCGCCGCTCGGAGTGGGGTAGGGGCGTGCAGCTGGGGCGCAGCCCTACTGCTGGGCATTAATGGTCGTCTATAAAACGGCAATCGGTAATCATTGGTTAATGACGGTAAGGGTCGGTACTTACACACTCCAGCACTGTGTACTACTACTACTTCATTCAGCGCTTCAGTTACTACTACTACTACTTACCGGATCGCGCGAAACGAAATTACGCAAGTTTTCGTTCAGAGGGTCGCGACCCGAAACTCTGTTATGCTGGAGGCGCAATTTGTATTAATAGCTCATAGCTCCAGAGGTTAACCGACAACCTTCCAGCTCCCCGCGACCTACCCGGACCCGGCGCAGTGCATCCCCGCCAGACAGGCCCTGACCCTGCTTCACCCGGCCCCGCCCCGCCCCACCCCGCCCCGCCCCACCCCGCCCCGCCCCGCCCCGCGCCGCCCAGCACTCGGCTGGGATGGCGCTGGTGGGCCGTGTTGACCTCTTGGCGGACCAGTGGGCGTGTCGAGAGGATCTCCTCTTCACCCCCTTTATCGGTTCAGCACCCCTCGCCCCTCAGCCCCGCCCCGTCCAGCCCTACGCCCTACTGAAGCACCACTCGCAGTTTTCACACGAGAGCAGTCGCGACCCGACGGTCATGCCAATTCTACCTTTTTTTCTAGCTTGGCAATATGAAGTTTGCACGCTTATGCGTGTGGTGGCAGTTATCGTTTCATCTTTTTTTCTGAACAGTATATGATAAACAGAGTCTATGGTATTGGGTAAGGTATACCGCTACCTTACCTGGTACCCGTCCCCCGCCCACTCCCCGGCCTGACTCAGGAAGACTTTTTTTGTCCCGGGTTCGCGGGTCGCAGAGCCTCTGTTCGCGCGGTGAGCGCCTTGGCGGGGCGGGGCGGGGCGGGGCGGGGCGGGGCGGGGCTGGACGGGGCGGGGCGGGGCTGGACCGGAGTGGCTCGGAAGCGCTACAGATCACAACCGCTACAGGTCACAAGCGCTACAGCGAGAATCCGCGCGTTAGGCGGAGCCGAGCCGAGCCTTGAACCTTGAAAAATTACGCACGTGCTCTGCGAATGAAAGGATGGCGTGAAAACATGGAAAATTTTTGCGACAGTAAACCTCCCGAAGGAGGTTGCAGTTCCCGCCAGGCACAGGGCTTTTACCCCCGTGGCGGCCAACAACTTCGGTGTTCTTATGGGAACCGGTGCTTTTCTGGCATGCGATCCTGTCGCGCAATTCGACAGATTTGATCCCCGTACTGTCAGATTTAGTCGTACGGTGGTTAACCGAACTGCCCTGTCCCCAGAGCATGGAATAGCTATTTTTGGAGCCAGATTCTAGGACTTATGACCCCACGACCGACCACCAGTCGTGGGCATGGGACTGGAACTTCCTGGCAACCCGCTGTCGCTACCAGTGAAGAACCTACCTGGGTTTTGAACCAGGCCCCATGTGCCGAGTCTCACAGACACCCCACGGCTTTCGCGGCACCACTAGACCACTAGACCGTCGGCTATTCCACGGGGAGCTCGGTTGAAATGGGGGCTTGAATTCCACTCTCCAAATTGTTATCCTAAGAAAAATTAAATTTCTTGGTAAGATTCGAACCTCCGTCCTGCGACTCTCCGCGCGGACACTCTGCCGGCACGGCTACGACGCCACGGTACCTGGTGCCGGACCACTAGGAGTCATGCTGCGCGAGAAGCCACAGTCACCGAAGAAACGAACCCGGTGTCATGAGTGCGCCTGCTCTCCGGTCAGTGCTCGGCCGGCCGCGTAGCGTCATTGGTATCGGCGCTGCTTAATGCACTAGGTGGGCAGAGGTTCAAAAACCACGTATTTATTTTTGTTTCTTGTTAATTTTTTTCTTTGTTTGGACCAAGAGCTCTTTCCAGTGCCTTTTTTGCAGTTGCTTAAGTCACAAGGACGGTATAGCTGGAAAGAGCACATGGTCGGAACAAAAAAAAAAAATAAAAAAAAAAAAATAACAAGCAAAAAACAATACGCGGTGTTTGAACCTCTGCCCACCTAGTGCAATAAACAGCGTCGATACCAGCCTGACAGCAGCGGCCGCTGACACCGGGTTCACTCACTGACTTCGGCTTCTCGCGCAGCATGATTTCCTAGTGATCAACTAATGGGCTAAAAGCATCTGGCGAATCTAGAAGGTTCGGAATCTTACCGAAGGAATTTTTCAGAGGACAACAACGTGAAATTCCAAACCCCCATTTCAACCGAAGCTCCTCGTGTAGCCGACGATGATCTGAATGTGCCGCGAAAATGTCTGTCATTGTGAACCAGGTAGATTCTTCACTGGTAGCGACAGCGGGCCAGAGAAGATCATCGTCTGATGAATCTGGCTCAAAATAACATTCATGCTCTGAGGACAGGCAGTTCGGCCGTACGATCTGGCGTACGAGGATCAAATCTGTCAGTGCACGGATCGCAATCGAAGCACCGGTTTATAAGAACACCGAAGTATTGGCTGCAGAAAGCTGTGCCTGGCGAACCCACTCCTCGGGAGGTTTACTGTCGCAAAAAACCATGTTTCACGCCAGCCGGGTTCAGCTCGGAAACCGCCTAACGCGCGGATTCTCGCTGTAGCGCTTGCGACCCGTAGCGCTAGCGAGCCCTAGCGCTACCGAGCTGCAGCGCTTGCGACCCGTAGCGTTAGCGAGCTGTAGCGTTTGTGACCTGTAGCGGTTGTGATCTGTAGCGCTTGTGACCTACGTCCGGGCTGGACGGGGCGGAGCTCTCTCTCCGGGGTGCCGTTGCTTTGCGTTGCGCGAGGGCAGAGCGTTCCGCCTCGCGAGGCCCCACAGGCCCCGTACGCCCCGCAGCCTACTTACCTCTGCCGTCTCGTCTCGCCGCGGCCGTGGAGCCCAGCGCGCGGTCTGGTATTGGCCAGGGGGTAAAAAGTGTAGGCCAGGAGGGTAGAGCAAACCGCATAGAAAGACAGACTCGAACTCACGCGCCGCTGCGTGGTTTTCCTTTGTGACGAAAATCGTGCGGTGCGAGAGTGCGAGGCAAAGGCGCGTGTGAACAATCGCTAACACGACTGTATCCGTGTCGTTCCCCGGGGACAGAGAGGAGGAGGAGGAGGAGGAGGAGGAGGTGGAAGGGCTTCACATCCGCGTCGCCGCCAGCCGCCAGGGAGTGTCGGGCAGAGGTGGTTGCGGTGCTGTGGGAAAAGTGAGAGCGAGGTTCAAGTGGAAAAAAAGGCTAGAGAAAAAAATGACTGCGTAGCGAGAAAGGGAAAAAGGCACTGAAGCTTGGGCAGCGTTGCGCGCCACAGTCGAGTCAGACCGGGACCGGGCGGGCGAAAATGGTATTGCTTGTCAGCCAGCAGTGTGCGATTGGACAGGGCAACAGAGCTTTACCGGGGCGTAAGACCCACAGCTTTCACCTTCCTTCTTCCTCCCTCTCCATTTCTCTTGCCCTCTCTCCCCCTCTCCCTTTCTTTCCTCTCTCTCCCTCTCTCCCCCTGTCTCCCTCTCCCCTCTGTCTCGCTCTCTCCTCTACACTCGGACTGGTAACCCCACACACCACACGCTGCGCGGCCAGCTCCGCCCCTCGGCCTCCATAAATCAGCGTCTTGGGCCACTGACTTCTCTCTCTCTCTCTCTCTCTCTCTCTCTCTCTCTCTCTCTCTCTCTCTCTCTCTCTCTCTCTCTCTCTGGCTCTCGCTTACCCTCCCCAACCCGGCCTAACCTTAACCTCGCCGACCTTAATGAACACACGAGCCCGGTTCCGCCCGGACGGGTCTGTGTTTGAGCTTACAGCCTCGCTTACAGCAGCCGGGCTCCGGCCAATTACAGCGGCCGGTAGCGAGTGACGGCGCTGATACTTCTTACACATCTCTCTCTCTCTCTCTCTCTCTCTCTCTCTCTCTCTCTCTCTCTCTCTCTCTCTCTTACTCAAGTATGACCTTGGAAAAAGTCTGGACTCTAAGCTTTAGCAACCGGCAGATTTTCCACGCCGCAAAAGAAATCGACCAATCAAAATTTGTTTGATTGGAAAATGTCTCCTATTTTCCTGCTGAACTCGACAAACTTTCGAACTGTTTTATGGAAAATTCTTCCGTTTTTAAGCCTCAATTCCCCAGCATAGGTAAGCGGTGACTCGCGTCGCGATGAATGCACGGGCCTTTCTCCCTGTCACTGCCAAGCCGAACCAACGAAAAAAGGAGCGTCCTATACTCCAAGAAGAAGTATCGATAAAGGACATTTTTTTTTGGTGTGTGAGAGCAAACGCGGGAGGAAGCCGTAGAGCGGGAAGGGTGTTTCGGATCTGTGCGTCTCTAGAGATAGTGTGTGAGTGAGCGAGGGGGCGCGGGGTAAGCAAGCGAGAGGCAGTGGCAGTTTCTTTACTCTGCCGACTCGAGCGGACACGCGGGAATGAATTTATCTGAGAGATTTACGTTCAGCCGGCATGCATAGGCAACCCGCTGGGCGATCAAACTAGGGAGAGGAGAAAGAGGGGAGAGAGAAGGGAAGGGTGATGGGAGGGGCGAGGAACTCGTCACGAGAGAGAGAGGGGAGGGAGGGGCGGACACAGACATGTACACACTGCACGACGTTAACTTGTCGGAGAAATGTCTCAGAAGGACGTAGCGGGCGTTCCCCCTCTGTGTGTGTGTGTGTGTGTGTGTGTGTGTGTGTGTGTGTTCGCGCCAGACAGTCTAGTAAACCCGCCGGGCTCCTATCGCAGTCTGTTGTCGAGCGTTTAGCACGGCCTACCAGATAAGAGCGACGCATTAGAATATTTTAGCGCCCGCGGGGGCTCGCTGGCACGGCCGGTGTGAGCCAGGGCCCGGGCCGGGGAGGGGTTAGGTGCGACTATCACGTGACGGTTGGTTATACTCCCCCGTTTGGAAGGGTTTCACAGCGCAGCGGGCGCGGCGCCTCACGTGAACGCGATGACGTCATCGCTCGGTGAAGTGGCAGCTGCGGTATTCCGCGCCAGAGCGCCTGCAGACCGGAGCGTAGGCAGACCCGCCGGCCCGCCGCGGCCTGCGGGCGTGCCTACCCTCCACTTCGCAGGCGCTCAGCGCGGGGAGATCGGATGTCGGCGGGGACGGCACGTGGGTGGCCAGGGCTGGGGCGATGGAAGGGCGGGGGAGTTATGTGCCCTCTCCCACACTGTAAAATTTAAAGGCTTTACTTTACGACAAAGTCAATGCTAAATTTTACTTTTGAAAGGTTCGTCACATGACAAATGGTTCATCACAGTGTGACGAAAGATTCATGTCATGTGACGAAATATACGTAATGTGACGAAATGTATGTAATGTGACGACTGTTTCATCACAGCTCTTGTGACGAAATATTCGTAGCAATTTTTATCGTCACATGACAATTTGGTTCAACAGTGTGCCAGGCCACCGAGCGGAGGGCCTCGAGCCATGCGTCTCCGTGCCGCCCCCGTGCGCCTCCTGACCCGCCCCCCCCCCCTCTCCCAAGGATGGTGAGGTGTGTGCAGTAATGAAATTCCGAGAGCGGCCTGGCCCGGGGGACTAATTTGGGGAGATAAGCTGGTGCGGGATGGACGGTGTAGGTACCCCCGCGCTGCACACACACGTGGCGCGCACGTGACACGGCGAGTACTCGCGAGACGGAGAGGGCGAGTGCGTGTTAGTGAGGGCCGCACTGTTTAGCCAAATTGTCATGTGACGATAAATATTGCTACGAATATTTCGTCACAAGAGCTGTGATGGAACAGTCGTCACATGACATACATTTCGTCTTGACATGAATCTTTCGTCACACTGTGATGAACCATTTTTCAAGTGACGAACCTTTCAAAAGTAAAATTTAGCACTGACATTGTCGTAACGTGACTATTCAAAATTTGACAGTGCGTTCTCGGCTTTACTTCATGCGACTCGGAAGTGATTTTCCCGGTCCGTGCGGCGTGAGTAGCGGGGCGAGGCGGCTCTCAGGGGCGTCCTTTATCTTCCGTGAGCGACCGCCGCCCCGCCCCGCCCCGCCCCGCCCCGCCCCGCCCCGGGCCGGGCGCTCCCGAGCGTGATGCGTTTTTGTCATGCACTTGACGAGTGGGGCTGAGGCTGGAGCCGGCCGCCGTGCGAGCCTGAGCCTGGCTCTCTCCACTCTTCTTGCGCGATTTGTGCTTGTCGGGGGGGCTCCGCGGAGAAATGCGTGAGAGGGGGAGTGAGGAGAGTGGGGGAGGGGGGATGAGAGCATTAGCTGGGGTGGAGAGTACTGCGTGAAGAAGCAAGGGTATTTATTCGTTACCTGTACCCTTTCCCACTCCCACTCGCTGCAAGACGCATTTTTTTTTCTCCTTGCGCAGAGCTAACATGACTGTCTCTAGCGTAAACAATTCCACGCCTCCCCCGCCCCCTCCTCTCTCTCTCTCTCTCTCTCTCTCTCTCCCTCTCTCTCTCTCTCTCTCTCTCTGCCTCTCTCTCTCTCTCTCTCTCTCTTTCTCTCTCTCTCTCTCTCTCCCTCTCTCTCCCTCTCTCTCTCTCTCTTGCTCTCCCGCTTTCTCTGCAGGTCCGCTCTCACTGTGCTGAGTCCTGTCGGTATGTTTTTCTCTTAGAATTTAACATGACCCCTCGTTCCTCGCGCCTTTACTCTGGAGGAAAGCCAAGAGAAAAGCCGGTGGGCCTGGGACGGGGGCAAGGAAAAGGTGTGTGCACGCGCACGCGGGAGGGAGAGAGAGAGAGAGAGAGAGAGAGAGAGAGAGAGAGAGAGAGAGAGAGAGAGAGGGGGGGGGGAGAGGGAGGGGGAAAAGGAAGGAGAGACGTCTACTAGATATAATGAAAGTCTGCAAACAAGACGGCGCAGCAGTGTAGCACTCGGCAATGGCGTGGCAAGGCGTGGCGTGGCGAGGCGAGTGGGGTGGGGTGGGGTGGGGTGGGGCGGGGCAGGGTGGGGGTACGGGTACGGGGGCGTGGCGAGGCTGGAGAGGTCGAAGAGATATTAAGGAATGTAGAAAGGAGATTCAAGGTTATGAGCTCGACCGTGACGCTGTGGTCCCAGCGTAGTCAGGAAAATGGATTGAAATGGCAAATGGCATGCAAGTGTTCTGATTTTTTACTGTATGTGTGTTATCTAGTAGTTTCCAAGCGCCAGTTGGTCGTGCTATTCAGTTCCCATTTTTCATGACTGACTGTACTTTGTATTTTTTCCCCGCGTTTGGATTATCGCAATGTGTCGATGCCCCTCGGCTACTCCCTATGGTCGGTCGGACCACACATCCTTCAGATATGCAGGGAGTTTTTGTTCTGCTCTTGTTGTGTTTCATCGCATTGATGAATGGTTTTTGAACCAGTTCATCCATCATGCTCGATCACGGAACAATAAAGTGCCCCCCCCCCCCTCTCCCCACTCGCGCACATCGAGCCCTTCATTCTTCGGACGGCAGCCAAGTTGGCGTTGTCGCCCCGAGAGATTCGATTACAGCTTCAGCGCCGCGCTGCCGCTGAAGAAAAAAACTCGATCAAAGGGGGAGAGGGAATAACTTTGCTGAAAGTAAACAATGCGCAAAACCAAAACAAACAACGGATTCATGAAAATTCCTTGTGCATGTCGTATGTATATGTATATAGTTTTGCTGATCAACTTTCATACCGTGGCAATTGCCACAAAAGGTGAAATTGCGGTGGTGGCGATAAAAAAAAAATCGTGCGCGGGGTGGAAGCGAGAACGGAGGGAGGGGCGGGTCATATCGCGTGTTTCGTATTTATATTCAACTTCTGACGACTCGCGCGGTGACAAAACTTTTCCCCGGCCGCCGCGGCTGATTGCTACCGATACAGTAATGCTGCGCAGGCTGGGGGCGCGAGGCGCGGCGCGCACCCGTTATTGCATTAGTGGCGGGGCGGGGCGGGGCGGGGCGGGGCGGGCGCTGGCTAGGCCGCTTGGAGGTGGGGTGGGGCAGGGCGGGCCAGGCCGACGGCATCGCCCCAGCGTCCTCTGCGCCGGCCCAGCCCGGCCCGGCCCGGCCAGTGAAGGTAAAAGGCACCGCACGGTATGGTATATAATCCTCCCCACTCCCCTCTCCGACTCCCACTCCCCCTCTCGCTCTCTCCCACTCCCCATATTCCATTTCCCCTCGCACCTCCACCCGCTCAGTAGGCCTCGGCGTCTGTGTACACCGCGCGCCCACAGAACGAATCATCATAACAACTGTGAGTCTCGCAGTAGGCGTGGTATATATTTTCACCTGAATGATAATTACCTTGATAAGTCTGGCAGCAATAATGATAACATTCATAAGAAAAGTACTGCGCTCTGTGAACTGTGTTTGTGGATTTCAAAAGTGTAATAAAGTTAAAATAATTTTATCTAAGATTTAGAAAAAAAACGCGAACCGTTGCAAAATGCTACTTTTTAAACAATTCTTTTACCGTTGATATTCTTAAGAGTGATGATAATTTCGGTCCAGAAAAACATGCTGGCGAATGGTACCACCGTGTGGGGGTGGGGGTGGGGGTTTGGCTGCCCGCGAGCAGGACGGGACGGGCCGTCGACCTTGGTCGCGGGTGACTTACTTAACTGTGAGGGTCGCAGCGCCGGCCGGGGACAATCCCAGCAAGCTATGCATACCTTATACGACCGCGTTGTCTTGTCACATCGCGCCCCGCCCGCCACGCCCCGCCCCGCCCGCCACACTCTACCGCCAAGTTTGGCCACGGCTCAGATCAATATAACACAGAGCCGTGTACGGCCGGCCCGGTGCCCGCCTGCATCAAGGACCGCCCCCTCCCTCACCCGCTGCGTTGTAAACTTTCTCGGCTGTCGTACATCGCCAGTTGAAAAACTTTTGTGTTTTATCCCCGTGGCGCCCCCCCCCCCCTCCCTCCCGCGCCGGACTGGGCCGGGCCGAATGGAGTAAACGACTTAAATGGAACAACAAAGAGCAGACAACAACATGACTGTAGCAAACTATGGAGAGAAGATTTGGTTATAGAAATAGAATAGAAACAAAAAAATAATAAAAAAATACTGAGTGTTGAACTTGCGTCTTTGAGAGGTTTCTCGGCCTCCTTAAAGCGCCCAGGAACGAGTTTGTACGCTCTTTCTGCGGCTGGATGTGGGGATCGGCTGTGCGCTGGTTGGGTGATACACACACACACACACACACACACACTCACCCCTCCTGGGGAAGACGCAGCGAGAGCCTTTTGCTGTGGCGGGGACCCGCGCGGAGCGAGGCGTGGCGAGACGGGGCGTGGCGGGGTGTGGCGCGCGGGGAAGCCCTGTTTGTGTGGCTACTACAGTGGCCCATTCACGTCGCAGGTTTCACCGTCGGCTCGGCTTTGGGGGGCTCCGTGACGCCTGCTCCGCCCCGCCCCGCTCCGCCCCGCCCCACCTCGCCCCGCCCCGCCCCACCTCGCCCCGCCGCACGGGCGCCCCATTGAGGGACCCGTGTCCCGCGGTCTGATCCGCCTCCAATTCACACCATATTCCTCCTCACTATGGGGAAAAAAGTTTTCTTATCGACTGCTAACCACACTGTTATTTTCTTTGTGACTTTTTTTTAGTTTTCCATTGCTACTCCCTGCAATTACGAATACGGGAGCTTTACTAGCGTCTCCACTGTCAAGGTAGTCTGCCCAGCCTGCTGCCCGTCATAGAGCATAAAGGGCAAACTACCTACTACTGGTCGGACATTAAAGTAAGGGCATTTACAGCGCGTGCTACTGGTCGCTTTCACTCGCCTGGCTTTAAGCAAAGCGATCCATCTGTGTGTATGCCGGGCGGGCTGGGTGACTCACGCAACGCACAACTCTCTCTCTCTCTCTCTCTCTCTCTCTCTCTCTCTCTCTCTCTCTCTGCCCGCGACAAAACAAATTGGCTCCGCACTTATAGGGTTATGTACGCGATCGACTTTCGTTGTGTATTCGGAAAGCAAATTTGACGTTGGGGCAATTGCGTGGAAAGTAGTTCACCTCCTAGCCGAGAGAGAGAGAGAGAGAGAGGGAGAGGGAGAGGGAGAGGGAGAGGGAGAGAGAGAGAGAGAGAGAGAGAGAGGGGGGGGGGAGTGTTTACTCCCTTGTCATTTGCTGCCCGCCCCGCCTTTGTCACAGAGGGCGGAGTACGCGACAGGCCCCGGTGTAATCACTAATACAGCTCGCGTCGATGCCATCAGACGGAGCATATTATTTCGGCGGGGCTGGGCCGGGCTGGGCCGGGCGGTGCGGTGCGGTGCGCTGGTCGCCGCCGTTGTGATTTCTCTCCGCGGCCCCCTCACTTTGTGGTGATGGGGGTGGTGGGGGTGAGGGCGGCGTTAATGAGGGGCCGGAAGGGGCGGGGGCGGGGGAAGGGGTGAGTAGGGGGCGCGGTCGATGCGCTGTCATGACACTTGCACTTAGGGCCTTGGGCATTCATAAATGACAGTGACTGGGGCCGGGCCATGGTCGCGACTCAAACACGCCACGAGAACGCCCCGCCCGAACCTCTGTGGAGTGGAGTAGTAATATCTTTTATTTGTAACACTTTGTTCTACGCTCTTGCGCTCTCGACTGCGTAACTCTACGTTACGGTACGCCCTCTGTGCGGCTTTCATTAATTAGACAAAGCTCGATGAAGTTTGCGGAGAGCGGGAGAGCCTAAGAGAGAAAGAGAGTGAGAGAAGGTATAGAGTAAATGTCAGGAAAGACAGAGAGCTGTTGTAGCGGATTGGCCCACAAGCCGCAACGACTAGGGCTACGTCAGACATATAGGCAAAATAAGCAAGGTCCTGTGGAGACAGCGCGCCGCTGGGGATGGAAGCCTGTCTGTCACCTTATGCATGCTGATGTTGTGTCGGCGGGACGAGGTCGGCGGGGCGGCACCACTGATCTCACCCCCACCCCCCTCCACCTGGTCAGTCATAGTCGTCCGTAATGCCGTCTCTTATTGACTTTTCGACTTTCCTCCAGTGCTTGACTATAGTCAGGCCGAGGCGGGCGGGGGGCGGGCGGGTCTGGCAGTGGAAAGGATGATTTTAAAAATGAATACGGTCTGGAATAGAGGCGCGGCGCGGCGGCTCTGCAAGTCGTCGCCTCGCAACTCGGCCGCCATCATTATTCATCAAACACTGTGCTGCTCTTAGGACCAGACCAGGCCAGACCGGTACGTCTGAAACAAAAGACCCTTTTGGTCTCGGGCCGCCCCGCGCCGCCCCGCCCCGCTCCGCTCCGCCACCATCGATTGAGGACGGTTTTATCTTTCTAAAAATGGAAGGAGGAAATAAAGGTTTTACGAGCCATTGCTTTCCAGGCAGGCTGCGGGGCGGTGCAGCCGTAGTGTTTCCTCCTCTCTTACGCTGCACGCCACTCACTCTGCACCCCTTGCGCCAGGATGCCTGCAACATTCTCGTCATTTTCTTTTTGTGTTAGGGCGCGAAACAGAAAGCGAAAACAATTTATGCAGCTGAAGTGTTTGCTCCTTTTTGTGCGCACTAACCGAGATTGTTCGCAGGAGTTGCAATACTTTAGGTACTTTACCAGAGCCGTCGCCCGGTTGACTGTGTGCAATAATTATCTAAGCGACAGTCAACCGCGCCGAGTTTGTCAAGGTCCCCAGCCAGGCAGCGCAGCACCTCTCTCTTGTTAATGTTTTATCGGCAATAACCTCAAACCGTATTCACGATTCTCGTGACGTTTTGACGCGATCCTTGTCGACGCAGCAAAGCGACTCTTTATTCCCGCCTCCACTTCGTCTCTCTCTCTCTCCCTCCCTCCCTCCCCCCCTCTTCCTCTCTCTCTTCTTTTCGTCCCCCTCCGGGTGACGTACGCTCGTGGAATCGGGGAGTAGCAGTCCATCTGCTGCCGCTGCCACCCACCCTTGTCGCATTGGCGACTTTTTTTATCGAAGGAAAATAAATTATTATATTTTTTTGCGACTTTTTTGGTGCTGCTGTTGGCCGGCATTTAGTCCGCCGTAGATCTTGCCGTTTTGTCACTAGGAGTATTGACCTAATCTGCGTCAAATATATATTTTCCACTACACAGAACTATTATAACACGTGTCCTTCCCACTTTTCGGTTTGGTTGTCTGTCGATTTGCATGTGCAGTGAAATGCGGTGAAATAAAATCAATGTCTGCGATGAATTAGCGCCTCCTGCAGCGGGCCTGGCGGGCCGGGCTGTTGCGGGCGTCCCCGAGGGCCGGGCCACACACGCACACACACACACACACACACAGACACACAAATTGACGCCCACGGGGCGCATGGCGGGTGCGGGATATTGAAAACCCAGCGGGCCGTGTCCTACTGCGCACGGCTCACTATCCCGCCTCGTGTGTGTGTGTGTGTGTGTGTGTGTGTGTGTGTGTGTGTGTGTGTGTGTGTCGGCGTCGATCGCTGCGTAGGTGCGCGTGTTCGGTAATGCTAGATTTATGGAGAAACACGCCACTCTGGCGGGGCGCCGGCGCTACGCTACGCTACGCCACGCCATTCTGCCTGTGCCTCGGCGCCGCGCGTCGGGATCAAGCGGCTGATTGCTCGGACGGGGATCGCATGGGGATCGTCCCGTCGGCCCCGGCGCGGTGCGGTGTTCCATGGTGTGCCGTGCCGCCCCAAAACACACACGCCGAAGTATTGAGCCCCGCTTCAACTGTGAGCGAGTGCGTGTGTGTCACTGTTAAAAAATATTTTACTTTTACAACATTTTAGTTTGGTAATTTTCTTGAGCTGATATATCTTTGCTTGTGGCGCATGTGTCAATTTACAGCTCTCGTTGTAAAATTACAATAAGCCCAAACGAGCATGTTGGACTTGTTTTTTTTCTGCTGAGCGCGAGCGGGGAGCAGCGATTGTGACAGTGTACTAGGTAACGTAAGGCTGGGCGGGGCTCCATCCGTGTGTGTACATGCGTGTGAGAGGCAGGTGCTTGCGTACCGTTACACGGCGTTACAGCGGGGCTGCCCGGCCCGGCCCGGCGGCAGGGAGGCATGAATTGTTTATCGCCGTGGCTGCCATAAATATTTGTTCCCGCCACAATTGGACCAGGTGGCGGGGCGGGGCGGGGCGGGGCGGGGCGGGGCGGGGCCCGCTGCAGTCAAGGATTCTATAGCTGGGCTTGCTATGATTTGGGTGCGGCGGCCGGGCGGGGCGGGGCGTTTGCCTGCACTGCGCATGGAGGGCGTTCCGCGTGTAACTCATGAATGGTGCACAAGTGCCCCAACGCCCCTTATTACGTCACTATACGCACCTATATAGAGCTGTGTAGGGCCGCTCGAACCGCAACGAACACCTATTTTTAAAAAAAAATTCTTTTTGCGGTGTACCTATTGAAGAGGACATGCGCGGGGACGGACTCCTTGCATAACTGCCACAAGGTTGAGAGCGGCCGTTTCAGCGGGGAGCTGATGGCCGGCGGCGGCCCCCGTATTAATAAACCGCTTTACGGCGCCCCGCCACGCCCCGCCACCGCCCCGCCACGCCCCCGCCACGCCCCGCACTGATCACCGCCCACACACGGCCGGACGCCTAGTTTCCATTTTACGCCGCAGAGCGCGCTGAATAGCGGTGCGAGACGGCCGCTTGTGCGTTCAAAACAGTGTTATCTGAAGTGCAATAGATTTCACGTAATTCCGTGCAGCAGCAAATACATTTCAAAATGCAAGTCAAGCGTTCTATTTAAAACAAAAATTAGAACGCGATTTGTGGCTTTGGTGTCGTTATTGAATATTGCAGTGGTGGACTCCGCCATTCGTGGGCCGGTCTGGCTCACACACTCGTGGGCCAGCTCTCTGCACACATCAACACAAATAAACGTGCTCACATACGGTCCAATCTCAATGGGCATTTGCGCGTTATATTCGAGTTCGTGGTGGAATCGACAGGCGATTCGCTGAAAAATAAAAGAGCAAGCTGTTCGCAATTTTTTGCATCCCTACTTTGTTTTTGCGATCGTCTGGCGCAAGTTTTGCGTAAATGCCAATGTCGGCGGAGCGTAGGGCAGCTGGTCAGTGAAATATGTACCGCATCTCCGCGTCGGTCGACGATAAAAAGGTGTGAGAGAGAGAGAGAGAGGGAGAAGGAGGATGTCGCTTCTGTTTGGTGGAGCGACCCCCAATAATGGCTTTATATCGGCACTGAGGCTGATTCGATTCGAGCGAAAATGGCTGCAGCCTGCGGGCGTGGCACTCGCGCGGTTGAGAGGCGGTCCGGTGTCAATCTCTGTTCACGGAAAAAATAACTTGGAAAATAAGTACCAGTTGAAGCTTACGATTAAAAAACATCGCGTTTAAGGAGACAGAATAGCTTTTCCGTCCCGCCCCCCAGCGGTGGGATTCGGAGGGCGCTGATCAGGCCCCGCCCGCCCCGCCACGCCCCAGCCCGCCCCACCCCGCCACGCCACGCCACGAGGGACTTCCCCGGCCGTCCATCCTGCTTTGTTTCATTTAATTACCTGTTATTGAATGCCAGGTGTGGACGGCGCGCGGGCTCGGCGTGGTCGGGCAATATCCGGTGGGAGTGCGGAACAGGAAGTTGGGGAGAAATACAGAGCAGGCGGACGGGGTGGGGGGAAGGACTGAACGATAGGTCTGCGAGTTCTGCGGCTGTAACGTTGATTCCTGTGGAGCGGGCTTGGCCCTGTACAGTAGCAGGAGAAGCGTCCGAGTAGTTTAACCAACCACCCATGTTAGTTTGTTTGCCGGTATGCAGCCCTCGACTAAGGTTTGAGTTGGCACAGGCGGTGTAGAGGATGATAGGAAAATCGTGAAATTGTTCTTTAAATTAAAAAATCCTGACTGAATAGATTATACTCACGAAAATGCGTTTCCACATTTCTTACATTGTACCCCGGAACGCAGTAAAGCTTATTAGAGTACTATAAATTCCTGTGAAAGATACAGTGTGTCAGTGTGTCATTTGCTGCAACGGCATTCTTGCTTGCAAGGGCTTCACGACCTGCTAACTTGGGCAGAAATTCGCCCCACTAAGCCCTTAATTCGTTTGTCGCTGAATGTGACGACCATAATAATTTCGACTTACGACGCATTTCAGAACGTGTCGGACCCGGCGTGCACCCCGCTGTAGCGTGCGTCCCTGCAGCGCCCTGACGAGCTCGTAAAGAGACCCACCCGGGCCCGGGCCAGAGCTTGCGCGCGCGCGCGGGGGCTGCGTTCAGAAAGCGCTTCCCCTCGAACCTTACGGCGACAGCGGCGCGGGGCGCGTGGGCTTCCCTCGCGGCGGTATATATACGCTGCATCCGCATTGTTCGGACGCCTTCCACCCTCCGGCAGTGTGCGCGCTGCTATGGATGCACAGTCACTCCCTCAAGTACGGTGCGTGTCTGGTTCGTCCCCATCGAGTTGCTCGGCGCGCTTCGGTCGCTATTCACAGCATCCCCGCCCCGCCCTCGTGGCGCACGTGCTGCCAGCAAGTGGCAAAGCAAATGCTTCGTTTTCTTACTTTTTACTTTTTTTTTTCACTTCTCGGAAGCGGCCACGCGCGCCGTTTTACACGCTCCAATGACGAAACCGGAACGCCCTTAACGACTTGCGTGTCGGCATCGTGGTGGGGTGGGGTGGGGTGGGGTGGGGTGGGGGCCAGCAGGCGGGGAGTCGTGTGGCTTCAGGAAAAGGCTTATACATGTCGCGTGCATGGGTAATGGCCTCCATTCATCACAACCCACGGGAGCAAAGGCAGAGATTGGCTAATAAAGGGACACACACTCACACACACACGCGCGCGCGCTGTAACGTACGGTGCAACAAGTTAGCAGGGGGGCTCGACTCTCGACCCTGCTGCTGCTGCTGCTGGTGTATGAAGCGGCGATGTGTGGGCGCGTGTGTGACGCGGGCTGCGGACGGGCGGGCGGGGCTGCTAGTGGACCCGTACAGGCTGTAGAGAATCAGCTGGTAGGTGACCCTGCTTGGTGTGGATCCGCCCTGACCTTATTTTAAGGTCAAAGAGAATCATCGCTCTGGAGGTGAGGGGATCGAGCAGGCAGCCTGCGGGGAGGGGCCTCTCCTGATCCAGGCGCCTGGAGATATCCGTCCAGCGCTGGAGAACGTGGTGCGGGGCGGGGCGGGGCGGGGCGGGGCGGGGCGGGGGGTCCACCATCACGGCGCGCTGGAGGAGCAGCAGGGGCGGGGCCCCGCTGGAGCGGCTATCATCGCCGGGCTTAGCATTCCCTTTTGAGCGCGGATGGGGGCTGCTGGCCCGGGCTGGCGGAGAGGCTAGGCGGTGAGTGATGAGGGGTGTGTGCTCCCTGGCATGGGATCGGACCGCGCCGCACCACGCCGCGCCACGCCACGCCACGCCACGCCACGCCCACCCCGGGGGCAAGAGCTAAAGGGGAGAGACGCACCGCTCAAAGATGTCCCGTCTCGTTGCGTCGGCGGGGGACTTCCCTGGGGCACAACGGTATCTGCGAGAGAGAGAGAGAGAGAGAGAGAGAGAGAGAGAGAGAGAGAGAGAGAGAGAGAGGGAGGGAGGGAGAGGAAAGGAGAAAGAGATCGAGAGGGAGGGACAGAAGTAGGTTAAACGTTTTGATGGTATACCCGCGAACAGCCGGTTGGCCCAAGGTGCAAAAGAGTGTATCAGCATGATTTTTTTTTAAATTTTAAAGCCAGTTTTGTAGCGCTTCAAGTAAATTGTGAAAGTTGTTTGAAGTTTTGCCCCCGCAGCGTTTTGTTTCTCTCGTGATGCTCTTCCACGCGATATGATGGCGAATTGAAACGGGTGGTAGGAAGCTCCTCCTCCTTTTGCACCCCGCGCCGCCCCGCGCCGCCCCGCGCCGCCCCGCTCCGTCTCAGAGCGCGGCGCGCGTGTGGCCCCTATCACGCAGTCATTGTACGCGCCCCCTAGCAAGCACACCATTTCCTCCAGTATATGGCGCGGGCTGGGCGAAGGGTTGGGTTGGGACGGGACCCGCTGTGGGCCGTTTGTTGCAATATCAACCCGCGCTCAGTGGCTGCCGCCGCCCGCCCCGCCCCCCCCCCTACCCCGCGTGCCTAGTCCTACACTACACTCTCCCTGCTAGCCGCCGCGAAGGGTCTTCTCCACTTCTCACACTTTATATACCTCACGGTGAATATCTCTGTAAGCTACAGTAGATGTCACTGTAGCTTACAGATAAATCTTGCTCCCAACCAACACGTGTCTTAAATTTCTGTTCGAACTAACGCCAGTCCTATGTTTTTTTTCAGGTAGGTAAGCGGTCGTCTTGACGCTGCAAAGGCCGTCGCAACGCTGCAAAGCATCTTACAGTGTGAGTAGTGCAAGCGGGCAACCACTTCATCTTTTTAGGGAAGAGCATTCTCCATCGCCAGAATTTTGATCACGAACGTCGCCTGTGGGATATTTTTTCTGACGTTCTCCCTCTAGAGCGCCACTGTGCACATACGTCCTCTAGAAGCAGCCTGCTACCTGAGGGGCTGAAGAGCGCGGAGGGGCGGGGCGGGGCGGGGGCTTCGGCGCGCGTGAATAGGCCAATCAGGCGGCCGATAGGAGGTGGGGCCGGCGGGGCACGGCAATGTTGGAGGGGGGGGGGGCAGAGGTAGTGCCCGCCAGTTCCAACACTCACCCCCGCTCCTTTATATGCGTCTATTCTCCTATTCTTGCCCCCCGTCAACAAACAAAAAAAAAAGGGGGGGGGGGAGGCAGAGACACGAAAAGAAATCTTTGCCGGGAACAGCCGCCCGCAGTGGTGGGGCCCGGGGGGCTGGGCTGGAGGTACTGCGGCCTACGGTTAAGTTGGGGTGGGGTGGTGGCAGGGCAGGCGTGGCGCTCCTCGGGCTCCTCAGGGCTCATGTCACCCACTCTCCTACTTTCCTCCTGCCGCATTTACTGTCACTAAACTACCACTACGTGTACTACAGCACGCCGGTCCTGCGCTCAGGCTAATCCCTCCCCACCCCCAGGAAGTTGTTAAATCAGCGCCTTATGCCCCAGCTGCCCCCCCCCCCCCTCCCCCCGGGTCAGCTTCTCTCCGTAGCCTTTGTCGCCACGCGCCCACGCTCAGCCCGGCCCAGCGCCTCCTTTTAAACTTACCGCCATAACTTCTCCTTCCTCTTTGCTTCCTTCTCTGTTCTTATTTTTCCGTCGTGTGCCTTGGCTTTTGCGACCGCAGGAACTGCGCTCGGAGCGAGGGGGAAAAACTAATATCAAATTCAAAATCGATTCAAAAACTGCAATAATTGACGTGTATTTAATTTCCTCCACAAATTTTCCTTTCTCTCTCTCTCTCACACGCTCTCTTTCGCTCTCACTCGCTCTCTCCGTGTTTGGTGAGAGTGATGTTGAAGGAATGTTCGTGTTCTTCCTCCCTAAGAGGGTTTTGCTGTGATCAGTCAAGCTCTGCTGCGGCAGCCCGGACAGGAGCACCACCTCTCCCTCTCTCACTGCCATCCCCCTAGCTTCCTCCCCCCCCCTCTCTCTCTCCTCTCTCTCTCTCTCCAGCTCGTGCGTTATTCCGACTGAGATTGAACGGTTCGGCTGCTCAATTTATGGAGAGATATTGCGACAGGTGCGGTCAGATGGCCGGCCCGGGGCCCGGGGTGAGCAGCTGGCCGGCGGAACACAAGCTACAGCTGTCTAGTTATAAAACTCAGGCATCGCATAAAGTAAAGCTTTGAGCACCAACGCGGAGCGACAGCAGTCCCGCTCGATCAGCGAGGATCTGGTCAACCTTTATATCGCTCTTGCAATATTGTAAGAAACGTTAAAAATCACACGTTCTTACGTTGCGGATCTTCCTACCCTAGGGGCTATGGCGCGATACGGCAAGGGCGGATAGGCAAACCCGCATACTAAAACCACGAGTGTAACCTGTTTGATTGTACGTCTATTGAGAGCTAGAGAGCTGTGATCACTGTGGTCACTGTGATCTCCCCTCCAGGCCGGGCCAGGCCCAGCCCAGGTCTCCGCCGAGGCGCGGCGATCATCAATAATGTCGGTCCAGCCCGATCCGACCCGATCCGACCCGGGCTGTCCTGCGCGCGTGTCTGCACACGGCGTATGAGAAATTCAGGAGGCGGCCAACTTTACCGCCGCTATACTATCGGCTCACCGACTGGGCGTGGTGCGGCGGGGCGGAGGGGACAAAACAGAAAGCTTCTTTTGTTTGGGAAATCACTTTTTTGTTCGTCCTAGAGAGACATGTATTTCCGTTATGAATGTATTTTGAGAAATATGGAAAATTTGTGGTGCAAAAATATTTCCTTCCCTTTTTTTGTTTTGCGATTCTTAAAAATCCTGTGCAGTTGCATGAGTCATGCTACGGCAGCATAAAAATATTAAGCTTGTTGTAAAAAGCTACAATTTGTAGCTTTTTACTCTCCGCGCGTGCTTATCATATAGCTCTCGCTTCCTCTTACAGAAATAACCCGCCTGGAGGCTGCAGTTGCCCTTTCACCTTTCACCACACCGCGCCATTCACTTCTAAATGAACTTGTCCTCGTGAAGGCCCGTCAGCAGCGCGGCGGTAGGGCTGTAGGCGGGGGAGGCAGGCGGGAGGAGGAGGGAAGACGCCCAAGGTATAAAGGGAACGGGGCCGTATCTGACCTGCCGCAAATTCGTCCGTTTTGCCCTCATTGGGAGAATTAGACCCGAGAGGGCCAATCAGAATTAATATGTTTGGCGTAGGCAGTCTGGTCTATTCCTGCCGCCCGTAACCCTCGTCTCGCCCCGCCACGCCTCGCCACGCCCCGCCACGCCTCGCCACGCCCCGCCACGCCCCGCCACGCCCCGCCACGCCCCGACCCGTCACGGCCCGCGCAACCTTCCTCCTCTTGCGGTCATAAAGTCGGAGAGCCGCCCCGCCCCGCCCCGCCGCTCCCACGACAGAGAGGGGCGGGGTGGGGCTGCCTGTGGTGTGCCCCCCATTAGGGAGAGGGGAGAGAGAGTCGCGCCCTGCAGCTTATAACAATGGCGGCCATTCCAGGAAACTTTGCAACAATAGGAGTGCAAATGATGCCCAGTGGTTCGTGCGACCAGGCTGACGAGACGAGGCCGCAGGCAGCAGGCGGCTGCGGGCCGCGGGCCTTGGCCTACTCGCTCCACGTCTAGCCAGGGAAGTGGCCCTTCCCACATGGAAATGTGTGGGCCAGGTCAAACCGGATCTTTTTATTTTCAGAATATTTTTTATCTTTATTTTCGCTGCCCGCCCTCGGGTTTCGCGAGGATTACCTTCGCATTATTCCATCTACGGCTGGCGCGCGGATCTTAAACTGACCCTCCCCAACGCCTGGATTCGTTAAATATTTCAGGGTCAATTCAAATGAGGGACGCGGGCGAGTCGTTCGGTATGATTGGTTTCGTTAGCCCACGAATCCGAAACGGGGCTGGATATAACAGGCGAGGCTGGGCGGGGCAAAAGACGGGGTTGAGGGAGAGAGAGAGAGGGGTTGCAGCCACCATCGCCAAATCATGTCGATTTCGTCTCGTCGTCTGAGTTATTCCTCTCCATCCCATCAATAATCAGGTTTCTGGAGCTGCAAGTAGCTCGCTCCTCTCAGTCTGCTGTACGCGTCAATATCCGGGGCGCGACAGAAGCGCCCGATCGTGTATCAAAGCCAGAGGGGATGGGTCGGAGAGACACGCCACGCCCACCAGAGAGAGAGAGAGAGAGAGAGAGAGAGAGAGAGAGAGAGAGAGAGAGAGAGAGAGAGAGCGCATTTCAAACGATCGTCAGTATGGAGCTGCATCTGTCCTCGTCAAAGCCGCAGTCAGCCACAACATGCTGCGGTCCGCTCCGCGCGCATAGATATGGACGGGGACCTGCTGTGCTGGGGCAGAAGCACTCAGTGGCGGGGCGGGTGTGTTGCTTTCATGGCAATGATCGGTGGCTTGTGGCTTGCTCGCGCGTTGCCTATCGGGGACTCGCTCTCTTTCCCTGCTTGTCAGTATATATGTGCTGCTTGGAAAACAACAACCTTTCAAACTATTTTAACAACTTTTTATTTTTACCTGTTGCAGGCAGGCAATAGTTCCTTCTTATCTATGAAACTATTATTGGTGTAGTAGCTTCTAACACCCTTGATTTTGCTACATAAGAAGCCGATATTTACTTATGTACAAAAATAATCGGTATTGTACACTAGCTCTGGAAGTCCCCAGTTTTTTGTTGTTTTTTTCTACATGTTCATTTCAATTTTATGCCTCGAGGACATGGCGTGGAGGGGTCCTCTCCGCACCGTGCAGAGCAGAACGACGTGGCGGGGCGGGGCGGGGCGGGCGCCGAGGACGCAAGTACGCCTCGTCCCCGGCTCGGCTCGGGCCCGACTGTGTGCCTAGAGATTATGAGCGGCGGGCCGGGCCCCGGGCCGGGGCGGGGAGAGGACGCTCACGTTCCGGACATCACTTGTCACGTGATCCCTGTGACGGCGAGGGGAGGGAGGGGGTGGGGGGGGGGGGTGGAGGGAAGCGTGCAGGGAGGGGGTGAGGGGCGGGGATGAAGTGGCGCTGCGAACTCGCGCGGCACAGGCACAGCGAAGCGACCGAGGGCCGTGGCGTTGTGAAATGGCTATGCACCGGGCGTTTCGTAAAAGACCCAAGGGCGGGCAGGTTTGCCTATCCAAGGGGCTATGGCGCCTTACGGGGAGATCGGGTAGGCAAACCCGCCCGCACCTGCGTCTTTTATGAAACGCCCGGTACAACCGGGTACAAAAGTCTCCGCTTCGTACCCCCTTCCCTTTACCCTGCTTGGTGTAACCTTTAAATTGCCAGTCCCGCACCTGCCCGCTAGGAGGGGGTGGGGGGTGGGGGACTTCGAGATTAGAAGACCTGCGTTGCGTGCTCACCGGTCGACTGCAGCCCCACCAATTGCATCGTCTGCCGCGGTGTTGAGCACGGCGGGGTGGGGTGGGGCTTAGCGCGGGCTGCAGGGAGCGCAGAGTGGCGGCGAGGGGGAGCCGAAGACCTGCCGCGCCGCGGGGTTGTCGGCCGAAGGGTCGTATACCGTTTTGACCCGCCATATAACCTTCTCCCGCCATCTTTCTGCTCCCACCCCCACCCCTGCGCGCCCGCCCGCCCGTGACCCTGTCGCTGCAAAATTGTCTAGACCTCTGTGTGTGTGCGTGCGCGCGCGCGCGCGCGTGTGTGTGTATTTATGTGTTGGGACAGCAGAGGGGCATTGTCGGCCGGCGCCCGTCCTTTAAAGGGGAGAAACGTTTTATTTTCAGTCGACTGGACGCGCGACGAGCTCTGAGGCCGTACAGGGTGACCGACCGAGGCTGAAAAGCGCTCTCTGAGCCGGGCGGGCGGCAATCAAATGGACACCCCTGGTGAGCCACCCGCCTCGCCCCGCCCCGCCCCGCCCCGCAGAGGAAGGCTTGCAGCCGTCTGGAACTCACTCTTTGTTATGTACGAGCAGAGAGAGTGTACACGGCGAAAACAAATAGAAATTCAAGGGAATAGCGCGGGTTGAATACAGCCCTGCTGCCGCCTGCCGGCTGACGATAAAGAAGCCGAAAGGAAGCAAGACTCCAACGGGCAAAAAAAAAAAAGGTAATTTTTTCCTTTTTATTTTTGGAAGGCTTATAGCGCTGTTGGACGACACTCTAATTATCCCTCTTCTGGCCGAACGTTTAAACGCCCTCCCCGCTCGTCCTCCCTCGTTACTCGCGTCTCTCTCTCTCTCTCTCTCTCTCTCTCTCTCTCTCTCTCTCTCTCTCTCTCTCTTCTGCTGCCATTCGCTCACTCGCCCTCGCTGCTGCCCCTGTGTCCGCTGCTCTCCCTCGCAGGCCGCGTCTCGGAGTAGTTAGGGGAGAGCGGGGTCTGGGTAGGACGGTGGTCGCGGTGTATAAGTACGTGAAGAGCCCCCTCTCCCCCTCCCGTGCCGTGGGTGCGGGGGAAACGGCGGGAAAAAAGGTGGAAAAGGAATGGAAAAAATAAGCAATCTCAGCAGCGATTCCCTTTCCCCCGGCCTCTCTCTTCACCTTGTCGCACGGCGTGAGGGGACGGCAGGGGCGGGGCGGGGCGGGGCGGGGCGGGGCGGGAACGTCTCTCCCATCCGCGTGGCATGCGAGGGGCGGGGACGGCGGTATGGGAAAAGAGAGGAAGGGGGAGGGGAGGAGGGAGGGAGTGTAAATTTATTCAGTCGAGCCGTTTATTGGCTGGGAGGGACACCTCATTTCCAACAGCTTCCTCTTCTTTCTCTTTCTTTTCATCCCTCCATTCCTCCCCTCTGGCGGTCGTCGTGTGGTCGCGCGGGGTGGGGGGCGGCATATACACTCCCCTCCCCCACTCCTACACTCCTGACAGTGCGTGGTATACACTCTCCGATTCAAATGCGCCCCCCCCCTCCCCTACCTTTACCCCGCCATCTCCTACTTTTCCCGCCACATACGGGTGACGCCGTGCCTCCCCTCTGCTGCTCCCGCCCGCATACTCAGCGCGCCCAGCCCAGCGATATCTGTGGCGCGCCGCGACGCCCGCCCGACGCCCCGCCCGCCTGCATGACGCCCGATAATTGTCTCTTTGCCGATTCCTTTATTGAGGTTCCTCCTGCTCTTCTGCCTTAGGACCACGTGACCCCCTTACCCTCCCCCGTGGCCCTTCATTTTGACCACCCTGCGACCCGCCAGGTCAGAGGGCGCCCCGCTACGCGCCGCCGCGCCACACGCCGGGCCTATCGATTTGTCTGGGCAACAGACTGCATCCCCCTCCCCTGCCCATCCCTACTCACTCCCCCGGAGGACGGGGCCGGGAGGGCGGGCGGGCAGTGTTCCCGTCCCGAATCGCACCCTCCTCCTCCAACACCGTACCTTCCCCTCCTCCCCCTCTTCCCCCGCCCCTCAATCCGCCTTAACAATCCCCCCGGCCCTAGCCGCACGACCCACTCCAACCTGGACCCCTACGGCCCTGGCGTGGCGTGCGCGCCTCCCCCACGCCTCGCCCTACCCCGCCTCCCCCGCCCCGCCCCCCCCCACCCACCCCACCCCACCTCGCCCCACCTGGCCCCCCCTCACCCCGCCTCGACCCGCTCAGTCCCTATTCGCCCCGCTGCCACACCGCACCGCAGTCCCGGCTGCCAAAAGATACCTCTCTGAAAAAGTCGCAGTCCCATGAACTGAACTATGCTGCCATCGAGGCTGCCATTCTACATATGGTGCACCTTCGCGCAGTACCTCCTTACGATCCTTTCTTACAAATACATTTTTGGCATTCAGTCCTTCATATTCGGCGCATTCAGGCCAACCGTAACGAAGAGAGTGTAAGTGATGCGCTGCGCGCAAATGACGTGATGAAGGCACTGACATCGGGAACGGAAAAGACAAACAAATCGCGCAGCCACCAGTAGAGTCGCCTGCTTGTTCGTGTTTCGGGGTGGTGTAATTAGGTCGCCACTTTAGAGCCGCCATTCATTACCCGCGGGTGGAATTGCGCCACGTCCGTTGGTTACAGTACGCAGCGCTGTTCGCGCTCCGGTCTTTGGATCTCTGCCTTTGCTCCGTGCGAACTAACGCCTCCGCGGTTAAGTTTTGCCCCGCCACCCCCAGCCGCCCCAGCCCAGCCCGTTCTCCTTACTTTGTCCAACTCCACCGCAGCCAGACGGAGCTGGAGGATGGACCAGTAATGAGAGAGGGGCGGGCCTTCCATTCAAAGACGCAGAGAGAGAGAGAGAGAGAGAGAGAGAGAGAGAGAGAGAGAGAGAGAGAGAGAGAGAGAGAGAGAGAGAGAGAGAGACAGGCGATAGGGAGCGAATGTCATTTCGCGTCCAAGTTTTCGATACTGACCTTGGCCCTGGTGCTGCGCGTGGTGCTTAAGCCCGTGTCACGCGGGGCCGGGCCGGGCAGGGCTGGGCTGGGCGTATTCGTGACCCGGGACGGAGACGCTCTCCTCTGCACCATTCAATTCGACCAGCCCGGCTCAATCGATTCGGTAGAGCGGGACTTTCTGTTCTCGAGATTGCTTAGACAACTTCCTTGTCTTGACCGAGATTGACTGTAATTTTGCCGAGATATCAGCGAATGTACTCGATATTTCTGACAAATTTTTTTTTGGATACTCGGACATATTTTAGTGTATATCGAAACCAGAATTCTATCGCCCCCATCTTCCTCTTTGCCACTCTTTCTCCCTCCAGAGGTAAGCCCGTTGCGTTCGCCGTCCCGACTCTTCGCTGGCCGGGCACAACTTTTCTCGTTGGCCGAGTCGAATGGGTGTATCAGACGGGGCGGGGCGGGGCCTACCTCTTCTTTCATTCACCCAGTGCTCTACAGTAAGTGATGTATAACAGTCTCGCACTTCATTTAACAGTGTTCAGCCCCCCCCCCCGCACTTTCCCTCTCCGTCTTTCTCCACTTGCTGGCTGAGGTACAGCACGGCCTCGCAGATCTGCCTCAATCTCGCCCCGCGACAACCATGCTGCGCTACGCTCCGCCACGCTACGCTCCGCTCGCCACGCTACACTACGCCCTGTACTGCGCCTCCCGATTCGGCTTGCGTCACGAGGAAGCGTTTGAGCATGCCTCGGGGATGAGTTGCCGTGCCCGGTCCCGCTCCCTCCTCACCCCGGTCCTTGCCCCCCCCATCCCCACGCCTCCTGCTTCCTCCCCCGTGAGGCATCCACATCCCGGAAATGGAATTCCAATATGTAAAGCAATATGCAACGTGTTCGTGTCTCCGTGGCCTCGGCCTCAGCCGGTACGGCCCGCGCCGCGCCGTCCCCATGTTGCTCTCTGTACAGTGGCAGATGGCATCGGGCGGGGCGCGTGCCGCCCAGGCCCCACCCCGCCCCGCCACACCCCACCCCACCCCACCCCGCCCCACCACACCCCACGCCACCCCACCACGCCACGCCACGCGCGAAGTTGGCTGCACTCGCCATACAGCGTGAAAATGTCTCACGCGTACTCACACTCAGCGCCCGCAGTAGTTATATAGTCCCTGGCCTTCTCATTGGTTGCCTCCAATTGAAACTATTATTATTATTATGTGCCAAAGACAGCGGTGTAGCTACTGTGAGCCCTGGCCCTGATTCCTTTGCACTGCCGATAGCTGCTGGGGTCGGCGGTGGGTGATCGAAGCTCGATTCCCCTGCCAAGTGTGCCGTTTTGTGCGTTTGCGGTGCTGGCTGGCCTGGCCCGGGCTGGCCACCCCCAAGGAGCTTCCCTTTCTCCCCTCTATATCTTTGGCCTGGAATGCGGACGCCTCCCCCCCCCCCCCCGGCCCCCCCTCTCCTCCTGCTCTACGCCCACAGAGCTCCGCCCAGTGCCTGGCCAGCCTAGCTTGGAGAGGCCGATCACCCACCTTCGTGCTGGAGCTGTTTGGTTCACGAGCTCATCCTCCAGTGCTGGAGGTACTCACCAGCGCCCCCCGTTACGTCCGTTATCATATTTTGCACTGCCGTAGATTGTTTTCAATATTGCGCATGAGTATAGTTGCCTACATGATCAGTAAAGATAGTAGGGAGCGTAACGTTCTTAAATTATAATGTAGTGAACTGAGTTTTTGGTCGGGTTTTAGAGCTCTCGTTTTGACGGTGTACTTCAACTGGGTGTCGTTGTTACGGTCCATCTAGCCGGCCGGACGCAATTTCCGACTAATCTGACTGCTGAGTGAGCGCGCTGCGCCCTCCGCTCGGTCTGCTGGCGTCCCCCTGCTGTCCGCCCGCTCCATGCGAGCCCGCCCCGCCCCGGCGCCCCACACCGGCTGTGCCCACCCTGGCCTGCAGGCCGGCGCCCCACCCGACTCCCCCACCACAGACTTTCCAGCAGGCAAAGTCGAAACTATCCGGTGGCTGGCGAGCGTCCGCGGGTCGCAGCGTTTGCCGAGTGCTGGCTGGCGCGGCCCGAGAACTCTGTTCGGGATTTTAAAATAAATTTTTACTATATTTTCCGTAAGGAAAATTTCCAGCAAGTGTGCTTTCTTGAGCTGCGGGTTCACTCTTTCCTTTTCTTTTTGATGTGGACTGGGGCCTTTCCGCCCTCCCCCGCCTCCAGGCCCCCGCCTCGCCCCGCCACCGCCACCCCCGTGGTTTCGCTGCTCCTGGAGTCGTTTGGCGGAAAATTGCCGACCAGTGCGTCCTGCCCTGCGCTGCCCGGCCCTGTCCTCCCCTGCCCCCTCCCTGGTCCCCTGGGGACTAGGACTAGGGGAGGTTCCACGACGACTGCTGTGATTGGCGAAACATAGTGCCGGGCCCGGCCCGGCGGGGCTGGCCATGCCAGGACCCTGTGCACAATTCTTCAAACTGCTCTACTGGCAAGTTGTTCGCCCTTTTTTAAAAATAAAGATATTTGTCACGTTTTAAGACAAATTCACTGTTCGCTATTAAGTGAAATATGCCGTAACTGACTGTGCAAAGTACCGTAAAGCTTTTATCAGAGCCGTGCCTGTTAAGCGGAGGGCGCAGGGCGGGGCGCGGTGGGGCGTTCTGATCTCCCCGGCATGCCGCCTGCCTAGCGCCGCTCAGCTCCAGTGGCTCGGAATGTTCACGCGTCAGAGGCTGGGCCGCCCCGGACCGGGCCGACGGGGGCGGCAGTATAGCCCGCCCCGCCCCGCCTATCGCTTTATATATTAGGAGAATGAGAATATTTCTGCCATGGTGTGGGGTGAAGCGGGGCGAGGTGGGGCGGATCTTCTGTTTGCCTTGGTGCGTGGTCGGTAGGGGCCGCTCCCCTTTGTCGTGGTTTATGGCGCGGGCTGAGCTTGCGCGACAACTTACTCGTTCTGAATCGGCAAGCAGCAGCCGCGGCTCGCTCGGCCCGCCTCCACGCCACCCCGCCCCCCTCAGCCCCGCCTCCGCCCCCGCCTCCGCCCCCGCCCCGCCCCACCCCCGCCCCGCCCCCGCCCCGCCCCGGCCACGCTTCCTATCCTGTGCGCCAAGCTGTACTCTAAATGGCTGGCAACTTTATATTTGTCTCGAGAGGCACGTATCAGAGCGAGTTCTCGAACTGTACTGGGTACTGCTGTCTTCTTGGCTTGCACCACAAGCCACTGCGGGTCGCCGAGGCCCAGGAGAACACCCGGCCACGCGCAGCCTCGCGCAGCCTCGCGCAGCCTCGCGCAGCCTCGCGCAGCCTCGCGCAGCCTCGCGCAGCCTCGCGCAGCCTCGCGCAGCCTCGCGCAGCCTCGCGCAGCCTCGCGCAGCCTCGCGCAGCCTCGCGCAGCCTCGCGCAGCCTCGCGCAGCCTCGCGCAGCCTCGCGCAGCCTCGCGCAGCCTCGCGCAGCCTCGCGCAGCCTCGCGCAGCCTCGCGCAGCCTCGCGCAGCCTCGCGCAGCCTCGCGCAGCCTCGCGCAGCCTCGCGCAGCCTCGCGCAGCCTCGCGCAGCCTCGCGCAGCCTCGCGCAGCCTCGCGCAGCCTCGCGCAGCCTCGCGCAGCCTCGCGCAGCCTCGCGCAGCCTCGCGCAGCCTCGCGCAGCCTCGCGCAGCCTCGCCGCGGCGCGGTCTGAGATGAGCAGAGAACGCTTTTATCACTGCGCGCCTCGCCCGCCCCGCCCACCGCATTAGCATGGCGCCGCTGCGTGGCGGGGCGGCCTTGGCGACCATTCCTTACCTTATTCATACGCAACGCCCATTTGCATGGCATGAGGATCGAGAGCCTTGGCCGCAACTGTAGTAGGCAGTATGGGAGAGAAAGTGCGCTCACTCTGCTTGTTAGTCTCTTTTTTTTTCCCAGCCAACAATTTTTGAGAGGGATAATTTCCCCCCCCCCTCCTCTCCTTGCTCACTCCCTCTCTCCCCTTCCACCCCCGCACGAGGATGTGAGAGAAGGAGAGAGTGAGAGAGAGAGAGAGAGAGCGAGGCGTTATTTTCTCGGAACACATGGTAGACAATCACGTCCATCATCGATTTGAGCCGCACGTTGTGTGGTGTGTGAAGGGCCGCGAGCGAAAGAGGCGTGGCAGGGCGGGGCGTGGCGGGGCGGGGCGGGGCGGGGCGGGGCGGGGCGGGGCGGCTAGCTCAGCCCCGACGACGCGATCGACCATTTGTTGCGCGCACTGAGACCGCGGCACTTTGTCAAAGTAACGGCAGCCGCCCCGCCCCACAACGCCACGCCGCGCCCCGCCCCGCCCCTCCGCCGTGCTCTGCCGTATGATGAAATTCTCATACAATGGGCGGTGGACGATGAAAATCTCATGCTCATCCGGGAAGAGCGGAGAGGGAAAAAAAGCGTCGGGGACTATTGGGCCTGGCGCGTGGGCACACGCGAGGTAGTGGCCGCGCTGGTGTTCTATGACCGTATGGCGGAGCGTCGACGCGCAAACAAAAAAAAAGGTTGCTCACTTTTTTGCGTCCGTCGTCGCGTGCGGCGAGCATTGTGTTGCGGGTGACGGCCATCCGCGTGTCACGGCCGCCGCGGGAGACTGGGAGACAAGAAAAAAGGGGATGATGACAGATGTGTTGTGCAAAAGGCAGCGAAAAGGACAAAAAAAAAACTGGAGAGAAAAAAAAATCATGGAGGAAACGGACACCGGAGACAAAAAAAATCACGTGCGCGCATACTGAAAAAAAAAAACGTTAAATCGGAGTGTGGTCACTTCGTACGCGGCTCTCCCCATAAGAGCCCATGTTATTAAAACAGTGGGTACGAAATGTAGGGTAATTTTTTAAAATTATTTTTTTGTTGATGAGGCTTGTGGAAAGGATTAGCACTGTGCTCTCTGATGAAACACCCGCTGGTTAAACGGTTCAGGTTGGCTGATCCCCCAGTAACGCCCTGCGGTGCGCCTGCACAGCACACAGCGGTGTGACGGTCGCGTCCTCGCCATCCGTCTTCATCAGGACCATCATGCTGACTGAGCCCGGCCCGGGCCGCTCCGCACCGCACCAAGGCCGGCCGGGCTGTGTTGGGATTAAGCGGCAACCCGACACGGGTTCAAATACCCGCACGCGCATTTTTGTTTTTAACCATTTTTTGTTGTTGTTAAATTCCATATAGAACTCTGTTGTTTTTCTTCCGCAAAATTAGAAGTAGGAATATTGGCTACCCACATGCTTGATCAGATATCATCATGCGCGGCCCCAGGGGGGGGCTGTCGTGGTGACGCCCTGCTCGCGGTCAGCCGAAGGTGGTGGTGGATGCCGCCCCACCTCGCCCCGCCCCGCCCCGCCCTGCCCCGCCCTGCCCCACCCTGCCCCGCCCCACCCCGCCCCGCCCTGAGGACACCACAGGCCTGGCTGGAAGCTTCCGGCCACCGCAAATCCGCGGGTGACTAACTTTGTTATGGGCCGCCACCTAGCTCAAGCTCTCCCCCCGCCCCCCCTCCGCCACCCAGGTGCCCCACTGACCGCACCCCACCTGCCAGCGGCCCCACCTGGGTGCCCGGGATCGGGCCAGAACATCGCGGTCAAGAAATGCGTTGCACGTCACTTTAAAAAACCGGAGTAAAATGCATTAAACTACCAAGGATGAGTTTCCGGACTGGCATACTTTTTTGACTTCCCTCTTACGCTCAGATATATGACCCCACTATTCATAGTGACTGATGCCTCAGGACTTTACCATAAGTATTATCACCATGTGTATGACGTTCCTCTTGACAGCACCGGCTACTCTGTCGTCCTGTCTGGCATTAAAAATGACCATGCATTGTACGTACGCCCCGTTGAACATTCCCTTCAAGCTTCATCTCACGAGCGTAATATACGTTTGCAGTGTTGGCAAAAGCAATAATCCTGTTTTGTAATTGAATGATGGCGTGCAACAAGCGTGCCCGCGCAGCTCTTGGCCCTGGCATCCGCTGCAGTCCCCCCCCCACCGCCTGCTATACCGGCCTGTGCCTGTGACGGATGGGGTTTTGGCGAGTGTCCGAGTCAGTCGCTCACGGAGCAAACTTCTCGATTAGGACGCGATCACCTTCTACAATCTTACGCTAAAATCACTTCCTTTCCTTCTGATAATAGCTGTAAGAGGAAGGGGACATGGAGCGGGATTTCATTTTGCCGTTTACTTCTTTATCAAACTTTTAGAGCTTACGGCCGCCTATTGTTACTGACGCGGAAGATTACATTTTTTTTTTAAATTCTGTGCTATCGCACCGTTCCTTTTACCGCGCTCTTGTTTTTAGAGACGAATAAAAAAGTAGGTCGGGGCGGGGCGCAGTATCTGTTTCATCCTGTCACCTATCTGACCTACCTGCCGGTACGTGTTGTGTTTTCCGGACGCCCCTGCAGCATGAATAGAGATGTTATCGCGATAACTCTTGCGTGCCGGTGCCGGGGAGCGGCGCGGCGGGGCGGGGCGGGGCGGGGAGGGGCGGGGCGGGGTGCGGGGCTTTTACTTAGCGGCCCTGGCCTGCACTCACTCACTCACTCACTCACTCACTCACTCTATTGACTGACCAGCTGGGGCGCAACACGCCATGCGCCCCGGACATGGCCTGCGTCTGCATGGCGCGTCCGGGCCAGGCCCACCCCAAAACCTGATGACTGTCATATGAAAAATGGCCCTGCCCCGCCCCGCCCCACCCCGCCCCGCCCCGCGCCTCCCCCCTTCCACTCCCTCGCGGTGGTGGCGAGAACGCGTCCCGAACCGGCAATATAAAAGTTATGACGCAAACTGCGCGCTGTCGGGAGGACACACGGAACGTTGTCATTCTGTAAGAATCTGCGTGACATGTCTGGCGGGTCATATTTTATACTTGGCGTGCAAGTAAAAGTATTCAATAATAATTCATTCAATATAGAGGATTCGAGATTGTGTTTATTTTTACTTTATTTTATTTCACGTACAGTACCTCGAAAAGCCCCTGGCCCTTCGAGATGCATCCCCTTTTTGAGTGTGGGACCAAGAGTCAAACAGAGGGAAGCAATAGGTGCAGAGAGGGGAAAAGAAAGTAGAGAGATGGAGAGGGATAGAGAGCAGGTGGGGAAGGGGGTAGGAGGGGGTTGAGAAAGTTTGGGATAAATGTGTTATGGGTCGGTCGGCCATGCCCGGGGGCTGAAAGAAGATCAGGGGGCTCAGAAAAAAGAAGTGGGAAAGGTGGGACGGGGTGGGGCTGGTGTCGGCCATATAGGATGAGCCTCATGCCGCTGCCGCTGCCCAGGAGTGCGAGTGAGATGAGCTGCTGGGGAGCGCATCGTGCGGGATGCTATCCTCTCAACCCCTACCCCGCCTCACCTCCCCCCCACCCCGCCCCACCCCGCCCCACCCCGCAACATCCCGACGCCCCCGCCGCCGATCGTATACGCTAAGCCCGTCGTTACATAATTTACGAACTGGGGATGGCAGCAGCGCGGGGCGCCCGGTCGCCCGGTCCGGTCCAGTCCGGCCAGGTAGATATTTGTTTCGGGCGAATTTATCACCCGGTCCTCTTCTCAGCCGCCCGCGCGGGCCAGATTCGCGAGAGGGAAACAGGAACAGAAACTTACATGTTAGGTTTTTCTTTTATGTACCCTTCCACTGCATTTTGTGCAAATAAGCCTTTTAGAAATTACCCTCATCTCCTCCGCCCTGCCAAACGCGTCCGAGGAAAAGGACGAAGCGGCGGTAATGGCCCGCTGCTCCGGTCTGGTCTGCTCGCCACCGTGCCCGTCACTTAAGCCTGCGCCGCGGCCACGGATAGGGCGGGGCGGGGTGCGGCGGGGCGGGGTGCGGCGGGGCGGGGCCAGGCAGGAGTGCCGGCCGCCTTTGGGCCGTTTGACCCAGCCGGTGTGCGTCACTGGTGGGGCGGGGCGGGGTGGGGTAAAATGGGGCGGGGCGGTGGTGAGCAGGCTGACTCCAGCCCGGCAGCAAGCAGACGGTGTGTTCCACTTCCCACGGCGCTTGTAAGGACGATCTCTCTCCCTCGCTCTCTGTCCTCCTCTCTCTCTCCCTCACCTTCTCCCTTCCTCCCTCACACACACGCACACACTCGCTTTGAGGATGTAGCAGTCATGCACAAACCCCCTGGTCCCTGGTCCCCTCGGGCTGCTCCCCCTCCGGCCCGGACCCTCCTGTGTGTCGGTGCGCAGGTCCTGGCACTGCAGGAGGGACGGGATGAGACGGGGCTGCACGTCACGTGACTCTCCAGGATACGCTGCGGCGTGCAACTGCAGATTTCCTTCTTCTTTTTTTTCCTTCTTTTTTTTTCTTTCACGCAGTGGTTTAGCACCTTGAGCGTCCGCGCGTGGTTATGACCAAAAGTGAGACACAGCCGCCGGAAGTGCAGAGCCTCACTTTTATTTGTAGGACGATACTTTTTTTGTTGTGAGTTGGTTCAAGGGCGTCTGTAAGCAGGCGCGATGCTGGTGCGAGGCCGCGGGGCTGGGGCTGGGGCTGGGGCTGTGGGATGGATGGCTTGGTGGGGCTTAACTACTTCTCCGCGCCGGGCCGTTCTTAAGTGGATCTTTTGTTTAGCGTTTACTGGTTAAGAGCAGCTGCTGGCTTGGGGACGCGCTCGCGCCTCGCCTCCGCTACAAAAGTCGATTAACTCTCGCGGGCGATCCGGGTGCCACGATACCCGCGCTCTTTTTATCTAAGTTTATTCCTTTTTTGTACCCATTGCACATTTTTTTCCCAGGGTACCTTCTTTGTTTTTGCAGCGTACACTTCTCGTCCTCGCCGGTATGGTGTGCGAATGACGTGGTACAAGGCATGCTCGGGGAGGTATAATTAAGGAATAAGAGGGGGGGGGGGTGCAAAAACAAGAAGCGTTGTGGGGCTTCGACGGGGAGGTTTGTAGTGAGCCGGTGCGGTGCCGTGTGTTCGCTGGGTGCGCCTGCTGCCCTCGCCCCATCAGGCTCTCTCTCTCGCTCTCTCTCTCTCTCTCTCTCTCTCTCTCTCTCTCTCTCTCTCTCGCTCGCTCTCTCTCGCTCTCTCTCCCTGTCTCTCTCGCACGCACGCTACACTGTCACGCACACGGTTGGCACGCGTGCCCCTGCCCCGCTATCCCCGGATTAATTTACATACTCTCCGTGTAGGGACGGGGTGCGTGCGCCGCAAAAGTCCGTGTGCTGGTCCGGATGGTGCGGGTCAGAGTCGGGGACTGTGGGAGGGACTGGGAGGGCTGGCTGTCGCAGTGGTTTACCTCCGGCCGTACAACGTGGTACAGCTACTGCGTACTCTGTGGTGGGCCGCGGGGCCCGCCGCAACCCGCCACGCCCCGTACCACGCCCCGCACCACCGCCCCGCCCCGCCCCGCCACCCGACTGCAGAGCCATTGTGCCTCCCACGCGACGCCATTGTGTACGCAAGGCTGCCCCCGGTAGAAAGATTTACTTCCGACCGCGAGATGCGAAGGCGGAGGCAAAGCCCGACACGGGGGGATATGGGGTATTTCTTTTTTTTTTCTTTTGGAATATTCGTCTTTTTTAATGTCCTGTCGGCGGCGGCCCGCGCTTGTACTCTTGTAACCTCATGGTGTACATAAGGTGGAGGAGGAGAGGTGAATTTGTCAAACGACCAGGAGCAGAAGCGCTCCATCACGGCATAATGGGGAAATTCCTGGTCGCCGCTCCCCCCGATGGCCCGTGTCGTGTCGAGCTCCGGGCGCATTCCTATCTACCCATCTATCCATACATTCCACATATATATTTTACTTTACGAATTCCCACCCCTATCATATTCACTTCCATCGCCCGCCTCATTGAAGCTTTTTCTTCACCTTTATTCATCTGCTAGATTCCTCGTCTGTATTTACCCTATTTCTCTCTCTCTCTCTCTCTCTCTCTCTCTCTCTCTCTCTCTCTCTCTCTCTCTCTCTCTCTCTCTCTCTCCACGCCCCGCCTCTTTCTCTGATAGTTGATGGCGAGAGGCAAAACATTCCAGGCGACGACATCCGCCAGGTATCCGAAAGGACAATGAATGAATTGGAGGAGCCAGAGGCGGGGCTCGGCGGGGCGGGGCGGGGCGGGGCGGGGCGGGGCGGGGCGGGGTGGCAGCCGTTCGGTATTCGTCTCAGGCGCTGGCCCGCCCCGCCCGCCGGCTCCTCTGTAGTGCCCCTCCCGAGCGCCCCGCCCCGCCCCGCCCTGCTCGCCCCGCCCCGCCCCGCGCCCCGCCCCGCCCTGCTCGCCCCGCCCTGCTCGCCCCCTTGGTATCCGCGACTTGTATATTCTTCTCACGAGCCCTGATGGCTCGGAGAGAGAGCGAGGGCTCTCGTCTAGCTTCATCACCGGCCCCTTCAAGGAAACGATCTGTCGGTGCCGCGTCTTTAAAAAGTCGGAGGAGGTACTCTTATTTCGAACTGATTCCGCGCTGTTATTTTCGCTGTACCTGTCCTATCGCCTGTTCGCGTGTAATTCCCGCCTCGTTGTACGGTTTTGCCTTCTTTTTGCACAAGTCAGGCTGGCGCCTCTCTGACGAGCCGCTCTGCACATGCAACTCATTTGCAATGCAAACCTGTGAGCTAGGCCCCCCCCTCCCACCCCCTCTAATCTGTCCGTCGCGTTGTCTCTGTCCCTCGCAGCCTCTTCTCCGCATTTATCTCTGTTCGCATGTTCCTCGATGATGCTTCCTTGCACTGCCCTGTTCCCACCTTGAAGAGCGACTCTCAGTCATTATAACTTGTCTGAACTAAAAGCGTCACGCTTAGTCTGGAAAGACTGAGTAAGTCGTCCTTCTCTTCCTTTCACTGTTTCTTCCTTTTGCAAAGCGTTCGCGGAGAATTTCTTCCGAAGGATTGAACGGTGTTCTCTTTATCGCGTATTTCAGTGTGGAAGAACTATTTCCGTGGTGGCGTTAAGCAGGGACCGGGAGGCTGGGCCGGGCCGGGACGGGTCGTAGTGAATGTCGATGCCGTTCGGTTTAGTGGCAGCCACACGAGCCCCCGCCCCGCCCCGCCCCACCCCACCCCACCCCACCCCACCCCACCCCGCCCGGGCCCCTCGCCCGAAACTCGCCACCTCCGCGACGGCCATTTGCGGGAGGCTTTCCGCTTTCGGCCAGGCCTCCTCTCTCTCTCTCTCTCTCTCTCTCTCTCTCTCTCTCTCTCTCTCTCTCTCTCTCTCTCTGGCCAGCTTGGCGCGGGATCAGCGGACAGACCTCGCGCACACGGCGCGCCCGGGCCGGCCCCATTGACGCAAAGCCCCCCCTGCCGTAGGACCCTCGGCGCGCGGGATCCCCCCGGCTGTTGTGTGGAGCAGCCCCGGGAGGAGGCTATGGGACTGCGTGGCGTGCGACCGGCACGAGTGGGATTTCATGCCGCTCTTAATCGATGTTGGGTGCCTGATGTTGGGCGGACTGTGAAATGTGTGTGTGTGTGTGTGCGCGTACGGTCTAAACCCCGCATTCAACGCGGTATTATTATTGTGTGGTTCAGAGGTTCTCCGCTGCTCACAACTTGCTCCCTACTCCAGCCAGACAGCCAGCTGGACAGCCAGCTTTCCCCTCTCCGCTCTCTCTCTCTCTCTCTCTCTCTCTCTCTCTCTCTCTCTCTCTCTCTCTCTCTCTCTCTCTCTCTCTGTCTCTCTCTCCACGCCGTGGCTCACAAATCACGTGCGGTCGCCGCGCTGCTGGTGGAATGAGGTGGCACTAATAACCCTACCCAACGTCAATGGGCGAGCGTCTGGTCTGCTCTGCGAACAATTGATTTAATGGCGCCGAAGTTTGTGGACGCAAATGTCTCATGTAAAATAAAATATTGGAGATGCTGCGGAACCTAAAAGAAACAGAAGTATCTCCGTATTTTTTTCTGGCATGATATTGTAGCCACAAATGAGTACTTTTTACCCTGAAAGTAATCAGAGCACTTCATGGCGACTGTGTGCAATCCAATTTTTAAATAGATCTTGATTTTTTTCTTTCGGCATTTCTATGCTTATTACCATCAGCATTATACTGAAGTTCTAAATTAAAAATCAGACGACCTCTTCTCCGCCATGGATCTGCTCCCTCTTGTGGTTATTCGCCCGCAGCCGGGTAGGGTAGGGTCGGTGTGCCCTGCAGGCAGGCAGGCCCCCCTTGCCCCCTAATTGGCAGGCGGCCGAAATCTCCGGCCTATTCATCATAGACGCGGTCCAATTGGCCCAGATCTGGTGTTGGGGGCGTAGGCCGCGGGATAGGCCCCACACTTCGTCCATCTGCGCCACCCACCGCACCCCGCCGCACCCCACCGCGCCCCACCGCGCCCCGCCGTGCCCCCGCATACATATAGGTCCTGCGTCCCGTCCCGCCCTGCAGGCGTTCAACAGGCGACAGGTGGGCGGGGGTGGGGTGGGTCCCTGCCCGGGGACGCCCGGCCCGGGGGTCGATACATGTGCACCCACACACTCCCCCAACCTCCCTCCCCCTCCTCTCTCTCCCTCTCCTCTCGTCACACGCGTCTCTTTCCCTCACACACTCGGCTAGTTCATTAGGGAAAATAACTGTCCGTCGCTCGCAGACTCAAGATGGCAGTTCTGTGGATTACAAAGGTTTTAGAAGAAAAAAAAACATACAAAAAATAAAGGCAGCGATTTCCGATTTCCAATTGCAGCTTTCTAATAATATAAAGAACTTTCTTTTCATCCATTTTCTTATTGTTTTGATATTTTTCCCAAATCCTTGTAATTCACAAAACTGTCCCCCTGACCTCTCTCTTGCTTTCACACATTTCAAATATCTACACTCCTCGCTTCCTCGCTGGCCTCCCTATCCCGGTGCAGTGCCAAGAGGAGGGGGGGGGGGCTGGGCTGGGACAGCCGAACCTAGCCAAATAATTTCCTGTCATCTTATCCCAGAAGCGAGGCGAGGCGAGGCGAGGCGGGGCGAGGCGGGGCGAGGGGCTGAAGCAGATGGCTGAGAGGGACGTGCTGGGACGGGCGAGCTGGTAGGTGGAGTGGAGTATGGTTGGACTTCCGGGCCGGGCCGGGCTGGGCCGGGGGCAGCAGGCGGTACATGGCAGGGTGAAAAGGCACGTTTACGCTCAGAGAGAGAGGAGCAAAAAGCAGAGAAAAAGGAAAGGCGCGAAAGCCCTGTCAAGTAGGGGCTGGCGCTGGCAGGGCGGGGCAGGGCAGGGCGGGGCAGGGCAGGGCGGGGCAGGGCAGGGCGGGGCAGAGCAGGGCGGGGCAGGGCAGGGCTGGGCAGGGCAGGGCGGGGTGCGCCCGCCTGCAGGGCCCGTGCCGCGCGCAGCCGCGTGCGCCGTGACGACGGTCATGCTGTCGGCCGGAGATCGATCTTAATGCAGTCCCACTCGAGTCTGATTGCGTTCCCCCGGCTGGGGCCGCGTACAGCGGACTTTGCCGCATAGCGCCGAATCGCCAAGGGATTGTAAATAAGCGGCCCTCTGCTTCCAGGAAAATTGTAATTTTCTTTATCATACCATAAGCCGCATCCCTTTTAAAAAAAAGTGTACATTAATTTGTCTAATTGCGCCCTGGCTCTGACCGAGTACCTTTTGCGTTGCAGGTCGCGCGGTGCCCGCCTCGTCACGGACAGAGCGGTGAGTCCGGCAGACGGAGCGTGACGTAACGTCCGCGCGGCCACGCCCTCCCCCGGGGTCACGACCCGCAGACCACCCCACCCCGCCCCGCCCGGTTCCGCCACGCCCCGCCCCACCGCACCACGCCCCGCCCCGCACCACTCGGTTTCCGGGAAAGGGTTGACGCGATGTGGCTGGACAATAATTCAAGCAATTTCATGGACGCAGGAAGGAGGGGCCAGCCCGGCTCGGCTCGGCTCGGCTCGGCTCGGCTCGGCTCGGCTCGGCTCGGCTCACTCGCTGCCCTGCGGCCACCCACATCTCTCCGCCCACCTTGCCCCGCGCGGACCCCGGCTGGGCAGCGGGCACGTGGCGGTGGTGGTCTGGGCGCGCACCGCGGCTTGGAAATGCGTATGGGAATGCTTTCAACACTTAGCATGCGGGGCCGGGGACTGATCTGACCGCGAGCTGCGCGGGGCGGGGCGGGGTGGGGAGGGACGGGGCGGGGCGGGCGGGCGTGGGGCGGATTGGGTGGATTGGGAGGCCAGAGTGGAGTTAACGGGGGATGTGGTTTGGCGAACATTGCGCCAGCGGATCACAGCGGAGCCGGCGCGCCAATATCCTTGTCCCTCCCCTCTCCTCTCCTCCCCTCTTCTCCCCTCTCCTCCCCCTCCTCCCCTCTCCTCCCCTCACCTCGCCTCCCCTTCCCTCCACTACACCCCTCGTCCCGCTCTGATGAGATGCATTAGCTCTCAGGCCGGATGCTAGAGGCGTCGCTACGGCGCTGGTAGTAATTAGCAAGCCAACAGATAAGGGAGAGAGACAGTGTGATGAGTGACAGAGAGAGAGAGAGAGAGAGAGAGAGAGAGAGAGAGAGAGAGAGAGAGAGAGAGAGAGAGATAGTACGACCAGGGGTGGGGGGCGGAGATGGTGGGCATTAGCCGACCATTGGTTAGAAGGTCAATCGACCAAGTGGTAGGTCCTCTTGCTTTCTCTCCCACGGCACCCTCAGTCCCTCCCTTGCACTTCTCTCTCTCGCTCCCTATAATGTCTCTCTCACTCTTTTCATCTCTCTCTGACGGTCAACCTGTCGCCACCCTGTGACAGTAAGCCTGTCGTCCTCGGCCCGTTAGACCTGCCCTCTGCGAAACTCGTCGGAGAGACCGAGAATAATTAAAACGGAGACGAGGAAAACGCGGCGTGGCTCTGAAAAGTTTCTTCATTTTAATCAGCCGGATTACGGTCTGGGATTTGCAGAAGCGCTCCAAGCTGACTGTGTGTGAGTGAGTGTATGTGTTTGCTTGTTTGTTTGTTAGTGTGTGTGTGTGTGTGTGTGTGAGTGTTTCCTGTGTCCCCCCTGAACATCCAGCAGCCAGCGCGTGCGAATGCTACTTTTGCTTTACTTTGGTAAAAGTTACCCAGGCGCTTCGCTCTCATTATTAAAATATCCCGATAACTTTATTTATGATATTAACGAACTGTGTTCTTCAATGTATGATGAGCACGAAAAGTTGTCCCAGTGAACAGCGCGCCCCTGACCGCTTTTGTTTGAAGTGTGCAGCACGCGGTCGCTGTGCTTTTCCCCGCTGTCACATTGTCTCGCCCGCTGTGCCCGTATGGGCTCATAACATTTCAATGGTCCGACAGCCCCCTGCGGGGCCCCCGGGGGGCACCGCCGGTGTGAGCCAGCCGAGACAGGGGACCCATTCGGGGGAATCTATCGGGTTTTTTTCTTGGACTAGCAGCCGCGCCGGGCCCGTCAAATGCACCACGAATAATTACGATAATAATAATAAAAGAAAAGGGATGCACTTTTGGAAAATAAAGAGAGAAAAAAGAGTTACGCTCCATAGCCAGCTCGGCCCGGCCAGCCGCGCCAGTCCAATAACGCATGATGCGTCAGCGCAGCCTGCGGCACCGCGCGGCACCAGAAGAATAAATGAGAGAGAGTGAGAGAGACATTGAGAGAGAGAAAGAGAGAGAGAGAGAGAGAGAGAGAGAGAGGGGGGGGGGGCAGGGCGGGGGAGGGGCCAGCGCGGTGCCGGATGTGAGAGTGAGTGAGAGGGCACTTGGCGTGATCGATGGGTCTGTCATTCGTAGCATCACAGCATGTCGCGCTGTGAGTTGATGGGTGCTCAGTGCTCACCTCTCTCTCTCTCTCTCTCTCTCTCTCTCTCTCTCTCTCTCTCTCTCTCTCTCTCTCGCTCTCTCCCGCTGCCCTCTTCGGTAATCATACGGTCACTTACACTGGCGCGCCGGCCCCGGCAGCGCGACGGGCCGGCCGACCGCCAAATGGCGCTCCCATCCGGAAAACAGCAGCCGAGAGGCTCAGCTCAGCCCTACGAGTGGAGGGGGCGTACTTAAATGGGGGTCGCTCGTGACTGCCGCGGCAGCGACGCCCGCATTTAATACTCCCCCTGCAACACTTTCACCGCACTTTAAATGCCATTACCCTCCTTAATCCTTATGTTTATTTTGTAGCTTCCGTAAGGAGCTTCTTACTCGGTCCATCACCTTAAGTATTTCAAGAGAGGAACGTGCCTTTAGAAAGCTCTCCCCACATTTTAAAAAATATTCTAAATGTACGAGGGTTTACGGGCCGTGCGCGGGGGAAGAACAGAAAGGGTGTCGGGGGGTAGATGGGGGTTAATGAGGCCTTTAAACAAGCAGCTGGGCGTGCAGAGGGGTTGGAGGTGGAGGCGATTAGGAGAAAAGATGGAAAAGGCCGAGGTGCAACAGTTGGTAGCGCCGGCCGGAGTGGTACTTCCCGTCCCGGCCGCCGGCCTCGCCATTCACGAGGACAAACAGGCCGCGAGGACCGCCTCGGGCGGCATGAGGGAGACAGGGGGGGGGGGGGGAGGATTCTCAAAGGGCTTGCGCAGATGGAAGGAAAAGTAACTCAGTGGTGCGGATATTTCTTGCAGTGCTGTTGGAGCTTTGTGCTGAGAAGGGGCCCAGCCCAGCCCAGCCCAGACCAGACCAGGCGGGGCCCATAGCCGGGATCAGACACACGATCAGAACATCAGCCATCTCACCTCCTTTCTATTTGCTCCTTGGCTCTCCCTTTTTCGTCCCTTTCCTTTCCTGTATTTTTTTATTTTTATTCTCTCCTGCGTCCCTTTTGAAATCTCCCTCCCGTCCTTATAGGGCACCCCACACCGTCCTTCCGGCCCCGTCCTTCTCCTCGTCCTCTTGGTCCTCCTTCTCTAACCCCCCTCCCGGGCGAGCAGGAGCTGCATGCTTGTTCCTTTGATATTGGAACTCTCTCTGCGCCTCATGAAGACTGTGATGAGCCAATCACAGCCAGCCTGGCACAGACCAGACCAGACCCACCCGGGGCGAGGGTCTGCTTGCGTTTGCACAGCTGGGGCTGCAGCGGCTGCAGTGGCTGCTGCATCTGTCTCTGGCCGCGGGCGCTGGCGGGAGAGAGAGAGAGAGAGAGAGAGAGAGGAGAAACGGCAGCCTCCTCCACCCGACTGCCGGTCGATGCTTGTCTTTTTGCGGTGCCGGTCCCGCCCCGCCCTGCCCCGCCACGCCCCGCCCCGCCCTGCCCCGCCACACCCCGGGCCCCCGCGGCCACAGTGGCACGGCGGCGGGCGGCTAGCTTTGCAGAGCAGACTGTTGGACAAAGATGCTCCTGTGCGCTTCTGTGCCTTTTATATGTGAGAGGATGAACGGACCAGACAGCGATAAGGACGCGATTCCCTTCCTTAGAGAGATAATATTTCCTTTCTCCTTTCGGATATTACGACTTTTGCGCTTCGTTCTTATTTACCTGTCTCTGACGCCATTATTGCAGGCGTTCTGTTACTAGTGTGAAGTCTAGCTTCCTCATGCGAAATAGACTTTATCGTTTTAACATAGTTTGTAAAAAAGAGCCGATGCAAAACTGTTCACAAAGCTCCACAAACGGAATGCGGTGTATATGAAATGTATGTGCGTGCATGCGTGCGTGCGTCAGGTGGACGTAGTGAGACACCAGCTGGTGGCGTGGCGCGGGTGCGGCGTTCCTTTTGTGCCGGTCGGGGCGCCGCGCCCCCGCCGCCGCCGCGCGGTATGCGCACCGCGAAAATGTTGCTGCTCCGAGATGAATCGATAGTAGCTGACCCATGGAGGGCAGCCCGCTCGAGCCCGCTCGCCTGGCCCGGCCCGGCACCGGGCGGGCGGGGGCGGAGCCCGGGGCTGGGAAGCCGACGGAACGAGACGAGAGGGCCACTCGCAGTCGCGTCCGCGTCCCGTCATTGCCCTTACCGACCTGACTCCAGGTCAGCTGCCAGCTGTTGTGTTTCACGAAGCTCACGAGAGGTGCAGCTGGCGGCAGAAAAAACGACGAAGAGAATACGGCGTCTAGTCTGTATGTTTGTAACACGTCCCATGCGCAGAGCGAGCACGGAGCGCCTGCGGGGTAGGCAGTCCCGCTGGACACGGGGGAGCCGCGGGCTTGCCTACGCGCCCGTACGCAGGCGGGCCGCAGGCAGGGGCGGGGTAGGCCGTGCCGCACGACACTTGCGCCATGCGGTGCGGCCTACCCACGACTTCGCAGGCGCTATGAGCCCTAACCTTTCTGCGTCAAACGCCCCGGCATCTACTTTTCAGTTAATTTCACGCACAGGAAAATCAATTTATAACTTCAAAATTAGTATTTTATTAATGTAATGGTTGCGAACTTAAACTTATTTTGTGGAGGTACTCGGATTACCACACGAGATTCATTGCCCTTATATTCAGTAACACTTTACGAATCGCTAGTATCCAGTAACTTTTTGAATCGCTAGCATTTATGACAGTGTATCCCCTCTCCGACCCCCTCGCTGCTAGAGCGGCACTCATCAAAAATCTTAACGCGCGGCGGTGGTGCTATCTCAAACTCTCAGCAGCTAATCCGGGTCGGGGCTGGCTTTATCTCGTGACGAGCAGGTCGGGATGAGGAGGGGGGGGGGGTGCCGGCAGGTGCCAGGCGAGAGGGAAACTTACCGCCCCCTGCCTTCCCTCTCCTGCTTCCCATTTTCACACTCATGTGAGTGTCAATGGAGTGCCATCCCAATTAGCTCTCGTGTCATCGAAGGCCATTCACGTGATGCCTCGGCTAATCCTCCCTTGTGCACTTTGACATTGGGGCGTGCCATCAAGCTGTCAATCGGTGATAAAACAGGCAGTGATACGCCACCCCAATACTTTAATTAAACGTTATTCTTTCTTTGTCCACTCAGAGTTTTCGCTACTTTTCTCAACCAAAGTAAGGGTGTGGATTTTCAATACGCCTGCCCCTATCCCGCTATAGAGCGGCTACCGTGCACCTTCCTCCTCTGACTCGCCTTATACTCCTCCCCCCTATGCCTTGGGTTGTCACCCCCAGCACGGCTCGCTGCCGGGAAGTCTGTCGTAAATTGTCATGTGACGTGTTTGACGTCTGGGCGTGGCGTAGCGCGGCGGCAGGGTGTAGCTTCTTGGCGTTTTGGCCGTCGAGGCCAGTGAGCCGGGGTGGGGCCGAGGCGTTGCCAGTGAGGGCAGGGGATTGGTGTAGGGGGGGGGGGATGTTGACGTCGATGAATTATTTATCCCTGCGCGTTATAGGGAGTGTGAGTGAGAAGCGGCCTGGGCGACAGCGGGAGAGCGAGAGAGAAGGCCCAGGAAAAAGATGAAAATCGAGGAAATCTTCTTTCCTTTGTGGCCGCGCTCGTTACTAAATATGAGAGATGTATCCATTGTGGCCGTAATAAAAAAGAGCGGTCTGCATGAAATCGTTAGCAGCCCCGTCTGTATCCTAATTGCACCGAGTTTTTCAAGTGATGTTCCTGTGGTCGGGGCGCAACGGAATGCTCGGAACAGGTTCCAAAACGTTGCTCGGTGTATTTCAGCCGCAATTATGGTATCGTTGATTCACGGTTCTGTGCCCGCGCCCATTCAAAACTCGCGCGCGTTTTAAATCCAAGTCAGTCTTCCCCTGTTGGAATATACATTGATATACATAGATATAGACACACCGCGGCGGGAGCGGAGAGAGGCGCAGCGCAGTCCCCTTAGCGGCTTTATTGTGGCAGTGTCACCGTAGTCAAACTTTAAAAGCAGCGCTCCCCGTCGCTTCTCTCAGTCCCCCGGGAGGGCGGCGAGGCGAGGCGGGCCCCTGTAGAGCCGCGCCGGGCCGGGCCGGGCTGGGCTGGGCCGGCGGGGCCGTATTGAATGGCGCCGCTCAGAGCGGACCGGCCGCGCCCCGCAGCAGCGCCCCGCGGCGCCGCCCCTGCCCGGGCTGTTGTCCCCCAGCAGGCTGGCCGAGCGCGACCACCCGGGATGGGTCGTAGACGAGGAGGGGTCCGGACAAGGTGAACAGGAACCTAGCAGAGCAGTGTACGTAATAAACCTTTTACAATGTTGTTTTCTGGGTAATAGACAAGTCTTCTGTTTTTATGGTCGCCATAGTGGAAGCAAACGAAAGAAAAAAATCCATAAGGCTACTATCGTGCTAAAAAAAAAAAAAAAGTTTCACTTATCACTGTGAGAAATGTTTGTAAGAGTTACGGCAAAATTTTCCATGAGAAATATCGTAAAGTTACGATATCACAGTGTAAAATTTAAAAATTATGAAGAACACTTGGAATCGATCTAAAATTCTTAAACGAGCACAAATACGCTCTCGTAAATTTACGATTTCGATCGTAAATCACAAATCACTAATTACGAAAAAAAGCCGTAAATTTACAAAGCTATCTTTTTACATTGATTGAAACAGCTACAAAAGTGTGTGTGGCTGCGCTCTCACTCACTCAGGCCTCGCTGTCGCTCTCCCTGAAGAAGGTCGGCGCGCTGGTGGCGCGCTGCTGCGCGGCGTGCTCCTGCTCCTGCTCGCGCTCCTGGTCCGCCCGGGTCCAGGCGGCCTGCAGCGGCAGGCGGTACTCGGGCGGCAGCGTGTTGATGCGCGCGAACATCTCGGCGCAGCGGCTGCGCAGCGCCTCGTCCGCCATGAGGCGCAGGATGCGCTTCTGCGGCGACACGGCCTGCGGCTGCTCGTCGTACAGGGCGCCGGCGCCCGCGCCACCGCCAGCACCACCCGGCCCGGGCGCACGCTCCAGCGAGTTGGCGATCTGAACAAAAGGAACACTTTCTTGAGTGTTTTTTTAAGGGGTGGGCGTACACTTCTGCTTTTTTCGACTACCCAGCACTTGTGCTCTGCCCAGACAACCACGAATACCTTTCCGTGTAATACCGTAAAAAACATCTTTGTAAATTTACTTTTTTTTCGTAATTTATGATTTACAAACGGTGTGGTAACTTTACGATCAAAATCGTAAATACACCCAGAAAAATCCTATCTTGTTCCAAGTTCATTATGTACTTGAGTTTGCCTAAGAACATTTTTTACTTGGATTGAGGAAAAATTTATCTTACAATAATGACATTAAACTTGAGGCACCTAATCCAATGCTAAAAGGATCTTGGAACTAGTATGAAGTCACCTTGATCAAAGTAAAAAAATGCTCTTAGGCAGTACAATTTTCTTGTTCGAAGATAAGATTTTTCTGGGTGTATACGAGAGCCTATTTGTGCTCGTTTAAGAATCACAAGCCGATACCAAGTGTTCTATAATTTTGTAATTTTACATTGTGGCATCGTAACTTTGTGATATTTCTCATGGGAAATTTTCCCGTAGCTCTTGCAAACATTTCTCACAGTGAAAGCTGTACATGAGGTTCAAGGACAACCCAAGCGAAGGCCTCGCGCGGTAGCGATGCTGTAGCTGTGGCTAGTTTGAGAGCTCACCGCGTGCAGTATCTCCAGCAGGCACTCGTCCTCGAGGGGCTCGGCCAGCTCGATGGCCTCGCGGATGGAGGTCTTGGCCTCGAGGATGACCTTGAGGTGCAGCTCGGCCTTGCACAGCTCGATGGCGGACACGACGCACCAGACGTTGTGGCCGGCCTCGCGCGCCATGGCCAGCGCCTTGCGGGAGTGGCTGAGGCTGTCGCTCCAGCGGTGCAGCTTGCTGTTGCAGTGCGCCATCTCGAACGTGATGCACAGCCGCTCCAGGCGGGACCGGGCGCGCTTGAGGCGGCGCTCGCACAGGCGCAGCGAGCCGCTGCGGGGCACACAGACACCGATATCAGCGCTCCGGAAGCTTGTCTAAGGGTCAACACTGTTTGACCAAGTGTTCAACCGCTCAACACTTGAATGTGTCTTAGCACGTGCCAGTGCGCAATCGGCAATCGTGCAATTTCACGTGTCAAACTCGCCAGTGGTACACTTCCAAGTGTTTAACTCGACAGTTTTGTGCACTTGCAAGTGTTCAACAAGGATAGTGCTGCACGGGGAAGTTGAACACCTGCATGTGCACAACTGTTGAGTTGAACACTTACAAGTCTAAAACTGGCGCGTTTGACACTTCCAATTGCACAACCGCTGAGTTGCACACTTGCGCGTGCTAGGCTGGAAGTTGCACACATATAAGTGTTCAGTTGAACACATGGTTTAAGAGTGAAGCCAGCGCGCGCGTCGCTCACGCGTAGTCGAAGAAGGGCATGGTGGAGCCCTTCATGGCGAGGTCGCTCCTCTCGTCCGTCTGCATGATGGTGTTGACGTGGTCGCGCAGGTGGCGCGCGCGCGCCTCGGGCCCGGCCGGCACGGCGTCGGGCAGGACGAACTGCAGGTAGGCGATGCCGATCAGGTGGTACAGCATGGCCAGGTAGTCGCTCTTGTCCGGCAGCACGCGGTTCGGCGTCGAGTCGAAGAAGTCGCGGGCCGCGCGCAGCGCCTGCCATGCCGCCCACGGGGGTTGTAAGGATTGCACTTTTTCTTCTTTTTTTTTTTCGGACATCGATAGCAAGGTTGCCGACCTGCGTGAAGAGGCGGGGGTCGCCCGTGGAGCGCATGCTGAACACGCGCAGCACGGCGCGGGCCGCCTGCTCGCGGGCCATCTCCCGCCGCCGCTCCAGGTCCTCCGCGCGGCGCACGCGCAGCTCCGGCGACACGCGCACGGCCGTGCGGTGCTCCACGGCGTACAGCGGGCACTCCACCATCATGTGGTCCTGGGGGACGCGGAGCGCGGGGCGGGGCGCGGTCAATGAAATGACAGCCACCACAACTTTTCCGACACGACTCGCAGGCCCGCGAATGTAAATGCCAAAACTTTCAGGGCTCCAAGTTTTCTCCATCAGTTTCTGCTAACTATAATCGCGCAAAAGAGGCGAATTTCCGACAAACCAGCAGGCAAATTGGGTTACAAATTTGGTATCGCAGAGTTTGTCACAGTGGAGAATTTTTTTTTCAAACGCAGCGATGTATGAACGGGATCGTGTGTTTGATCGTCGGGGAGGGAGGGACCCCTCTTAGAGTCTGGGGGGTCGGAGCGGGGGCGCGTGACGGCGTGCTCGTTAGCGTCAGACCGGGGAGGGAGGGGGGGGGCGAGGGGTGTGAAGAGAGGGGAGGGGTCACGCCGTGGCGTCCCAGGAATGGCGTGCAGAACACGCCGCCTACGTGTCCGCTATTCGGGTACCCGAATTCTCACCACGCTTCCTCCTCCACCTCCTCCCCTCTCCGCCCACATCGCCCGGCGGTTAACCCTAGCAGTCCGTCGTCTCGCCCCGCCGCCGCCACCCGCCCCCTCCGCATTTGCCTGCCGCCGCCGGGGCTTCTTGGGAATGGCTGGATTCCAGCCGGCCTGCCCCCCCCCCGCCTACCTTACCCCTTCACGCCTGTCCCCCAGCCCGTGCCGTGACCCTACGGCCCCCCTCTGCTACCTCCACTCTCCCTACGCAAATTCCTTTGGCAGTTTTGCCCCTAACGTCCTTCCTTCTACCCGGCCGCGGCCAGCCATACCCCTTCCCTCTCCTATCCTCCGCCGCAGGGAATTCGATGTCGTCGAGGTCGTGAGGTTGGCATACCGGAGACCTCCCCGTATTCTGCCCTGTTCTGCCCCCCTGCCGCCCCCGTCTCTCCACATCTCTACATGTACCCTTCACCCTCCTTCGATCTCCCTCGTGGCTTGTACTTTAGTTTTTCCTCCCTCTTTTGTACATTGGCCCGGCGGCGCTCGGCTGCTACGGTAACTCCTTCATACATTATTTGGTCATGTGCCTGGCAGGCACGCGGGGCGCAGGGAGAGTGAGTCAGCATGAGAGAGAGAGAGGGGGGAGAGAGAGAGAGACAGAGAGGAGTAAAAAAATCTGTTCTGTTCTTCTCCGCGTCGTAAATGCGTAATGCCCGCGAAGGCCTGGCTACCGCGTCCGGCCGTGGTCGCAGTTACGTGCTGGTCGGGCAATAACTTTTTTGTTTTGTTTCGGAGCCACCGCGCGCCAGCGCTCCGCACCCGACTATCCACTCCTGGGGTTATGGTGGCGGTTTTCTATTGCATTTCCGTGACGGAAAGTACACGGCTGGTCCGGTCCCCTGTAGGCTCGCCCTACACACTAGATTTCTAGCGAAAGTACAGATTCGTAATGCAAGCCTATGTCGCCGTTGCAAGGCATGAATTTTTCTGAATTTTTGTGAATGTTATTGAAATGTTTGCAATTTTGGCTTTCATTTTCCTGATTTTTCTAATTTTTTTCGGAATTTTCCTGAATGTTTCTGAATTTTCCTGAATTTTCCTGAATGTTTCTGAATTTTCCTGAATTTTTCTGAATTATTCTGAATTTTTCTGAACTTTTCTGAACTACGAGGTGTACAAAAATTTTAGATTTGTTGTTTCCCTCTCGGTAGAGGTACTCCTGGACTCACCACGCGCTTGAGCACGTCGCCGTCGACGATGTTGACGTGGCGCCGGATCCACGACTCGCTGCTGCGGTTGGCGGACGGCAGGGCGGGGTGCTCGGCCAGGCCGTCGATGAACTTGACGTCGGAGGCGAGCGCGCCCAGGTACACGCGCGCGCGGTGGAGCCGGCGCTGCCGCAGGAACTCGCGGTAGCGCTGCTCGCGGCACAGCTGCGCACGGCGTCAGCGCGCGGGCAGAGCTTCAGGCACTAGCGCTCCCAAAACCATTACTGTTACAACCGTGAAGGCATTTTCCAGCCTTACATAAAATAGCGAGTAGTCTTATTTGAGACTGGCTTTAAAAAGAAAACCTTTGAATATTCATGTTACTCATGGCGCCGCGCTGCATCCCCTGGTGCACAGTGTACCCCCAGGCCTCGAGCCCCCTTGCTGTGCGTTTCTCACGGTGACTAGGGGCCGGGCGGGGCCGGGCTGGGCCGGGGCGCCCTTGACGTCACTGCAGTGCCTGTGTCTCGCGGCTCAGCCTCCCCCCCCCCCTCTCCCTCCCTCACCTCCGCCTTGTTCTTAGCCCTGGGCCTCTGCTTCCTGGGCGGCGCGATCTCGTCCTCGGGCTCGGGCCGCAGGCTGTCGAGGAGCTCGGGCTGCTCCAGGATCCACTCCATCAGGTCGGCCGCGGCCGGGCCCAGGCACTGGTCCAGGGTGGCGACGCTCTGGCGCGGCGAGGCGTGTCCCGCAACGTTTCAAAAAAAGAGAAAAAAAACACGCCTCGAGTTCAAATTTGAAGCTGGCGAAACGCGAATCCTGGGCGTTATGCGTGTGCCGCACTGTAAAATTTTAAGTCGTCACATTACGACTAAGCCAGTGCTAAATTTTACTTCGTCACATGGCAAATGTTTCATCACAGCGTGACGATAGATTCATGGCATGTGGCGAAAGGTTCATGTCAAGTGGCGAAATGTATGTCATGTGACGACTGTTTCATCTCACAGCTCTCGTGACGAAATATTCGTAGCAATATTTTTCGTCACATGACAGTGCGGGGCGTCCTTCATACCGTGAAGTACATGTCGGTGAAGTAGGGCGAGTGCCGGGGCGGGTCGATGCCCCGCGCCGCCAGCAGCGCCGCCCGCTCGAACCTGCCGTCCTGCCACAGGGCCTCGACCTGCGTGCGGCGCGCGCTCCGCGGCACGGCCCGCCCCTGCGCGCCCAGGGCCTCCTCCAGCTGACCCAGGCACAGCACGAGATGCGTTACTCACGGCTGTCAGTTTGCCTCAGGGCTAGATGTTTTCTAAAACGTCCGTCTCACTGTGAGAAATATTTGTAAGAGTTACGGGAAAATTTTCCATGAGAAATGTCGTAAAGTTGCGATATCATATTGTAAAATTACAGAATTTTAAGGACACTTGGTATCGACTTGTAATTCTTAAACGAGCACAAATAGGCGCTCGTAAATTTACGATTTCGATCGTAAAGTTACAACACCGTTTGTAAATCACAAATTACGAAACAAAGTCGTAAACTTACAGATATATTTTTCAAAGTGCTATAACGAAAATGAATGCTACATGGTTCGGTCTGGAGCCGCGCACCTTTTCAATCTCCTCCAGAGCCTCGTTGAAGTAGGCGAGCTTGACGAGGGTGGCCGCGCGGTGCTCGAGCGGCGCCGTGCTCTCGGGGTCCAGCTCCACCGCCACGTCGTACAGGCGCATGGCTGCGGGGCGGGGCGGGGCGGGCGGGGCCGTTAGCCGGCGTGCCGTGTTGTTTCAGTAGGACAAGTCACGACGAAATTGTACGCCAAATTTTATGTGTGTGCCGTTCAAATTAGTTCACCAGTAAGACTTATACTGTGGATATGATAGTTTACGAAAACATGGGGTGTTATTTAAATCAAGTTTATGTTCGAATGTAAATTTTAGTCCGCATGACTTTAATCTGTCATTGTGCACCATGATAATATCTTCTTTGCCCAACTTTTCCAGAATAGTTTTAGAAAGTTTGCCTTGGACTAATTAAGTTTCAGGATTTTTTTCCGTTACAGCCATAGTGTCTTGATCTTAAAAAGTTGATATTTGTTTTGATAATTTCGACGGCGAAAGCCGAACCGGCTTGCCTCTCTTGTAGTTGCTGAGGCGGTGCAACTTGCGGCCCTCGTCCAGGAGCACGCTGACGGCGTTGAGGACATTTTCGTCGCTCAGGTTCAGCCGGCGCTGCTTCTTGTCGGGCATCGTGTCACGTGACCTGTGTGTGTGTGAGCGTGTGCGAGCGTGTGTGTGTGTGTGCGAGTGAGAGGGTGGCACCACTGTGGCGAGAGCTGCGGTGGTTGCCTAGTCATGCGCGGGCCGGCCGCAGGTCCGATTGTTGTGCAACAAGTGGCACGTATCAAGGGCCCCGCCCCGCCCCGCCCCGCCCCACCCCACCCCGCCCCACCCCGCCCCACTCCAGCACCTGGCCCCGAAGCGCCAGTCACACCACAGGGCCCCAGGGGGATAATGCTGAACTGTGGCTAGTCGGGTAGTCGGGGACGGACAGGCAGATAGATAGACCGACAAGCGGGCAGACGCACGGACTCTGACCTGCCGCTGAGATGGAAATCAAGTACACTGGCAGTCGGATCCCCGCCCCACGCCACCCCACCCCACCCCACCCCACCCCAGCGCCTCCGGGAAGGGATCAGCCTGTCAGAAAGGCGCACTTCTCCCCTGACGACAAAGTGGATCCCCTTTCCAGAGCGATTAGGGGATTATTCTTTATTTTTGAAAATTGAGATTATGTCGTCTTCTTACGGGGCGGGGCGGGCAAAAGACACCGAGGCTTTCTCATCAGCGTTTGCTGCAGCCCAAACGCTCCCCTTTGGGAGGGAGAGGGGGGCCTCCAGACGACGGAGGACGCGCAGAGGGTGGTTTACCACGGCCAACGTGCGCAGCGCAGACCGACTCTGAGGGACGAAATTCAACACGTCTCACTTTTTACCTTTTTTTCCCCATTCCCTTCTTGTCAAGCTCGTTACAACTTTCCTCAAGACTCTTCGCAGGCGCCGCGCTTAGGGTGGGGTAAGAAGTCAAAAAGCAAGCGCGTGCTACAGAGAGAGAGAGAGAGAGAGAGAGAGAGAGAGAGAGAGAGAGAGAGAGAGAGAGAGAGAGAGGGGGAATGGGAGAGCCTAATTGGGCTGAGAGTGGTGGTGGTGTTAATTACCGGACAGAAGAGAGCGCCTCCCCTCTTCCCGCGCTCTGGCGCTGCCGGCTCACGTGTGATGTATCTCTAATAGATCAGGTGGGGGATGTGGATGTGGCTAACGCCCCGCCCCCGCCCCGCCCCCGCCCCGCCCCCGCCCCGCCCCCGCCCTGCCCCGCCCCGCCCCCGCCCCGCCACGCCTCTTCTCGCATCATAACCGGCCGACTTCCACCCGTCTAATATTTAACACCCTTCACCGGACGCGCTCACCTCACCTCGCCTCGCCTGGGCAGCTGGGCTTGGCACTTCGGCACGGGCTACGGATCGGAGTGGCTCGCAAGCGCTACAGATCACAACCGCTACAGGTCACAAGCGCTACAGCTCGCTAACGCTACGGGGTCGCAAGCGCTACGAGTCACAAGCGCTACAGCTCGGTAGCGCTACGGGTCACAAACGCAGCGAGAATCCGCGCGTTAGGCGGAGCCGAGCCGAGCCGAGCTTAACCTGTGAAATTACGCGCGTGAACATGGAAATTTTGCGACAGTAAACCTCCCGAAGCGAGTTGCGGTTCCCGCCAGGCACAGGGCTTTACCCCCCGTGGCAGCCAACTACTTCGGTACCTTATGGAACCGGTGCTTTGACTGCGATCCTGTCGCAGTTCGACAGATTTGATTCCCGTACTGCCAGATTTAGTCGTACGGTGGTTAACCGAACTGTTCCTGTCCCCAGAGCATGGAATAGCTATTTTGGAGCCAGATTCTGGGACTTATGACCCCGACCGACCACCAGTCGGGCATGGGGACGGAACTTCCTGGCAACCCGCTGTCGCTACCAGTGAAGAACCTACCGGGGTTTGAACCATTCATGTGCCGAGTCTCACAGACACCCACGGCTTTCGCGGCACCACTAGACCACTAGACCGTCGGCTATTCCACGAGGGAGCTCGGTTGAAATGGGGGGCTTGAATTCCACTCTCCAAATTGTTGTCCTCAGAAAAATTAAATTTCTTGGTAAGATTCGAACCTCTGTCCTGCGACTCTCAGCGCGGACACTATACCGGCACGGCTACGACGCCACGGTACCAGTCACCGGACCACTAGGAGTCATGCTGCGCGAGAAGCCACAGTCACCGAAGAAACGAACCCGGTGTCATGAGTGCGCCTTCTCTCCGGCCAGTGCTGAGCCGGCCGCGTAGCGTCATTGGTATCGACGCTGCTTATTGCACAAGGTGGGCAGTGGTTCAAATACCACGTATTTTTTTTTTTTTTTTTTGTTTCTTGTTAATTTTTTTTTGTTTGGACCAAGTGCTCTTTCCAGTGCCTTTTTTGCAGTTGCCTAAGTCACAAGGACAGTATAGCTGGAAAGAGCACTTGGTCCGAACAAAAAAAAAATAAAAAAAAAATTAACAAGCAAAAAACAATACGCGGTGTTTGAACCTCTGCCCACCTAGTGCAATAAGCAGCGTCGATACCAATGACGCTGCGCGGCCGGCCCAGCACTGGCCGTTTCTTCGGTGACTGTGGCTTCTCGCGCAGCATGACTCCTAGTGGTCCGGCATCTGGTACCGTGGCGTCGTAGCCGTGCCGGTATAGTGTCCGCGCTGAGAGTCGCAGGACAGAGGTTCGAATCTTACCAAGAAATTTAATTTTTCTGAGGACAACAATTTGGAGAGTGGAATTCAAGCCCCCCATTTCAACCGGGCTCCCTCGTGGAATAGCCGACGGTCTAGTGGTCTAGTGGTGCCGCGAAAGCCGTGGGGTGTCTGTGAGACTCGGCACATGGGGCCTGGTTCAAACCCAGGTAGGTTCTTCACTGGTAGCGACAGCGGGTTGCCAGGAAGTTCCAGTCCCATGCCCACGACTGGTGGTCGGTCGTGGGGTCATAAGTCCTAGAATCTGGCTCCAAAATAGCTATTCCATGCCCTGGGGACAGGGCAGTTCGGTTAACCACCGTACGACTAAATCTGGCAGTACGGGGATCAAATCTGTCGAATTGCGCGACAGGATCGCAGTCACAAAAGCACCGGTTCCCATAAGAACACCGAAGTAGTTGGCTGCCACGGGGGGTAAAAGCCCTGTGCCTGGCGGGAACCGCAACCTCCTTCGGGAGGTTTACTGTCGCAAAAATTTTCCATGTTTTCACGCCACGTGCGTAATTTTTCAAGGTTAAGCTAGGCTCGGCTCGGCTCCGCCTAACGCGCGGATTCTCGCTGTAGCGCTTGTGACCCGTAGCGCTAGCGAGCCCTAGCGCTACCGAGCTGTAGCGCTTGCGACCCGTAGCGTTAGCGAGCTGTAGCGCTTGTGACCTGTAGCGGTTGTGATCTGTAGCGCTTGTGACCTACGTCCATACGGACCACAGAGGGCCGCTCAGTGAAACGTCATGCTGCTTCGCGTTTAAGACTTCGGGATACAAAAACTGAAGTTTCGTGTGAACTAACCCATATTTCAGAGTAATAAAATTCAGAGCTTTGCGTATCTCTCTATCGTTCCGCGATATCGCAGTGTGTGTTTGTTCTGCACGAGATGAAATATATTAATATAGCCTTATTGTTTGATTGCAGTCCTGATCTGATGAGGCTGGGGGAGCAGCGCCGCGGCAGAGAGACACCGGCCGGCTGCTGAATATGAAAAGGTGAGCACAGGCGATGGGAGTCTGCGACGGTCTTCAGCGGCGGCCTTCAGCGACGGCCTTCAGCGACGGCCTTCAGCGGCGGCCGGGGCAGTAATATTTGCCGGCACCAGGACCAGCACCAGGGCGAGCAGCAGGCGGGCGGCGCGCGGCGCGTCGAGGCGTCGGAACGCGCTCGGGTCGCATATCAATATTTTAGGCCGAGCACAGCACAGCACACAGCGCACTACGAGCCCCTCCGCCACCATCCGCGCCCCTCGTCTGCAAGCACACACATACGGTGTTTAAAAAAAACAGGTTGGGAGGGGGGGGGGGCTCGAACCACCGACCTACCGCCCCACTAGCATAGTCCCTCCGGGCTCACTATGTGTACGGTACAAGGAGAGGTTGCTGCTGCTGCTGCGGCGGCTATTGATAGTCGAGTCAGGACCCGAAGGGGCCCGCGCGTGTTGTCCTCGTACACAGCGGGGATTTTATTTTAAAGGCACTCACGAGATATTATCTCTAGGAAAAAGCACTTTTGTAAAATTCAACCAATAATTTAACGTAGGCAGTCTGGCATCTCGCATGACTTGTTGCTAAGGCGGCCGGGGCCTCCTGTTGCAGAGCATGGCGCTGCTGTACCGATACGTGAAGCTCCACGACCGGGCCGACTCGCACGTGTTCACGTTCGTGGTGACGAGGAGCGTGACGCGCGACCCGGAGCGTGACGTGACCTCCAAGGAGCTGACCTGCGGCTACCAGCGATGGGCCATCACCTTCTCGAGGACGGACAAGGTCCTGGGCGTGTACCTGGTGTGGAAGTCGGCCTGCCAGGGGATGCGGGTCTACGTGGACTTCACCTTCACCCTCCTCAACAGGGAGCACTTCAGCTGCAACGAGGCCTTCGCGGGCAAGCAGGTCAGTCCCTCACCTCAAATACACCGCTCCGTTATACAAAGTTTTTTTTTTTCTTTTCTTTTTTTTTAAGTAAAACTTGTGTACTTTGAAGACTGGTTTATGTTCCATTCTTCAAATGCTTGTTCTTATAAGACAACGATTTTGGAGGTCCAAAAGCAAGTTGTGAAAATTTGAAGCCCTGGCCATTTTTTTCCAGTTCTGATACTTTCAAATCCTCACGCTTTCCTACCTCTCGGCCACCGCAGCATCGCCACCCGCCCAGCGTCTTCTTCTATAATTCCCCCGCCCCTTTTCACCACGACAAAGTTTCGTCGAAACTTGCACTTTTGGTGTTTGCCGGCATCTACTTCAGCAAAACAGCTTATATTCCTCCTCCCCCTCCCCTCCCACCACCTCCCCCCACTGCTTTCCTCGTCCACGCCCTCCGCAGTCTTCTTCGTATATTCTCCTTTCTGTTCTTTCTGTCCCCTCCGTCTTTCGCGCTCCTTCTCCTCTCAGTACACCAATATTGACTCTATCAGCAAAGCGCTGACTGATTTAGCCTTGGAGAGGCCCATCATGCGAGTGGAATACGATGCAACGCCTCGTCCATTTCGCAGTGTCTGTCACCGCGTCGCCCTTCTGTCCTACCCGGATTGTCTGTGGCGTAATATCAAAGCCCTCCAATAATATATAGCATCATCAGGAGAGTGATTCCACTTGTCGGTCCGAATGACGGAGGCTCATAGTCGCAGCGCGTGGCAGGTGGGCCTCCTAGGCTCCGCTGTAGAGTGCTGTGCCTCCGTCATCGTCACGGCCACCATCATCATTATCACGGAAATTATACCTCGGTCACGACGGCCGGGGGTCCTGCCTGCCTGCCTGCCAGAGCCGCTCGAGAGCTCGTCAGGCTGTTTGGCTTAGGCGGCGACATCTCCGCGCGCCGCCGGCTGGGGGGGGGGGGGGGGGGCGTCAATTTCATGGTCGTTAGGACGCCGCGGCGCGCGCTCTATAGTAACAGTGGGGGTTAATTCCCGCCCCGCCACTATCAAAGTGAATCTTTGTGCAGACTGCGCGCCGGCCCGGGCGGGCGGGCGGGCGGTAAGGAGCGCCGCGCCGCTAGCATAAAGACGATAGGCTATTCTTTTGTGCGTAGTGCGCACTCTGCAGTTTGTTTCAGAATCCGTTTCCACTTTGAATTAGTATTATGAAAATAACTTATCACCGCTCTCGTTTCATTCACAGGCTAGAATATTCATTTTTACAGTTACTTTAATACATTTTATTTTAAAATCGCGGGGCTAAGAAATAATTTTTCTCGCAGGATCTATGCCCATTTAAATGACTTGAATGTAACGGCGACCCTACTCGACTCGTTCCCGCAGGTCAAGTTCACGATGGCGGCGCCCGCGCAGGGCAACAAGAACTACATCCCGGTTAGCGACCTGTACGCGCGCAACTTCACCGACACCAACGGCGAGTTCCAGCTGGAGCTGAGCATCGGGCACGTGCGCACCGTGTACAACGCCGACATCCGCGTGCCCACCAACATCTTCGGCAACCCCACGACGCACGGCCAGCACGGCCAGCACGGCCACCACGGCGGCTCGCGCCACGGGCCGCACACGGGCCCGCCCGCCGCCACCGCCGCGCCCGCCGCCAGCAACGGCACCAACGGCACGCCCGGCCCCGGGCCCGGCCCCGGCGGCGCGCCCGCCAAGCAGCAGGGCAGCAAGCTCGAGACCAGCTACTTCACCTTCGGCGGCTACGACTGGAACCTGTCCATAGTGCCGCTCAGCAAGGACAGTGAGTGCCGAAGTTGAAAGGTTCTAGCGCGTGAAGTAACAGTATACGCGAATCGCGATTTTGTGATCAGAGCGACGACGGCGGGTTCGCGTTTTTTTTTTTTTTTTTTAACTTACAGAAAGTAGAAACGTTGCAAATATGTCACAGCACAAACGTCACTTACATTTTTTTCCCTTTTTGTTAATTTTCGCGTGCTTACAAAAATAATGACGGAGTCGCTCTGGTGTGTGCGCTGCAGGCGGCGGCGAGGGCAGGATGGCGGTGTACATCAACAGGCTGACGGGCTTCGACCACGCGTGCCGGGTGCGGTACGCGGTCACCCTGGGCGACGGCGACCGGCGCCTCGAGTCGGGCACGCTGCAGACCGTCTCGGACACCGAGGGCCGCGGCTCGGGCTGGCACCCGCGGGCGCGCCTCGCCGACGTCCTGCACAAGGTGAGAGGGAGCGCGGCCCACGTGCTCCACGCACCAGCGGTTGAACCTTGGAAAAGAATATTGGCGGAGTTACGAGAAAATTACCAAGAGTGTTGGCACTTCCACGATTAGTTTCATACTGCAACATTTTTAAGTCACCATTAACTTGGATCTCCTCGTCGACCTGTCGTCAGTTTACGAAACCGTCGGGGACGCGCGCGAATGATGAGGAACATTTTGACAGATTGTCTTTACTTGTGATGCAGGGCGTGGTGCGGGTGCACCTGGAGATGCTGCTGGCCAACACGATGAGCGAGGTGGCCGTCACGTCCATGGGGCTGGCGCGGGACGCCCCGGGCAGCATCGGCGCGCCCGCGGGGCTGGGCCTGGGCGGGCTGGACGCGCTCGACAACCTGGGCCGGCGGGTGCCCGTGCCCGTCACCGCGCAGTGCTACGACCGCGAGAAGCAGGCCTGGGCGCTCAAGTCGGACTGCCACTCGGACACCGTGCGCCTGCACATGGTGTACAAGGACGTGCAGCACGTGCCCAGGAACCACCTCAGGTAAGAACGTCCGCGACAACTTGAAAGACACTCAGAGAATCGTTTTCTCTGAAAGAACACGGGCTGTTTTGATTCAAAGCAATAATTTCATCAATATAGGTACAAAGAAATTTTTGTTTCGAATTTAACATTTCTCTTTGGTACAAGCAAATTTGTTTTCAGATCAAATAAGTGGTTTTATATTTAGTTTAAAAAAGTATGTTTTGGATTAAAATGATAATTTCTAAAGAAACTATTCGAAGGGTGAACGGTTGCCGCGTTTCTTCGCCGCCGCCCCACGCCCGCCGCTCGAAGGGAATATGACATTTGTTTTAGGCGGGAAGTAAAGGCCGACGAAAACACATGCCGTCAGAAAAAAGTTTGAAAAACAACTTATTATCCCGCGTTCTCGGAGAAAAACAGTAGTTGAATCGTCAAAGGTTTCTTACATTGTGAATCTCCCCTGCCCCTTACCGAAGGAGAAAACACAGCTTTGTCACAGCGCTTGTTCCCTTTGAGCGAATGATTACAGGCAGGGGCGGGGCGAGGCGTGGCGGGGCGCGGCGGGGCGCAGCGGGGCGTGGCGGGGCGCGGCCTGGAGCGAGGGCCCACCGCTGGTCAGCCGGCGGCAGCCCCGCCCCGCCTCCGTAATCGTCTGAGTGCCTCCATTCTTCCTCCGCATTGCTTCATTTATTTTTCCACCCCGTCGTGTCGCTGTGCTCGTTTTATTTCTTCTTTTTTACTCGACCCGGCTCCGTCCGCTCTCCTTTTGTCTTCTACCTCGCTCACCAGGCTGTCTCTCTCTCTCTCTCTCTCTCTCTCTCTCTCTCTCTCTCTCTCTCTCTCTCTCTCTCTCTCTCTCTCTCTCTCTCTCTCTCTCTCTCTCTCTCTCGCTCTCTCTCCCTCTCCCTCTCCCTCTCCCTCTCCCTCTCCCTCTCCCTCTCCCTCTCTCCACTCTCCCCACTCTCAATCTGATGGCTCACGCACAAGATGCCAGACTGGATTATGTTTTGTTTGAGGTTCCCTGAGCGGCGCGGTGCGGCGCGGCGTCCCCCGCTGGGCTGAGCTATGCCCCGCCCCGCCCGCCCCGCCCCGCCCCGCCCCGCCCCGCCCCGCTATCTCCTCTTCACTCATTCATTCGGAGCGACCCGGCCGGATATGGCGAGGCGCCAATGGCAATTCAGAGCGTTTGCATCCATATTTTATATCCTATCTCTTAACGGCCATGGCGTTTGACTAACCTGCCTTATGGTATTCATGGGGATTTTCGCGATCTCAATAATAATTGTCTCTCATTTAGACGCCATGAATGGGATCTTGCCCGTGCCGTGTTACTTATTCATTTTCACAAGATAACTATGCCGTATTCTCAGTGTCGTCGGTTCACAAATGTAATTTTCCTTTCATCATTTTGGCGGCTTTATCTGCGCCGCTCAGGCAGGCCACGCATTATCTAGTCGGGGAGTGTTGGCGCGGTGGACCAGCGAGGCCCGGAGGGTTGAGCCGAGCCGAGCCGAGCCGAGCCCAGCCCAGCCCAGCTGAGCCGAGCCGAGCACAGCTGAGCACAGCTGAGCAAAGCAGAGCTGGCCGCACAGGGGCAGCGTTAATTTGCGCTTGTCCCAGTCGTTTCCATAAATGATGGACAAACACATTTCAGAGCAGAGCGAGAGAGAGGGGTGGGGACTGGACTGTGGAGGGAGCGAGAGGGAGAGAGAGAGAGAGGTACGGGAGAGGAGAGGGGGCGCTGTGCGACATGAGCGCGACTCGGCATAAATCTCGTTAAATAAATAACGCTCTCCCCGCTCTCTTATTTTCATAAAGCGGGACCTCGTCGCCACCGCGCCGCACTGATCGCGAAAAAGCCTCCTCCTGACAGTGAGGGGCGGGAAGGGGGGGGGGGGAAGAGGCGCGGCGCCCGGCGCGCCTGCTCCGGGCAGGGGCGTGATGTAGTACAAAATGTATCTGCGGGGCGGGGCGGGGCGGGGCGCTGGCGGGGCGGTAACGCGGGCTGCAGCTGGCGTGAACCGTTGTAACGCTTCCTGACGCCCATGCCCGCCCCGCCCCGCCCCGCGGCGCTGGAGGGAATGTGCCGCATGTACAGCCGCGCTGCTAAAGTCGCTCAGTCAAGGGTCGTCGTCTCTCACGTCTCTCCCTATTTCTCTCCCTCTCCTTCCCTCCCGCTCTCTCTCTCCCCCCCCCCTCCCTCTCTCTCTCTCTCTCTCTCTCTCTCTCTCTCTCTCTCTCTCTCTCTCTCTCTCTCTCTCCCTGCTTCTCTCGCAACCCGTCTTATTTCTCTCTCTCCTTTTCATGTCCTTCCATCCATACACGACATCGCGTTTCTTTCCGTTCCGAACAACGTCACAGCGCTGATAAAAAGAAAAGGATCAGGAAATAAAATCCCCGCGCTTCGCCTGGTATGCGCGTGGCCTGGGCCTGGCCTGGGCCGGGGCTCGGCCGCCTGTACCCTGCCTGCCTGCGCAGGCTTGCAGTCGTTTGCAGTCTTCTCACCCCGGCCCGGCCCGGCCCGGCGCGCCGCAGAGGAGGGGTGGAGGTGCGGGGGCTGCGGGGGCTGCGGGGGCTCTGGTCGTTGTTGTGCGGATCAGTGCCCTCGCCTCGCGGCTTCCCCCTCCCCCGCCCTGCGCCCTGCCGAGAGCCGACCCGGCCCGGCCCGGGCGGTTAGGAATCTATGACGGGATAAAGGGGGGCCCCCGCCCCTGCCGCCGGATGGGGTGGACGGCGCTATGTATAACGGGGAGGGCGGGGACTTTGGAAGAGGCAGATCTTGCATGGGAATCATTTTGGATTTTTGTTGGTATTTTTCTTTTAATTTTATTTTCTCGCAAGGGTGCTGCGTGTGTGTGTAGAGTCGGTCAGTCGAGTCGGTTTCCATCCCTGCTGTTGGTCATGATCGTGTGTGTGTGTGTTGGCGCGCGTCATGTTCGTGGACAGATTGCCTCTCGTCGCGGTGATGGAGAGGGTCATGAAGGCGTCGGAGAGGCGTACAGCGGCCGCGCCGTGCGGACGGCCAGCGCTCCGCACGCATAGCCCATGTACAACGTGCCGCACTGCCGAAAGAACGCGAACCTAAAAGAAAAACTAAAAACGAGGAGGAAAAAAAAACTTTTCAAAAAAAGATTACACGATTCAAGTTTGAAGTTTTGGTCGAGTTTTACTACTGAGGCGTATTAGCGCGGGGCCCAGCAGGGAGCACGGCACAGCGCGAGTGTCAGCGGGGAGCACGTCGCGCCGCGGAACACTTTTTTTAATAAAGTTTCACGCCGGCGGACGGTGGGGCGGCGGGGAGTCCCAGAGCGGCGCCTGCTACTTCACCTACGAAATCGCGCGGAAAATATGTGTCCTAGGACACTAAACAGGAACGTCTCCAGGAAAAATGTCTCATTGTAATTATTGTGAATTAAAATTTCAGGTCCCTAAAGAAATTATCTGAAAATAACTTGATTATCTGCACGGATGGTAGAAAAGCGAGGGGGCAACCACTCCCCATCCTAGTGTACACGGGATTTCTACTGATTGCACAAGATTCCTCTCAGATTTTGAGAGATTTCTCTGAGATTTCATAAGATTTCACAAGATTTCTCTGAGATTTCTTGAGATTTCATGAGATTTCACAAGATTTCAATGAGATTTCATGAGATTTCATGAGATTTCTCAGTTAAATTTCCAAGGATTTCATCGAGATTTCCGAGGATTTCATCGAGATTTCCGAGGATTTCATCGAGATTTCTGAGGATTTCAGCGAGATTTCCTCAGGTTTGTACACAGGATTTCCCGAGTGGTTGCCCCCTCGTAGAAAAGTTATCGTACAGCCGTAATTTGTTGCGTAAAATACGCTCTAATTTTAACCCTGGTGCGTATTCGTACTGGCGCCACTCTCGCGCCTAGGCCCCCCCCCCCCTTCTCCACCCCAACGCTGTGGGGCACGCTGTGGTGGCGTTGTGAAGACTCATGGGATGCCATATATCTAGAACCGCAGAGTAAGATTTTAACTGAGCAGACTGGTCCTTCCCCGTGTGTGTGTGTGTGAGCGCGGGCGGGCGCGAGCGTGTGTGTATTTATGGGTGTGGCGAGGGGGCTTGAGGGAAAGAAGATGTGCGTGTGCTGCGGGGTCGGAGCTGCGGGCGGGCGGGTATAGCGACCTCCAGTCGTCCTCCCCTGGCCCGGCCCGGCCCGGCCCGGCCTGCGGTCCCCACGCCACCGCGGCCTCTGGCTCACCAGCCAACTCGCAGCCCAGCCGCGGAGGTCTGTAAAGTTTGATAAAGAAACAGCAGGACACGTGTGTTAGTGCTGCGCGCCCCGCCCTCGACAGACTTTACGGTCTCACTGCTGCCACTTTTTTCCCCTCATTCTCTGCCCGCTCTTTTTCTCTGCACGTCTTATAACGCACCTCAAATTTGACCGCACGGTGACTTTTTTGTGATATAATTTTTTTTTCGTGCTTTGCGATACGAAAAAATGAGGCCTGTATTGCGCCATGCTCTCAGCGTGTGTGTGTGGGACCTGCTGGGCTGGGGCAGAGTGTGGGTCGGGCCGGGAAGGGCTTGGCAGGGCCAGCCCTTGTTAGTGTCTTCTCATGTCAGCAGTTGCTTGTAGTGTGGTCATGTTGGCGGGGGGATAGGGGAGGCGGTAGGAGGCTAAGGGTACACAATGGGCTCATCACCTTTCACCGTGGGCCAGGAGGGAGAAGAGGGTGAAGGGGTTAGAGAGAGAGAGAGGGGGGGAGTTGCTTTTTGCCGTCATGCTCAATGCTCGAGAGAGAGAAAGGTGCGGGCGAATCTTTCACCCGCGCACCGTTACGGACTGGCCATCCCCTTGTGGGCCACCTTGAACTCTCTGCTCGTATTCAGGCCGCTCCACTCCAAGAAAGGGGCAAACTCAAACTCACGCATCCTCGATTTTCCAGTTCCAGCAGGAGACTTTGCTTTCGACGTGCGCAAAGGATGTTGACTCTCTCTCTCTCTCTCTCTCTCTCTCTCTCTCTCTCTCTCTCTCTCTCTCTCTCTTTTTCTCTTTCTCTTTCTCTTTCTGCCATGACGCCCAACAATCTCTGGATAGGCAGCCGGGCGCATCACCGTGCCAGCGCCGTGCCTACCCACCAGGCGCTCTCTCAGTCTTCTTTCCTATCAGTACTTGGAGATCCATCTCAGTGCGTGGAATTCACTCCTCCATGCGTTGTACTTATTGCGCCGATGGCGTGCTCTGCCCGCAGGTACGTGTGCTGGACGGCGTACCTGTTGCGCTACAACAAGGGCCACGTTGAGACGTGCGTGCTGCCGGGCGCGCCCTTCAGCCACTACTACCAGCAGGAGCCCACCGACGAGGGCATCATCATGGAGACGGACCTCGCCGTCAAGGCGGTGAGTATACGCGGGCTCTCCCTCTGTGAAACTGCTAATCTGTGCACATAACCCGCCGCGCCGGACACTCTTCTCGTACGTTTAATGGGAGAAAAATGTTTAGTGTCTGTCTTTAAAAACAAAAGTCCGGGCGATTGCAGCGTCACATATCCGTGACTGTCACGCAGGCGGTTCATGGCAACCGTGACGACGTGACAGACTCTGACGGCCTGTCAGGTACCCCCGGCCCAGCAGGCCCAAGCCCGGCCGCTCCACCATCCCCCACTCCACCCCCTTACCCCGCTGTTAATAATCTCCCAAACTAATCGACTTAATTCGGACGTGGCAAGGACAAACCATCCACATAGAGCCGCGCCGCACACGCACACACCACCTTCAATTAAAACTTTAATTAATGGCGTGTCAAGTCCCGCGGGAGAGGAAGAGGGCTGTGGGGAGCAGGGCAGACCTTATCGTGTTTTGTCGCCAGCCGACACTGCCCGGCCGGCTCTGCTCGGCCCTGCCCTGGCACCATGAGTTTTGACAAGGGCGCTGTAAATTGGTGTCGGCTTGCATGAGCCAGGAAGTACGAAGGAGTTCATCAAATGGCTTCATACGCAGTAAAAGTTTGGCGCTTTTTCTTTGTCTTTGAAATGGAATGGGTTTGTCCTAAATATTTTTTTTTTAAATGTTACAGTTGCGTGACCCTGGATGTGAGTATCTGGCTGAGAAGGGGCAGCTGCGGGTGCAGGTGGAGTGGGAGGAGAGCCACATGCTGTTCCAGGCCACCTACCACAAGTACGACGACGTCAGCAGAGTTCACAACATCCAGATGAGGTGAGCCGGGTCGGAGGAGGGGCACACCCCCCGCGCACATTTGATACAGTAGTTGACGGGCAAACACCGCAGTGTGGCCGCTGTACTGGATCACCTGTACGACTCCCTGCTTGGCGTGCACAAAGCGCGTGCGTGCGAGTGTGTGTAGCTGTAGGCGCGCGCGCGCTGGGAGTCGCCGCGGGCGGCGGGCGGTGGAAATGGCATCCAGGCGACAGGCAGGCTTTGTGTGACCTGACGTCTGGAAACTTCTTGGCTCACCTCCGCCCGCTCACGCGCGCTCGCACCTTGCCTCCAGCGCTCCCTGGCGGTTTCTAGTTCAAACACGCTTGGCACTAACGCGCCGCTCCGCCGCTCTCGCTGCCGCAGGCGGGAGATTGTGGCGCTCCAGGCGGAGAACTACTCGCTGGAGCGGCAGCTGTTCAGCTACCAGAAGTCCATCGCGTACGCGCACTCCAGGAACACGTACAGCGACGACGGCGCCACGCCCGACGGCCGCGAGCGGGACATCGAGGACGACGAGGACGGCGACGGCCCCTACTGCGACGAGCGGGCCTATTCGCTCGGGGACCGGTGAGTAATGCACTCTGCATATTTTCCCCTTTTTATCCCTGAGGCAGAGGGCGTTTAAGCCCTGTTCCTATTTCTGAAGTGATTAAAAGGGTAAACACTCGAGAGCAGTATACAGAGAAAGGAACGCCTAGACGGATAATTTTATTGCCGGAATGTTTTTAAATCATCTGGTATATAAGTACCATTCAGCGGCGGTACGCCCCGTTTTTTTTCGTTACTACTTTTGCGTTGAATCTACTTTAAGGTGAGACAATGTTTGCGCCTGTGCAGCTCGTTGTCTACGGACACAGAGTACGCCTGAGATCTCGCGCCCGCCTCCTGGGGGCAAGGGGGAGCCCCCCTGGGGGGCGGGACAGGAGGCGGGCTGGGGGGCAGCCCCCACCGTTCGCCGGCGGCGGGAGTGGCCCCGGGGGCGGTGCTTAACCACCACCGCCAACACCGGCGCTCTGCAGACTCGACGAACAGCGACCACGGGAGACCAAAGGTATGGGCGCGGCCGTGACCACCAGCGTCCCTGCTGCTGGCCGACGCAAACCGCCTTGTTTCTTGTGGACGTTGCTACTATTTTACGGCTCGCCAATTTAAGGGGCCAAATTATGCTCCTTGACGTTAGCGTGTCTGTAAATATAGTACCGTAACGGACCCGGAAACTTCTCTGGTTCGCTCGCGGTGCACGGCAAATGGGATCACTTCGTGTTTTATTTCAAATGATGTCACAGGCTTTTTAAAGTTCTGACAGTCTTATTACATTTTTTGAGTGCTTCTTGGGAAATGGATGGCTCTTCAGGTGCAAATCTCGCACTGTCTACCTGGGAGCGCAAACCTGCTCTGTGCACATTCCTTTTCTCTGTTCTGAAGCTATTTCAAATCCATTTTTTAAGTTGGCGGCAAAAGGTAAATCCTTTTGCAATCGAAAAAGCAATTTTTTTTTCACACAAAAAATAGTCCCGCAATCCTAAACGTGGTATTAGTACGTAGTTTCTATCTTCTTTTCCCCGTAACTGCTATACTCTTTTACAGCAAATATCTTACTTTCCGCCCACCTCCTTTTTCAGGCAGGTCATGCTCTGGCCTATCTCGATATTACCGATGTACCCTACGGATTCGTTGGAATACGTCGATTTCGGTCTCGAGAGTTTGGCTGGATAGCGTTGCCTGTCCTGTCATAGGAGACTGGGCTTTCTCTTTCACGCGCCCTTCTTCCGTCTTTCTTCTTTGGATGTCTTTTGCCTGCTTAGGATGGGGAACCAAGCTTGTGGAGTCACCGAAACAAATCCGATGTACTCCAACTTTGCAGAATGCTTGGACAAGGATTTGCATGTCCCAGCACCCGAGCACACTTGCTGTGACACCCACGCAGCCCGGCCTGGTTCGTGGAGGGGACGTTGCGGGTTCGTTTCCTGCTCTCAGAGTTGGACACCCTTTTCCCCTCCGCTGGGCCCGGTCGGGTCGGATCGGGTCTTCGTAGCGCACTCCCCCACCCTCCCACTTCCCCTCCATGCGTCTGACCGGAGCGACTTGCTGTTGGTTGTAGCGCCCAGACCTTTGGGAACAGTCTGATACCGAGGACGAACAGGGCAAACGCCGCCATCACTTCGATAAAGCCCTAACGAACCCACGGGGGAACCCTCGGGGCAGGGGCAGACACGGTACGAGACATATGTGTTCAGATTGCAGCTTGAACCTGCCCGGTCAGTCTAAAATACCATTTTGTTTATGCTATTGCTGATATTTGCTGTCTTTGTCTCTGAGTAATTGACTGACCGGGTAGGTCCAGTGCAATTTAGACTTCTTGGAAACGTAATTCTTGTACATTTCGTATCGTGGGCGGTCCTGAATGCACCAAGGACGTCTCATTTTAGTATTTGTTACTAAAACGTGTTAGTCAGCTTCCGCTTAACGCAGCATCTGTCCAGAAGCTTCACATATTTTAATTATTAATGTACTCGCTAAATGTTTGAAAAATATGAGCAGCATCGTCCAGCACTATCGTGATGCCGATTTGGTCAAGCTTTCCACCCGATGACAGTATACGTCGTGTAGTGGTGGAATGGTGAAGTGCCCCATACGTAGTCAAGGACAATTGAGTATCGGAGTACGAACCATGCATGACTATCCCACTAGCATGGCATGAGCATGTTTGCATGAATTGCCGTCTTTATAGAACTTTTGGATGCACCTGTAAGAAGGTGCGGCCTTCCTCTTCATCTTTCAATACTGAGGCACTCTTTATTGCTGAGCTCCTTGCACTCTTCTCTCATGCCACGACGCTAAACCCATCTTGCGAATTTTTTGGGACTTTTTGAAATAACACATCTTTAACTTTTTCCTCTTGCCTCCTAACTGAATATGTTTTCAGTGTCATTGATTTTTTTGTGTTTCGATTTTGAATGAAATCAGATTTTATTTAAGTCAACTATCTGATGTTGTAATGTATTAACTTATTCCCTGTGACATAATTAAAGGTGAGTAGGAGAGTTGGGATTTCGCTCACGTCAATGGCGTGGCACATATTCTGCAAATAAGATCTTGCGTTGGTGCTCAAGTGTGAAATATAGAGGGGCCTCAATGTTTTCTGTCACATAGTGGCACTGGTGTGCTACTGTGATAAGTCGGGAGGCTCTCTAGTTAAAACGCGTGCGTGCATGCGTGCGCCTTGAAGCGCGGGCTCCCAGTGCCGTACGCGTCTTAACTGGACAACCACAGTTGATGTTTTACCGTGCAGAGCACCAAACCGCTTCCGCTTCACGGTATTCTCCCACTGTTGGTTAAATCGATAGTTATTGTTTAGTTACACTGTTAAGGACGCCTCACCATCGCAAGAAACTCAACAAAATATTTAGTAAAAATTTTGTTTTAAAAATTTGAAGGGACGATTTTTTAATGCACGTGTTTCTATTAGGTGGTGAGCGTTATGTACAGATAGTTTGGTCCACTGTAAATAACTCCGTCCGTTTTATCCCAATAAGATCTACCTGAAAAGTGGCGGCGTTGTCTATGCTCCGACGAACGGCTTGACCAGTGAGCTGGGACGGCTGACGGAACGGGCTAGACTTTGCGCTGCTGGTGGAACTTAGAGTGGGTGTAGGTTTCACTTCATGAATTGCATGAATATGTTTTCACTTTTGTTAAAACCTTACCGGCTGTCGGCACTTAACAATTAAGCTTCCTAACTAAACGCTCGGCTGGTTGGTCTACTTTTCCGAAAGTCGCACCTAACTCCTAACAACCTGCACCGGTCGAATCTAATTTCGACTAGTAATTCCAGCAGAAACACTACTTAGCATCAAAGTCTATCCTGTGCGCTTTCAATTCAGACTCCTTACTTCTATTAAAAGCTAATTTAAAGGCAAAAAAATCGCAGTAATAAAAAAAACAATACTCGTTGGTAGGCCTATAGAATACCGCTTGTGTAAATACCGACCGGCCACAGCGTTCGAGAGAAGATGTTTGTAGACGTTGGGGGGCTTGCAGAGGGGCTCGCGGGGCAGCACCTCAAGGAGCGCGCGTCCTTCCATGGAGAGCTGCCTGGTGACGGCGGAGGTGAGCCCCGGCCCGTCCGGCTGGGCGCTCCCACCATCCGCAGCCAGCGCAGCCTCGGCCCCCGCACAGAGTCCTCGCCAGTCCTTCGGCGGCACGCCACTGTCCATGGCGGGGCCGCCGCGCGGCTGCAGCCCGGACCCCAGCATCAGAAGCTTGCGCAGCATCAGGTCGTACCGGCCGCCGGAGACTCGCTCCCCCGACCTCTACGTGCCCAGGTTCGTGTCTTACATTGCGTTACAGTAACAGTGGCGTTTGAAATGAATGACACAATATCGTCCAATCGTCCGCAGGAACACCATGGGAATAGCCGAGGCCCTGCCTGCGTCGACGATGCTCCTCTCGTCCGACGAGGGTCCCGACGTCTCCCCGAGGTCCCCGTCGCTGTGGGAGGCGCTGGCCGGGTTCGTGTGCTTCCTCGGGGACATCGTGTCGGTGTCGGACAAGCCGAAGAGTCCGAAGAAGAAAGTCACCAACTAGGCTACTACCGACGGACGGTTCACTGACGACACGCTCCCGTGTTTGTTCGTGTCGTGTCGAGCTGATAGATGGTTTCGGAGTGTTGTGGTTTATAGTTTGCTTGAGAGCTTCTTGCTCTGCTCGAAGAGTGTTGTGGGTTATGGCACAGCGAACAAACGACGAGTTGTTTGATTACGCGTCACGAAGACTGTTACGTCGGTGGTTGCTAAAACTTCCTTACTATCGTTATAATTTGCTTATTGTTATAAAAGAGTTCTCGCGTCTTAAACAACTCTATTTAACGTGTAGAATTGTTCTGATCTCTACTTTTGAATTCAGTCGCTTTGGGCACTTTGTAGAAAGAAAGATCCTTGTCTTCCTATATTTTTCTATTCTTCCTTTAACCTTTGAGTCCATGTTAAGAGTGATTGAGAAGTCAAGCGCCAGGCGATCTACTATGGAAAACTTTCGCGCGGTCATTCTAACAAAAGCGAAACGTTTTTGTGCGAAGAAAGACTGGGTTTCAGCCGAGGGGCGTTCAGTATCACTAGGCTGCAGTTTTGCAAGTATGACATTTGCTGCGACCATATTGTCAGAAAAAAAACGAATTCAATGTTCAACTGTGTCACACTTACTTCAATATTCGCGCTAAAATAGCCGAAACTTTTGAATCTTCAAGATTTCTCGCGTCAATTAATAGAAGCAAATTTTTGCTTAATCAACTTAATCGACTATAGTGTTTAGTCAAACGATAAACGCACCGTGGACACGTCTGCTTCCTTCCTTAACTCCAAACTGCCGATTTACCTGCCGCTAAAGGCTCATGCTCTTTTAAATTCTCATAGGATTCTTCCTTGCACAGTAAATGGGACGCAGATTTTGCTTGTCCACAAGGTTAAAATAATACGTCCACAAAATCAGGAAGAGACGCATCTTATTTTTTGTACCTATATTACATATCGTAATTACTCTAAATTTTTATCATGCTTTAAGCTATAAAAACACGTTTGACCACTCCCTCTTCTGTCCTATCGCCTACGTCATATCTTTTGTACCTGTGGCAGCAATGACCAGTTGAGATGTAATATTGGGTCCATTCATAACCAGTTTCTGACAAAAGGAGATTGAAATTACCTCTGGACAACGGTGTAAGTCTGCGCTTTTGGCGTATTATTCTGTAGGTTGATATGCGCAACATCTTGTTATATATTTAACATTTATATTGATTTTGGCCTATGCACTTTCTTGGAGTGCCTCTTGAGTGATATTAATATTTTTCTAGCATAGATAGTAATCTTCATATCGTGCTTTAAGTGTTTGTTAAAGAACATGTTTTATGCACAAAGTTTACTCTTATTGAGCTGATTGTACATAGACCTTATCTTGTTTGCTCTAAAGCTATGATCTTTGTTAAACGTTCTGCGTGCAGTCTGACCTTAGTTGATAGAATAAGGTACAATGTGCAGAACTGTTTCTATTCTCTTGGACCAAGAAAAGGTACCGGCTCCAATACAAGGGAATGCGCGCATTTTTGGCTGTCAATTTAAGAAACTTATACAAGATTTTATTCCATAATCTTTGACACAATAAGTCTTAGGTATCTAAACCCTTCCTCAGATGTTATGCGGCTAACAAGCTGCTTAGAAAATTGAATTTACGTATCGCGTTTAAACTATGGAACCTTTGTCGCCGACATTTTTTAGAGAAGAGGTTTATCATGACCTAGTATCGGAGTCTATCTTTTCTGATTTTTGTTTTCTACTTAATAAAAAGAAGATTATCGGTGAGAGCAAGATGAATATGGAGTATATTTTATGGTTGAACTGTACTGGACGGTCACAAGTAGGGGGACGGGTTGGGGCGATGTTTTGGAGCATCCTCACGTTGTTTGCTGAAATATAAAGTTATATTTTATAAAAGTTTCGAGGCACCAATGGCCTTCAGAGGTTCTATTACACAGCTGGTTTGGTTTCCTCCCACATATTCCACGGACTTGCTCTGTGAGACTCATATCGCACTATTTGTGGGACCAAGTAGTGACTCTCCGACATATCCCACTTGACATACTCGGATTATTTTTTGCGCTCCTTCTTGCGTTTTTTGGGCTGAACCACTCAACCTGCAAATATTAACTTGTGATCGGACAGGAAGGAAACATGGCTTCCTACTCAAGTATCTTGTAAATAAATGTACGTAACTCTTTTCCAGAACTGTGTCACTTTTATACTGGCTGTACTTTTCTATTGACGACTTTCTTCCCGTACGGGGACCGTTCTAGTCTGCATCTCGAGTTTAGTCCTCTTGTGTACATATCTTGACGTTAAAAAACCAGAGTAAAAAGAGTCTTTGTTTGAAAAAGCTTTTAGTAATTTTATGTTTTGTACCGTCGATCACAAGAATATACCATATCTGATGTTCTTAGGTACGCCCCATTTGGTTGGCGATTCAGACTAGCTCAATGAGGCAATCAGCTGACGGCTTGAAGTGAATTATTTCTATATTTCAAAAAGTGAATCATGGTTTGCTTGTTTTCGATCGTATTTCTTTTGTTGCCGTACGCACCTGGTAAACTCTGACAGTATTATAAATCATGGTCAGCGCACCATCGCTCTTGAGCTTACGTGGCTTTGTGTTTGACAACACTGATGTTTCTTGCGTTCATACTGTAGTTTTTTGTAATATTTAAGACCTATTTTGGGCGATATATTCCATTTCAGCACGTTCCAAGAATGGGTTGTCACTGTCTTTTTTATTTTCATGTTGGATCTTTGGTATCCTTGAGAATAAAATGTCTTCTTGAGCGTTCTTTGAGGCTTCTTTATTTCTCGACCTCTTCGTATGCCAAAGCGAAAAACTTTTGCAACTTTTACGGCAATTTTTTTAGAACTTCCCTCACTTAATGGCCTCGCTCAAAACATCCCGCTATGTGAAGCAAAACGCCCCTACGCTTTGTCCATACCGCGGGGTAGGTCCGCAGCCCTCGTAGATACCCCCAAACACGAGCCTTAAGGCCAAGGGTCCTGCCGCCGGGGACTGAAAAGGAGGGGGAGGAATACTCCATGTTGTCACGCTCCGTATGTGCCATCATAGTCTACCCTTCGCTCTATGTTTGACATACGATCTTGGAATCTTGGCCCGCTTCAACATATATGTGGCCTTTGGCTGATTTTTCAAACTTTGAAAGGCGATACAACGCATGAGTTGCTCGAGTTTGTCCTTTAAAGAAAATAGGCGATAGTGAAGGAAGGGTGGGGTGGTTTTACCGGTCTGTCCAGCCTAGCTCCTCGGATACGGAACATTAAGCAGCGGCGCCGGGCGCTGCGAGCAGTCACACTGGACACACAGCACGAGGACCGTGGCTCGAGACGATCCATCAGGCTGTCTGAGACCTCTGGGCGGTACCGCACTCATTTCAATGGGCTCTGGATTCGATCACAGAAAGAGTGTGCGCCAAGCCTTCGGGCGGACGACTCTATAGAGTCATCAGTGCTTCTTTCAGGAGACGGACAATGCCCACCGGAACAAGGTGATACAGACCCTGGATAAAAGCAGGGAACAGCGGAGCATCCGGCAAAAATAAAATTTCGCGGGGAAAAAATTAGTTACAACGGCTTGTGTCTAGGAAGGGAGAAGGGGATAAGACGAGGAAAACGTCATAGCAATCTTCCAATGCAAAGTCAATCGCTCCGCGTCGAACTGTCTGTTATCAGCTTCTCTGTGCTTATTACAAAAGAAATGAACGAATCCATAATACCGAGAACACGCTATCGAGCGAGTCACACACACCCTTTTCTTGCCTTTACTATCACGGCAGACCATTGCTGGCATTGCGAAACCCGTCCTCGCCTTCCGTTTTGTTTAGGTGCGCAGCGCGACCCGTCGGTATCGCGGCTGTCCTAACCTAACAAATGTATTGCGAGTGCATTCTGCCCATTCACACCTGTTTTATGGCGCACTGCTCGCGCCCATAACGCACAGAGTGCTCAGCGCCGTGTCGCATGGGATGGTGGAGGTGGGCCCTATCCCTCGGGCTCACCCGCTCACACTCCTGCGTTCACAAAACACGCGTTGAAGCTAATATTTAAAATAACTTCGCCCCCGGATGTTCCTGAGGCATTGCAGTTTGGGGTGTAACACAGTTCTGAAGTAAGACATGTTTTAACCGGCGGCGCGTAATTTTTTTGTGTCCTGATGTTCCTAACAGTTCCCACGGGGAATAGCCATTCAGTTCTCCGACAGTGTGGGCGCCAGCGCCGCTGCCATTGGCGGTCGGTAGCGTGGGTTTTCACGCAGCTCTACTATGACGTCATGGCCCTGCGGCCGGGGCGGGGGCGGGCGCCCCGCCCGTGCTGGGGCTGAGCTGCGTCCGCGCTGCCATTTGTTTAATAAAACGACTGCGGTGGGATGGCAACACCATTGCCTAATCGTTTATTTAGTATCGTGTGCATCACCAGTGTGCTAACGGTTGCAAAAGAATGCTATTTCCCGCGTTCCCGCCATTCCCCGTCATTTAACTTACACGGCATGTTCTACGACTAATTTTCGCAAAAGGGATGGCCGAGGGGGAATTCACATCGGAAAATAGTGTACAGACTACTCGGTATTACACGGTATTACACCTGTATTACACACAAGAATTTATCACTTTAAAGCACATTCTCGTGTTTTTCGCTATAACATTACGGGTATTACGGCGTAATACGTGGATCAGGTGTACAGTGTATTACGGAAGTGAATTCCCCCTCGGAGATGACATATTTGTCTGTTATTCCCTTTTTCGTCTTTTTGAGACGGAACCCCTTTTTGGGCTGACGAGAGTATCCACGCGTAGCCAATCCTGTAGACCCCGTCACGCACCGCTCAAATACGACGGTCAACAGGTTGCGCCGCCGGTCGCCGCCGCCGGGGACCTCTAACGCCGCACCGTTGCGTCCGCTCTGCTCGCTCGCGCTGGCCTGGCCCGGGGAGCCGCCGGAGGAGCCCAGGAACTCTGAAAAGGAACTGTAAGGGTCGTTACTGTAAGTACTGCCTTGTAGGGCCTGTAAGCCGTTTCAATATACGTGTGACGGCGGCCCTTGGGCCCCGGCCAGGAGGTGCGTGGGTGGAAGGGGGGCTGGGGTAGTCTGAGGGAGGAGGGCTTTTATAAACGTCCCCCCCCCCTTCCCCTTTTGCCTGAACAGCCCGCGCGGGCGGGCTCACGGCGTCCACGGGGTCCACTTGGACATAAGACGCTTACCATGTTAATGTGGCGGTGCGCGCCGCTGGTCCAGAGGGAGTGGAGGGGGAGAACGAGAGAGAGAGAGAGAGAGAGAGAGAGAGAGAGAGAGAGAGAGAGGCAGGGAGAGAGGGAGAGGGAGAGTATAGGTGAGAGCAGCAGCTTGCTATGGGGTTAAAATGAGTTGGATAGGGGTGGAACGTTCTGGGAATTGCCTTTAAGGCCACCGACTCGGCTACACGTTTATGTCACATACTGTATTGTGACATAAGTTTTTTTTAAAAACTCTAGTGCCCTTCTCCGTCCCTGCCCTTAGAGTTCCTCTGTTACAAAAAAAAAATACAAGGTCAATTACTAATTATTAATCCTGCCGCCTACAAAGGAAAATAATTAGTAAGAAATATCGCAGTATTGGTGTACGAGTCTACGAATGCAAGGCTCTGTCCGATAAATACTTATTTTACACGAATTAATACTTCCGAAAGAATATATTTATAAATATTTTATTGCCGAATGCTTTTATTTACGCCTAAAGATCTTTTCAGTGATCTTCGCTCCTTGACATTCAGCTGCAAGGACATAAATGCATCTCTCTCCGGCCGTGGTCGCAGCGCGCTGCTCTCCAGGAGCGGGACGTGGCGGGGCGGGGCGGGGAGGGGTCTGGCTGTGCGCCTGCGCCCCGCCGGGGCCCCCTCCCCAGCCCCGCCGGTGACTCCGGGGGCGGCGGGGGCGGCGGGGGCGGCGGGGGCTCCGCGGGCCGCGCGCGTCCGCCGCCGCCGCTGCCTTCCCATTTTCCCGCCACTGCCCCGTTTAAATAGCCAGAGCGGAGGGCACGCGTCGGCACTCGTCCCCGTACGGAGACACAACACCAGCTCGCCAGGGGGAGAGTGCGAGTCAGTCGTGAGAGAGAGAGAGAGTGCTGTGCGGGAAGAGCCCGGTAGAGAGAAAGAGAGAGGGCTCGAACGCCCGGAAGAAACGTCCAGGAAGAAGGCCCCGGAGGGCCGCCAAAAAGCAAAACAAAAACACCGCAGCGCGGAGTGAGCGGCCGGAGCAGAGCGCCTCACCTCACCGCACGTCACCTCGGCGACAGGCGACGCAGTCAGCCGCAGGCAGGCGCCTCAGCAACTGGTGAGCGAACGGGGAGGGGTCGGAGGGCCGGCCCCGCCCGGCCCCGCCCAGCGATTAGCAGACTGTTGTGTTTCACTTGACCGCAAAATGACTCGGCATTGTCCGCGCCGGGTGCTGGGCGTCACGCTGTGTCGGCTGTTTGTACCAGGAGGAATAAGAAAGGCGTGGGAGGCCCGGCGTGTGGAATGTCGAATACTCGCGGCAAGTCGAGAGTATTTTCTTAGAAAAACGAACGCTCCTCTACTGTCGTGGTCTCTTTGCATGCCTCAACTGCGTACTTAGCTAATAAAAAGCCGTTTTCGTGCTCATCGCATGATGAAATTTATCATTTTAAAGTGCGTGGCCAAAAGTGTGCTTCTTGGGAGGGAGAGTGCCTTCGGCCGCGGAAATGAGACTTTAGACCGTGCTTGTCAATTATAGCAGCAAGCCAGGTGCCAGACAACGGCGTACATTTTTTGGTCCGACTTTCATGTTCCCTTCAGTTACCTCAGTGCCCCTTTTTTCTCGAAGAGCGCCCCTTGAATGACTGTCTTAACCGTGAAAATTAGTGAAGCTAAGCTACCTTCATTTTCCTACCCTTCATTTGGCGACCTTCAATTTTCTCGCGCCATTAATCTGGCGCATAATCGCGCCGTTCCCCGCGCTTGTGAGCTGCGGGTCCCACGGGGCTGCAGATGGGCTGCTTCGCCATGCAGATGGGATTAGAGCCGAGCGTGCGTCGCGACGAACAGAACGCGCCTCGCCCCGCCCCGCCCCGCCCCGCCCCGCCCCGCCCCGCCCCGCTCACCAGAGCATGGGGCGCGCGTACACGAAGGATTCGTTGATCTCAGTCCAGCCATGCTATCATTCGGGTGCGTGCGATGCGAACACGGAGATGTGGTGTCCGATAATTTTTTTTTCTGGACGGTAATTTTGTCATATACGGCGAATTACACTTTTTGCTCTCCGATAAAATATACTCGGCGAGATTCGGGCACTCTGGATGTGTTCCGCAGTGTAATGGCATTAAAAGTGCCAGCTCCCGACCGTTCCGGGCGCGTGTTCCTCCTGTACCTGCAGGCGGGGCCAAGTAAACCACAGACTCCGTAGGGTCACAGCCCGGGGGTTGTCCGTACTCAAACATGACCCGGGCCGGGCTGGGCCGGGCCGGCGCTGGACTTGCGCTCCGCAACTACGCGCCCCGACTATCCGCCCGCCTCCGAGCGACCTGCTGAGGACTAGGGCCTTACTGGCGTACACCTCCGGCAGCTTAAATTTGAACATCTAATTATTGTAGATTTTCTATGTCGTTAATGTAGCTTGATGCTTTAGCACTTTGATTCGTGCTTCGAACTGACTTTTAATATACGCAACATGTCCTTAAAGATTGACTCTTGAAATGCGCTCGTGGCAAAAATGTTTCGAGGGCGCATCACTGCGGCAAAAACTAAGAAAAAGTTTGCCTCTCTTACATTTCTTTAGACTTTTAGACTCGCGTGAAGTGCTTTAGCGCGTCGACATAACGCCAGTGTAGTGACCCCCGACATGCGAGCCCCGGTCAGCCCCGGCCGGCCAGCTCTGTCGAGATTTGGCCGACGAGCCGACTCCATTGTGTAACGCCGGAGCGGTTCACGCCCTGGAGGGGGGGCAGGGCGCGAGGGAGTAGACGGTTAAGGCGAAACTGACAGTCCACTCGTGCCACGTGTCACGTGTGGCGCGTGACTGCCGACTGCACCACGTGACATCTCCAGGGGCTGAAAACCGTCGAAAATGCGTGTCACTGAGTCTCTGCGTCGCTCTTTCCCTCTCTGAGGTTCTCTACTATGTTTAAAAAACTAATTATGTAATTACTGATTATGTAAGTTTACATTCGCAGCGCGTATTTCGGGGACGGAACAATCGCTTTAAAAATCCGCACGCATTGCTGTGGCTCATGTGGTGGGTAACTTTTCTATATGCCTCCATGAGTTTTCGTGTTTTATTCCTGCGTTATGCGAGGTTGTTTTACTCTCCTCGGAAATCAGTGCCTGTCACCTTTCGCATTTTGTGCCCGCTGACTTGTGTTCAAGAAAGGTGATCGCTTTCACCCGCTTACCTGTGATCCTAAGGGATATGAAGAGAGAGAGAGAGAGAGAGAGAGAGAGAGAGAGAGAGAGAGAGAGAGAGAGAGAGACGGGGGGGGGGCGTGTGCGTGTGTCGGTCGTGAATAAAAGGACAAGGGAGGGAGGAAGGGTTATCCGTTATCCCATTTTGTCACTTAATTTGTTCGATCAACGCGATTCTGGCCCGCCCTCCCCCAAGCCGTTCCCCCAGGCGCGAAGCCAACCTAACCAACCGACAGAAAAGAGGATCATGTTTTTCCTTTTTTTTCCCAAGAGCTGAGGGAACATCAGAATTTTCGCCAGCAGCGAAGGGAGGACCGAAAGTGTATCAGGTGGCACGCCTATCAATCCCCTTTTACTGAGACATTCTTTTTGTACGCATTACAAAATTTTTAACTCGGGCAGAGCGCTTTCGCTAGCAAAGCTGTTCGCTCCTCACTGGTGAACTGGCCCAGCCAGGTGTCCTATATTAACGCGGTTCGACTGTCAAAGTAAGACTCACTCCGTACAACTTGTAGGAGCCTGGCCGGCTCGAGAGCCACCCCGCCCTGGTGTAATGACTTGGCTCTGCAAGACCCCAGCCTGGCCCGAGCCCGGCCCGGTCCGTCACGCCACACGAGTCAGGCCTCCGCTTCCTCCTCGTGCTCATGTTCTGCCTTCATTTTTCATCCTCCTTTTCAGACGCAGATTTTCAATAGGTAGTCTAGAATCAGTCGGCACAGTGAAATTTATCGTGGAAAATGTGTTGAGCTACAGTGTTGCAAACAAGTACAAAAGCGCGCGCACATAAGAAAAATAATATGTTTTAAGAAATCAGTGTTGAATTGAAAATTTGGATCAAGACTTTTTTCTTTTATTTTTTAAGTAATAGCTGGCTTTGTTCGCGTCACTTTCAATGTTTTAGTTTGTGACCTTTCGGCGGCAACTCGCCAAGTGGCGTGAGTGGCTTGAAGTGGTATTTGTCGACCAGGCTGAGCGATAATGCTGGTACGTCCGTCATCGGTTCTGGCTGACAGGCGGGGCGGGGCGGGGGGTGATTCTTGTAAGCTTATGAGCAGGGCTGAGCCTTGTTGTGCTCTGAGAACACCTCGCGGGGCCCGGCCCGGCCCGGCCCCCCGCACCCCTCTCTCTGCTGGTGGGTGAGTACGCGGGTGCGCGTTACTCAACGAGCCCTTATTACTCGACCCCACTGTTAAAATATGTATTTATTTCCCAACACGTCTTTCGAAGTCAAAAATCGAGCATGTTGCTGTCTTAATTTTAAAATTTCGTATACCACAACTGAGTTTATCAGTTTTTGATAACGAAGAAAAGTGGTGTTTTTCCCCCCAAAATCATGAGGAATTTCGGGCTATTTTTACTTCGTAAGGTTCCAAGGGTCCTTTTTAACAGTGCCGCGGCGGTGTAGCTGTTGCTAGCGGTGTGGGGCGGGCTTGCGGCGTCATGGTGGGCCAACCCCCTGAGGCTCACTTCCGCCCCGAGTCGCTCTGCCCAGCGAGGCCAGGTCTCCGTCTCACCCCTCTGCGCATTCTTTTTCTCCCTTTTTGCCGCTCTTCTTTTGCCCACCCCTTTCCTGGAAAGGCCGCGAGAAGCGACAGCACGTATTCTTCACCATAGGCCCTAATAATAAACTTTAGGAAAACCCAGTGCTCAGTTGCACGTTCCAAAGCTAAGCGTGTTCCCCGTTTTGCGATATCCGCGCATCACTTTTCGTAGTGCGGTATGTGGCACCCCCACGCGACCCCACCTAGCCACTTTCATGTCAAAACACCCTCAGTAAGCCGATCCGACCGCGATCCCCGCACTCTAGCCGCGCCGAGCCCGGCACCGGGACCGGGAGTCAGGATTCCCTGATCGTTATCCTGGAGGCACGTTCAATGCGGCACGACCACTATGTGGTCGCGATACACAGACTGTGTTACTTTAAAATACGTGTAACGCACAGCAGTGCGTCTATGGGATTCAGTATGGCATCAGAACCGGCCGTGCACGTGAAGGATGCTCAGACGACGACTCGCCTCTCTCTCTCTCTCTCTCTCTCTCTCTCTCTCTCTCTCTCTCTCTCTCTCTCTCTCTCTCTCTCTCTCTCTCCTTTGAGTATGTCTCCGGCCTTTATTTCCCGCAGTCAGATGAGAAGGAAGGAGGGATACGCCTTCATTACTGGTGAGAATCGGCCGCAGTAAAGCCGCGTAAGGCCGTAAGGATCGTCTCGTCACACGACTCGCCCCCAGCCTCCCCCCGGCCCCACCGCCGCGCCGACACGTCCACCACTCATACGCCTCGCGCGCATCAAACCTCCCCGCTGTCCGAACAGCCCGGCGGTACGCGGCCGCGCGGCACCAGAGCTTAAACAAAACGGAAGGAATGCGCTTCTCGAGTCCCAAATCTTCCATCGTGGAAAAGCTTGATAGTGACACAGACCTGAAATGCAAAGAAAGACCTTGAATTTGCCATTCTTGTTTAAAGCATGAGCCGAGTAGGATCTTATTACTGTCTGTATAGAAAGGATAGAGGAACTGTCAAATTTCGTGTCGGCTGATTTATGGATGACCCGCATTACCTCCTGGCTTACGTGTATTTTCTGTGAAAGGGTTCCAATGGATTACTCCGGGTTACTGCCCTGACCACTTGCGAATCACCCGAGTATTTCCTCTCACAGGGTCGACAGGGCATTCGTCCTACTGCGGCCCTTTACGCGCAGATGTCTGCTGCTGCGACTACCGTTGTGCGGAAAAATTGACGAACTTCTGGCGATGACGACATGTTGGTGGTGACGACGTTTCGTGGCCTTGGAGGTAGCTTTCTGAAAGCGCGCGCGCAGAGTGCGAATAAGCTGTCGTGCGCCCTCCTCTAGCGGGTCGTCGTAGTGTTGGGGGTCACTCACGAAGGTGGGAGAGAGGGTGGCAGTGAATGAGAGAGGGAGGGAGAGAGAGAGAGAGAGAGAGAGAGAGAGAGAGAGAGAGAGAGAGTATAAAAGAGACGGCCGAGTCACGCACGTGGTCACATCTCCTAATATCTGGCTCATGAAGAGGAGGGAGACGCAAAGGGTCGGCTTTGCTTTCTCTGCGTGCAACAGGCAACCCAAGTCCGTCGCCCTACCACCTCTCTCTCTCTCTCTCTCTCTCTCTCTCTCTCTCTCTCTCTCTCTCTCTCTCTCTCTCTCTCTCTCTCTCTCTCTCTCTCCCACTGTCTCGCAGAAGACACCGAGCCCGCGTTCCGCACCACGCTGCGGGAGCGAGATAGGCGAGCGTGCCTTCAGTGCAATTTCAGAGCCGATAAATCTCCGAGTCACCTGACTTTGTTGTTTTATTCGCCCTTTTTTCTCCCCGCCTCGCTCGGACATTGAGTGTTATGAGCTGCGATGACCCATGGGGTCAGTGAGGCAGCCTACTGACCACCGCGCGGTGAAAGCATGTATACGTGACTCCCTTGTCTTCTGTAAAATCTAAAAAAGGAAAAAACAAACAAATCAACTAGATGCTTGCACGTATGACTGGAGACAATTTTCTGACAGTCGTCATATCAGCAAGCTCGATTTTTTTTCCTTTTTTCCTAGAATTGTCGTTCAAAGTTCCATGTGTGTGTACCCTAGTGCATCAGATCGTACGCGAGCTGCAACGCTGTCGACGAATTTCACAAAGGTACACCGGAAATCGGTGCCGCTCGGCGCTCTGCTGGGCTCGGGTCGGGCAGGGGGCTGTTAAACGAACGTCACGGTGGGGGCGGGGCGAGAGACCGGTCGAGCGTGACAGGGGCCAAGCCCGGTCGGCTGCCGCCCCCTCCCTCGCCCCTCACCCCTCCCTCACCTCCTGCGTCAAAAGTTATCGAGAACCGTATCACAGTTTGTCACTCATGCTCAGAGGCGTACTTACGCGGGCCCACCGCATGTGACACGCGCATGACGACGGTATAGCACATCGATCGCTTTAGAAAATATATCACCACGTGATATAACGCGGCGGCTCTTGAAGAGAAGAGAACACACAGTGTGTATATACAGCTCCGCATAGCTCTACTACTCGCTGTTTACATTCAGTGGCCCTGCCGCCCCGCGCCGCCCCGCTCCGCCCGGCCCGGCTCCTTTCACGGGTCCCGCCGGGTCCCCGGCATGTTGGCGGGGTCCCATTCATGCCCCGTGACCCCCGCTGCGCCCACCGCGGCCCCGCCCCGCCCCGCCCCGCCGCTAGGCTCTGAAGGAACACGTCTGGGGAGTAGGGAGAAAAGCGCCGGAATGTACTGTGTATCGGCCGCCGACCGAATGCTACTGGCTGTCCAATTACGCCCGCGTCTTGCCCTGCCCTGCGCTCCCTCCCTCGGGAGCTGTTTTTATGGACTTGGTAATTATACTGTAATCCATCGAGAATATACCGATCCTGAGCGGAGGGCGGTGTGTATCGTGTAGCTCGTTATGCGCCGCGGGGGGGCGCGAGTCGTTAGTCTAATTTAACCTGCTCTGACCGTATGATATCGTCGATGATATGTCTAACGCTTGTGCGGGCGGCTTCTTGGAATCGGGCTGCAACTACTGCAAACCTAAAAAGCTCTACGGCTACATCAAAAAAACTTGGCGGGAGAGGAAAAATGTACCTCCGAAAAAATTATTCACGTTCCCGCCCGGACTTCCCTCCATCTCTCTCTCTCTCTCTCTCTCTCTCTCTCTCTCTCTCTCTCTCTCTCTCTCTCTCTCTCTCTCTCTCTCTCTCTCTCTCTCTCCCTTTCTCTCCCCTGCCCTGATTGGGTTTGCGTGTCGCTGCGTGGCGGGTTCCGGTCCCAGTCTTCTTCGTTTGGCGAGTGATCCGTTACTCTTTCATCCACACCATTGGACTGCTAGCTTTACACCTCGGCGCCGTGAATAGCCCTGGTGATGGCGACCCTTTGTCCGACCCACTCACCTCTCTGGAGTCGGGGGCGGGGGCGGGGGCCGGGGCGGGGATTAAAAGTCACCCGATCTTTTTATTACTTTATCGCAGAGAGAGGCGGGCGGTGCGGGGGCGGAGCGTGGAGGTACCCGAGTCATGTTGGCCGTCCTGCGGCTACACGCGCGCGGATTTGTCCGTCCCCGCGGCCTGCAGAGGGCTGCCTCGTGTCGTGCTCCAGCCACGAGTGTCAGCGACCGGGATTTTCTTTTCCTTTTTTTTTTTTCGAACGCAAAGGGTCTGCTCGTGTTCGCGTGTTCTGCCGCGCTAACCCTAGAGTCCACTGAGTCAAGTATTTTTTATTGACACCCACACTGTGAAAAATATTTGTAAAGGTTACAGGAAAATTTTCCATGATAAATGTTGTAAAATTACAACTTGAAATTGTAAAATTACAAGTACCGTGTATCGACTTAGAATTCATTGACGAGCAAGAATGGGCGATCGTAAATTTACAACATATTTTTTTAAATCGTGATTACAAAATTTGTTGTAAATTTACGAAGATATTTTTGATAGTGCAACTACATTTTTTTTTCATCCTCATCGCTCATCCTATCGTTGAAACCCAGTTACCTACACCTCTTGCCCACTGTGATCCACTCTCCGATTTTTTTTCCTCCCTCTTGTTCTCGCTCACTCTCTTGCCCTTTCCCTCATGTCCGCTCAGCCCGCACTCGCCTATCTCATACAGCAAAAAGTAATGCGCATTGCACATTCATCATCAAGATGCTGTATATAGATGTGCTCCATGTCCTTTACGCCGGGACCGCGTCGCTATGCAGTGGGTGGGCGGGCTGCTGGGGGCAGGGAGGAAGTCTGACGCTCGTAGACTCGCTGCTAAACAAGGGATGGTCACGTCGGTGGTGGTGGTGGTGGTGGTTGTAGTGGTGCTGGTGGCGCTGGTGGTGGTGGGATGTTTTGTCGAACCCGAGCGCCCCGCCACGCCTCGCCCCGCCACCGCAGTAATCTCTCGGCTCGAATTGTAACACAATCTCGCGACGATTAGAGGAATTAGGGCGCCCTGCTCCTCTCTGCTGCGTCCTGCTGCGTCCTGCCGCGCCCTGCCGCGCCCTGCCGCGCCCTGCCGCGCCCTGCTGCGCGCCGCCGCGCCGCCCCCCGGACCGTGACCCACCCTCCGGGAGGGAAGGGGTGCGGCGGGGGCGGGGCGGAGGGTGGGGACCGCAGGGGGACTGGGGCGCAACACTTTCCGTGCGAGGTTCGACCCGAATATTCCGCAGCTGCGGGCATCGGCCACACAAAGAATAAGCCTCTAGGCGGAATTGCCTAGTCTAGACTATTACTATACGGTCCCTTCTTGTTATTTACATTTATTAAAACTTACTGCAAAGTATTGACGTATCGTTAGCTACTTTAAAAAAAGAAAGTAAAATGGATTGGCTTATTCGACACTTCACAGCAAAACAAGGCTGCTGTTGTAAGACCGGGCCCCGGACCTGGCCTAGCTAATCGCGCCTGTTGCATCTCATCTCTGATCTCCGCCCCTGGTCCTGCGGCAGAGCTTGGCGGGCGGAGGGAAGGGCCCGCCCCGCCCCGCCCCGCCCCGCCCCGGCCCTACCGACCGCAGCCGAGGCAAAGACAAGACGCTGATGAGCTGGTGTCATCGTGGTGGCGGGGCGGGCCGGGCGGGGCCGGTGGGGCGGGGCGGGTGGGGCGGGGCGGGGCGTGGTGGGCTTGGGCCGGGCCCAGGCACCGGCCCAGCAGGATCGGTGGACATTTAATTTCCGTCTTCAAAGGAGCAGGCTAGGCCAGGCAGGGCAGGCCACGCGGGCAGCAGCAGGACTCCTTGAAGGATGCCCGCCCGCCCGGCCAGGCCTGCCTGGCTGGCCTGCGCCGCTGCTCTGGGCTGCGGAGGCCGCGCTGCACCGCGCCACCGCCCGCCCGAGAAGAAAAGAGTCCTTTTTATACCTGCGGCCCACGTATTTAATATCAATGTCTCCTTTTTAAAAAGGCCGGTGCTGGTATAGGCAAACCCGCAAAATGTTAGTACCCGGTAAATATCTTGCTCCTCCTCGTGCCTTCGTTTATTTGTAGCGCGCCTTTAAGACCGCCGCTGCTAAACGGCGGCTGACTGTAGAACTCTCCGACTTTGGCCTCCTCGTCCGATATTAATAACCAATCTGCCTTTTCATCAATACTGTATTGCAACAGCGGCGGCGCAAAACAGAAATGTGTTTAGCCCGCGGGCGGAGGTCTGGCCTGGCCTGGCCCTGGCCGCCGCAGCTGCGCGCTGCGAGCGCCTGGAGGTCCGCGGGGTAGGCCGCCCGCTCCGCAAGGCTGCACGCGGGTGGCCTATCCCTTCACTCGCAGGCGCCCCGCCCCGGTAGCCGTGCCCGCACCGCGCCGGGCCCGCACCGCCCGGGCCAGACAGAGCGCTAACGCCCACGCGTTTCCCACTGCCTTACAGTCAGTTTTTCATCAGCAGATGATACATTTAACTAGACCAAGCAGAAAACAAAACATCATGACATTGTTTTCCGGGGGAGTAGGAAGTACTGCACTGTTCGGCGTCGAGACCAAGGTTACAGGTTTCTTTTTACAGAATCCTGTCCTGGTTGATTGTTTTAACACCTCTCCCACCCTACTCCCGCCCGAGCCCTCCCCCCGTCCCGGTCGGGAGAGGGGAACAACCCCTCCTCCCCTATCCTCCCTTCCAGCCCGTGATAGTACGCCCTCTAAACCGCTTAGTGTTAATTGAGAGTGTTAGTTCGGCAGATTCTCATCCCCTCTCTGAGCGGGGCGGGGCCGGGCGGGGCCGGGCTCTGCCCACGCGGCGTGGCGGCGCGCGGCGCGCTGGTGACCAACACTGCCCGGCCCGGCCCGGCCCGGCGCCATGTTCCTTAACCCCCACAGCCTCACCCCCACCCTCGCCCATACCCCCCCCCCCCCCCCCCGACACGTACCACACAAATCATTGCGCATTGTGACTACGTGGCTCGCCGGCCGGAAACTTCATCCGCCGCCGCTTTTGTCCGGAGTAAATCTTTTGTCGCGGCCGCCGTCCTGCCGCGGCCAAAGGCGCCAAAAGATTCATCGGCCGCACCTTTAGGCCTTTCCCTACCAAAGGAAACCAGAAAATTAAACAATATCACTCAATCTTCTTTTTTTTTCCTTACGCGATGTATATACAAAGTGTGTAGGACGGCGGCGTGGGAGTTATACTTTCGCGCGGAGGGTGGAGAAGAGGGGGAGGGGGTGATCTTTGAATTTTGCGATGACCAAGTTTGCCTGACGTGCATGGCCGCTGTTCAAAGGGCAGCGTGGAGCGGGTGCGCGGGCTGGGGGGGGCGGGGCGGGGCGGGGCGGGGCGGGGCGGGGCGGCGGCTGTCCGGCGGACAGCGGAGGAGGATAGGCCAGGCCCGGGCCGCGCGGACCCCCGTCCTTGAAGGGGTTGGGAGGCGGAACAGGGAAGGGGGCACAAAGGAAAGTACACGTCATCGGCTGAGAACAACGGTGCTCCATTTGTAACGCTACGAGCGCCAGAGACGGCCGGCGCGGGGCGGGGCGGGGCGGGGCGGGGCGGGGCGGGGCGGGGTGGCGGGGGCGTGTGTGGGTGAGCGGGCTAGGGGCCGGGCCCGGCCGGGGCCGGTGTCGTGTCGTGTCGGCCTGTAGAGCAGGTCGCAGAAAAACTTGGCCCCCTTTTCTGAGGGAAATTCATACCGCGGGTGCGACATGCTCTTGATTTTGTAACCTCAGAGTTTTCGACAGAACGGGTTGTAAGTTTTAGCGAAGTTTTGCTGACAGTTTTTACTAAGAAAGCCAGCTATGGCGGCGGCATGAGTAAAACGCGATGCACGGGCGGCAGCAGTCTTATCTGGTATCTGAACCCAACCCCCGCCGCGCCGGCCGGGTGTTGGCCGCCGCCGCGCCGCCCCCGCCGTGTGCCCTGCAGCTTAGGCTGGCTGGTGCTGCAGATGGGGCCAGCGCGCCCCGCCTAGCCCTGCCCCGCCCCGCCCCGCCGCACTGCGGTTAGGCCCGCGGCAACAAAGGCGTACGCTGGTGCCTCGACAGGTAGTGCAGCTGCACTCGCGCTGCCTGCGCATTAACGTTGCGATTCTTTTTTTTTTCCGCACGCGATGCAGACGACATGTCGCGCCTCAAGCAGTTTTATTTTTTTGGCTTGTCGTTTTTCTGTAAAAAGAAAAACAACTAAGCGAGAGAAGTCGTCTAGTAACCCAATCGAGTGCATTGTCACTTGGCGTCCGCTGCCGTAACTAATGAGCAGGACCTCGTGCACCGGACCGGAAGTGCGCCAGCTAAAACAATAATGCGGGAGTGGGGGCCGGGCCGGGCGGGGCACCCCGTCCCTCGAGGGAAGCTTGTTTCCGGCCGGGGCGAGGAGAGGAGGTGGGGTGTGGCAGTACAATGACGGCCGCGAAGGCGTAGGTGGGCTCCTTTTGTCGGCTGGCGCCGCTGCTAGCGCGGGGCGGGGTGGGGTGGAGTTGGGCGGGGCGGGGCCTGGCGGGGCGGGGCAGGGCGGGGCGCTGCCATCACAGGCTTATGTTCACTTCCTAAAGGGAAAAAGATGCCCTTAAAACACACACACACACAGTATGATGAAAAATAAATGCTGCAATTTTGCCACTTTGCAGTGGACATGGCTCGCGTGTTCGGGGCGCTATGCGTGCTGCTGCTGACCCAGTGCTGCATCCAGGCCAGCAGAGCGTCCCACCCGTCCAGGAAGCTGCGCTCCATCGACTGCAGGTACAGTACGGTAGACATTTCGTTCTCTAGAGCGTCTCCACGGCCGGTAGGCCGCAGCTCGCCTGGGACCTGGCGAGCATTGTGCTGCTGGGGGAGCACGGCAGAGGGATGCCGTTAATTTTGAGGAGCGGAGACGAGAATTATTCACGCCACTCGAGGCTGCGCCCGGCCCGGGGTCCGCTCCCCACCTCGGCGCTGCTTACAAAGTGCAGCGGCGTAAAGGACCGCACGTAGCGCGGGGGCCTCGGGGGCGCGGGGGCCTCGCGGGCTGCGGGGACCACGGGGGCGCGGGGGCGCGGGGGCGCGGGGGCATTCTCACCCTTTATTGCTCTCATAAGAAAGGCCGCCCCTCCAATATGCCTTCTGCTCCCTTTCGGTTTACGGCTGTACCGCAGTGCGTGAAACACAACTCACTTCCAGCACTACGACACCCTGAATTTTGTTCTCATTCTCAGAGTATATTTTTGTCCTGCTACATCCCACTTTCTTTCGCCCCTCTTTTTCGTTACGTTGCAAAGTAGTTCCTCTCTAGGTTGTATTAGCTAAGAAACAATCTTAATGCGCAGGAGACTGGGATGCCTTTGAACCGACCGAGACTTATATAATAAACAGTCGCCCCCCTGACTCCTTGCGGCCGGCCTAATATCCTCCTGCTCGACGGCAGCACAGTACAGTGCGTTCCAGAAAATAATAGCGCGCCCCCCATTCCGTGTTTGCATAACGTCCCCACCAAACTTGGACGCAGGGGGAAAGCCAGTAGGGCTTCGGCCGCGGGGTTCGGCCGGGCCGGACACCTGCCGGGCGGACAGGGGGTTGTTGCTGCACTGTAACACCCTGGAATGACTTTGCTCCTGATTGATCTGAAGTGGGTGGCAATCAAAGCTCCCGCAGGAGGTCACAGCCGCTTATTTTTAGTCCGCTCCGTGCGTTGCATAGTGCGTAGTTCGCAGTCCTGCAAAGACTGGATTTTTTTCTAAAGGATGGAGGGGGGGGGGCGTAATGAATATGCCCCAGCAGCGCTTTGAAGACAATCCTGTTCTCAGAAACTTCCAACAGTGTGTGTGTGTGTAGTGCGATATAACGTTCCCTAACGGCGACACACTCGGCCCTCATCTGGAATGCCCTCTGATTCCCCGCGCGGCTCGTCATGGTCCCGCCCAGGCCCAGCAGGCTCAGGTCTGTGTTGTTCCTCAAAGGCGACTTGGTGCGCAGTGCGTCGCATCCAGCCAGCCAGGGGGGCAGTCACGGCACTCCACGTGTGTTTGTGTGTGCGTAGGCTGCAGGCGTCCTGAGCCGTGAACGCTAAGTGCTGCGAACTTTGGCCGATCCTAATTGATGAAGGTTGGGCGGGGCGACGCGTCGGCCAGAGCCGAGCCGACCCTCTCGGCCGCAGGCGACCGAGGCGGGTCGGGGCGGGTCAGAGAGGCGCCGGCGCCGGCGGCAGAGTGGGCTTTGCTCGGGGCCGCGGCCGCAGCTGCAAGAAACGAGCCGCAAGAAGTCCGTCCTGTCAGAGGAATGGGTGCTGTCGCCACCCTGCTGCGGGGGCGGTGCGGGGGCGGCGGGGGCGGCGCGGGGGCGGCGCGGGGGCGGCGCGGGGGCGGCGCGGGGGCGGTGAGGGTCAACGCCTAGCTTAAGGGGCGGCCCAAGGAGATGTGGGCAGGCTGGATTGGAGGGAAATAATCTGATAGCACCGTCTCTTGCAATGACGGATGGAGAGAGAGAGAGAGAGAGAGAGAGAGAGAGAGAGAGAGAGAGAGAGAGAGAGAGAGAGAGAGAGAGAGAGAGAGAGAGAGACAGAGAGACAGAGACAGAGAGTCCATATTTCCTCCTCGTTTGCTTACTCGCTCTGTGTCTGTGGTGCAGGCGCCTGGTGTTCCACCCGCAGTGCCGCGGTATTGCAGCCAAGCGGTCCATGCCTAGCCTCCAGGAGGAGGTCCGTTACCAGCTGGACAGGTGAGTGATTGGTCCTGACGAGGCAGTTTGTGTTAACTTCATTTCCTTTTTCGAGTTGTCCGTGTACGGAGTGGCTCGCAAGCGCTACAGATCACAACCGCTACAGGTCACAAGCGCTACAGCTCGCTAACGCTACGGGGTCGCGGCACTGCAGTGCTACAGCGCTACAAGGCCTCGGTAGCGCTACGGGAGTCACAAGCGCTACAGCGAGAATCGCGCGTTAGGCGGAGCCGAGGCCGAGCTCTTACCTTTGAAAATTACGCACGTGGCGTGAAAACATGGAAGAATTTTATGACGCGTGATAAAGCCTCCTGAAGGAGGTTTGCGATCTCCACAGGCACAGGGCTTGACTCTCCCCGTGGAAGCCAACTAACTGCCGGTGTTTCTTATGGGGAAACCGGTGGCACTTTCTGACGCGATCCCATCGTCAACAATTCGACAGATTTTGATCCCATGTACTGTCAGATTTAGTCGTACGTTGGTTAACCGAACTGCCCTGTCCCCAGAGCATGGAAAAGCTTATTTTTGGAGCCAGATTCTAGGACTTTTATGACCCCACGACCGACCACCAGTCGTGGGCACATGGGATGAACTTCCTGACAACCCGCTGTCGCTACCAGTGAAGAACCCTACCTGGTTTGGAACTAGTTCTAGCGTGCTTGATCTCACATGTCCCACAGACACCCCCACGGCTTTCGCGGCAACTACCAGACCACTGGACCGTCCGGCTATTCCACGAGGGAGGTCAGTTGGAAATGGGGAAACCGGATCCACTCTTCCAGTGTTGTCCCCAGAAAATTAAATTTCTTGGTAAGATTGGAACCTCGTCCCGCCGACTCCTTTCAGGCGCGGACACTATGCAGCTTACGGCTACGACGCCATACAGTGCCAGATGCTGCACCGGACCACTAGAAGGTCATGCTGCGCGAGAAGCCTGATCACCGAAGAAACGAACGCGATGTCATCCGCATGAGGCCTGCCTCACTCTCCGGCCAGTGCTAAGAGGCCGGCCGCGTAACGTCATTGGTATCGACGCTGCTTATTGCACTAGGGTGGGCAGTGCGGTTCAAAACTACGTATTTTTTAGGCTTTGGTAGCCTTTATCGTTTTCTCGAGATCTGACTGGTTTAGGCAACAGTAGCCTTATAGTTTTGTCTCGGATCTGACTGGTTTTTTTTTTTTTTTTTTTTATTTTTTAATCAGCTCACAACAGAATTTTTCAAACAGTTTCAAGGTGGAAGCACTGACGCTCTGGAAACCAAATCCGGAATCGGCATGTCGGTAAAATACCCCAGATCTTGAGATATTTGGCCCGAAAAAGGTTGATAGTGAAACGTATCTTGGTGAGAATCTGATGAGTTGAGGGTTTTTGAGTTTCGGGCATAGCAATACTCGAGCAAGTACTCGCCAGCACTGGCCAGCGGGGCCGGCGAGCAAGGGAAGAGGGCCCCGTGGCTGGGCGTGGCTGGGCAAACTGTTGATTCAAGTTCATACACAGTATTCTCATAAAATAAAAATTGAAACAAAATCCTGGGATAAAATGCAAATTCAGTGTTTCGATTGATGGTGCAATAAATCTGCAACGTCATTGGTTTAAAGTAAAATCAAGTCGATCGGCAGGCTCATTGACCAACATTTTAAGACACATTTTAATGTACATTACACGTTCTTGCTGGTTTTAGTAAGTACATTTTAATTTTCAGTAAACATACTGATTTTTGCCCAAGTGATAAACGACGACTGAAACTCAACTTGGCTTTTCTTAGAACCTGAGTGTAATCTTTCAAAACAGAGCTAAACTTCATGCTGCCCAGTGACTGTGATTCTAGATTTCACTTGGTGAAATCATTGCATTTTTTTTTATTTTTTTAATCAGCCTCTAATGAGAACTTTTGAGCTCAGTTTTAAGGTGGAAGCAGTGTTCAGATGATCAGATCAGCATGTCAGTAAAATGCACCAGATCTGAGATATTTGTCCCGGAAAGTTTAGTGTGAAGCGTATCTCCCAGTGGGGAATCTGATGAGTTGAGTGGGTTTTGGTCTTGGGCGCCAGCAATACTCGGCAGTACTCGCCAGCACTGGCCGACGGAGCAGGGAGAGGAGGGGCCAGCGGCAGCTGGGTGTATTTGCAACAGCTGTTGATTCAAGCCATGCACAGTGTTCATAAAACAAAATTGAAACAACATCCTCGGATTAAAGTATCAAGGTTTGACCAGTGTTCTAATAGTGATTGCACAACGAACCCACAGTTTAAAAATCGAAGTCAGTCTGACGACTCAAACCGACATTCAGACGCATTTAATGTGCTTTACACTCATCAAGCACGGTTTTTCAAGTAGTACATTTTAATTTTCGGTGAACAAACTGATTCTTAGTGATACGACGACTCAAGCCTAATCCTTAAGCACTCTTGAACGTGAGTGTAACTTAAACCACTAAACTTCTTCATGTTACTTTCTTAGACTTATGATTGGGTGAAATCGTATTTTTTGTTTTGGACAATTTTTCCAGCGCCTTTCCGGTAGTTATTGCGCAGTCAGTGCAAGGACGGTATAGCTGGAAAGCACTTGAGATCCAGGCCTAACAAAAAAAAAAATAACAAGCAAAAAACTATACGCGGTGTGTGAACCTCTGCTCCACCTAGTGCACATAGCAGCGATCGATAATAATGACGCTTACGCGGCCGGCCCAGCACTGACCGGAGCAGGCGCACTCATGACACCGCGTTCCGTTTCTTTCGGTGACTGTGGCTTCTCGCGCAGCATGACTGCTAGTGGTCCGGCACCTGGTACCGTGGCGTCGTAGCCGTGCCGAAGCATAGTGTCCGCGCGGAGAGTCGTGCAGGACGGAGGTCTCAGAATCTTACCAAGAATTCGAATTTTTCTGAGGACAACAATTTGGAGAGTGGAATTAAGCCCCCCCATTTCAACCGACCTCCCTCGTGGAATAGCCGACGGTCTAGTGGTAACGTTACCAGTTAACGGTTGCCGCCGAAAGCCGTGGGGTGTTCTGAGACTCGGCACATGGGGCCTGGTTCAAACCCAGGTAGGTTCTTCACTGGTAGCGACAGCGGGTTGCCAGGAACGTTCCGTCCCATGCCCACGACCTGGTGGTCGGTCGTGGGGTCATAAGTCCCTAGAATCTGGCTCCAAAATAGCTATTTCCATATGCTCTGGGGACAGAACGGACCAGTTGGTTAACCACCGTACGACTAAAATCTGACAGTACGGGGATCAAATCTGTCGAATTGCGCGACAGGGATCGCGGCCAGAAAAGGCACCGGTTCCCATAAGAACACCGAAGTAGTTGGCTGCCACGGGGGTAAAAAGCCCTGTGCCTGGCGGAAACCGCAAACCTCCTTCAGGAGGTTTACTGTCGCAAAAATTTTCCATGTTTTCACGCCACGTGCTGTAATTTTTCAAGGTATAGCTCGGCTCGGCTCCGGCCTCAACGCGCGGATTCTCGCTGTAGCGCTTGTGACCCGTAGCGCTTGGGCTTGAGCTCCCTAGCGCTTTACCGAGCTAGCGCTTGCGACCCGTAGCGTTAGCGAGCTGTAGCGCTTGTGACCTGTAGCGGTTGTGACCTGTAGCGGTTGTGATCTGTAGCGCTTGTGACCTACGTCCTACGTGTACGGGCCCCTGCTTCTTAGAGAATATGCGTACACACTAAACCCTTATGGATTTTGCTGTGCATAAGTATGCAGAATTTTAAGCAGCCATAACTATGCACAATTTTTGAGCATAATTATGTTCAACTTGTGCATAACTATGCACAAATTGTACATAGTTATGCATGAAATTGTGCATACTCTTATGGTTGCTTAAAATACTGCATATTTATGCACAATAAAATGCATAAGGATTTAGTGTGTAAAACAGTGTTTCGGGCTTGCCTACTCTATGGCCCATGGTGCCTTGCGGAGAGAGCAGGTAGCAGGCAAACTCGCACACTGTGGAGCGTATGATTTAGTATTTCCAAGTATGCACAGCAAACATTTTCCCGTGAAGTTCCCGGTCGACAAATTTTGTATTTCACATGTTCTGCGTGCCTGGCAGTTAAAAAGTCGGGCCCTGCCCAGCTTTAATTTTTTATCAGTCTGCCATCATTAACCTTGGCTACCGGGAAGTGCTTTCAGGAATCAACCTGGAACATTACGAAAAAAAGAAAAAAAAAGATTTGCTCTGTGCCAATTCTTCCCATTAAAAGAAAGCGTCTCGCTTTGGCAATGCCGGTTGACGGGCGCAAACGGTTTAATGTGAAGGGCATCAGATCAGATCAGGGGCCGCAGGGCTCGGCCCGCCCAGCGAGGCGTGGCCCGGTCTCTGCGGGGTCCTGTTTAGGCCGTCCACGCATGCCCCGTGGGGGCGTTCGATCGACACCGCTCGAGGGCACCGGATATAATGCAGAAAATTCGAATGTCAGCGGGTGAGACCTCCCTTGGGGTAGGTGAGGTGAGGCAGGCGGCCTCGCTAAATTAGCCGTTTAAAGAATAATTTTAAGAGTAAAAAAAATTGTAAGCGTTTTAGCCTTACACATTACTTAACTTTACCTCACGGGCCTAGACGTAACGAGCTCTCTCCTGCTATCAGAATTTTGGCATGGTTTGAGTTGTTCTGAAAGGGCCGTCTTGCGTCTGTCTCTCAGGGACGAGCCCGCGCCGGCACCCGCCCCCGCGCCCGCCGCCGCCGCGCGCCCGGCGCCCTGGGAGCTGCGGGAGCTGCGCGCCGACCCGCTGCTGCTCGGGCTGCTGGGCCGCATGGCCGCCGCGGAGCAGCAGGGCCCGCAGGGCCAGCAGGGCCAGCAGGGCCAGCAGGGCCAGCAGGGCCAGCAGGCGGGGCCCGGCAGGCGCGCCGGCGACCCGTCCCCGGCCGACGAGGCAGACCATGACGCGTGGGCCAGTGCGGACCAGGTGAGGCATCCGCCCCCGGCCTGGACTGCAAAGTCCAAGTTGTCTGTCGCCCATTTGCAATGGTAGTACGAAATGTATGCGACGGTCTGCTGCGTGTCTGTCTCCGCCATCTCCGCCACCCTTCGAGTTTTGCCCCTCCATCCCTCTGCTGAACGCCCTTGCACTCACCCGCTCACTCTCTTGCAGAGCTCGTCCGGTTCCGGTCGGATGGAGTGGCAGAGCGCGAGGAAACGCATGAAGGAGCAGGACGTGTCGTACGACTACTGAGCCCAACATGACCTCCTTTTTATTTAAAATTAAACCAATAATTTGAAAAAGAAATGACGTCGTAATTGTTGAAAGAGGAGTTGGTACCTACCTTAGCTGTGTATTTACGCATAAAAACTATAATTTCTTTTTCTGAAAAAAAAAATTAGACTCAAAGAGGTGATTGATAATGTAGATAATTTAGGTGTTCTAATCTGTAACTGTCGCTGAAACGACCAAAAATGTCAACAAAAAAAAAGGTATCGCCGTCCTTAATGGAAGGACAAGAAAAATAATTTAGAACAAACGAGAGAGAAAGAAATAAAGAACGCTAAAATAAGTGTGTCAGTGGGTTGAAACGGGCGCGTGGGCCGGACGAATTAGTGTAATTGTTCTCGGTGGTGAGCCGTGACCGATGAGTCCGGGCCGGGCCGGGCTGGGGGGGGGGGGGGGGGGTAGCGGGCCCTGGCATCACCTGTGGCTGGGGGTCGCCTGGCCCGCGTGACGTCACACAGCCCTTTCAGCGGAGCGTGACTATTATATCCACATCATCCGCAGTAAGCCTCCCCCTGGGCAGGGCCGGGCCGGGCCGGGCTGCTGGGACCTAACCGCCGGGGCTCGGCAGGGCAGGGGCGCTGGGCGCTGGCCAGGCGTGAGACACTTGTACGCCCTCCGCCTCGGGGCAGCGGGGCGGGGCGGGGCGGGGCGGGGCGGGGTGGTGCAGGGCTGTAAGACGCACTGTGTGCGTCGACTCTGGTGTGGATGCAAAGATCATCACGTCTAGCAAAAGGTCGAGCGAGGGCGGGGCGGGGCGGGGCGGGGGCGGGGCTCTTACTGTGTTGTGGCTTCTCAGTGACCAGCCTTGTCAACCCCCAGGGTGAGGGGTGGGGCGGGGGGAGGGACGCCCCGCTCACACTCTATGGGACTCGGTAATTAATCTGGCCTGGCCTGGCCCTCCTCGGGTGGGGCGGAGGGGGAGGCGACCACCACCAGCGGTCATACCGGGAGTGTAGGACGGCCGTCTATGGCGCGTTTTGCCTGCGCTGGGTACCACATGTGTGTGTGTGTGTGCGTGTGCATAAGCGTGTTTGTGTGTGTGCGCGTGTGTGATGCTGGGATGCACGGCTACAGCCCGACGAGTTTGTGCCGCGTGGCCTGCGTCGCAACCTAAGAGGCTTTGCGGTTCCATTTCAATCCCTAAGCGCCCCGCCTCTCCCCGCCCCGCCTGGCCCCGCCTCGCCTGGCCCCGCCCCGCCCCGCCCCGCCTGGCCCCGCCCCGCCCGCCACTTTCCCCGCAGTCACTACCCCCGTCTCTTTCCCTCTCCCACTGTCATCTTGACCCTAACCCTTCTCCCCCTCCCCCTCGCGTCTCGCTCTAGCTCATTCCCTCTCCGAACCCCCTTCCCTCCCTCCTCTCCTCATTGTTCACTACCTCACCCTGTTTCGCACCTCGACTGTCACCCCTGTCTTTGCCCTCCCTCAGTTTTCCCCTCTTCTTTCCCCGCTGTCTTCATCCCTCCGTTCTTACAACCTCTACCCATTTATTAGTTTTACCTGAAAGCGTTATTCTTTGTTTGATGAGGAAGTTTACTCCCTCGCTTGCTTGTCCGCACCTAAAAAAACCGTTTCTCGAGTCAAGAAAAATGATCTTGTTCGAACCTCATTTTGCTCTCAAATAAGACAAGATCATTTTTAACTCGGCCAGAGTGCATTTGATGCTTGGATCAAAAGTGCTGTTCTTGCCACAAGAGGGCACTCTTGAGGCAAGAGTAAATGCTCTTGATCCAAGCTCCAAATGCATTTGGACCGAGATAAAAATGCTCTTGTCACATTTGAGAGCAATTTTCTTGAATCGAGAAACGGCTTTTTTGGGTGCGTTTAGGCAGTGTTGTTAAGAGAAGTCTTCTAATTTGGGCCCCATAGGAAAGATTTTCGATACCACTGCCTACAGGCAAAGTCTTGCTAAGGCACTAACTAGGAAAAATTGAATATCGAGTTTTATGTGATGTTTTTAAATGAGTGTGTTTTTTTTTAAATTTCACTGTTTGGTGTGGTAATTGGCAAAATATATTTAAATGTTCTAAGCTTAATTTTCCTTTCTTCTTTTTTCTCTTTGTTTGTTATAATCACACAAGTAATTTAATTGTCTCACTGGGTTTGATAGAGGTCAGAACGGAGTGAGAGAGGAGACTAAGAGTTTGCTTAATGTTTTAAACGGTCTTAATGCACATAATATCAATTATTTAAAGATTTTACTTCTTATATCTTTTGCTTGGTCGGTGTATTTTATGTGGGTAATGACTGATGACTAGACTGAGGTATATCTTTCTGTATTTTACCTAGCTTATGAAAAACTTGCCTGTTTGTTGAGAGAACTCTAAAAAGTGTCAGTTCAGTTCAGTGGCGAAATGAAGCAAATCTAGTACCACATTTGCTATTGCAAAATAATGTTTCATTCTGGTGCCTAAAATTTTCTGCATTTATGTCTAATAAAAAAAATAATACAACCTAATACATTGTGTTTCCATAGCCAATGATCAACAAAGCTCATTGCTTGCAAACTGTGTATTCTCTGTTGATTTTAAACCGGTTTCTTGGTGGTTGTGTAGCGCTGCTTAATTAGGTTAGTTGTACTTTTATTTGATATTTAACGTTTCCAAAGTAATATTAGTGTCTCGAAAAGATCATGTGTACTCAATATGAACAGATCTGTAGTTTCTTCCGAAATATTGTTATTAGCTCCTGTAAAATAAGTGATCTGCAATTAAAATTTTGTTATGAAGCTGAATTCACAGTTCGAATATCTTCAAAACGTGACATGGATGTTTTTCTAATTTTGGAACAACTGTTACTTCTCAATAGGAAATGCCGTTATAACGTGGCACCGGTGCATGACCACGGTCAGCGTTCGTCCTCCGGTAGGGAAGGTCGTACACTCTGTCAGGCAGCCTGTCGTACGGACTATCCCTGCCGCGGGCCCCGTCTGCAGCTCGGTCGTAGTGCCTGTCGTACTGCCCGTCGTAGATGCGGTCGTAGGGTCGCTCGTACGGTCTGTCGTAGGACCTCTCGTACAGCTTCTCGTAAGCAGGCCTTTCCTGGTAGAGAGGCCACTCGATCGGCATCCTCTCCAAGTAGGCCCTCCCCGTCCCGGCGCCGCCCGGCGGGGGAGGCGGCGCGGGCCGCACGTCCTCGACACGTTCGAAAAGCGACGCGTGGCCGTCGCGCGAGGACACCCATATTCGGTCCGCGACCTCTCGCTGCTGGCCCCGGTGGCCTCGGAGGTCCCGGGGTGCGACGGCTGCCGGTGCATCGTCGTCGTCCTCCCTGGGCGGCGGCCTCGCCGGCCACGGCCACGGCCCCGGCAACGGTCCCGGCCACCTCTCCGGCAACGGCCACGGCCCCGGCCACGGCCCCGGCCACGGCCCCGGCCACGCCCCCGGCGGCGGAGGGGCTGGTAACGGGTAGCCTCCACGGGGGCCCGCGCTCGGGGCGTCCCAGAGGCCGGCCCCGGCCCCGGCCTCAGCGAGCCCCGCCAGCACCAGCACCTGGACGCAGCCAATGAGTGTGTGTGCGCGCGCGAGAGGCGAGGCGCGGCCCGTCCCGGACGGCTGCTTACCGGCAGTGTGGCGGCCAGCAGGGCCAGGTCTGCGCGCAGAGGGTCGGCCATGGGGCTCGAGCACGCGCAGGCGGGGGTCCACGTCGAGGCGCAGCAGCGCGGCCAGCGGCAGGCGCCCGCGCCCGTCCTCGTCCCGGTCCACGTCGTCCACCGCCCGCGGCCCGCCGCCGCGCCACGCCACGCCACACCGGTAAAAATATTGGACCCATGTGCGCATAGTGTTTGGGGCATCGACAGCACCGTTACCCCGCAGGACGGGACACGAAGCGGACATACCCCGCGCCCCGGCCGCTCCCGCGAGCGTGGAGTAGCCCCCCCGGACGATCGAGATGAACTTCCCTCTTCCCTGTGCGGTGCGAGCGGGTCGGTGGGGACCTCATACAGGCAGTGCGGCTATGTGAATTTATAGCCGTGGACTCAGCGCTCAGTAAAAATAAGACAATTGGACGTGCGGCATTGGCACCGTGGTCATGCAGGGCGTGGCGGGGCGGGGCTAGGTGCTAGGTGGGCCTAGGAGGGGCGCAGCCTTAGCTTAACCCGGCTCGTGCAGGCGACTTGGGGCCTGGCCGGGCCGGGTTGGGACCCTTCATGTCCCCGCAGACTTGGATTGGAGAGGACGCCGCAGTGTTGCTCTTCACACAGTAATCGCTGGACATGCCGACTCCCGAAACCGCGGGCGTGGTGGGCGTGGCGGGCGGGGCGGGCGGGGCGGGCGGGGCGGGCGGGGCGGGCGGGGCGGGCGGGGCGGGCGTGGCGGGCGGGGCGGGCGGGGCGGGCGGGGCGGGCGGGGCGAGCGGGGCGGGCGGGGCGGGCGCCGGGGCGCGACAGCCGGTGTGGACCGTGAGGCGTGTGGCAGCGCAGCGCGCAGCCAGGCGCAGCTCACCGAGATGCAGGGAGTCCACGTGGCGGCGAGAAAACATGCCCCGCGGCCCCCGCGGCCCCGCCGGCCCCCGCCCCGCTGTTCGTCATCGGTGGGCGCGGTGCCGCGGGTGCGGCGGGCCGAGCCGCGGCCGCCGCTCCTGATTGGCCCGCGGCGGGCGGCGCGGCCGCGACGCCGGCCTACGATTGGCCGCGGGGGCCGCGCGCGGCTGCTCACGCCACCGCGTCTCGCCTCGCCTCGCCGAAATAACCCGTGCCGGCCGGGCCCGCGAAAGCGCAAGACCCCCCGCCCCGCCCCGCCCCGCCCCTCAGAGTCACTCAGAGTACAGTGATCGAGGGCCCGGGTCCGGCGACGTTGCGGTGCACGTATGACAATTGCGGTGAAGTCGATAACAGAACACATCACCGATCGCGACGGCATCAGATACAGACGGCGGCCCCGCGCGACGCCCCCGCGGCGTCACGCCGTCACAGCCGCCAGGCACACAGCTGATAATAATAATAATAATAATAATAATAATAATAATAATAATAATAATAATAATAATAATAATAATAATAATAATAATAATAATAATAATAATAATAATAATAATAATAATAATAAAGAAAACAAGATTCGCGTCACGTGAATGACGGGAATCTAAGAAATGTAGTTGTGTAGTTGAAATGAAAGACAGTTCGTTATCGCATCTGAGGGGGGTGGGGACGAGGGAAGGCGGAGCGGGTATAGGGCCTGTCGCACGCGCCGCGCCTTATCGAGACCATTGACATAGGTAAGGAGTGGCCCTCTCGCTCACTCACTCACTTGACATCACAGTACCACAAATATATGCGCATCAGGTCACGTCGTGCGTCAAGAGCGACACGTCAGTTGTCTGCCCATCTGGAGGGGGAGTGACATCCGATGATCACAATGGGAAGCGAAGCCCTCTGAAGTGCGATAATGTGTTACAGCTACAGTCCGGTCACACGCTGACGAGGCTGTGCGTAGGTGGGGTATGAGGTCGGGTAATCGGGAGTCCCAGCCTATAGCGATACACTGCCGCAAAGTTTGTCAAACCCTTGACCCTGAATATGATTGCAACCGAACTAGTTATGCACACTACAGAAGTCCAGCGTGCCAGTAACAAAAATGGCCCCTCGACATTTTGAGGGTAAGTGAAAATCAGGATGAGGCAAGTACCTCCCCGGCAATCACCCACTCAGTTACACTGACGCGTAGAACATTGTATCCAAACTTGTTATTGTGTTGTATGAGCGCAGTTACCCCACGCGCGGTCTATGCAGTACACCTCGTTAAAGATATGAAAACACGGCGCTGTTGATGCATGCGCTGCCCTGCCGCGACGCGCCGGGGCGTTAGGGGTGGAGGGGCGGGGTGTCCTGCACACGGGGATGTCCTGGTGGTCCTGCGGCCACGCCTTGCTTCCGGCACGAGGCGCCTCTCTTGTTGTTTTTGTTTGTGATGAGGCTCGCGCGTGGGGCCTAACTGCAGGCCGAGCCCCGCCACGCCCTGCCACACCCCGCCACGCCCCGCCACGCCTCGCCGGGAGGGAAGCCCTCCTCCTCGCGCGGATGGCGGCCAAGGCCCCCTGACAGCAGAAGGCCGCGCGCACCCCACACGGGGCGGGGCGGAGCGGGCGGGGCGGGGCGGGGCGGGGCGGGGCGGGGCGGGGCGGGGCGGGGCGGGGCGGGCAGGGCGAGGTGGGGTGGGGCGGCGGAGGATGGCGCGCCGTCGAACTGAAAGCGAAAAGCAGACCGGAGGAGTGGGGGAAGAGGAAACACCGCGCAAACACGTTACTACTGCGACTCGCTCGCACGTGCCTGCCTCCGCCTGCTAGTAGTGGCGGTGGTGTTGTTGTTGTTCAGTGACTCATTCATACGAGTCAGCTGGCTGGAGTGTATTGCCATTCCAGGCGCTCTTGTCGGCGGGCTGCTGGACGATTAGGTCACTGCCCCGGCCCGGCCCGGCCGCCGGAGCTTGCCTATCGTCGCCAGTATTGCCAGAAAAGTAGGCAAAACGCGCCCAACACACAGCCGTGTGGAGCGGTTGGTATCAACGCCTGCCTACTAGGCAACATCTTCACAGCTGTGAAGAGGGATAGCCTAGTAAGCAGGCGTTGATACCGACCGCCCCACACGGCTGTGTGTTGGGCGCTTTTTGCCTACTTTTGTGGCAAGACTGATCGTCGCTCACCGAGGCGCCTTACGGCTCCGTGTGAGTATGCAGCCCGCCCGCACACATGCATGTGGCACAGTATAACTGCGATAGTGCGCGGGGTTTTTCAGCCACCTGGTATTTTGTCTCGTTTAGATGTTTTCCGCCACACTCCTGCTGCATCCCTCGTCCTGGGCCCTCGGAAGCCTCGCCACGCCTCCCGCGGGACCCCTCCCCCCTCCGTCCCGCTCCTCCTCCTCCCCGTGATCTCGCACTACTTTGTACCTACGGTGTAAACATCACAACACTACGCCACCGCTCGCGCAGCAGCTCACACTCCCGCTCTCTCTCTCTCTCCCCGGCGTACGTCCCGCCCCCTCCCATTCTCCTCTCTCGCTCTGTCCCGCGCGCGCGCGCGACGACCGATTCGATAAAAGCGCCCGCGGTAAACACGCGAGCAGTCAGTCGAGAACCAGCAGCCGAGCAGTTCAGATCAGTTCTTTCTATCGCGGGGCGGAGTCGAGCAGTCGCGACAGGTGTTTGCGGAATCCCAACCCTTGCGCTCCTTTTACCTTTTTCTTCTGCTGCGTCTCGTCTCGTGTGAGCGCGCCCCGCCGCGCCCCGCCGCGCCCCGCCGCGCCCCGCCGCGCCCCGCCGCGCCCGCGGGCCGCACCGGACTTCCCTCTGCGGACTGAACCTGGCGGCCGCAGCCATGTCCTTCAGCAAGAACATACGGCAGTGCCAGCGCCGCGTGTGTCTCACGCCAAGGAGGTACGGCGAGAGGATGACTAGTAGTGTGTGTGGGGGACGAAGTCAAGTCAAGCGGAGTGAAGTGTAGTGTAGCGGTGAGGCTGGGGACTGACACGGCAGTGCAGAGAACAAGTGCAGTGCGCGCACGGTGCGCTGGGCAGCGGGTGATGGACGGTTGTCACTGCTTTTCGCCGCTCTTTTGGGGGAATGTGGACTTAACCCGCTGAGCCGTTTGAACTAGTAGTACCAGCCCGCGCCGCTCCGCTCCCGCGGGGCGCTGCAAACGTCGTTCCTCTTTTGCTGCTACCTCGTAGCATTTACCATTTCTCGTCTGCTGCCCCGAGCCAAACAAAGTGGCTGAATATATTCTATGTTGTTTTTCACGACCGAGAAGCTTTTATCGATGGCTGACGTTCTTGCTTTATCGCTTGTGACAAAGTGTGCAAGCTGAGCTCCGTATGGTGATCGCGAGTTTCGAACACTCGTCCAATTTTACTGTTGGGAATCAAGGTAACCAAGAGTGACAGTTGCTAACCGTTGTGTCGTACTCGGACTGAAGGAGGGGACGCAACAGCTGATCGGACGAAATGGAAGGTGCTAGAAAATTCGTGAAGTCATCAAATAACGTTTTGTTTTGTACAAACCATTGTAAAATTTTGAACAATATAATGAAATTATGGACCACAACGTTGTTCGAATTTCTGGGACAAACCAAAATCTTAACCTTTAAAAATTAGAGGACAAGACTAAATTGTTATGTGTACTATAACTCCTAGTTTTCAATAAACTAAATTAAGATTCCCGAATTGTTTTAGTATGTGTTAATTCATAATTTTTATTTTTTTTTCCTTGTAGGCAGTTCAATTTCCAAAGTGCAAGTCCATTACGTCCCAGCCGAAGCCAAGGTGATAAGATGCCAGCTGCACAGCTGCGTGCTCTTTCGGCAACACAATGGAGGTTACTGGCACATTTACGTGACTACCTAACAAGAGGATCAGACAAGGGATATGTCTTTAATCTTACAAAAGAGTGGATGTCACTTCTTCAAAGACTTCCATCACTCCGGTTTTCTTCACCCCCTGAGACAGATAGAAAAGAGAATGAAACTCAAGCTTTTTCATCATCATCTACTTCCTCAAATGGCACTTTTGGTTCAATTGATTCTACTGGTAGTACTTTGGACGATGCCTCCGTAATCAATGCCACTTCAAGAACTCCAGGAAATTCTCCCCCACCTCCCTCATCATCAACTCCAGTCTCTGATCCAAACTCATCAAAATACTCCCAAGTCTTTGCTAATCTGAAACTTTTTGCGGGAAATGGAAACAGTGATGCTGGGAAAGGTCCAGGAGATACCCTTCAGGAGAAAGCAAAGTGGCGTACACAAAAGGAAACATCAGTCTCAAAGGTAAATTCATAAATTTTATCAAACGTTTTGTTGAAATGCAGTTAAAATACAACTTAATATAACAAGTCAAATTATTTACACCCTACAAAAAAAGTTTTGATTTTAACTTTTTCAATAAATTTTAATTTCCCTTTTTGTCACCTCCAGCATACTGTGCATTCTCGCACTCAACATGTGATCAACGCTGTAGCTTCAGCAGTCAGTGTCCAATCAAGGTTGAAACGATTGGAAGATCTTCTAGAGCACTTCTATCGTTTTCCAGAATCCAAATTGTATGCTGGAAAGGTAATGAATCATTTCAAAGCTTTAACCTTTGTTAGTTTTTAAATACAGTATATATATGCAAATTATACAGCATGAACTCAATTTTGATTTTGGTGTTGTTATTCCATTTTATAGGAAGGAGCTGTCAATGTTTTGCTAAGGGTACGAAATGAAGCCAAAGATGAACCAACTATTGCCTTATCCCGAGAGATTTTAAGCACTCTTGGCTATGTTGATCCTGTTCCTGGGCCTGGCATCCGCGTCTTGTCCATTGATGGAGGTGGCATTAGGTATTTAATCATTTGCTCACTTTTTACTTCAGTCCATCAATGAAAATAAAATAATATATATTATTAACTCTGATTTTTAAAATTTTTATTTTTAGAGGTGTATTAGTTATTGAAATGTTGAAAAAACTGGAAGAGTTGACGGGAAAACGGGTGTATGAAATGTTTGACTACATTTGTGGAGTTAGTACTGGAGCAATTCTTTCTTGTGTTCTAGGTAAGTCCTTCATATTACTTGCGTGTATTGTACACATGTAATGTGAAATAACTTAGCATAAACTCAATTCCAATCATTTCTTTAACAGCACCTCAGAGAATATCTCTTGATGAGGTTTCACAGAGGTACAAAGAGCTCAGTACTAAAATCTTCACCCAAAATCCTATATGGGGAACAAGCAATCTTGTATGGAGTCATGCCTATTATGATACTACTATGTGGGAAGACATGTTACGCACCTATGTTGGAGATACTAAGCTTATTCACACGAGCCGAGATCCTAATTGTCCAAAGGTAATACATTTGATTCTCATGATTTACAATACTTTTGTACCATCTGCAGATCCCTATCCTAATTTTAAATTTTTTTTCTCCTCTAGTTCAGTGCTGTATCTACCGTTGTGAATCGCGAGCGGGTTTCTGCCTTTGTGTTCAGAAACTATGAACTTCAACATCGTATCCAGTCCCAGTACCTAGGAAGCAGTCAGCATGCAGCTTGGGAAGCAGTTAGAGCTTCATCATCAGCCCCTACTTACTTTGAAGAATTTAAGTTGGGAGATCTCTTACACCAGGTGTGATATTTTTATTCCTTTCCACAATTGTGGATAATGCTATCATTCTTATAACTGTGAAAGTAATTGACTGGCTGTTCTTTTTTAGGATGGAGGTATAATGGTAAACAACCCCACAGCAGTTGCCATACATGAAGCTCGATTGCTTTGGCCAGGAGTGCCCCTCCAGTGTGTGGTGTCCTTTGGAACTGGTCGCTGTAATCCAGTTACTCACAAGAGTGATAGTGCTGAAATTGCAAAGAACTCATCTTGGAGAAATAAATTTAATAAGATTCTGGATAGTGCAACAGACACTGAAGGTGAGAAAAATTTCCTGAGATTTGTTCTAAAATTTATCCTCAAAATTCCATTTTTCCAATTTTTAAAATTTTTGTTTCAGCTGTGCACACATTATTGAATGATCTAATGCCTGGCAATGTATATTACCGCTTTAACCCATATTTAACGGAAATGGTGACAATGACAGAAATTCGCCCTGAGAAGATATCTCAACTAGAGATGGATGCAGAAATGTACTATCGACGAAATGAAGAGAAGTTTAAAGAAGCTGCCCAGGCACTAGTTCAACAGAAGAATGCAGCACAGAAGACCTTAGACTGGGTTAGTCTTCAAGCAAAATTAGTTGGTCTTAAATCACACTTGTAACTTAGGCTCCTATTATTTCTGTGCCTGTATCGGAAATCCTATTTTGTTCTTCACAAGTGATTAGACTACAGTTCACCTACACTTTTAAATTTTTTGGTTTCTGGTATGTGATATTTTAAGTACCAGTCAGTTGTAAGATAACAGTCATTTTTCAGATATTTAAAACGAAAAAGAAAAACAGAAAAGAGAATGTATAGATTCATATTAATTTTGTTGCCTGGTCCTTAATTTCTTTAGACTGTAGCTGAACGGCCATCAAAAAAAATATTAACTGCATTTTAGTTGTACCTTAAGTTTTGTATCTTGGAAATATTTTTTGGCTTTAGTAACTAGCCAAAAGTTGTGAAGTTGACTTAGTTATCTGTAAAATGTGGAAAAATATTTTCCTGAACTTTGACCTGTGATATCTATTTAAGTTTTTCCTTCTAATGGAAAGTGTTTTTAATTCAACAATAAAATGAAACTAGTGTGTTTCGAATGTAATTTCCTATCCTACCTCTCCTCAAATGTCGGCTTTTGAAACCTGAAAAGTAACATGCCAAAAGCTGGCGTCATTTTAAAGAAACACAACCAGCGCCAGAGCCGGCCAAATACACCTCCGCAGATACACATAAGGAATGGAGTCCTCACTCGTCGGCGGGGAGTTTTAAAATCGATCAGGTCACCACAAGAATCATCTTCACCTTCATTACGTAAAGAGTTATCAACATGTCATGTCTAAAGAATTTCGGGTGAACAAGAGGAGCTCTCCAGCCTTAAATCTCCCGCGTTCATTTTCAGTTGTTTAATTTAAGTCTGCAATCACAAGACTTCCACCTATTTACAGGAGGGGCCCGCGCCGCGCGCCCTCTCTCGCGCTCGCTCTCAACTTCGACGCGGCGCCGCACCCGCACGTAACTTACGAAACCCACGTGAAACTTGTCCGCTCTGCAAGTGTTTGATTGTGTACATGTACGTGTTTCCATTATTTTAAGATATTTATTTTCCTTGTTTTGTTGGATTACCGCTGGAGTTGATGCTACATCCCTCGAGCTGAAAAAGTGAATGAGAGCTTGTTGTCAACTATGTTTCAGTGGCTGATAGCACAGAGCATAACCTAAGTGAAGTTTCAGCAATGGCAGTTCGTGTGCAGTTTGAGAACAACAACGAAGTTGGGGCTTTCGCTAAGTTGACAAATTCCTATTGCCTAGTGGCGATCGGAGGATCTGAAAATTTTTACAGGTACTAGTGGTGTAAGATGTTGTGTGACTTTTACCTAAACAAACAACACAGACAATATTGTGCAATACCTGGTTATTCTTTCTCTGGTATCTTTGCCCTTTTAAGTTCTTGCCTTTCCTTATTTGCTTAAACTACGTTCTATTATGCAGTGTGTTCGAAGCTGAGTTGGCAGAAACAGTTCCAGTGATCCATGCTTCTCTTGCTGGATGCCGTATCATTGGGCGTATGTGCGTCGGTAAGCTGCACTGAAAATCAAATTCAAATTTTATCTCTGTGCTAAGCTCTTTTTGTATTTCTTTCTAATAATGATCTTTCTATTAACTTTCAGGGAACAAAAATGGTCTTCTAGTTCCCAACACAACTACAGATGATGAACTTCAGCATCTTCGGAATTCTCTGCCTGATAGAGTTAAAGTGCAGAGGGTAGAGGAAAGACTCTCAGCCTTGGGAAATGTTATTGCATGCAATGATTATGTTGCTCTTGTACACCCTGATCTCGATAAGGTAAGATGTTCAAGACTTACAATAGTTTATAATATATGTCAGTTGGTGTATTAAAAATGAATGTTTTCAGGAAACAGAGGAAATTTTGGCTGATGTACTTGAGGTTGAAGTTTTCCGGCAAACAGTAGCATCTAATGTATTAGTAGGTTCTTATTGCTCTCTCTCAAATCGAGGTGGTTTGGTTCATCCCCGTACCTCCATTCAGGATCAGGATGAACTTTCATCACTGCTTCAGGTCCCCCTTGTTGTAAGTAAATTAATCAATTCAATCAATTTTAACTGAAAATGTAGTCTAGCTCATTACTTCAAATGAATGTATTTTCCAGGCAGGAACAATAAATAGAGGTTCTGAAGTGGTTGGTGCTGGCATGGTGGTAAATGATTGGTGTGCCTTCTGTGGCCTAGACACAACATCAACAGAGATTTCAGTTATAGAAAGTGTATTCAAATTAAATGAGGCTACACCTGCTGCTATCACTTCAGAAATGCGATCTTCGCTTATTGAGAGGTGAGTAAAAAAAGTGCCTAAATTTTATTCCATTTACTGCCTTTTCAATTTTTCTACCAGTAAAATTGTTTTATTCATCTAACTTCCTTATACTTTTTTACAGCATGTCATAATGTTGGACAACGTGACCGCAAGATTTTTATCTCCCGAAGAAATCTTTTCCACCCAAAATGAAGAGTGACATCCAGTGTTAACAGCTCTACTAAAAAGAAAAAAAAAGTTCTAATCTGGATTTTACACCTTAATTAAATTCTGACTTTCTTTTAGGCCATTTACAAGGAAAATAAGAGAAAATTCAGATAAGCTGACAGCCACAACTAAAATTTGTTCACCAGTAAAATAAAATTTTGGAAAATTTGTTACTTTTAATTTTGTTTTCTCATCACCAAAATACTTCATTCAGTACTTTTGCTTTTTGGGTAGCACTCATAGCATGCAAAAATTCACTAGTAGCAGTACACAACATCCTTGTGCCACCCAAGTGTCACAAATATGTCAGGCGCCAAATTTAAGTGACTAAGTTAAGTCACTAGTAGATATCTCAGTGAAGACAAGGATCATCTTCTGATATAATAAACCACTGCTAATCTGACAAAGGGACTTTAGTCCATTTTTAGAAGATTTTCATGTTTATATTGCGCCAGGAATCGATATCAAGTTGAAGTGCAAAACCAGAAACATATTTGGAATCAGTAAAAAATTCTGCACCTAGTAAAATTAAGAAATATTTAAAAATGCATTTCAGTAGCAAAATAAATGGACATACAACAGATGATCACTCAAAACAACGTAAGTCCAGTGATTTCCGAGGAAAACAATGTATGTCCACGTGCAAGGTAACTAGGTAAAGTCAAGACTTAAGGCTGATCCCAAAATTTCATTTCTTTGGAAAAAATGAGACAAGTAATTAGACGACGTGCACGTTGAAGGCGGAGGCGCCTTTCTAGGCGGGGCTGTTGATCTGGTTTCTGAATCTCTTTTGAATAACTCAAATTCTGGCGGGCGAGTGACGTCATTTTGTGCAGCCGGAGCCGGAAGACGGAGGTGTTTGTTGTTTTCGGAGGGATCATGGCGGACGCCGGTGTGTGGCCTGTGCTGCGGAGTTTCGTAAGTGTAATTGTGATATTATTTGTTTCAATCGTAATATTCCTTAATTAATTAATAATTGGGAGGAGTGTGATATTTTTATATTTAAATATCACATATTTTATTGTTTCGGTGAGGACAAATTGAAAATCCTCGCTCCTGGAATGGTTCGTCTTTCTGCTGAGTGCCTACCGTAAGGTTATAATTAACTATCAGCATTGGGTGTAACTTTTCAATGATATTCTTATTAGCGGAATGTCGTTATTTCCTAGAAAGGCTGTAATTTTCTTGTAGCACATTATGTAGTGCCCAAGGGAGGTTAGCTATGAAGGTTAGGTCACCTCATGGGTACACCCATGGTTAGGCTGAGGTTCATCCATGAAGCTCTTAATTTGGGCATTAGTGTGAATCAGAAATTTATTTTACGTTGCGTTCTTGTTTAAATGTGAAAGTGGGGGTGTCCTTAGTACTCTCTGTGAGGAAATCTTGGACCAGATGGATTCTGATTAGGCGACAGACAGCCTACAACAGTAGTAGCATTTTCTATCAGGCACACTTGCGTGTTCATTTCAAAATCAAAGGGTTTTGTATAAGTTAACATTGGGGGGAAAATAGGGAAGCTAGGACTCTTGGCTGAGTCAGTAGGGCTTGTTGCATTAGTGGGTATCCTTCCACTTGAAATCGCAGTTCTGTGCTCATGATGATTCTTCTTCTTTGAACAATATTGCATCTTCGTAGTGAGAATAATTAAATGTAAATGAGATCTTTTCTTTTTCAAGAACTGAAAGTATTGTTTAGATATTTATCATTTGGAGTAAGTCATGTTCATTCTCAAAACGCCTTCTAGTTTTCAAACAAACTTAATAATACAATAGTCTTGTGTAGATTTATTTGTTTTCAATGCAATATTGTTTAAAGTGTATGGCCAGTCACTCGTCTTTATCCAGAATTTGTTTGTCAATCGTATAAATACCAGTTGTTCACTTATCGATCTAGTTTATGGTTGGTATCTTGCCAACTGATATCCATAAGAGATATCATCAGCATTTTATCGATGTGCAATTACCTTTCTAAGGTATTTGGCTTTTTAAAAATAATACTTGTTCACTTTTCCATCCATCTTATTTAAGGGTGGTATCTTGCCAACTAGTCAGATGCTGGATGCATTTAATAATTCGGATAGAGGCTTTAAAAGTAGTAAATCTTGTTTTGTGGAGAACAGAGATGAGTGACGGCTTTTGCTTACTGATATATGAGTGTTGCCCTGTTGCCCCTGTGTCTGCTGTTCTTTACTTGCTCTATTGCAAAAAGTATCCATTGAATGCTTTGTTTTGCGCCATTTGGCCTGCCTGCTTCCTCTCACTTTGACCTCGGCCAGACTCCTAAAGGTCAGGGTGTGAGGAGTAGGCATTTTAGTGGTAACCTTTCAAATCTAAATTTTTGCTTGCTTCCTCGCACTTTGACCTCGGCCAGACTCCTCATGGTCAGGGTGTGAGGAGTGGGTGTCTTGCTCTTGTACCTTTGAAATGTAAAATTTTGCTTGCTTTAAACTTGTTGTAGTTGCCCCTCTTGCTGGCATGTTGACCCAGGCCAGACTCCTGAAGGTCAATGTGTGGGTGAGAGGGGGCGAATGAGAGGGGATCCCTTTCTCTTTGCATTGCTTTAGAATTTCAACTTTTGAATGGATACTTTTTACTGCTCTCTGCTGTGTTGTTTCCCTTCTGGCTTTGGTATAATACGGCCTCCTGGAGTGGGACTTGTCTCACTGCTGGGTTCGAATCCCAGCGGGTCCTATGCCTCGCCTTGTTCTGCCTTCCTTCTCTCTGAATGTATGAGAAATTTAGAGGAACACAGTGCTTTGTTTACATAGTTTACAATTTTGTTAACATTTGTGCTGCTCTGCCTTGGCCAATTTCTTCTTCTCTTTTTTTGGGACTTAGTATTTGGCCTTTGCAGTGTTCCTCTCACTTTGTCATACTGTGTGTCTTCTGCTCTTTGTTGTTGTTGACATTCATGCTTTGTTTACTTTTCAGCACTTGTACTTTTTTTTTTTTCCCCTCCTTGGTTGTTGGCTTTGGCTTTCCTTGCTCGAGCTGCTCATTGGTTTCCACCAGTGAGCTGCTTGAGCAAGAAAGGCCAAAGCCAACAACGAAGGAAGGGAAAAAAAAAAAAAGAATATTTTTTTTTGTTGCCGATGTTCCACTGCTCCAAGTCCTCGAGCTCAGCTGCTGCGTAGCGCAGCAGCTTAGCTCGAGACTTGGAGCAGTGGAACATCGGCAACAAAAAAAAAAATAAAACATAAATAAACAAACAGTTGAATAAAGAAAACAAGCTTTATTGGAAGAAGAACAAAAGAAGCAATAGCAGCTGGCCAATGGGAGGCCTGCAAAAAGGCCCTTTTAGGCTATCTCGAGATCCCTATGTGATGCGGCCCAAGTAAAATTTCTGGGGGGTCAAACAAAGTTCCATCTGGAAAAACTAGTCAAATTAACTGTCAAGAGGAGTTTAATTAAAACCCTCATAAACTGACTTCTACGCAACAATCACTTCATATGAACTCAATCACAGCCGACGAGATGAAACACAGGACCCGAGAGCAAGCAGTGGCCTGGTGAACCTTCAATAACATGTCACTAAAGGAGCCCGAGAAATGCGTACCAGGACCTCGGGCCATTCCATGTTCCACTGTGACTGATCTCTCCTCCACATGAAGCAATCGTTGCTCACATTAGCAAAAGTAAGTTCAAAGTAAGTTCATTTCTTCATGCCAACATCCTCGTCTTGCGTTTCGAAGAATCTTCACAGTCGTCCTTTCTTGAGTTGGTTGCTTACTGTGAAGAATCGTCAACGGCTGCACATTTGGTTCTGCTTTCCCCGTAACTTTGTCTTGTCACCTGCAAAAAATAAATATGTATGAGAAGCAGTTCAAAAAAAGGGTATCATTTCATCACAAATTTCAGTTGATTTTAATTATTCTCCAATCATCTTTAATATTGCAAATTGACACAGAAGTTTAATTTAATTTTAAGGAGTACTAGCATTTAAACAATCTATAATGAAGTCAAAGTTACATAAACTCCAACAGGAACAAAATTTACCACAGCCACAGTGGCAACCAGACAGGTAAAATTCACTCCTGTCATAAAGAAAGCTTCTAGTTATTGATAGCTGAGCAGACTAACAAACAGTTATTTTTCATCAACAGTAATAAAATCAACTGACAAGCTTTAAAGCAAATGTGTGATGCTATCCATTATGCAGTAAACTTATTTAACATGCCATGAAAAAGCATACCAGGATTGTAGCATCAATTGAACCCCATGACCTGGGGTATTTCAATGGAGGCAAAAGTACAAGCAGGAAAATCGCAACCTTCTATTGATGTAACAACCAGCAAATGTGGCCATTGGTTTTGTTTTGAAAGCCAATTGTAATCTACTTCTTAGGGGAGTAGAAAAGAAATCAATCTGCAATTTGGCTTCAGAACAGTGGTGCGGTACTAAGTGAACTTTTTAAATTAAAGGAATAAGTTGACTTCTGTAACTAATGTCAAAGCTTTCCTCTACATATAATTAATTTATTTATCTGTCATAGCTTTTACACCATTCTGCAAAACTGAAACAGTTCTGTCTGATCTGGTCCAACTATCCAGGTTCTCAGTATCTAGTTTTCACAGTAGTTCAGCCAACAGTCAAAATCAGAATGTATATTGAAGTATAAAGGCACCACTCTTAATGAAAGGTAAGCCATTACTGTCCCACTTCCAACTTTGCTCCAATTAACAGAATTTCAGATTTATCCAAGGCAATTGACAATTATATGTATAGATGCATCAAAAAATTCTTTTAAGTGAGGAATCAAAATTTTTGTGTTGTCTTACTTCTCAAAAATCTTTTAAAATTCAATACCAAAACACTTAACATTTCTTACCTTGAAACCAACAGCATGATCACAGCAGACTGAAGACAGCAGTGGGGAGATCCAAGCGTTTCTTCGTGCTGGAGATCCTGTCTTGAGTTGGTTGCTTCATTTCAAGAAACTTCATGGTGCTTCTTTCCCCGTAACGTCGTCTTGTCACCTGCAAAAACAAATATGCATCAGAAGCAGTTCAAGAAAAGAGAATCATTTCATCACAATTCAGTTGATTTTAATTGTTTATTGACACCCAAGTTTACTTTAACCTTAAGGAGTACTACCATTTAAACAATCTATAATGAAGTCAAAGTTACATATACTCAAATTTTAAATATAGGAACAAAATTTACCACAGCCACCGTGGCAAACAGGTAAAATTCACTCCTATCAAAGAAAGCTTCTAGTTATCAATAGTTCTGAGCAGACTAACAGTTATTTTTAATCAACTGTAATGAAACTATCAAACAAATGGCCAATAATGTTCCTTAACTGAGCATCAAGTTATTTTTTATCAACAGTAATAAAATCAACTGACAAGCTGTAAAGCAAATGTGTGATGATATTCATTAAGCAGTACACTTATTTAACATGCCATCACTGGAAATGCGAGAGTAATATGTCTGATTTAAAAAGAGCGAGATTTTTTTTTGATGCCCCATTTAAGTGAGACTTTAGGAACTTCGCTCTTATTGAGAAAGAATCAGCAACATGACTCAAATTACCATTTAAACAATCTATAATGAAGTCAAAGTTACATATACTCAAATTTTAAATATAGGAACAAAATTTACCACAGCCACCGTGGCAAACAGTTCAAGAAAAGAGTATCATTTCATCACAACTCTGTTGATTTATTTAAAAGACATAAAATAAACAAAGGATTGGAGAATGTTATCCTTTGCATTTTATATGGCAGGTACAAGTGATGACGTGCCAAAATACTACATCTTGCTAAGGTATTTTTATTTGAAATCAAAATATGTTCAGCAATTGAAAGAAGGTAAAGCTATAATGAGCCCAAAGTTACGTCTACTTCAAATATTTTATTTGAAATGATTACCACAAACCAAAGTGGCAAACAGACATAAAATTCACTCCTACCATAAGTTTGCTTTCAGTTATTGGTAGCCCTGAGCATTTTATCACAACTTGGTTGATTTATTTAGAAAGAGACAAAATAAAAAAAAAATTATCTCCAATCCCTCTTTAGTTTAATATGGCAGGCACAAATTTTACGTGTAGCTATGGCATTTTGAAATTGAAATATGTTCAGCAATCAAAAGAAGGTAAATATACATGAAATGAATAAATTTTTCTCCAATCTGGCAAATTAGATATGCCAAAATTTTACATATTACTATTGCAGCAATGAGCAGTCAAAAAGAGGTAATCCATGTCATTAGCAAATTACTTGAAGGCTACTAGATTTCCAACAAAATCTATAATAAGTCAAAATCACACCCACCTCAGCTTGAAATATATTAACAAAATTTACCACATCCAAAGTATGAATCATACAGGTGAATTTCACTCCCATCATAGAAAGGAGCTTCTAGTTACCAAAAGTTCTGAGCAGACTAACACAGCATCAGGTTATTTTTAGTCATCAGTAATAAAAAACATCAACTGGTAAGCTATCAAACAAATGCGTACTAGCATTCACCATTATGCAGTTGACTCATTCAACATGTCATGCATCTCTGTTTTAGTCACTAAGGCAGCAACTCAAACATTCTGGGATTTTATTGTTAAAATTTATACTATATGACAACTAGTATTAAAATGGAGACTACAGTACTTGTAGCAATATTGCAATTTTTTATTGACTTGACAGCAAGCAAAGGTGGAAAGTGGCCATCAGTATTGTTTTGAAAGCCAATTGCAATCTACTCCATAGGGAGTTCAAAAGAGATCAATCTGATTCATAACAGTGGTGCGGTACCAAGAGAACGAATAAGTAGACTTTCATAACTTGGGTCAAAGCTTCCCTAGATATTTAAAATACAAATATCTCATTGCTCTTTCACCATTTTACAAAACGATAATATTTCTTAAAGGCTGATCTTTAATTTAGAGCATTGAATTTTGAATGGAGAGGAATAAAATTAACAGCAGACTGGACATCAAAATGACACCACAGCAGTGGTGCTGTACTATGCAAGCTCCTAAAATGAAATGTTTACCGTTGTCAAAGGTCTTCCCAAGCCAATAAAAGTTAGTCAGTTAGTCACAAATTGGAATATGAACTACTGCTTGTACTATTACAAATGTTCTCCAAAAGAGACTAGCAGCCTAATTTCTTTTATTTAGAGAAAAAGTTTAATAACCTGATCAGAGCTATCCAGTATTGAATCCTTACTCCACAGGATAAGATTCAATGAAGTATCTTTGAAAATATGTCCAGTATACTGGTGAGGCAGGAAATGAAAATTGCCAAAATGCCTATTTCGATCTGAATTTTGAATCCAAATGGGAAAAGGTCTTGGAGGCAGCAGCAACAATGTGCTGTTCGGCAGACAAAGAACAGGATTTCTCTTTGGGCACTCATTTGAAAATTGTATAGATATAAATGCACCACTCTTCATTAAAGGTAAGCCATATCTGTCCCAGTTACAACTTTGCTCAAGTTAGCAGATGTGTGTAGACATTAGTGTTAGCCACAGGAATAGCCAACTATAAGCAAAGACGCTTCAAAAAATTATTTGAAGTGGGTGCAAATCAAAATATACATGTCTTTTTTAACTTCTCAGACATTTCAAAGATCAATACCGTCACACTTAAATAAGACCACCTTGATCAGCTCCACTGGATATTCCACTGCGTACAAAACCCTGACAGGACTAAGTCTTAACGTGCCAAAAGTAAGCCACTCTGGGAAACCCCCCCCTGCCTACAGCCAGTGGTAGCAAATAGCTCTACGGTCTCCGCCCGAATTACTGCTCATGCTTGTTGAAGTTGTTCATCACACAACCAGATGAAAATATTCTCATATAAATTAGGGAACAATTACATCACTTTCATTGAAACTAAATTCAGAATATTGTATGTTTTAAATAAAATCTCCACTATGGGGTTAACCATTCTTTAAAGGCTCTGATGTAGTTCCAAAACGTCCCTAGTCCCTTCCACTAAGTGGTGGAGCCAGGAGGTGGGCTTGGGCGAGGCTCGGGTTTAGAATGCGTTTTGAGAGGGTATCGTATACAACAAAACGTCCAGTGTAGCTGATCGAGTAGGTCTTGCTCTTAACATTGCTTACCTTCACATAAGCAGCATGACCACTGCAGATGATAAGGTTGCAACAGCAAACACCGGATTGAGATTAAGAGGTGAAATAACAGCTTCAGTACATTATGCAGAACATGGTGAATACCTGAAAGAATTAAGAAAAACCTATTAGCATGAAAGAAAGGAAAAAAGGGCAAGCAGATAGCAACAAATCTGATGTATAAAAGAGCACAGCTGAACCATGAAATACCCACCATGTGCTCAGCAGAAGCACCAGACATGAGACATGACATCACAGATGAAAACAGTTTATCAGCACTGCGATGGCAGACAGTAAAGATCTAAGCAGCCCCGTGAAGTCTTTGAAAGTGAAGTGGGAGCCGTCAGGGGCAGGGTTCAACAGAACAAATGCAACTTGGCAACCTGAAACAGACAAACAATACTTATTAGTATGGCAGGAAAACTCTGGAGACTGACAAGCAGGTAGCAAAGAAATGTGATGGATAATAGAGCCCAGCATAAGCCAGTAAATGAAATACACACCTTGAGCTATTGGTCATGTTGCAATGCAGCCTCAAACATCAGAGAAGGAATGCCAAGCAGGGCCAAAATTTTCCAGCATTCATCAGCAGGCGCTTCAGTAGTGCCCGATGTTAAGGTGGCCCCAGGCTCCACACTTTTAATCAGCATTCAAGATACTGGATAGACAAAGGAATCAGCATCATCCTGAGGAATAACAAAAGATAGCATTACATTGGTATGTCAAATGTTACAAAATAAATGAGAAGATGCCAAATTGAAATGCGCTACTCCCATCGCCTGTCTCAAACGGCCCTATAATAAGTTACTGGAACACGAGGCACGAGGCTGGTATTCCAACCTTGGGGCGAACTCCGAGCTCATAACCCATCTATCAGGGCTCCAGCATATCAAGAAAGCGAATGAAAGCAATGAACGCGACGCCTCCATTTCGGAAGAGTAGAGTGCAATCATGGAATCTCGAGCTGAAGGCCAAACCTCAAAACCCACGAAGGAAACACGCAACCAAAATCTCTTCAAACCCCTATTCCCGACGGACACAGGAAACGCATGAAACTTCCAACACGTGGTGTTTCATTGACTCCCAGCCAAGCCAACCTGCATCAACAATGAACTCGAGTGCTAGAGATCTTACCTCTTTCAACCACAGCAGCCGAATGCCGAATGAGAGGGCGATCCGGCCGGAGCGTCGGCAGGGCAGGGAGGGGGAGGGGAGAGGTGGGTGGGGACCTACTCCCAGCGCGCTCTGGTGACGTATCCGCGCGCCCAACAGGCAAAGCCGAAGCTAACCAAGAAGTGACATCAAAGGGGTAACTAAAGACCCTAAATAAACAAACAGAACATGGACAACAGACATTAAAACACAGTGGGCGGACTCATGGATCATTTAAAATATTTAAGAATATTTACCGAAAGACAGATCGGAATGATAGAAATCATTAAGATAATATACAAATCTCTTCGGGTCGTTTCTTCATCCTGTTAGGCCAGACAAATGTGAAAAGCAGAGGTTAGGCCATGTGATCAGAGGTTAAGTGCAAGTAATTATCCAACTTTCACTGGACTCACCGAAATTCATTGCTCACAGTAATCCTTTATAACAAATAATAAAATTATCTTCTATACTTTTCTTCATGAAACCCAAGATTACTTGGAAAAAATCGGATTAAACTTAAGAACCTCCCGACGGCAGAGCGATGACATGTCTGACGAAACCGGAACATGCCGGAACAGCGGAAGACGACAAAGTAGTCCCAGGTGAGAAGACGGCAAGTAGTTCCCAATGACGTATGACAAGCGGCGGGAACTTGGTTATGATAACCGGAAAGCAGGGGGCGGAAAATTCGAATCGTAGCGGAAGCGCAGACGATTGCTACACCACTCCCCGCCACTCCCCGCAGTGCGCTCGCCGGCTCCCCTCCACCCCTCCCCCCTCTACAGATTGCAATTGCAACTTGGATTAGGAATACTGCATTCTCTCGCAGACAAACCGGGTTTTCGGACGAAGTGACCCTTAAGGGTTGGTCTAGGGGAACGTTAGAGTCAACCTGTACAACCCCCGTCAAGTTGGAGACAAAAAAAAAAAAAATTCGAACCAAAATCCTAAAAATTCAAAGGCTATAGCCTTTGCGTTTTTGCGATTTTTCGTTGAAAAATAAAAGTCTCGGATTTCGACCAAACTCACAGGTTACCTCCTTCTGGGACCAAAAAACACATAGCAAGTCCAAGGACTCCTATACCGGCCGTCGTTAGTGAGAAAAGAGGCCCCTAAGCCACCTTGCCCGAACACATTGCGCGCTATTAGGAATACTGCATTCCCTCGCAGACAAACCGGGTTTTCGGACGAAGTGACCCTCAGGGGTTGGTCAAGGGGAACGTTAGAGTCAACCTGTACAACCCCCGTCAAGTTGGAGACAAAAAAAAATCGACCCAAAATCCTAAAAATGCAAAGGCTATAGCCTTTGCGTTTTTTGGTCGAAAAATAAAAGTCTCGGATTTTGACCAAACTCACAGGTTAGCTCCTTCTGGGACCAAAAGACACATAGCAAGTCCTAGGACTCCTATACCGGCCTTCGTTAGTGAGAAAATAGGCCCCTAAGCCACCTTGCCCGAACACATTGCGCGCTATTAGGAATATTGCATTTCCTCGCAGAGAAACCGGGTTTTCGGACGAACTGACCCTCGGGGGTTGGTCAAGGGGTACGTTAGAGTCACCCTGTACAACCCCCGTCAATTTGGAGACAAAAAAAAATTCGACCCAAAATCGTAAAAATGCCAAGGCTATAGCCTTTGCATTTTTGCGATTTTCGGTCGAAAAAAAATTGTTTCGGATTTCGACCAAACTCACAGGTTACCTCCTTCTGGGACCAAAAAACACATAGCAAGTCCTAGGACTCCTATACCGGCCTTCGTTAGTGAGAAAAGAGGCCCCTAAGCCACCTTGCCCGAACACATTGCGCGCTATTAGGAATACTGCATTCCCTCGCAGACAAACCGGGTTTTCGGACGAAGTGACCCTCAGGGGTTGGTCTAGGGGAACGTTAGAGTCAACCTGTACAACCCCCGTCAAGTTGGAGACAAAAAAAAATTCGACCCAAAATCCTAAAAATGCAAAGGCTATAGCCTTTGCGTTTTTGCGATTTTCGGTCGAAAAAAGTTGTTTCGGATTTCGACCAAACTCACAGGTTACCTCCTTCTGGGACCAAAAAACACATAGCAAGTCCTAGGACTCCTATACCGGCCTTCGTTAGTGAGAAAAGAGGCCCCTAAGCCACCTTGCCCGAACACATTGCGCGCTATTAGGAATACTGCATTCCCTCGCAGACAAACCGGGTTTTCGGACGAAGTGACCCTCGGGGGTTGGTCAAGGGGTACGTTAGAGTCACCCTGTACAACCCCCGTCAATTTGGAGACAAAAAAAAATTCGACCCAAAATCCTAAAAATGCAAAGGCTATAGCCTTTGCGTTTTTTCGGTCGAAAAAAAATTGTCTCGGATTTCGACCAAACTCACAGGTTACTTTCTTCTGGGACCAAAAAACACATAGCAAGTCCTACCCCAGGAAAACGTTTTACTCACAAAATCATCACGGGTGTCACAAAGATGTCACTGTGACGTTTTTCGACATCACCAGTGACGTCATATGTGCAAAAATCGTGACCTCGTAAGTCATGAAAAGATCACAATGATGTAATCGTGAGAAAAACTTTTTCCTTGGGTAGGAGTCATATACCGGACTTCGTTAGTGAGAAAATAGGCCCCTAAGCCACTTGGCCCGCACACATTGCGCGCTATCAGGAATACTGCATTTCCTCGCAGACAAACGGGGTTTTCGGACGAACTTACTCTTGGGGGTTGGTCTAGGGGTACGTTAGAGTCCCCCTGCACAACCCCCGTCATTTTGAGGAGAAAAATAAATTCGACCCAAAATCGTTAAAATGCCAAGGCTATAGCCCTTGCATTTTTGCAATTTTCGGTCGAAAAATAATTGTGTCCGATTTGGACCAAACTCACAGGTTAACTTCCTCTGGGTCCAAAAAGCACAATGCAAGTCCAAGGAGTCCGATACAGCCCCTAAGCCACCTGGCCCGGACTCGTTGCGCGCTGTCAGGAATAAGAATTTTCCCTGAAAACCCCGATTGCGATATTCGGTCGAGAAAAAAGTGATTATGAAAATGCATGAAAATGCAAAGGCTTGTGGGAAGGTACTTATTGGGCAGGGTTCAAGGAAGAAACTTACCAAAGTGTAATTGCATCAATGTCTATTTGGAAGACATTCTGACCTTAACATTAAAACAAGTAAAAATGTATTTTAAATTACACAAGTTTCAAATATACAAATAAATACATAAATTTTCTTTCTGTATGGAGCTTTTTAGACTCTCCCCATCAATACTATTAATGAAACATTTAGAATCTTTGTGTCAACAATCAGCAATCCCTCACATTTTATTCACATATTACAAATTATTATTTATTTCATGTTGCCATGGATTCAATCTGACAAAAGTTTATTACCTAAATAAGAGGCCAAACACAATCACCATTCTTTCTAGAAAATCAACCAACTCAAACCACAGAACTCACAAAAAGTTTGAATTGTTTCGTGAATGATCAATTATTTTGCATTGCATTTTGTTTCTAATTGCTTAGTAAAATAATCTTTGTTTTTGGCATCAGGTAATAATACAGTAGGTTAAACAGACAAAATAAAAGTAAGTGTGACATGTCCTACCACATCAATTATTATGTTTATCTAAGAGTAGATATACTTGCATAGGCACTTTGTTGACTAAAAGCATGTGCTCTGAGCAGTCTGTTAGAGAATTGCAGTCCCAGGGCAAAATGTGCTAAAACTTAAAACAAAACAGAAAAGACCCATGGTTCTTAAAAAGGAGACTGCAATAATCAACTAAATGTTTTGTTTATTTAACAATCCTAGATTTCATTATGACCTCTCTTCTCAAAATACATCCAAGAACAGGAAGAAAGGGTCTGTACATAAGGTACAAAAGTTACACTGATATGATGAGCTCAGCAAATTTTTGTGTAAAATTGTAAAACAATAACAAAAGAAGCAGGACAATACCGATTATGGCAATGTCCTAATTATTTCCCTAAATTTTTCTTACAAACAATCAAGCAAATGATTTCTCACATAGATTTTACACCAATGCATTAGTGCGATTAGCAAAGTAGTCTCTTTGATTGAAACAGAAACATCAGACTATGCATCCTCTATCATGAAGCAGAGATAAAACTTCAATCACTAGAAATATCAAACCAATAACATGTTGTCAAAATAACTGATGTTTGGATGAAAATATCATCTGAGCAATAGGATAGCTTTTGCAGCACTGAACTCTTAAGGTAGAAATATTATCCCAAAAAGACAGTATTTGCAAAGTTTTGTGCTACGACAATCCAAATAGACAAATGATCCTTAGTAAATTAAAACAACCTGGGCTGTGAAACACTAAAGCTATTATGATCTAATGAAATTTGAAACAAAGTACAGAAACATGAAAACCACTGGAATCAGTCATTCAGTGGTATTTATGAAAAATGATTCACAATCTGTTTCTAAATCCATTTTTGAAAAATAAAGTAAAATGGTTAGAAGAACAACATATTTCTAGCACATGAAATATGCATTTAATGTGTTGCATGTTCCAGCATTAAGAGAAAACTGGGGTGAAGAGCTATATGGCACAAAACTGAATCATACAGAACAAGAACCATTTGTGCTGGCAACATAATGAGGGTGCCTCAGAACACATAATGGAGGCATATGATCAAGTTCCTATACTTGAAGGATTGAGTATTTCTCTTTACACATAATTTAGAGACTAAAACATATCAAAACATACTCCTACTTGGTAACACAGCTAAATAATAGATTTGGAGCACAGCCAAAGCAAATATTCATTGCACCAAAATATCAGCAACATAAGTGTTGGATCCCAAAGCTGGAAGAGTCAATAAAGTGAATAGCTGTATATGAAAGTGAATTTAAACTAATGTGGTCAACACAATAGGCCAGATGATATTAAAATTTGTGTGTTGACATAAAAACATTTTTAAAATATTGTAATATTTCTCAATTTTAAATGGCCCAAAAAATTTGTTTAAAAACTGGGACTTTGGTGAGTTGCTGGACTAGTAAAATTAATCAACAGCATAATAAAAGAAAATCAAATAGAGACCATTCTACAATCATCCAGATAGGATCTGCTGGCCAAGCATACTGAATAGTAATCACTTTTGTCAAATGGTAAACTCAGCCACCACAAGCTTATATGTACAAATTTACCTGTATCAGGTAAATAAATAATTTTTACTCTTTCAAAATCTTTTGAAAAATCACACAATGGGATAAACATGCCCAAAACTCATTCTAAAAGATCAATTACATTCTGAAAACAAAAATGGCAATACTGTATGTTTTCTCTATGTACAGATGAAATTAAAATAACAAATAAATGATATCAAACACATTTTAATGACATTTTCAACAGAAACTCTCAATAAAACTGAGCTTATTGGTTCAAGGGAAAAAAATTAAAGTATCTGTACAAGAAATAAAAACTTAATCTTGATTTCTTTTGCACTTTTGGCTGTATCACTAAGCACTATCAGGCACACGCACGTTGCTTGCGCTCGCAGAGTCCAGCAAACTTACATGCATGTTATCACAAAGTCGCACATTTCTTCTTAGACATAGGTACTCTTCTTGATCAAAAATTTACTTGCAAACGCATTGGTCAGTCGGGAAGCCAATTGGTCAACAATGAGTTGGTGCTAAGTTCACCAACAAACAAATCCAACCACACGACATCTACCCAAATGGCAATTTAGGCAGTCAGGGTCTATGGAATCTGTGAATAAAATTAGAGGCAAATTGGTATCGCATTCAAATTAAAAAAAAAAAAAAAAAAAAAAAAGAAAAGAAAAGAAAAGGAAGGAAGAAAGAAAGAAAAAAACAGCACAATTGAATACAAAATGACATTACCTTGTGAGATGACGGCTGTCATCATGGACATCCATTTCAGAGCTTTTGAATTCATTAAGCTCTTTCCTAATAGCTGCTTTGTCTTTAGGTGTGAGTCTTGTCCAAGGCTTATCAGCTCTCCGATCATAATCATGAGCTTGTGTAACTTCTATGTAATCATTAAACCGAATAATCTGCAAAAAAAGGCAAAACAGTTTAAAAGCAGATTTCTTAAAAGGACACAAAACTACTCTTAATAGAATCTCAACACACTTTTTTCTCCTTTAATTCTTCTACAGTTGGCCGAAAACTAAGTTTTCTTAATAGCATCTTTTTCTTTTCTTCTTTTAATTTCCTTTCTTCAGCAGATGAATTTTCTGTGATAGGATAGAAATATTTGCATTAGGTGAAAGTAAGATAATGACTTTAACTCATATATCGCTTATTGATATTTACTCTTTAAAATATTCCTTTCCTCAAGTTCCTCTTGAGTTGGCCTCATACTCAATCGCCTATAATAAAAAACAAATTATTTAATACGGTACAATACTGTAATAGCATGGTAGCAGATTCTAGATTCTTTTAATAAGGGTGTAAATTCATACCTGATTAAGCGAGCTCCAACAGCTTCTTTGCTTTCCTGCCTTTCTTTATCACTTTGCACTTGCAATATGTTCCTATCTATAAGCTCTTGCCTGTCTGGACGTAGAGCCAGTTTTATCGCTAAACTATCCTTGCGAGCAATTTTAGCTGCAAGACGACCTGGTAAAGAAGTAGAATAAAATATTACTTGTATATTTAAACAGGAATACATCTGTTTGAGGAAAAAGACACGTCATCACAAAGGACACTTACTCTCTTCATCTTCATCATCATCCCTGTACAGAATCGGACCATCACCCGAGTCGCTATCATCATCATGGGAGGAGTTGTATGGGTGCGTATTCTCCTTGTTTTCCATTGTACAAGGTAGAGGAATCCCGAATCTAACTGGCCGGGTACTGAAAAAATAGAATTGCTATTAATACTAAGTAAACTGAACTGTTAAAGTGAAAATCAACAACTCTGGAAACAAGATATCCGTCAAAGACACACAATGCACAAAACTACACAATGCTACAAAATGCATAAGGTGATGGAACACAAAGCTTTGCTCAGTGCTTGCAATACAAAAAAAAAAAAATATTAATAAGTTTAAAAACAAGGATTAAATAATATTAATGGTAATGATAATGATGAAATTAAAATAAAAATCACTGAACAAAACGGGCTAGATAACTCTGACATTTAGGTATTAAAGGCATGCTTCCTATTTCTTTGAATGTGCAGTCTAAGAAGCTGAAGAGTGCATAAACCCTTAAATTCTTTGAATAATAATTACCAAATCCTCACACGGGACCTCAAAGGAGGCCGCCTGGTTAGTGAAAAAAGAAAGTAAGAAAAATGAAGGTTAGCGCTCTGTGTAGATTTCATGCCAAAGACAAATGACCAGAATCTCATAGAAAAAATTAAGTAGATTAAGATAGAATGTACCCCAAGTAATAGAAAATTTGAATAGACCAAGAGAAGACTATTCTCAACTACACTTACTTAAATGATGAGTTGTGCTCTTGGCGAACGCCAAGAGGCCTTGATTCTTGGGTTGGTGTTCCAGGTCCACTACTACCACCAGCACCATTGCCTTTCTTTTTCAAAGCTGACTTCAGTGGAACTGCATGGAACTTAGGTTCTTTGGCAGGAATCTCTTCCACTCGTGATGTGTCAATGTTTGGATCTGGTTGAGATACTCTAAAATTATGAAACTGATCTTCTTCTTCATCATAGTCTTCGTAAGTGTCATCTTCTTCTTGATCTAGAGTGCAACAAAAATTTAAAAATATTGGAGTTGATGCACATTAAACAGTTTACAGAGGACCAGGCAATCAACCTCCATCCATACATTATTTTAAAATCCACTGAATCCTCAATAAGAGCTTTGAGTTTAAAAATGCTTACAAGAAGTAAAGTACAACCTATTGCCACACTTTCTGAGGACAAAAGAAGTAGACACAGACATAGAGAAGCAGGTAACTCCACTGTCAGCCCAATCACTGAGGTGCGGTGCCAAGTGGAGTGTTGATTTGACTTTGAGAAGAGCTGGGCAATAAGCCAAAGACAATTGCCTCGCGGCTAAAGAGATAGATGGAGGTTCCTTGTGAGTAGATTTAAGTTGCTTATAGGAGCCTAGTAAGTTTTACAAAAAGGTTGCAACTTCATCACTAGTCAACTATGTGTAAGGAAAGGATAAATTAGCATGGATGGTGGAAATGGACTTATTAAAATCCCCTTCTGCAACTCCAAAACAATAACTTTTTTTTCAAAGCTGCAGTCAAAAGAGAAGACAAGAAAAAATTACCTTGATAGCCAAAGTTGGACAGGTCAAGTGGAACAGCATTATGTACACTAGTGCCATTACTGTTGTTTGCACTACTGCTGCTGTCCACTCTGGCTGGTCCACCATGAAGCCTTAGCAGTGTTGGACTTGGAGAACTAAACATAGGTGGTGGTGGAATAGGACCAATTTCTGACACAGGGATAGGTGGTTCAGGCAAATCCGATAGAGTCAGAACTCCACTACTATTGGTCTGTTGTTGCATCTGCTGGTTATGATGAATTTGTTGGTGTTGAATTTGCTGTTGCTGGCTTTGCTGTTGCTGCTGGTGCTGGAGGTGTTGGAACTGCTGTTGAAGTTGCGCCTGCAACTGTTGTTGGAGTTGCTGTTGGAAGTGACGTTCGTTTGTTGGAGGTGTTCCATCTCCTCCAGGTGGGCCTTGATGAGAGGGCTGGGAATCACAGTTGTCAGGCACTGTAACATGAGACACCGTTGTTAGTTTCACATCTTAAAGATACGTCAAGTTCTTTTTCAACAACGAAAAGTTTATGAGTTATTTTCTGTAGTGTTTGTTGGGGGTAAAAAGAGAAAAGCAAAACTAAATCTGTTCATTGTCGTGTATGCGAAACAGATGTATACAGTGGCAAAAAGATGGATTTAAATCAAAGCATCTCTTCAATGAAAATTGATAGGCACAAGTTGTTAGGGAAAACAAAAGATGTAAAAGCTATATGCAAACATACAGGGTGGACCATTTACCCCGGCGTAGGTGTAAGTAGGCAACTGATGCATGATTGAAATGAAGGCAGTGGCAAACTTTCTTGTTGTATTTTTGACTGTCAGAGTAAGATAAGTATTCCGATGACTGCGAAGCCCTGCACTCTAAATGGCACGGATCAAGGTGACTGGTACAAGACACATTTAAAACAAATTGGCTTAAGCTTAAAAAGTTTTGGGTCATACAATTGCAACATGCCATTTAGAGCGCACCGCTTGGATTACCGAGGCTGGAAAAGCTTTTGTTGCGAAGGCTTACCCGAGCTACTAGCGTGCATGCTGTGGGGTCGTGCAGGGGGCGTTCCCCCAGGGGGCCCGGGCGGCGGCGCGCCGGGGGCGGGCCCGGGGGCGGGGCCGGTGGGGGAGGGGGTGGTGGTGGTTGAATGCTCACTGTGGTAGCACAGCAGCCGGCGGGTCAGCCTGCCGGGCCCGGGCACAGGGCCGGGCACAGGGCCGGGCACAGGGCCGGGGCCCTGCCCCGCAGCCAGGGGGAGCCCCGCGCCCAGCGACGAGGGCCGCTCCGGCTTGGGCTGCTGCTGCTGCTGCTGCAGCTGCGACAGCTGCCCGTCCGGCTGGGAGCCGTCGCCGGGCGCGCCGCACGCTCCATTGGCAGGATCCGCCTTGTCCTTCTTTGGCTCTGTGGAGAAACAGAAAGCACAGCGTCAGGAGGGGCTGTCTGTCAGGAGGGCGCGGATAAGCTCGGGGAGCGGAGCGGAGCGGGCGGAGCTCAGCGCGGAGTGTGCTCGGAGTGTACGCTTCGAGGCGCACTGGTGTGCACGGGGGTGCGCGGCGGGGAGCACGGAGGAGGTTCAGCTGCTGGTGACGGTCGGCGGTGCGGCGGGCGGCGGCGGCGAGCCCCTGGGGGGTAGGCCGCAGGAGCGCACGCCTGCACGGGCCGTGGTGGGTTGCCTACCTCCCCGGCGCTCCCCGCCCCGCAGCAGCGTCGCCCTCGCACGCACTCTCTGACCCGCCCCGCCCGCCCCGCGGCCGACGCAGACGTCTCTACTAACGGGCTCATTCGAAAGGAGAACACAGAAACATTCGAAACAAATAGGGAATCCCCCCCGCCACCCCCCCAAGCACCACACAGACACACGCAGGCAGGTGGTCGTGACTATTAATACAACTGAAAGGGCAGTGCGGGGCCGCGACGACGGAAGAGAATCGAAAGAAATATCCTGGTGGCGTATCAAGGGGGTCGTTCCGTGTTTACCGCGCACGCTGAAATACACGCACACACACACACACACGGATGCGCGTGATATTGGCAAGCGCGATGCATCCATTTCGGTAACAGTCACCCGCCCACTCACCACTCTCTCTCACACACACACACTGTCGCCACTCTTACAGCCGCCCCCGTGCTACCGTCGCGACGCCCCTGCTATAGCGTCCACGCGCCTCCTCTCGCGGCGCCGCGGCGCCCTGGCTGGCGTCACGCGTCACGGCGACGAGATCTGCCCGCGCTTCCGCCGCACTTTGGCGCGTGTCGCGTATGAGATATAAAAATACAAATAAAAATTCTCTTCAAAGTGAGCAGTATAGAGCGCTGGGGGCTGACCAGGGCGCTGGAACTTGTGGGCCATGTAGGAGCTGCTCGACGAGGCGGGATGGCGAAACTCGACTGTCCGTTTCATTTGTGTGGCTCGATTTTCGGTTTAAGTACGAAGGACAACAAGCCCATCGGAGGGGACAATAACAGAAACAGAAACACACGGACACGATTGCTTGCTCAAGCGGGGTGGGGTAGGGTGGGGTGGGGTGGGGTGGGGTGGGGTGGGGTGGGGTGGGGTGGGGTAGGGGGGGGTGGGGGGGGGTGGGGTGGGGTGGGGTAGGGTTCGGTGGGACAGCCGCGGTCGTTCGCGATAAAGTGCGAGGAAGAGGGAAAAAAAAAGAGGAGAAAAACACGCCAAGGTCAGTGGTGGCGGGGCGGGGCGGGGCGGGGCGGGGCGGGGGTGGGGGAGCGCTGTCCGGCTAACAGCTCAGCGCGAGTGCCTGGCCCGGGCGGGGCGATGCGGCAGCGTCGCCAAGGGGTGAGGCAGGGCAGGGCAGGACAAGCTGGGGGCGCTGGAGAGGAGCCCCGCCCCGCCCCGCCCCGCCCCGCCCCGCCACGCCCCGCCGGGCGGTCCCGGCTAGGAGGCGCCAGCGACGGCCGCGCCCCGCCCCAGAGCCCGCGGGGCAGCCGAAGAGAGAGAGAGAGAGAGAGAGAGAGAGAGAGAGAGAGAGAGAGAGAGAGAGAGAGAGAGAGAGAGAGCGAGAGAGAGAGAGAGAGAGAGAGAGAGAGAGAGAGAGAGAGAGAGAGAGAGAGAGAGAGAGAGAAGACAGAGCGAGGAAGCCAAACAAACAAGCCGCACGCGCGTCGCTATGTCGCCAATCTGACTCACAAAAATTGCCACCGGGGACCATCGCCATCGATTTCATGCTAATTGGACGGAGCGGGTGGCGTCGGGGGGCTGCGCTGGCGTGGCGTGGCGAAGCGCCGCCCATGGTGGCCTCGGCCAGGCACCCCGCCCCGCCCCGCCCCGCCCCGCCCCACGCGGGGGACACAAACATTCCCGCCTTCTCCCGCGGGCTGGGCAGGGCCGGTGCGTTCATCACGGGACTTTATTATTCCGCAAACAACCGCAAACGGTGGCGAGGTCGCGGGTTATAAAACGGGGTAGTATGGGTGGGGCAGGGCAGGGCGGGGCAGGGCAGGGCGGGGCAGGGCGGGGCGAGGCTGGGCGTGGCGGGGCGTGGCGGGGCAGGGCGGGGCGGGGCCGAGAGGCGGCAAAGGCGCACACAAGCGCGCCGCGCTGAGGGGTCCTACCTCAAGTCCTCTACAAACGCGCTCGCTCGCTCTCTCGCTCTGACCCCCAGGGTAAGCCGGGACCGGACACTCAACCGCGACGACATGACCCACATTCCATGGGCGCCGAGCCTGCCCCACCCCGCCATATGGATGGTCAGGGGGACGGCGCCAAGCCAGCGACGTAGCCGGTCCGGTCAGCACTCTGCTCTCTCCCTTTATCTCTCTCTCACTCTCTCTTTCTCCTGCCACCCGATGCTCGGAGCCCTCCCTCCTTCAGCTACGCCACCCCCGCTATAGCTAAAGAGGACACGCAGCACGCAGACACGCACACACATTTCTGCTCACAACGCGCCAAAACACCCCGCAGCTGCCCTGCCTGCTCCCGGCCCCGGCCCCGAGTACAGCAACAACGCCTCCCGTCCCGCCGGGGCGCGGCGCGGCGCGCAGCCAGGGGAGGACGGTTTTAGCGAGAGATGAAACTCGCCAGCCCCGTGTGCGTGCCTCACTGTCAGTGGAGTGCGTAATCGAGAAGGCAAGAATAGAGATAGAGTGAGGAATGTGAGTGAGAGGGAGTGAGAGGAGAGAGAGAGGGGGAGAGAGAGAGAGTGGTGAGGAGACGCAATAACAGATGAGCTGGGTAGTTAGTTGCGCTGGCACTGCAGTAGTCCGGCGGGACGGCCCCGCGGCTAATTTCAGGCGGCCTGATCAAAAGCGACGACATTCCGCGCGCCGCCCCTATTGGTCGGTGGTATGCGGGCGGGACGCGGGACATTCCGCCGCGGGGACCCTGCCCCGCCTGCCCCGCCACGCCCCGCCACGCCACACCCGCAGCGCGAGCCTGCCTGCAGCCCTGCCCTCGCTACTGTGGCGCCAAAACTTCAAAATAATAAAAATTTTATTTCAAACAGCGACACGACTGTGTGTGGGGGGGTCATGGGCCCCGCGCCGCTGCTCCGCCCGCTGCCACCCCTCCGCTGGGGATGGCGGGCGCGCATGGTCCGTGACGAGTGAGTCACTCGTGGCGGGGCGGGGCGGGGCGGGGTTGGGCGGGGCGGGGCGGGGCGGGCGAGCAGCTGAGAGGCGTCTGCCTGCGACACACACACCTGCTGGGCGTCGGCCGCCCCACCCCGCCACCACGCCAGTTACGAAATCTGCGCGGCGTTCCTGACCTCTAGTCTAGCTCCGAGCTGCGCTTTAGGTCGTGAGAGTGCGTGAGGGAGAGAGACGCCGCGTCCCACCGCGCTCTGTGAGAGACAGCGAGGTGATGGGGCGGAGAGCTCTCCCACCCCGCGCCCCACTCCACGGGCGATGTCACAAGGCAACTTTATAGGCATCTCTCTCTCCTTCCCCCTCCTTCCTTTATCTCCTTTCATCTCTCTCTCTCTCCCGCATGAAAAGAAATAAACTCTGTCCTCCTCCCTCTATGAAGCAAGGAAAAAAGGGAGACGTTCATCTTTTCCCCGCAGCCCTTCGACGCCTGTCCACTTATCACCACCGCGCCGCGCGAGAGGAGAGGAACGAAGATCCGATATACGTCCTTGGCGTGCTTTTGGGGTCGAAATAGACGAGCGGCGGGAGAGTGGTGGCGCAGGGGGAGGGGGGAGAAAGGAAGGGGGAGAAAGAGCGAGAAAAGTAGAGAAGCCGCGCTGCGACGGACAGAGACGGGGAGAAAAGAGACGTGAATCATCCACAGCGCAGACTGTCCCGCCCGGCGCGGCGCAGGCCCGGGCCCGGCCGCCAGGGAATGCGACTAGACGGCAAAGTGCCAAAATCAGCGCGGGAGCGAACGTCGATATTATACCTTGGCAGGCGGCGCCCCGCCCGGCCCGACGGGGGGGAGGGAAGGTGGGGAGGGGAGCGCGGATGGACCGAAATTATTTTACGATTACTTGCGCAGTTTTATAAAACTATTATACTCCACTCCTCTACTGCGCTCTAGGTCCGATGCGGTACTCATCCTGAACAGTGTGGAGAGTCACCAGGGCGGACAGGACCACGCCGATGAGAAACGTACCTGCAACACAAGAGACACGACGAGCGTCAGACACGAGTAGCGTGACGGGGCAGGACAGGAGGGGCTCCGCCAGGGTGGACGCCGTGCGCGTAGGCAACCCGCCCGCACGCCTGCGTGCTGCGCAGCCCGCCGTCCAGGCGTCGCCCGAGCCCGGCCCGGCCCGGCGGCAGGGCCACGCATTGGAAAGAAAAGACATCTTCCGCTCCGTTTGCCAGCCAACGGCGAGAAAAATAACGACACGTATTTGTTGTATGTGTCTCTCGTTATTCTGGCAGCAGGCATGCGAGGCGCCAAGGCCGGGGCGGGGCGGGGCGGGGCGCCGGCAGCGGCACGACGACATGAATCAGACACGTGTGCTGACACACGGGCAGGGGCAGGCACGCGTGCCGGTCGGGGACATCGAGTACATGCGCCTCATCAACAAAAGCAAAGATAGTCACGAGTGGCGAGCGGCGAGAGAAATACGGGGAGGGGAGGGGGGTGAAGCCGAAAGCCGAGGCAGCAAACACAGACAAGTGTCTCACCGCAGAGAACAGACATTAAATTGGAAATTAGCTTCTCTTCTAGTTTACGTCTAATACCAAGGGCAACAAAAAATTCTCCTTACTAAAAAGAGAACAGCTTTCCAAATATTTTTTTTTTATAATTATCAAAATACACAGCCACTTCATTCTAAACGGATGGACTGAAAGTATGTTGAAACACGGACAGCACTGGATTTTGTTTTTCTTTCTACTTTGCGTCCTACGGAGAGAGGTGCGGTATAGACCTGCGGTGGCCCCGGGCGGGGGCGCCTTGAAGGCGGCGGGCGGCGTGATGGGCGGCACGGCCGTGTCCCAGGTGGGCACCACGTCGGGCGTGATGGAGCCCGAGCCCGAGCCCGAGGCGGCGGCGGCCGGCGCGTCGGGCAGCTGCAGCGACCGCTGCTGCTTCAGGCTGCGCCGCTTCCGCCGGATGGACGACGGCGCCATCGACTTGACGGCCGCGAAGAAGCCCACCCCGCTCATGGTGGTCGTGGTGGTGACGCGACGCGACGGACGACGAGGAGGGTGACGGCGTCGAGGAGGAGGAGGAGGACGACGGAGCCCGCGCTGCGCTGCACGGTCCTCCTCACGGGGGTGTTGGCGTCATCCCTTTGGTTCCACAGAGAGGAATTTGGGGGGTTTGGTACGCGGGAGAAAAATAAAATAAAAAGAGTCGAATGGTGTAAGCGAGGGACTGTGATGCGTCACGCTGTACCGCAAGGCACGCGTGTCTGGCGGGTTTGCCTATCGCCGCTGACTCGGGCGCTCTACAGCCTACGGGCACCCCTCTTACGGTAGGAGAAAACCCGCGTCACACCGTTTCCTTACACCCCGTCCCGTCACACGCAGTCGCACGAATCGTCACACGTATCGTCACACGGTCCGCTGAACAAGCGCGGCAGGCGCGTGACACGTGTGACGGGCCAAGTACACGACAGGACAGCCCGATGGGACGGGACGGACCGTCACAAAATCACATGTGTTTCATTACGGCTACAGCTCGCGCGCGCGGCCGTCCACGCCCCGGCAGCGTGGAGGAGGGGGAGGGGAGGGGGAGGGGCGTGACTGCCTGGCCTGACGCATCGCGACAGGTGTATCGCTGTCAGCGGGTGTGTGTGAGTGTGTGTGTGTGTGCACACAGGGGGAGCGAGGTGTGAAGGTGGGGCACACAATGGTGGGCTCTCGGTCAAGACCAAGGTGTGCACGAGGTGCTCACGGTCAAGGCGCAGACCGGCGGGGCGGGGCGAGGCAGGGCGGGGGCGTCCAATCGCAATAGAGTGCTCCCCCGCCCGCCCACACCCGCCCGCGAGCCTAGGAGCAGCGCAGCGCAGCGCGTTCAAAACGAATGTGAATCTGACAGGCGAGGCAGGCATCGCTGGCAGGGGGGACTGGTCCATAAAGCTGAGCCCGCCCCGCCCTGCCCTGCCGCCTTGCACATCCGCTGCCCAGAGTGTCCCAACCACACGTGTCACTTGCTCAAGAAAAAAAAAATAAAAGAAATAGTGAAGCTCTCTGCGAAATCAAAACTAAGAGAGAAATTCTTTCTTATTCCGTCCGTCTCGGTGGATCTGGCGGGACGCTGCGCCAGCCAGAGCCAGCGGCGCTGGGCGGCATGTAGCAGGGCAGGGCAGGGCAGGGCAGGGCGAGCAGGGCTGGCGCTCTCTGGCGGATCGATGGCCCAACAGCCCAACAGGTCTGCTGCTGATGGCGCTCTGCACTCGCACTCCAGCCAGCCGCGAAAACGGCTGCGGAGTCCAAACCCTCCAAGAAAAATGTTAAAGGCCCGTGAATTAAAAATTAAATTAAAATAGGACCATGACAGGGAAAAATCTTTGAAATATGTACTCTTGTTTTAGTGGCATTGACGTTATGTCAGAATCTACGATTTTGATTTTGCGAAGAGCAATGCAAGTATTGTTTCAAAGCATGTCTGCCTGTTTGAAACAAGTGTCGCCATTTCTGTTGTTCCGCAAGTAACGTTTCATTGCATCAAGGGAGCGCCAGTGTCTCATCCAAAACTCGGGTCAGGTCGGGTCATCTCCGCGAGGCACTGACGTCACGCCTGAGAAGAAAACGTGACAAAGCAGAGAGTTTGCGGAAAAACAGAGGGGTGACTGTCTGTTTCCAGAGTAGCCAGCAGTGACGCAGTGGGTGGAGGTGGGAGGGGGTGGGGGGTGATAGTGGGGATGGGGCTGGGTGGGGTGGGTGGTGCGTGCGATTGAGTGAGGGCGGCCGCAGGGCGGCGGGTAAGTTTGGCCGTTCTGATTGTTGTTACAAGCAGCGAGTTAGAGTCTCCGAGCAGAAGAGTTTGTCGGCGAGTCACTAACAGAACAGCCATGCTGGATAAGAGCGCATGAGCGCTGCGAGCTCCAGCGCTCCAGCCTCCAGTGGAAGTGAGGTTAGGTCCGGCGCACACACACACACACACACACTCGGGTTATTTAGTGAGTTAGCGGCACGCGGGGAGGCCTACCGGTACCTCGGCGGAGCAAGCAGAACCCCATGGACCTAAGGGCGGGGGCGGAGGACGGGGGCGGCGACGGCGACGGCGGCGACCACAGGGGGCGCAGTCGGGGGCGGCGCAGGGGCGGGCCGCCGCCGGCGAGGGCGAGCGCCCCTGGCCCGGGCCCGGGGGCTAGCTGTACCTGGGAGGCCGTGGTGGCTGGCGGGGGGCGGGACAACGGAGGGTTAAAGGACGGCGGGGAGCACAGGGGCTTGGGTGGCCGGGACTGGGCTGGGCGCGCCGGGGCGGGCCGGGCGCGGGCGCGGCTGGGCGCGGGGCGGCGGGGGCGGCGCGGCGCGGCGCGGCTCTGGGGCGGAGCGGTCCACTGCCCTGGTGCGCGACGCGGGCGGCACTGCGGCTGGGGCCCGTCCCGCTGCGGCCCGCTGGGGCCCGTGGCGGGGGGCGGCGGGGGCCCACCCCCACCACCACGCACCAGCGTGCCCCCCGGAGGGGCGGGCGGCGGGCGGGGCGGTGGCTGGGCCCCATTCACTGTCTCCGGTATGCCCATGCCCCGGCCGGGCCGGGCCGGGCCCCGCGCAGGGTATGCGGCTGTATGCCGGGGCGGGGCGGGGCGGGGCGGGGCGGGCGCTCCCCCGTGGAGCAGTGCGAACCCTACGGAGCCCCCTCCCTCCAGGCTGGCTCCGGGCCGGGCTCCGGGCCGGGCTCCGGCCGGGCAGGGTCCGCTCCGCGCTGCTCCGGGGCCCGAGGCGGGATGCTGCGGCAGCGTAGGCGGGCTGGAGGCTGGAGGGGGCGGGGCGGGGCGTGCCCGTGGACCCGCTCCTTCGGTTTGCCGCTCCGGTCAGCAGAGGCCGCAGGCCGCAGTGCTCTGGGCCACCGCGCCGGCCCTGCCCTGCCCTGCCGCTCTTGACACTGGCTGCCTTGCTGGCCCACGCGCGGCCTACCCCGGCCCGCCCCGCCCCGCGCCGCGCCCCGCCCTGCGACTAGCCCTACCCGCACGCCGTCCAGGCTGACTCGGCTGACTCCCGCGAGGACTGCTGCCGGCACTAGAGCCCGCCCCGCCCCGCCCACGCCGCAGTACGCGCGCTGGATTTCAAGATGCGCCGAATAAGGCAGAGAAGAGAAGCCCCCATCTTTCCCCCCGGGGGCAGCAAAATAAGAGTTCCTCCAGCTAGAGTGCCAGAACTCTACCCTAACCCAGTGTCGGCCACCAGGGTCGGGTGTCCACTAAATCGGCAGGCAGAGGCGGGTACGATAAAACGAGAACCTAGCCGCGCTTCCCTGTAGAAGCCGCCCCCGTCCGTCAGAGGCTCCGCGAGTCTCGCTGACAGCGCAGGCGCAGAGGCGTTAACGCTCTACGTACTCCGTGAGTCGCTCCGCACTCCACAAGTCCGACACCGCCCAGCCCAGCCCTGCCCTTCATACATACATTCTCACACTGCAACTCTTGGCTGGCGGCGAGGCGAGGGGGCTCGACACTGCGGGTGCGGAGCCACACCGACAAAAAAAAATTTACGAATGTGAGAGCAGAGCTGGCCGGGCCGGACCGCGGGCAGGCACGTCCGGTCTAATTGCTACAAGGCGGTGCATCACGTCTCAGGCTAGTGCTGGCCGGGGGCTCAACTCTCTCTTTCTCTCTCTCTCTCTCTCACTCAGACACACACACACACACGCAGCGGGCGTTGAGAACAGAGTATGTACGACACTTTGTACGACGGCCTGCCCCGCCGCCTTGGCCGAAAGCCTGAAGCCCCACGCCGCGCCGCCCCGCACCCCGACCAGACCGAGCTGGCGATTGTTCTCGTGAGTCACTGGCGCCAAGGGCCTCCCTCCCGCTCCCTCATGCAGTCCTTGTTGCTCTCGGGGCGGGGCGGGGCGGGGCGGGGCGGGGCGGAGCACACACTGGGCGCCGTTGTCTCCCCGCCGCGCCGCCGCGTATCCACTCGCGTGACGGGACGGGACGGGACGCCCGTGTTTCCCACGGAAGCTGTCAATAACCGAGACAGAAGCAAATGACTCCCAGGGCCTGGGTCTGGGCTTGACTGTGGCGAGCTCTGCCCCTGCCCCTGCCCCTCCCCCTGCCCCTGCCCTCTGCCCCTACCACCCGCCCTGCCCTAACGCGCGCTGGGGGAGTCCAAACATCCAAGACACACACAAGAGACGTCCCGACCATCACGCGCCCCCCCGCCCCATCCCCGCCCCTCCTCCCCTCCCCACACCGTTTTCCATCCCTCCGCCAACATACCGTCAGCGGCCCGCTGCGTCTCTCAGCTGAATAAGTAAGTATGTAAACGCGCCGCAGCCGTCGGTAAGGTATTTTTACTCGTAAAGCAGTCATTAAGAGGTTGTGGACAGCGCGCCAACCAGCGCCGTACCGACAACTTCACCGTCACGCCACGGACGATTAACTCACTGAACTGGTCAAAAAAAAAAAAATATTCGCACCAAAAGCAAAGGGGAGGGGGGGGGGGGGGAGTGTCCACGCGACCCCTGGCGGTACTGCGCCCGGGCCGGGATGTACTGGAGGATGAGGAACCTGTATCCCCCCTCCCCCTTCCCGGTCCTACGCTCCATAGCCGCCCTTGAGGCTCGATCGTTAGTCGTCTCCCCCCCCCCCTCTCCTCAACCCCCGTTTCATTGCACAAGAGGGGGTGGGGGTGGGGTAGGGGCGGTCCTGCCCGTTTGTTTATTTGCAACGAGTGGCAGGGCGGGGGCGGGGGGAGGGGGAGGGGGTTGCTTTGGGCGGGCGCGGCACAGTCCGCGGGGAGAGGAAAGTGTCCCTCCAGCGACAGGGGGTGAAGTATGGATGGGTGCGGCGGGGTAGCTGGGGGAGGGGTGGCAGCGGGGTAGCATTGGCTGGGGGTCGAGGGGAACACTGGTGTAGAGGCTTAGGAAGTAAGTCGCGTAAGGGTTGGTGGGAGTGGGGTGCGGGGGAGGGCACGTGCTGGGGGTTGGTTCGCTCGTTGGTGTTGGCTGCCGCGACTTGCAAGTGGCACACGCGCCAATCAGCCCGACCGATCCGCCGCGACGCTGGCAGCATACCGAGCAAATAAGCGACATGGCGGCCTCTTTCAGTTGTTCCTTGCAAATTCCGACCAAACGTGCAGATACATGGAGATATCAGGAGGAGAGTTAAGAGTAAATAAAAACTACCGGTAGCCGTTCGTTCTGTCAACGCGAAATTTTAAGCGGGCGAGGAGTTTTTATCAGTGAGAAAGTTTAGTCCCTTAAGGTTGGCGCTGAGGGGTGCGGCGGAGCGAGGCGGGGCCTGAGTTATTCACCGGCTGAGTGTGAAGCCTGGCCTGGCCCGGCCCGGGCGGGCCCGTGTGGGCGGAGAACACCCTGCCCCGCCCCACCCCGCCCCGCCCCGCCCCGCCCCGCCCTGGGAAGCAAAGGGCTTTAACGTTTCACGAGGTGTTCCGCGCGCGCCAGACCTGGCGGCGCGGCGTGGGCGAGGCGCACCATCAGGCAAACCAGCACCTGCCTGGCGGGGCGGGGCGGGGCGGGGCCGACCCGTGACGTACAAGCTGCCGAGGGAGGATCAGACGGAGAGCGAGAGAGGGAGAGAGCGAGAGAGAGAGCAGAGCTCAAGTGAAGAGGAAGAATCGCCCAACAGGCGGGCACATCCATGTCCACGTGTGCGCGGACAGAAGGAAGGGACTCAGGCGGCAGAAACGCGCCCATTTTCTTTAACTTTTTGCCTTGAATTTTAAACAAACTTACGGTGCCCACTGGAGAGCTGAGGGTAATAAGTTTTAACCTCAAAGGTGACATCTTTGTCCTGGACTCATCCTCATCGAGTTCAGAGGGCCGGGAAAAAGCGGGTTTAAAGCAAATTCGGGAAAAATAAGATCGGTTACCCATCCCCCCTCCTTTCCCAAAAATCAACATGATTGTGTCGGGGTCGGGGCGTGCTGTCTGCGCTTACTTGCCCTCAGCTGCGCCCGGCTTACACCTCGCGGCGGGTGGAGCGGCGCGGCTCGTCTGTCTGGCCGGACACTTACCTGTAACACGCGAAAGAAAAATAACACACATTAGTCAAGAGCAAAGCCGTGTGTACAGTATGGCGTGAGGCGTGGCGGGGCGTGGCGGGGTCGAGACGGACGGCAGTCGGGCGGAGCGAGGATGTGAGCGCAGCCCCTTCTGGCCCGGCCACGGGCCGCCCCCGCCCCGCCCCGCCCCGCCTCGCCGCACCTGCACCACATGACGAATTGCACCGCCCCGCCCCGCCCCACCTCGCCCCGCCCGGCCCCTGCCGCAGACCGCCGCTCTAGCACTCTCGCTCTAACTCTCCCAACCTCTCCCCTTCCACCTCGTACAAAACTGACACTGACACTCAGGTTCCCGATTATCATCTCACCCCGCACCCCGCACATCTAACAACATACAGAAGCGATGGATATGAAGTTTCCGATCCAGATGAACGTGAGCGATGTATAGCTAGACCGATGAAGAAGATAAATCTCCCCGACACAGACACACAGCTTATTGCGATTGCAAGTCGAAAGTGGTCGAGCGGGGCGGGGTGCTAGGTCAGGTGGGGCGGGCTGGGGGGCGGGGCGGGGCGGGGCGGGGCCAGGCGAGGCAGCCTAGGGTGAGGCGCACACGTGCGTCTCAGAGTGACGTCACTCGAGGCGGAAGCGCCCCCCCCCCCCGCAAGCTCCTCGCGACCGCGCCAAGCAGCGCGAAGCGCGAGGCTCTCTAGCGACGGGGCGTGGCGCGGCGGGCGGGTCCAGATTCTAGAAGACGTCATCGCGTCGCCGTACAAAAGGACTTCTAGACCCCCGACCACTCTCATCCCTCCCTTCATCCTCCTCTGTCGGGGGAAAGAAAAAAAGAACAAAAAGAAGGCGGACAAGAAAAGAGGAGAGCAGCAACAGAGCAGGAGGAGAGGGGAGGGGAGGGGAGGGGAGGTTAGGAGAGGGGAGAGGAGGGGAGGGGAGGGGAGAGGAGGGGAGGGGAGGGGAGGGGAGGGCGCCAGGCCAGCAGGGGCAGCGCAGCAGGAGCCAGGGGCGAAGAGAAACATTTCCACTGTAAAATCAATCACCCAGTCGGCCGTGACGGCCGGGCCGGCTTCTGAACCGAGCGGAGCGCACACAAACAAAATAATAATAAAAAAAGAAACCTTACTGAAAGAGGGGGCAAGAAACAGGTGAAATTTAATACGGGGCGTGGAGAAGCGCAGCGGCTCGCATACACACCAAACACCGCCAACCACCGCCCCGCAAATATGAAACGATTCAAATTCCTCCCGCGCTGCGATTTTTTTTTTCTTCCTTTTCCTGTGTTTCGTATAAACATGCTCTGCAGTATTACCGTTGGGCAGCGACCGCGCGAACAAAGAGAAAGGGGAGGAGAGAGGGAGAGAGAGGGGGGGAGAGAGAGAGAGAGAGAGAGAGAGAGAGAGAGAGAGAGAGAGAGAGAGAGAGAGAGAGAGAGAGAGAGAGAGAGAGAGAGAGAGAGAAGAGGGAGCAATAATAGCAGCAAAAACAGAGAAAAAAACGCAGCCGATACCCCGTCGGTCATGGAGGCGTGCAGATCAAATTGCGGGATCACGTTGAGGGTCAGACGATGAGAGGCGTGAGTGACAGCCGCCCTACCGTTCCGACCCGCGGCGCGGCGCTATCTGCCACCCCGCCGCCCACACGGCCGCCCCGCTCACGTTGCGTTTGTTTTATCGCGTTTTGTTTCATTCTCACTGTTGTTGTCCAGCGCGGAAGCGACCATAGTATAATAAAAACCAGGGGAATCAAAAGGGAATTTCTAAACAATTCATGGTTATTAGCGGTTCAGCTTCCAGCTGTGGGTGCGGGAGGAGGGGAAGGGAGACAGCGAAGGGGGGAGGGGGAGTGGTTAAGCCGGTGTGGCGTGACCACCATACACCCTTTTATCGGGCGGTGATGAATGCACCCTCCTTTACATGGAGGTACAACTGTCACCTCACACCGGCCCCGACTCAGGGCCGTGTCGGACAAAGGACACCTCGGGGCCGGAGGCTGGAGGTCCAGATTCCAGGAACGCCCGGGCAACAGGAACATAGCAGGGGCTGGCCTCTCTCCGCATTGTGCGCCCGCCCCGCCCCGCCCCGCCCCGCCCCGCCCCGCCTCTGCCCGCTGGGGCTGCTGGGAGCCTCTGAGCCGGAGACGCACGGCATCAAACGAGAAAGCGGGCGGTGGTATGCAGGTGTATACACAGTGCGTCTATTTCCTTAGTTTCCCGGGAAGTTTCGCACATTCCCAGGAAAGCTCCTGCTGGGAATTTCCAGGCCAAGTCCTGGAAAACTACCAGCTTTCCTGGGCATCCCAGCCCAGGAAACAGAATTACTGTGTAAGGCAGGCGTATGGAGAAAACTCGCCGCTCAGCAGCGCATCCCTGGCACGGCCCCAGTCCCTGCCACGTGGACGACCCCACCCCGCCCCGCCCCGCACGCCCCGCCACGCCCCGACAGTCCAGCTTCCTAGCAAGTCGGTACATCCGACCTCGCCGGGAGGGCCGCGGCCCAGCTCCCGTCGGGCTCCGGAGGAGGGGGGAGGGGGTAGTGGGGGTGCGGGCGCTTCTGGAGACAGGGCGCAAAGAAGGAGTGGGGGTCCCGCTGTTTGACGTCATGCCACTACGCAAACAGAAAGGGAAGCGGCGAGGCGGGGCAGGCAGGCAACCAGCGATACACGTGCGCGGCGTCGTGACAAGAAGGTTTGGGCATGTGCGGGGCGGGGCGGGGCGGGGCGGGGCGTGGCGTGGCGTGGCGGGGCGGGGCGGGGCGGGGCGGGGCAGCCAGTCTAGTCGCATTTTCCACAACCACTCCACACTACTGCACATTATACATCCAGCCGGGCGGGGGCGGGGCCGGTAGCTGTTGCTCGGTGGGCTCAGGTGTGCACAGGGGGAGGTAGGGTGGATTTGATGGAAACAGAGATTAGCGAAGGAAAACACAAACAAAAAGGCATCTGCTTTGCAAAACGTGGCATGTGCCGCGCTTTTCCGGCTACGGCAAGCATGGCAAAGCACTGGAAATTTATCTTTCCTGCCTTAAATACGAAAAAACCGTGGAGGAAGGTAACAGGAGCAGAGCAGGCAGAAACATGGGGACACCGCACGCGGCGCGACCAGCCCTGCGGGCCCAAGTAGTTACTCAAGCCCAACAAAAGCAACAGGATGGAGGGGGAGGGGGAGGGGAGGGGGCACCCGGGCGACTCCGGGGGCTGCAGCTGCATAGGGGGTGGCCGAGTACGGGGGATGGCACATCCTCCGCTCGGTAACAGGAAATGAAAAGGAAAAGTAAAAAGAAAGAAACACTCAGGCGACCCACTTTTCTTTTTTTTTTGTGTGTGTTTTTTGAAAGAGTAAAGCAGTCGCCCTCTTTCTAGGTTTGTCATTTATAGGGTCGTTAGCATGCGTGAATAACTAAGGGCAGAAGGGTCTGCGGGCGAAGGGCTGGGCCGGCCCGCAGCCTTGGGCCGGGAGCCAGCCGCGCTCCCCTCTGCGGACGAGCCCAACAGCTCTTGAGTTGCCCTATTGTCGTTCGGCCCTCGAGCCAAATTATCTCGAAATCTAGTCGTCTTTCGCCCCATTAGACTCCAAGGTGTTGGCTGTGGACTATTCTTCGCGAGGTCCATGTCCTCCGGGAGCCTGGTCAGCGGGTGGAGAGGAATAAGAGAGAGAAAGAGAGAGAGGGGGCAATCGACGTCAGCATCAGCTGAGGAAGGTTTGAGAAAAGTTGGAGGGTGGGGTGGGGAAGGGTCTCTGCAGGGCCCACAGTGCAGACGGGCGGGGGCGGGGCCGGCGGTGGGGTGAGGGAGGGAATGCCCCGCGGGGAGACCGGTGGCGCCACCTGGCGGCGCCGCGGCCCCCTGAGGGGCGTATCTGCACAGCGAGGGGTAGCGACGGGGGAGTCCCCGGGGGGCAGGGGGGGGGAGGGGGTGCAGTGGGAGCGGGGGGTAGTGCCAGCACACGGGCCTACCCCGCGTACGCCCTGTCCCGCGCACACGACGTTGGGATTGCCTACAGGATTGCCTACCCGCTCGGCTTGCAGGGCGCCACCCGGGTTGGGGGAGCACGTGTGCCAGCAAAGCGGTGCATCCGTGACGTTTTAGTTTTTTTTTTTTTTTTTTAAATACCGTACGCTTTCTAATTGTTCTTATTGCATTTTACTTGTATATTATTTAAAGAAAAAATAATGGAAACGCACAGCCCGCGGATGGCGTTTTTGAACTCCTGCGCATAGTGATATAATTCAGAATGTGCCGAAACCGTGCGGGGCGTAGAGGAGCTGTAACGCGCTGTAACGCTCCGCCCGCGGGCGTTACGTGACGTTTATTTGACACTGGCGAAAGCTCTTATCCTCCCCGACGTGGGCCACACAGAGGCTTCGGGTTCGAACGGAAGGGGGCGAGGGCGAAAAGGTAAAAGGGCATGGAGAGTGAAAATAAACGCAAGAGGAGGAGGAGGAGTGCGGCGCTATAAAGAACGAAAGGATTTGTTGGAAAAGGGGTACAAAAAAATTCACGGACGACACCTGTGCGCAGAGAAGGGGGGAGGGAGAGGGCAGACCAACAGAGAGGAAGAGGTGGAAGGAAGGGCTGGCTGGAGAGAGAGTCACACGTGGGAGGAAAGCTCGTGCTCGCGCTCCTGGAACTGGAAAATCATCACAGCCAACAGGCAGATGTGAGTTCCATTGTGCCCGGAGTTGTCGAGTTTGCTTAAACATAGCGAGCGGATCGGCTGGGGCTGGGGCTGCGGGGGCGGTGTCCACGTAGCGAATGGGGAGGGGGCTGCGGCCTGGGTCTACATTCATTTCGCGATAGCAGATCAGGCGATACTGCACGCCACGGCGCGCGCGCGCGGATCTGAGACGCCTTACCCGCGCGGATCAGCTGGTCGAAGTAATTACACCGTGCATGTGTAACTTGATATGGCGCCGAAAGAAAATTAAAAAATCGTTTTTCATGGTTATAGGTATTGGTGGTAGTAGGATATAATGGGCGCGCTTGGGGCTGTTCGTCTTCCGTTAATTTAATCCATTGTAACGCCACCCCACCTCTGCCTCCAAGAGCCTTTCAAATCTGGATCTCTCTGCCTCCCCCCGCCCTCCTCCCCCGCAGAGAAGCCGTGAGATCCCGCCTTTTCATTAGAGCCCCGGCGCGGCGTCTGGCTGTCCAGCGCAGCTGTCAAGGCCTTCAAGTCTACAAAAGAATAGCTTTCTGCCCCCTCGTCAGGCCAGCAGCCGCTGACGCGCAATGTCGAGGGGGAAACAAACCAGGACCTGCACTCTGGAACCGACAGCGTAACGACGACTACTAACGCTATAAAAACGCGATTTTCTCCATACGAAATATGCGGTAGTGTGTCGCCGTCTCCATGCCAGTGCGGGACTTGAAGGCGGACAGAAACACAACGTGTCGCGGGGAAACCACCGGCAGCAGCTCGCAGTAAATTTCACCGCCGAGAACGACGTAAGTTTTCACGAATCTCAAATCTCAAATTTACCCCCCGGCAATAAACAAAAAATTGTTGGGGCGCGTCTTACAGAGCGGAGGTGCGATAGTCCGGGATGGAGGCGACCAGCCCAGGATGGAGCCGGGAGGTGCTGTCTGAAGCATAGCCATTAGGCATAATCCCCTCCCCTCCCGGGCCTCTGCACTCCTGCACATTTATCGCAGCTGCCTTTACTCCTCTCCCGACAAAGCGGGTGAAATAAGCTGGTGCTGGCAGGAAAACTGCCTCCGACACCACCCCCGCCCTCTTAATATTACAGTGGACGCTGATAAACGGGCACAGGGGGGAAAGAAAACAATTTGGGGCTAATTTCTTTCGTCATTGGTATATACCGCAAAAATCCATCAGCAGAAAAAATAAAAAAAAAATTACATGTCAGCAACTTACAGAGACGATAGCAAACACAGAAGATGATTTACCTTTGCTGAGGCAGGCACATCCCATGATGTAGCCCATCATCGGCTGGCTGGCGCCCGGCGCTCACCGCTCACCGGCCGGCCCGCGACACGCTCACCGGCTAGCGGCCCCCACCACCGCGAGGACCCGTCCCCTGCTCATCACCACCACTCCTCCGCCTCTCTAAAGGCAAAGCGCATCTCTCACACACTCGCGATAACCAAGTTGCTCCGGAAACTCCCGCGAAAAATGATAAGTGTTATAGCCACGCCCGCCGCAGGCCCGCGGGCCGTTTAAGGTCACCTCTAAGAACACCATCACTTTCCGCAACCAGCCTGCAAAACATTTTCCGCGAGTCCCTTCACTCTCAACCACTCCAGGGGAATTACTTAAGCAGGGCCGCGAAGACAGGCCGTACCTCAATTAGACAGCGGTACTGCAGTCTTAACCGGCGGAACACGAGGCGAGGCGAGGAGGAGGCAGGGGAGGAGTGTAATCTAATTCGAACTTTATTTGCGGGCCGGTCTGGGTGCCGCCTTGCCCTGCACCGGCCCGGCCGCGAGTTGCCCACGGCCGCCCCGCCCCGCCCCGCCCCGCCCCGCCCGGCAAATTGAGCGACTTTGCGTAGGGCGCGGGGCGGGGCGGGGCGGGGCGGGGCGGCGGGGCTACCCATAAATTACCAAACGTCCTGTATTTCTCTCCTTCTTCGAGACAGGTGCCTCAAGGGCGGACCCGCTCCTCAGTATTCACAGTCACCCTTAAGAGCCCTGCTCACGCTGCCCCCTACCCCTCACATTGCGTGACCAACAGAGAAATTTCTTTTTGGAGACTCTTCCCTTCTACTCTCCTTTTCCTCGCTCGTTCTGTTTCTTTCTTTTCATTCCGTTGATCGAAGTACTAGTTCCGCCTTATTTTTCGTTTCTTTTGACCGGGCGGGCAGTCGCGCGCTGCAGAAATACACAGGGTGAGGGATAGCCAGGCGGGCCTGGTGGGACGGGGGAAATTGCCTAGAATGCTGGGGGGCGCCCTGGGACACGAGAGGCAAAGGCATAGGGCAGAGCGTGGCGGGGTGGGGCGGGTCGGGTCGGGGAGGGGTGGGGTGGGGCGGGGCAGGACGGGGTGGGGCGGGCAGCCCACTGCCACTGGGCAGGCGCGCGCAGCAGTGCAGGACAGGGAGTGACTGAGTGGCCGCTGTGCTATAAGACGGGTAGTAGGGGACTTCTACGGGCCGGGCCGGGCCGAGGCTCCGGGCAAGGGGCGGGGGGGCCTGCGGGGACAATGCAATGCCAGGGCACGCGCGCCAGGCCGGGGGGCCTGCTTGTTAACCAGAGGCCTGCTGTCAATTTAGCAGAGAGAGATAGAGAGAGAGATAGAGAGAGAGAGGGAGAGCGAGAGAGGGGGAGCGAGAGAGGGAGAGCGAGAGAGGGCGAGAGAGAGAAAGAGAGAGAGAGAGAGAGAGAGAGAGAGAGAGAGAGAGAGAGAGAGAGAGAGAGAGAGAGAGAGAGAGAGAGCGAGAGAGGGCGACAGAGGGAGAGAGAGACTGTTTTCGGCCACGAACTGGAGCGAGGGAGATAGACGGGCGTATTAATCCTGGTGCAGCGGGCCGGGCCGGGCCGCGTTTATGAACCGGCATGGCAGGCGGGGCAGGGCGCGGCACGGCGCGCGCGCTGCAATTAAGCCCCACCACGCCACGCCACGCCACGCCCTTGCTGCTGCGCGCGCCGAATCGATTTCGCACGGCACGGCACGGCACGGCAGGGCTGCACGCACGCACGCACGCACGCACGCTCGCACGCACGCTCGCGTTTGTACAAACAAGTAGCGAGAGATGAAAGAGAAATAACAAATGAACATGGCTGCCGCGCCCGCCCAGGCTATGGCTCTGGATTCGAGAGTTTAGAACAATCATACCCAAAGTCAATAGAAAAAAGTCCCAAACATTGTTTGTGCCTCATTCACAAATTTTCCTCATACAACTTTCCCTCATTAATTCCCCCATCTGCGCATCGCGTCCATATTTCCTCCTCTCGCGAGCAGGCGGCCGCACCCGCGACGAATATTTCTGCTTTTATCGCGATGTACGACACTTCCCAGGCGTATTACTCGGCGCGCGGCGCGGCGCGCAGGAACAAAAGGAAAATGATTCCGAAATCCCTCCCGGCGTCGCCCCGCCTGCTCCTGCTCCTCCCGGTGCGGGTGGCGCGGGCGTGCCGCACAGGTGTCATGACTGCGAGCCATAATAGCGGCGCCCCGCCCCGCCCCGCCCCGCCCCGCCGCGCCAGTGGGGCGCGCAGCCTGGAGGGCCTCCCGCCCTGCGCATGGCGCCACCACACCTGCTACCGAAATGATAATAGGAGAAAATTGCCTGCAGAATAAAATCGAAGGCCAGCAGAAACTGGCGCGGCGGAGGCGGGCGGGCAGCCAGCGCTGAGGGCGGGGCGGGGCGGGCGGGGTGGGGCGGGGTGGGGCGAACAGACACTTGGGCGATAACGTCCGCCCCAACCCACCCCGCCCCCCGCTGCTCCACTGAGCATCCGAAGCCCATCTCGCTCGGCGTCGGCGCGACCAGCATTTTGGTTCTTTTAGACTATCTAAATGCAACACTTTTAAGTGTGAGCCAGTAAAACACCACAACTCCACAGCACCAAAACTTCCCCTTTAAAAAACGGCCGCGACCATTTCCAACAGTCTCACACGCCGCAAGGTATGCCACCCCCACATCGCACTGGTGCGTCGGGGTCGCGCGTAGGTGAGAGACGCGCATGCGGGCGCCATATTGCTTTTCGCACGTCACAGGTGTGACAGGTGTGACAGGCGCGCTCAGGCTCACCAAAGCATCGTCACGCTACGAGACTGGCGCCGCAGTGAACGGTGTGACTGCTGCCGCCGATCAGAGACTTAGGCGGAGGAGGGCGGTGCACTCCGCACCCAGAGAGGCGTGGACTTGAATACCTCAAGTACACTCTGTCGCTCAATCCGAGCCCAATTTAGCCTTGAACCAAGAACATTGTACAACAGTACTTGAACCTATCAAGTATTTTGCACTCGATTCGAATACATTCGAATACGCGCGTGATACAAGTACACGCTTTTCTGGGTGCTTCCCATCCCCATCCTGTTCCCCCCCCCCTTTTTTTTTTAATCACTGCATAATGACATGTTAAGCCGGTCGGCCGGGCGGCGCCGGGGTGGTTTCGCTGGCGCCACAGCCCCTCATCAGGATTTGGGCGCCGCGCGACAAAAATTAAGCACAGGAGGGTCGCCGCGCGTCCGGCCGGTGGTGACGCCACCCCGAGGGGGAAACAACTCTGAATTTTGGTGTACAAATGTCGTGAATTTTTGTGAATTTTTGTGAATTTTTATTGAATTTTTGTGAATTTTTGCTTGAATTTTTCCTAAATTTTTGTGAATTTTTGTGAATTCTTATGAATTTTCGTGAATTTTTGTGAATTTTTATGAATTTTTGTGAAATTTTTCTGAATTTTTATGAATTTTTCTGAATTTTTATGAATTTTTCTGATTTTTTTTTAATTTTTCTGAATTTTTATGAATTACTAGGTGTTCAAAAATTTTAGAGTTGTTTCCCCCTCGCGCCACCCTCGAGTCACGGGCACCACGATAGACGCCGTGTGACGGGGCGCTAGATAAGCAGAGAGAGGAGGGAGGGGGGGGGAGACGGTCCTCTCTAGCCCTCGCCTCTGCTCAGCACCCAAGTACTTTGGCCCAATTTCAGCGAGCACAGCTTCGCCGCGCTCGGGGCGAGACTAGACCACCAGGGATGTTGTTTGTTCGGAGCTCTGGACTCAGGGGGGAAGGGGGGGGGGGGAACCGCCGAGACGCGCCCGGCAGGGCAATTCCACCGCGGCAAGGTACACTCGGAGAGTAAATGTCATTGTTTTAACAACCGTCATAGTGTCGTTGAGCTGGTCGCACTGCTCATACATTTCTTATTGCGAAGAATTTGTTCGCATTGCGAACTTGTGTTCTGAAGCCATCCGCAAGAAGGCAATGTTGATGGAGGTGCAGGGCTGGGCGTTAATACACTGCCTCTTTTATATTTTTGCGCGCCGCCCCACCCCTGCACCGCCGCCACACAAGACACAAGAGCGCTCCCTGCACCGGCACTCGCGGCTGATCCCCGAGGAGACAGACAGCGCTCTTAGCCTCGATGCGGAGCTGCGGGCCGGGCCGGGCGGGTGCGCACTGTACCGCTCTGCCCCGCCCCGCCCCGCCCCGCCCCGCCCCACCGCACCGGGTACTCTCTAATATTTTAAGACGCGGCCACGCACGGTCACCCCGGACGTTTTTAGATCGTCGCGCTACCCCGGCCCAGCCCGGCCCGGCCCGTCACATGCGCGCACAGGTTGCTGTACGGCGACCCGGCAGAGGTAACCTAGGCAAACTGCAGATGAAAAATCTGGCGTAGGCAACCCGGCAAAGATAACGTGGTCCCTTGCGACCCAGTAGAGTCAGTGACGCGCGTAGGCAGGCACCCGGCAGAGACAAAACAAAAGTTTGTGCAGCAAGGCGTTGGTAACCCGGCCCAGGCGCGGGCCGAGGAAAAGTTGCAGTGCAGCACAGACCTAACCTAACCCGCATTGACCATACGGGCTGGCTGGCGCGCGCGTGGCAAAGGAAACGGCGAGTTTCAAACTGTGCTCGTCTGTGTCTCATCATAGCCTAGCCTGCTGCACAAAAAGTTTACGGAAGGACGGGGAGGGAGGGCGGGGCGGAGAGAGAGAGAGAGAGAGAGAGAGAGAGAGAGGGAGAGAGAGAGAGAGAGAGGGGGGGGGGGGGGGCAGAGACCTTTGATAGCTCCCTCTGTGCACGGCATGGCATTTGGGGCGTGAATTCCTGGCCGACTTGGCTCGACGCACACGCCATTGCGAAGCGGAGAAAACGCGGGCCTAAGTCCACAGCAGCGGGGCCGGCGCGCGCGGAGGAGGCGAGCGACCGAAAACCTTTGCAGGTCCAGCAGCGGCGGCGGCGGAGGGGGCGGGGGCGGGCCCGCGAGTCGGCCCGGACGGGGACAAATGGGCGCGGGGCGGTGCGGGGCGGTGCGGGGCGGGGCGGGGCGGGGCGGACACCGGCCACCACTGTCACCGCCTCAGTCCGCTCCATTACCCGCCTGCAGACAGGACTGCGCCTGCCTCGGGGCGTTGTGCACAATGATTCACTTATCATTTTTCGGGGGTTCCCTCAACTTTTTTGCCCATGGACACATATTCACGCACGCTTAGACACACACACACACACACACATACACGCACGCGCGCGCGCGCGCATACGCACGCCACCACGCCCGCTGGCGGCGGCAGTACCCGCGGTACCCACGCTGTTTCCGGAGGGGTCAGGCCCGAGGTCGCGCGCGCGGAGGGCGGTGCGGTGCGCGGCCGGGCTGTCAGGCCCTTCAGGATCGCGACGGTGACGGTGTGCGCGAGAGCGCGGGCGGGACTCTGGTGCGGCTGCGGCCCTCACGCCCGGCCGGCCGCGGCTACACTGCGGCGGGGCGGAACCTCGCCGGCGAGCAGGCGGCAGGCCGCCCTACCCGCCGGGGGAGGGGGGCGGGGGCGCCGGGGGGAGGGGGTGGAGGACTTGGCGGCGCCGTGGCGCTACACTGTGCCGGGCAACGAGCGCTGCCGCCGCCGCTCCCCATCGCCGCAGGGCCGAGCCGACGCGCCGCACGGTCGGGACGGGCGCCCCACTCCCCGCCCCCCCCCCCGGGCTCCCCGGCCCCCCGGGGCTCTGGCCCAAAACACGCGTGCCACGCCACCGCCGGGGACCCGCCGGGACTGCACCCTGCAGCGGCGCGGGGAGGGAGCGCCTGCAGGGTAGGCCACCACCGGCATGCCGCGCACCGCTACGGGGCCGGTGGCCTACCCTGCCGGGGGCTATCCACTGCTGGGCCCGACCGGGACCACGTCACTGGAAGGCGCCTGCTGCGCCAGGGGGGAGTTTGGGGGCAAAGAGGTGGGGCACGAACCAAACGAAAACGTGTGGGGTGGTGTGGGAGGGAGGAGGGGGATGGGGAGGAGGAGGAGGGTGCCGCACATTTCTCCTGCTGCCCGCGCGGGCTCGTTCCTCACCGCCGCTGCGCTGCCCGACTCCATCCTGGTCCCCAGAGGTAATCAGTTCCACGGCGACCTGCACTGCGCTGCGCCGCGCGGCCCCCGCGGTGGCGCCCGCCGGCCCGACAAATAAAAAACGGTGCCCTCCCTCCCCCTTACCCCCACCCCACGACCTGTCCGCCCCCGCGGCGCACTTAGCGGGGCAGCGCGCGGGGGCGTTAGCACTGACCATGCCGCCCGGCCGGCACGGCCCCGGGCCTAATGTGATTCCAGGCAGATATTGCAGCCGTCTCTGTCGCACTTCCTTCTAGAGCCGCGGGGGGTGGGGGTGAGGGGGGGACTCCAACGACACCATACTGTTTCTGGCGGGGCCGGAACTGGAGGTGGGGGCCGCTGGCGGGGCGGTGGCGGCGGCAGTACACAGTTTGCAGCAATGCAGTGAAGCGGGTGCGGAATGGGATCGAACGGCGCGGGGCGATAACCATAGCGTCCACGCCAACGGCTGTGCGAGACCAGGAGGGCGCCAGGCGTCAGGCGCTCTTTCGCAGCACTGTCGCAAAGCAGAGGGGGGAGGGGGAGGGGAGGAAGTGGAGGAGGAGGAGGAAGAGGCGGAGGGGAGAAAAGTCGCAGTGGATTACGGTACGAGGCTGCACACGAACACGGTGCCGCCGGGATGCGACGGCGGGGTTAAGAGGAGGTGAAGGGAGGGAGGAGGGCTTCTGCTGGCAGAGCTTTAGGCCCAGAGCGCGCCGGGGAACGGAGAGAGGGGGAGGAGAGAAAAGGGGCGAGGATAAAGATGAAGAGGAGGGAGAGAGAGAGAGAGAGAGAGAGAGAGAGAGAGAGAGAGAGAGAGAGAGAGAGAGAGAGAGAGAGAGAGAGAGAGAGAGAGCGAGGGAAGGGACTGAGGGGCGCCCCGCCCGACCTGCTCCGTGCACCTCCTATATCCATATCCGCCCTGGCCGGGTGCAGCGCGCGCGCCGTGGCCTGTGGCCTGCGGCACGGCCCTGGTGGGGGGCCGGGGACCGCTGCACTAGGTGGGTCTCCGTCGATACGGGGTCAAGGCCGCGGCCAGCGACTTACCTTGTAAACTAGTTGGTCCATTCTGCTGCGGCTGCTGCGCTGATTGTTGTTGTAACTGCTGCTGGAGCTGGGCCTGGAGCTGTTGCTGAGCTGCTTGTTGCTGAGCTTGTTGTTGCTGGGCTTGTTGTTGGAGGTGTTGTTGCTGGAGGTGCTGCTGGAGCTGTTGGATGTGCTGCTGGTGCTGGAGCTGAGGCGTCAGCTGCTGGAGTAAACAAAAATTGTATATAAATTAAAAGTTACATACGTTCTATATAACTATATATATCTTCCATATATGCTCATATATAATTTATATATTGTGCATATATGACTTATATATGGTTATTTATTAGCCGGTTAGGGGGTATGACCAACATGCGGTAAATCTACAAATATATTTTTCACAGTGTGTATGTGGCTATATAAGCATATACAATCTCGTTGTACCTGGGGCGCCAGCTGCTGGAGTAACGTCTGCTCCTGCTGGGGCTGGAGGTAGGACTGCTGCTGGAGCTGCTGGAGCTGGTGCTGGTGGTATTGCTGGAGCTGCTGAGCCTGTTGCTGCTGCTGGATCTGCTGGACCAGCTGCTGCTGGAACTGCTGCTGCTGGTGGAACTGCTGCTGGGGCGACAGCACGGTGTATGGCGGGGACACGTCGGCACCTGGAACAGAGCGGACCACATCCTTTAGCACATGCCAAACTCACACGGCGTGGTTCAAACCATCACGATATGATTCACAAATCCAATCCATTGGAAATGGGTTACCATTAGACTACACAAAGAAACATAAAGGCCTGACAGCCAGATGAAATATATATAAATCCAGTGTTACAACTGAGCACACTGCAAAGTGTGACAGCCATACTTATAGGTTAAGCTCTCAATTCGCCAACTTTTATTCAAACGAAAAATAGCGACGGGAAGCGACGGGGAGGTGACGAGGGAGGGAGGCCTGAACCGCTTTAGCGCCACGAAGCGTGAAGCGAACGGACCGGCGCAGCGGGGCCCTGAGGGGAGGGGGGGAGGGCAGCGCTAACACACGTGCCGGCATTCGGCCGCCGCCGACCCGCTGCTTTTCGACACTTCCCGAAAGGGCAGGCCGAAAGCACAGAGACACGCGGAAATACATTTCTAGGAAGGAAAGGCAGTAGCGATACGCTTCTGCCCATCGGTCTCTTTCCCGCGCTCTTTGCCTCTCCCTTCCTCGAAACCACCTCCTCTTTGAGTCTCATACCAGTTCCAATAACTCTCCTCTGCCCTTCACACTGCTCTGACCTCGCCCTTTTTCCTTGTCCTACTCGCCAGTGCGCGCACACACACACACTTACTCTGAGGCGCGAGCGCACACACACAAACGTGGACTGGGCCCAGGGTAAACCCCGCGCCACCCACTAAGATTACTAGCTCTCCAATCGTCCAATTGTGCCAAATTGGTTGCGGTGCCGGAGGAGGAGGAGGAGAAGGAGGTGGTGGAGGGGGCAGACGGCGGCAGAGAAATTAGAGCACCACCAAGCCGCCCCGCCCGACCCCGCCCCGCCGTGCGTCACTATACCAAACTGGTGCCGTCACGCAACCCCCCGAGCAGTAGTGTTCACGCGCGCCGTCACGAGAGCCACCGGAGAGAGCAGCTCCCGGGGGGAGCGGGGCACGCACTGACGTATGAGCAGCATCGTGACAGCACATCCATACGCCTTCAGAGAGAGAGAGAGCGGGAGAGAGAGAGAGAGAGAGAGAGAGAGAGAGAGAGAGAGAGAGAGAGAGAGAGAGAGGGGGGGGGAGGAGGGACAACCCTAGTACGGTAAATCCGCGGACCGATATTAGAAAGCAGACAGGGTTTGCCTACACTCGCCCCCGCCGCATGGCGCCCGGGTCAGTGCAGATAGGCAAACCCGCCGCGCACGCCAGCCCTGCGGTACAGTAACTCTGCCCCCGCCCCCCCACCGGTCACTCTCAGCCGAACCCCTTCAGCACCCGCCCCGCCGCCCCCGGGGGCCCCCCGCAGGGGCCGTCCATTAATTATGTGGGGATCATCCATAAATTAGGCGTGACGTGCGGATATGAACAACAGGGCCTCGCTCGGGAGGGAGCGCCGCGCGTGGAGGCAGCGCCATCAGTGAAGCGCCCCCCCCCCCCCCCAGCCTCACCAACTACACACTTCATCACTCTCTTTTAACGCAACAGGGTATCATTATTTCAGCGCTTAACTAATTAGTGTTCGAGGGAGCACTTTATTACTCGTCCCTCTAGCGAGCGACGTATAGTTTAGAAGAGCGCGTTGTTCGCGAAACGCACGGTCAACACTGTTCCTTGATATCCAAGGACCATCGGAACGATTCAACTTTGTCATTTTCTCAATCTCCCGTCCTTCAACGAACCGTCTTCACACGGTAAATCTGTTTCCTGGGACTCGCAGGAAAGTAGGTAATTTTCCAGGAAAGTTCCTGGGTATTTCCAGGAAAAGTACTGGAAAATTACCAACTTTCCTGAGAGGTCCCAGGAAACAGATTTACCGCAGTACCGTGCGACCCAACACGAGTAGAAGCCGTACTCGAAAATGTCGCGTACGAAGCCTCTCTGCGCGCCAACCATCCGGGCGCCGCACCCCGCCAGCGCCACCGCCACCGCCGCCGGGTAGGAACGAGCCTCCCGAGCCTCGCGCAGCGGCCGCTAGGTGGCGCCTGCCTGCTGTCTACGCAGCCCTCTCATCATCACTCTCTCTCTTCCTCTCTCTCTCTCTCTCTCTCTCTCTCTCTCTCTCTCTCTCTCTCTCTCTCTCTCTCTCTCTCTCTCTCTCTCTCTCCTTCGCCTGGCTGTTGAACCCAACCTCAATCAATTACGTCGCCAGTCCCCGGGCGTAATCGCGTCTTAATCCATTTCATCTCCAAAATGCTGATTGGTTTTCAGGGCCCGGCCGCCAGACCGGGGGGGAGGGAGAAAGAGATGAAGACAAATTATTGTCGCGGATTTAAATTGAGAATTAGAAGATGCAGCGCGGAAGCAGGCGGGAAACGCCCCGCGGTCTCTTTTGGCCCTCGCTTCACGCTTCTTCTCAAGTTGAAATACCTAGGTAAAATTCTGGAGGCGCGCTCTCCAAAGTATTCGAGGTGGGTGGAATCGTCGCGGGTCGGGAGCGCGGCGGGGCAACGGCGCAGAGCAGGAGTGGCTGCACACCGTGCTAATGAACGTCTCGTTAGGAACAGCCCCCCGGCCCTGCCCCGCCGCCCCGCCCCGCCTTGCCACGGGCAACAGCCCCATCAGAAACTAGTCAACATAAGTCGCAGGGCAGGGCCACGAGGTGGCGGGGACATGAGAAGGATAAACCGCTCAACTGGAGGATTAAAATTTCAAAGCCCCGCACACAGAGCCACGGAGAGTTATCACCTGCACAAGGAAGTTTGGCCGCCCGGCTGGCTGGCTCGCAGCGCGCGCAGAGCAGAGAGCCGAGCGCAGCCGGGGCCTCCAATGCAAGTTTTAATTGGAGGGGACGTCCCGTGCTGCCCCAAGGGCACAGCGTGACAAGGCGGGGGCGGGGCGTGGCGGGGCGCGGCAGGGCGCGGCGGGGCGGGGTGCGGCATGATACACACGCTACGAGGAGCGGCTCCCAAAGCCCTATATAACTGTAGCAGCGGCCGACCCAACCACGCCTGCTTCTCCATCGGAAAGAGCTTGTTAAAAATGTATTTTTCACTTCCACGACGCAACATATTTTCGGTGGCCCTCTGGGGACCGGGGGGGGGGCGCTTGAGCCGCGCCCCGCTGCGGTGTATGAGTATCTCAGGGCGCCCCGGGCCGGCGCTATGTCCCTCCCCCCCCCCCCTCCCCGCGGCCCTTAAGGACGACTCCCCCCGCCCCCCAACGCCCCGCCGCGAGAAGCTGCGGGGTCAAGATCGACGCGAGCTTCAGGCCGCGGCCGCTAGATGGCGCCGCCTGTCCGGGCCGGCGCGCGGCCTTCCTCCTCCCCCTCGGCGCGCCCCGGCCCGGCACCTGACCACCCCAACACCTCCGCACCCAATCGGCTGGAAACGTAATCCAATGGCGATAAATATCCCCGGGGCCGGAATATCGCTCCAGCCATGAGCCGCTCCAGCGGCCTGGCCTTGCCTTGGTCTCCTCCAGCGCGCCCTCGCTCTCCAGATACTCACCGGGGGGCTCGGCGATGGGGGTGATGGGGCTCTCCGGTAACAAGATGCCCTTCTGCACCAATTCTTCCCTATTGGCACGGACTGAGATCTTCCTTTCCAGGGCTGCAAACAAGAAGATGACATTCAGTCAGTTCTTTTTTAAATATTTCTTATTATTATTTCTTGCCACTCAATACTTCTACGAAGCCCTCGAGAAAAACAAAACAGAATAAAAAGTCGGGTAATACTCACATCGACTAGCGGCTTCGAACTTCTCCGACTTTTTCTTCCGCCGCCACTTCCAGGGCTTGAAGAGGCGGCCCAGCGCGGCGAGCTTGCTCCGCCTCTCCAGGGGGGGCGTGCGCGCGCCGCCCACGGGGCCCAGCCCGCCCAGCCTCAGCGCGCCATTCTGCTTCTTGGCTGCAACAGAAACAGTTTACGGCTTAAGGGAGATGGACCGAGAAAAACAAAAACAGCTGCAACTCAGAGGTCGTTAGGGGAAGAGAAGAAGTCGTTTCCTAGCTGCTTGGAGATGACGAGACGGCTGTCATTGCCTTCGACAGAGATACGTTATATGACTCACGGACATTAACGTATAATGCAGAGAGTTGTAAAAAAGTTTTTAAAAAAATTCAGTCATTTCTACAAAAAGCAAGTGTCCCTCATACTCGCAGGAATGTAATAGACTCTTGGTAATTTCTGCAACTAAAAATTTTAACGACGTCCAATTTTGGGGCCGTCGCCTGAGTGTACCCCTAATGCTGCCTGCGGCTGGTGGGACGGTAGGGTAGGGGGGGCGGGCCGCACTAGTGTCGGCGCCACGAGTCCGACATTCATTACATTCCGGGAAACGCAAACCGGCGCGCTATTTCATACGGTAAATCAAAGGGCTTCGGCGCCCACCCGACCGGGTATTGCGCTATTTCCGCTTTGCGGCGCCCCGCCCCGCCCCGCCCCGCCACACGCTACGTACGCGCGCCTAGTACGATGGCATTGCACACACATGGACCATACCGAGTCATGGCGATATTTATTCACGCGACGTGGACGGGAGCGGGCGGGGCGGGGCGTGGTGGGGCGTGGTGGGGGGCGTGGTGGGGCGGGGCGAGGCGCGGCGGCGAGGAGGAAAAGCGGGAGAGGGCGTCGCATTATGCGAGCGGGCGACACGGGGATTACATAAGGGGCGCGCCGTGTGTACAACCAAACCATTGTGCGGCGAATTAAAGGCAAGAGGGGGCGGGGTAGGGCGGGGTGGGGCGGGGCGGGGTGTGCCGAGGCGTGGTGGCTGTCAAAACACCGTCGCGGTGGAGTAGGTGCGGCAGAGCTGAGCTGAGCGAGCGCCATATCACATAGAGGGCGGAGCACAGCCAGAGAAATTGGGTCGCCTTTCTGACGCCTGCGCTGCTCAGGCTGAGATCTGTTGTCTCGGCATGCACGGGAGAGAGAGAGAGAGAGAGAGAGAGAGAGAGAGAGAGAGAGAGAGAGAGAGAGAGAGAGGCCGTCATGCGGCTTGCGGTGCCGCCAATATGGGCAAAGACCCCGTCCGGCCGGACAGCAAGAGTGTGTGCTTATTAGTTTTACGAGGGCCGCTGGGCTAAGGGAATGGGCCAACTCCCCGCCAGCCAACATGACGCAGGGGAAGTATTCCGAGAGAGATAAAAATAAAACGCTGGACGTGAAATGGTAGAGTGCAGCGGTGCGACCGGGCCCGGCCGCGGCCGCCGGGATGCTCCGCGCACAGTAGGCCATCGACACGACTCGCGGGGCGCGGCGGGGCGGGGCGGGGCGGGGTGAGGTGGGGCGCGGCGGGGCGTGCTCGAGCCGGATGGCGCAGACACACATGCACGTATTTATAGTGCGGCGTAAAATACGATCGGTATGCATGCATGGCTTCACCGCTTCATATGGCGATGCACGCGCGCCGGGCGTGGCGGGGCGCGGTGGGGCGCGGCGGGGCGTGGCGGGGCGTGGCGGGGCGTGGCGGGGCGCGGCGGGGCGTGGCGGGGCGGGGCGCGTGCACGGGGTCAGCCGCGCATCCTGCATACAATGCGGCGCCCACTCTGGTCAATGCCATGCAGCGGACGCGAGCCCCGCAGCCGCGCGGGGAGGTAGATAATGGCGGGGCGGGGCGGGGCGGGGCGGGGTGGGGCGGGGCCGCCTGCAGCAACCTCACCTGGAGCCCTTTGGCAGCCGCCTGGAATGCACTGCGGCCTCTCTCGCAGAGCCAACTGGGCGTACCTGGTTCCAATAGGCCCTCACGACCCGTCTCCTGCCCAGGCACAGCATTTGCCTTTGACTTTACGATTCGTTCAAACCGCCACCGTGAGCGTTACCTATTTCAATAAAATACCCGTAAAACCTGGAACGGCACTTTTTTAATAAGGCGAAACAGACGGTGTGGTTGGTGAGTATGAGGCGTTTGGTGAGAGGGTAGGTGGGTGCAAATAGTGGAGGTAGGGGTTGCGGACATGGCGTCACAATGTTGCTCGACATAGGAGCCACCAGCTTGGAAGAGATAAGTCACTAGAAAGGGGTGTGGTTGCATGGTGTGGCGGGTGGCTACTACCTTTCGAAACCGTGTGGCTGGCACCAGCCCGACGTGCGTGTGTGTGTGTGTGTGTGTGAGAGAGAGAGAGAGAGAGAGAGAGAGAGAGAGAGAGAGAGAGAGAGAGAGAGAGAGAGAGAGAGAGAGAGAGAGAGAGAAACAGCTGCGCCTGGAGCAATGGGTGTTTTGCAGTGTTGGGGCTGGGTCCTCCTAGGAGCCAGCCGTAACGAATTTCGCTGGTGGGAGGAATCCTCTTTGGGTGCGGCGAGTGTATATAGCACGGGTTGCGGGGCGGGGCGGGGCGGGGCGGGGCGGCGCGCGTGGAGTGGAGGTGCGCAGGCTGGAGGTGGGGGTGGCGGGGAGGTAATACCCTGTCGTCAATTCTGATATGTGCTGTCTCACACAGCGTTGGCACGGCTTGGGAGAGACGCGGGGGACAGGAGGGGGCAGAGCAGGCTCGCGATTACATGACACGGCTATGGCCCACAGTTTTACGACATCTTCCCCCCCCCCCCCCTCTCTCTCTCTCTCTCTCTCCCTCCGCCAAGGGGTGGATTTTTATGGGCAATGGGGTTTAAAGTCCCCCGGAGCCCCCCTCGGGGTGGAAGCTCGCTGGAGCGGGCCCTTGAGAGCCCCCGCGGGGGCCTGGCCTGGGGCCTGGGGCGTGCACCCGCCCCGCCCCGCGCCAGGCTCTGCGCAAGTGACATCCACACTGCAATGCTGCAGCAGGTGCGGAGGAGGGGCGGGCCGACTGATGCGGGAGTGAAAAGGGGAAACATAAAAGGACCATCCCTTGATATTTCCACGTCTCTGGCTGGCCCGCCCGCACGCTGCTGCTGCAAAGTCAGAGTCTCCCCGATGAATCCGCCGTTTCCACGAAAAGGGGTTGAAACAGGGAGGGATGAGAGTCCGGAGAGGGAGAGGGGCGCCGGGTCTGTCTACCTGGAGTCACTCTAAAACGTCTTTTTTTTTTTTAACTCTCATGAGACGTCTAGGAGAGAAAACAACATTTCGTCTCGTCGACTTGGAGAAAGAAAACACACCACGACCTCGCCACGCCCAAAACTTTGCTGGTATAGCCTAGAGAGAACCTCTTTTCTTATTTCCCGCAAAGTTGTGCCCGCGCCGCCCCTCTTCCGCCAAGTCGTGGGGTAAAACATGACTCGGCGTCGTAAAACGCACTTATCAACATGCGGAAAAAGAAGAGGATTCGTGCCTAAGATTGCCTGAAAGGTTTGGCGAATTTTAGCTTTCGATACAACGACAACTTTGTTGTCCCCTGACCCACTGGCGCGGCGCTTAGAGTACGTACATAGGCACACCCGACTGGCAAGTAGCATGGCGAGTCAGCGACTTCCTTTTTATTATTATTCGTCTAACGGAGGATCGGGGAGGCAGCGGCCGCAGTCCTGCCTACAGGCGTCCTGATGGGAAGACATCATGGACGAGGTACGCAACAGATTGCCAGTGCGAGATAACGACTCCTACGGGCTTCAGCCCAGTCCTTCCGCCCCGCCCCGCCCCGCCCAGAGAAGCCCTTCCCCAGCCAAGGCGGTGGCGGTGTTCCGCCAGTAAACTTGATTAGCAGGATGTACAAAGGAAAAGGCCGAGCGAGCGGGTGCTGCAATTGTCTTAGCGCCGCCACGCCCCGCCACGCCCCGCCACAGGGCGGCGAGGCAGGCGCCGCCGAGCGCCGCGCGGAGGCTGAGAGATGGCCGCTCACAGCAGCCCTTTCGTCTCTCTCTCTCACTCACTCACTCACTCTCTCTCTCTCATTCCACTCGCTTACGCTACTGTGCCACTCCTTTGCTCAGCAAAATTAGCGACACGTTTCCATTCGTGACGATAACACCCGTGAGTCTGCGCCGCCGCGCGCTGCACTTGCATGTGAGATCGAGAGAGATGAAGAGACTTCCCCCATCTCTCTCTCTCTCCCGCACAGCAGCCGCCGCCGTTCTCAACAGCAGCACTGAGATCATCCGCGGCGCGCACTGCATACTGTACACACACAGCATACTGTACTGCGCACTGGAACGCAATCATCGCAAAAAACAAAAATAAAGAAATCAACTGGGCTATTTTTATTCAGCCTGCTGCTCGTTTCGACATTGTACCTCTATACTCTGCTGCACCGAAAAGAGCTGGCGGGTTCGTACTGACTGATACTCCTCTCGTGGGGCTGGGGCGGGCCAGGCCGGGTCGCGTCAGCGTTATTTTCGTGTTCTGTTGCTCATGTCACTCATGGGCGGAGCGTGACGGAGACTACTTAGTCCGGCTGCGCTGCTGGATGCCGTGCTGTTCTCTCGCGTGCATTTTTCGTCCCAGCAGACCAGACCAGACCAGACCTACCGACCGCCAGCATGAAACGTAAATACCGTAAAACCCTGGCGAAAAGTTTTGAGTCAAGCAGCGCCATTTTCAGACGAGAGATGAAAAACATATCCAGCGAAGGCCCGCGTACTGCGGACAGGCGGCTATGAATCACAGACACAGGCCGCCCCTGGGGGCAAACTGAAACACTACACGATTCGCTTGACTCGTGTTGGTATATATTTCGTTTCCGCAGAAGTAGGTATACAGCTGGGAATGCGGGATGTGGTGGAGCTTACGCACGTGGCGAGGATTCGACTGAGAGAGGCAAAGTACACACACGTATGATCCAGACGACGCTCTCCTCTCTCTCTCTCTCTCTCTCTCTCTCTCTCTCTCTCTCTCTCTCTCTCTCTCTCTCTCTCTGCTCTGCCCGACAGGCGTGCCTGAACGCAGCAGTGAGTGGACCGGCCGAAGTGCTCGCCGTGCGGAAAAGCTAGAGGTCCTGGATAACTCCAAGTAGAGCAGCACTGCCTCGCTGGCACGGCACGGCTTTGCCAGACTTCAACTTAAAAGGAGTCGGAGGCATCTTCGCTTGCATGGAGATGGTCTCGCCCAACAGCATTGGTTGCTGCGTAGTACCGGCTATTACCCTCACGATCGCAAACAAAAGTGGTCAGAATGCAGGAAAGGCAAGGACCGAATCGGATGAGATGGGAAAGTCAAACTACAACTTTCCTGCGAACCGCGCCGCACCGCCGCAACGGTTGACAGAATAAGAGAGTGAGAGAGGTATAGAGAGAGAAAAGAGGAGGGGGGGGGGGCTTAGGACAATAGCGACGGAGCAGAGCCGCGGCGGCGGGCGAGGCTTTCGCGCGCAAAAGGTACTCGAAAGCAAGCTACATTCTCTCATCGCTCCGCAACCTTGACACTTTTTTGCTTCCTGTGAAGACATATTATTCACTCCCCGAGTGGCTCGTCCTCTTCCGCCAGGGAGCATCCGGCGCCCAAACAAGCGCGAAAGGTGCTCTCTGCTGGCACTTGTAGCGCTTTAACGTCGATCTGCCAAGAGTCTCGTGTGACTGCGAAAGGATTCGTGCCAGAAATCCAAACAGTTATAAAGTCGCGTGAGTGAATCTTGCAGGCTTTCACTTCTTGCACGATTATTACGTGACATACATAAAGGGTCCCTGGACCATGGCGAGTGTAGGAACCCTGGGCGCTGCTACCTCCATTTGAAAAGCTCGCGAGCGCCGAGAGGTCAGGAGCAGTGAGGGAGACAGAGCAAAGAGAGAGGGGAGAGGGGGGGGGGGACTCGCAGCTGAGTAATTACACCGGATGTGGGGGGAGGGGGGCCTAAGTGCGCGCGCGCCCCATTCTTCGAACCGGACCAGCTTCCTAAAGCACATTCTCGTTTGAAGTATAACGGGGGGCGCTCAAACGAACATTGTTGTGTTGACAATATAACACTGCCACGCATTCGCTTTTCGTCATTTCAACGCTTCCATGTACAACTGAAGGCAGGCTATGGGTTTCAGATATTCCAAGAAATTAAAATCCCTCTCCATTCTGCGAGGGCACCTGCGAAAGAGAGAGAGAGAGAGAGAGAGAGAGAGAGAGAGAGAGAGAGAGAGAGAGAAATGGAGCACGTGATTGATGCGCCGGGGCTGGGATGAAATGAGTGAGACTGATGATCGATCAAGGCGGGACGCAGCGCAGCACGCCGAAAACAGAAACAGGGAGCAAGTGCGAGAGAAAGCCATTGTAGAGGGAGGGGGTGTCCGCTGTTTGAACCCGCTAAATATAACAGAGGAGACCCCCGTAAATCCAACGGAGAGGGTCATTAGTGACCAACACAATCCCCGCGCCACGCCACCCCTTCTACCTGCCGCCCCCCAGCGGGCAATTTTTTAAACACGGCTACTACAACCTTACTTTTTGTTTCGTTTTGCTTTCCGCGCGTACTCGAGAGAAATAAAGCAAAGAAAGGATGGGAGAGAAACACAGGCAGCAGCGGGTTTCCGCCCGGCGCGGTGCAAAGGCAGAGGCCGGCTGGCCGCCGGGCAGGGCAGGGCTGGGCACATTCTCGGGCGCCCCCCCTCTCCCTTTCCCCCAACCGCTCCAGCGGCGGCGCCCCGTGTGTGGGAAAATTAGCATGGCTTCGGGCTGAGTCACCCGTGGAGGACGCGACGCGACGGGGACGGGGAGAGGAGAGGCCCGAGCAGGGGAGCAGGCGCGACGCCCCGCCCGCGACGCCCGACCCGCGACGCCCGACCCGCGACGCCCGACCCGCGACGCCCAGGGCAAGGGTAGGAGCAGGCACTGCGAGGCGACCAGGAGGACCGCGTGCAGAAGGACTGCCGGGCTGGCCTCCTCGCCCATGTTTGAAACTCAACTCCATCCCATGTGGGCGGGTGCATATAAGGGTGTCTGGGCGGGAGAGCAGGGGCCTGCTCGGCCTGATATTCGAGATGCCGCGCGGGCCACGCGCGTGCGCGCCCTGCCCGGGCCGCGGCGGCCTCCAGGGAGGGCCTGGCGCCACCCAGCAATCCATCAGCGAGAGGCACGGGTCCAGGGCAGAGCGGGAGGGAAGCTCGGCGTCGTGAACCAGCGCCACGTCCTCCGTCCGTACGCACTGAGCGCGGCGCGGCCCGGGCCCCGGTGAGGGGGCACCCACGGGGCGCCCGCCACGCCCCGCCGACGCGGAGCCCCCGGAGGGGTCCTGACGTAGCGGGGCGGGGCGGGGCGGGGCTCACCGGAGAGACAATGACGAATGGCCCCCGGCCGGGCGGGGCCCGCACCGTGCGAGGCAGGACGTCAGGCGAAGGTCTGTCGGGCATGCAGATGAGGACGAGGAGAGCCCCGCGCTGTAGTGGGGCGCGGCGGGGCGCGGGGCGGGGCGGGGCGGGGCGCGGCGCCAGCCGAACAAGTCGAACGCGAGCGAGGGGCGCCGCGCAATCCCCACTTGAATTATTTTTAAATCGGATCGCTTTTCCGTCCGCGTACCGGCGCCATCGCCGTCGCGGGCCCGGCTCGGCCCGGCGACAAGCGGACGGTAACGAAAATACCTTTGCTTCCCTCGTGGCGTTCCGACATAGCATGGCGAGGTGGGGTAGTGTGGGGCGGGGCGGGGTAAAGGCGACAGCGGCGCTAAGAGAAGGAAGGCACACTGAGAATAACTGCACTGTTAAAATTTTTTGGAGAGATTTTACAGAAAAAGTCTGGGTATACTAGTTGCCAATATAAAGTCTTGTAAAATTACCATAGTCTGTAAAATTACAGAACACTTGTAAAAATAAGTTCTGAGACCATCTGTAAAAAATGTTACAATAGTTCTCTAGAAAAATATTCACAGACCTCTAATTGTAAATTCCTTGAACAAAGTACAAAGACAATACTAAATTTGGTAAAAAAAAAGGAATCCTGAGGGTATTTGAACCCTCGACCTTTGGTTTCGGAACCCGATGCGTTGACCATTGCGCTACAGCGCGCTTCGTGTTGGAGTCGTGCACGTTCTCGATCCCTTTCTAGACCCGTACCTGGTGACGATTCTTTAATGCTCGTTCCGAGGTATACCTCTTTTTAAAGATTTGTATGGTTTTCCTTCCACTTACACCGAATTTAATTTAGTGTTTGGTTTTTGACGCGTCAATGTTCAACATTGAACAAAATATGTACAAAAATTGAACGACGTCGAAAATTACACACATATTCTGCAAATTAAGAATACAGAAAATCTGTAATTTTCCAGAATTCTGTAAAATTACAAGAAAACTTTGGTAATTTCGCATAGGCTAGTAAATTTACCATACTACTTCATGTAAAAATACCGAGTTTCTGTAATTTACTGTCAGTTGTAATTTTACTATACAAAACGTGTAATATTGACATATTCTGTAAAATTACAACACAATTTCTGTACTAAAACACCGAAATGTTCTGTAAAATCACTAATTTTTTTTAACAGTGTGCGGCCGCAGGCAGACGGTCGCGGAGTGCGCGCCGGTCCTCTTTCCTTCCTCACCCCCCCCCTCCCCTCCCCTCTCCTCTCTCTCTTTCCCCCCTCTGTCGCATGTTATTTTATTTCGACCATTCCCGCACACATTTTTGAGGGGTCAGATTAAAGGCATTGTGGCGCGCAGTGACATGATCCTCAGGACAGGTGCGAGGACTAGTCAAAAGCTTAGTCCTACCCACTCGAGGCGACGCACCACAGAGCTGATTCTGACTGACTTTACACTTCTCTCCCTCTTCCCTCCCTCCCTCCCCCTCCCTCTTTCTCTCTCCTTCGCACACGTGGGACGGACCCCTTTCAGCCTTGGGGCCCCCGGCTTCCAACAGCTTTCCTACAAGCAGCCAGCCTTTCAAGGGCTTCGGGTTCTCTAGCCGTGCCTAGCGCCCGCGCCGCGCAGAGAGAGAAGGCGAGGCGGGGCGGGGCGGGGCGGGGCGGTAGATTAGCGACAAGGCGAGGCGCTCGCGACTCCTGGGAACAATTTGGACTCATAAAGCAGCCCGCCTATTGCAATATCACCGAGTCGCGCAGACTGACATGACAGGAGGGAAGCTCCTCGGTAATATCTCAGACAGACTGATTTCGAACTTTTTTTTCTCCCTGAATCTTTCCTTGGCCCATGGGGAACAAATCCCACAAAATAAAAATACTGATATTATCCCCCTTATGGATCACCGCTCAATCAGTGTATCGGCGAGACGGCTGAGGGAGAGAAGGGCGGGAGGGGCGCTCGCTTCAAAAACTTTGTGGGAGGAGAGAGAGCCATGGCGACACGGCGCGCCGGTCCCCGTGTGCCGCGCCGGGCCGGGCGGGGCCGGCAGCGTAGCAGCGGGTCTGACCGTACTAGTTCCGGACAAAGGGGGCACACTCCTGGCCTTGCGCCGAGAGAGAGAGAGAGAGAGAGAGAGAGAGAGAGAGAGAGAGAGAGAGAGAGAGAGAGAGAGAGAGAGAGAGAGAGAGAGAGAGCTTCCCGTCAGCCGCAGCCTCCCTTTCCTTTCCTTCTCCCCGCGCATCAGGCAGGCGCCCGGCGCCAGCCCTCGTCCTTGCTTTTGTGCATCCTGGGCTGGGACCCACCGGCATCCATTTACGTGTTTCCATTCCCGTCGCCGCAAAGGACCCCCTCAGTACTGTATGGGGTCCTGCCCTCCCCGGGTAACAGCGATGGGTCGGTCGGGGCGGGCAGAGCCGAGCCGAGCCAGTTAGGGAAAGGGAGTTTATTTTGTCTTTATTTATAGGTTAGCAAAGGCTTGCGGCCAGAGGGGCGCCGGTGCCGGGCATCGAATGGTGCGGGGCGGGCTCTCAAGGGGGCAACATACTCTGAATTTTAGAGTAGAAATGTCGTGAATTTCTCGAAAATTTCCAAAATTTTTATAGAAGTTTTCTTGAATTTTTCGCAATTTAGTCTTTGAATTTCCTTGACTTTTTTTTCCGGAGGACAAGGTGTACAAAAATTTTACAGTTGTCCCTTCCTCGCAGCAACACTACCTGATGTACTCATTTATTCCTCGCTGAGAAACACATCATTCTCACTGCTTGTAGGTGAGAAAGAAATAAGGACCAGAGACAGGACAGAACATTGACCCACTTAAGCGTAAGAAACACACACACGCCTCCGAGAACCATAACCAACCCTAATGTAAGGAGGGTGGCCTACATTCGAGGGGCAGCGCGCGCCCGCCGCCCCGCCCCCGCCCCTCGCCTTGGCCCTCTGGCGCGCGGTCAAGAATGCAGCTGCAGTGGGGCCGCGCCGCCGCGCCGGGCCGTGCCGGGCCCCTCAGGGCAGCGCCGCCGCGACGCGTCTCACCGGCAGGCCCCTTATTGCTGATGCATTTCACCGAACTGAGTCCGCGCGAACAAGGGCAGGCTATTCCAAAAGTAATTCCCAAATTTCTTAAAACGGAAAGAAACATAAACTAGGGGTAACCGGGTTGGCAGAAGAAGATAACAAGTCAGGTGGACCACGGCTATCGCAGTGCCCATAGATTTCCCCGCGGTTCTTTCGACGAGAACATTGGCGGTGTTGCTTTGCGAAGCTCGCCGACCAGCAGTAGCAGCACCAGCACCAGCACCAGCCCGCCGCGCGTAATGTATGGAGGTGGTCTGCTTCTACTCGCAGCTCGCGGCGTGGCGCGGCGTGGCGGGAGGGCGCCGCAGTGGCTGACCTTGGCTTGCCGCAATTAGAGAAAGAGAGAGGGAAGGAGAGCGAGAGAGAGAGAGAGGAGGAGGGGGGGGGGGGAGCGGGGGGCGTAACTCACGCGCACTGTTACTCTCACCTCATATCCTTAGGGGGCGGTCCAGGGGCAACGACACGCCAGGCGGAAGGGAAGGTAAGGCGCTGCAGACTATTGCGTTTTTGAACTAGGGCTTTACTTGAGAATTCACAAAAGAATATTCGACAATGAAAGCGGGAGACAATTATTTCATTGAATTGTATAAAGATGAATAAAATTACTCGGTGCGCTTCGGAAGGGACTGGCATCCCTAGTCCACGGTGCACTTTATCATCACCACGATCATCATCGTCATCCCTCCATCTCCTGCAATCATCACCGCCATCAACCTCACCGCCACCGCCGTCCCATTGTGCAGCGGGCGCTCGCCGCCTGCCTCCCGCTCGTCTCACGCAAATTCTACGTTTTTTGTATTTGTTTTTTATCGGGAGTGATTTTTTTTTCCACCCGCGGTGCTTGCGGTCTTAACTTCACGCTCCGCGGCTCGGCGGCACCGCGGCGCGGTCGCAGAGGGGGGCGGGGCGGCGCCGGACACGCACTGTTAAAAAGGAGGAGCATTTGATCCGCATTTCTACCCGGCACACACGAAGGTTGCATTTGTTCGATATTTCGATCACCTATTAGTTTTGGAACCATTAGTTTCCTACGAAAAGCTAACTAAAACATTATTTTGTCTCTCAGTAAAAAAAAATTCTTTATGAAACGTTACATAGTTCTTACGCCAATACATTCGTTATGTATTCGTTAATTCTGGCCGCTCCGACAGAGTAGCCCGAGCGCATGGCACGCCGGGCCGGGCCTGGCCTGGCCGGGCCGAGGTCACCGCTCGGCAATAAGACAATCACCTTATCTCTCCGAACATCGCCTAGGCAAGCGATTACATGCAGAGAAACGCAACGATACCTCGCTCCGCGCGGGGCTCCGCGCAGCCACCTGGACTACAGCGGGCGAGCGAGCGAGCGAGCGTGCCGATTGTATGTATCGTTTGCAGTGCACGTGACATTCGAGATTCCATCGTCTGTAACGCTGCCGTCAGGGGCTTTCGCAAGGCGAGCGGCGGGGCGGGGCGCGGCGGGGCGAGGCGGGGCGCGGCGGGGCGCGGCGGGGCGGGAGCAGGGGTGTCCCGTCGCGGACGGGCCGGGCCCAGCTGTCTCCATTCCAGCGGCCCGGCCCGGCCCGGCCCGGCCTGCCTATGGCCGTTCGCCTGCCTGTCGCTCCAGCTCCAGCACAGGCTCCAGCCACTCCAGGCGCATAGCAAGGCCGGGCTAAGGCGTTGGACACGCAGCGCGCCACGCCCCGCCGCGCCCCTGACGCGGGCCCCATTCACCAGCCGAGCCGGTGATCAAAGGCTTTTCAAAGGCAGCGCGTACAGGTAAAGGGCGGGCCGGGCCAGCCCGACAGGCTTGTTGTGATGACCATTCAAAGGCGCCACGCTGGCGCGTAATAGGCTGACCGGTCCACGCTAGAGCAACCCGCCGCACTCCGCTGTTCGCGCGCCCCTTTTCACTCAAAATGAAACGTAAATCACACCGGTATGCAACTAATCTTACTAGAATTCACAAGGATAAAAAGTATAAAAAGATGGCTCGGGAGACGCAGAATTTCGTTTGTCTTCATGACAACTAAAAGAGGGTAGGGATGTGGTTCAGAGGGGATTTGAACCCCGGACGCCGCAGAACGCATTCGTCACACGGCCGTCACGGTGGTTGACATGTCACGCTAGGGGCCTAACGGGCCAACGCCCAGCGCGCGAGCGAAGCTAGGTGGGAGTATAGGCCAGGACTACGGGCCGGAGAGGGGGGAAGACCATGATGGACAGAAAGGGGAAAAAAGGAGACACAAAGATGCTAAAATAAATATGCACTACTATAAACATATTTCCTCATTCACTTGGATTCGGTGGCTCATCGAACAGCAGACGTCGAGACTACCCATTAAACGCGTATGCAGTGCACCTGTTCGCAAATATATTTGTTTCGGTTTCCTGGAAATAGCAGCAGTGCATTTAAAGGGGGTTATATGCAGCCTGAACATCGGTGGGTTGAATTGTGATGCCCCCATCCCAACCTCCTCTTTCTCTCTCACCCACACACACACCAACCACACACCGCAAAAAAAAAGGAAGAGAAAAAGAAAAAACACCGTCAGGAAGCGGCAGCAGCGAACGGACTGGATTATTTATTTATTACCCCCCATCTTCTGCAGATCGGATTTTCCGGTCGAGTCGCTTCGTCCGACCGCAACCGCACAGCACAGCGAAGCCGTGGATGTAACTCGTCGGCAGGGAAGGGACCAAGCGCACGACAAGTTTTATTTATCACAGAAATAAATGTTTCCCTCCTTCGCCAAAATGTAATTCTGAACCAAAAGGAGAGACCAAATACTGCTGCAACTTTTCAGAAAAAATTTTGTGTCCGACTTTAGATGAGCACAATGTTAGACCCAAACTGATCATTCAAAGTATAGACCCGCCAACACACACACGCACACAGAGAATGTCGGCGTCGCGGTGCCTCATTACGTTACGAAAACGTCGGAATGAATATGATATCGCCCACCGCGGTAACAACTTTCGCTCGCATAATCGCGGCGAACCGTGCGGGGTGGGGCGGAGAGGCGGGGCGGGGCGGGGCGGGGCGGGGCGGGGCGGGGCGGGGCGGGGCGGGCGGGGCGGTCGAGCAGCTGGTCAGCCTGGGTTTCATATATTCGATGTGCCTTTTACTACTACCATTATGACTACTATTCCAGCCAGCAGCGCGCAGCTGGCCGCAGCTGGCGGTGGTCAGAGCTAGGTGTCGGCAGCTGCAGCTGCGCCGCTGTGTGCGCCAACAGAGAGGCGGCCCCGCCCCGCCCCGCCCCGCCCCGCCCCACCCCGCCTGCCTGACTGGTTCAACTGGATACGGACGGCCCGCCTGACCCACTCCCCCATAGACGCGTGGGGGGTGGATCTCCTGCTCTTGTATCATTCAAGGACCCTATCCCATATATTTTGGAAAACAGAAAAGATGTACTTTGCGTGTTGTTTTTTTTTCCACGGCGCTGCGCCTCGCCGAAAACGGTGTGGGGAAGGAACGAACTCTACCCCAAAAGGAATGTTAACCTCATAGAGGACAGTCCGAACATATAGTCGACCATTAGAATGGACGCACCCACACCGTCCAGGAATCACGGGGGAGCCTGGACCGGGGCGGGGCGGAGCTGGGCGAGGCGGGGCGGGGCGGGGCGGGGCGGGGCGGGGTGGGGCGGGGTGGGCGCATGTCTCCGACACCACGAGCAGCGCGGTAACAAACGGCTGCAGCGGTCCGCTCCGCTCCGGCCCGGCCCGCTCTGCTGTTTGGGTGGGCGCCATATCACCCTGGGCGGCGCGGGGCGGATGTTGCACGGGCGCAGTTAAAAAAGACACGGCGTAGTACGTCTTCAAACACGACCAGCGCGACGCCACCCGCGCCAAATAAATGAGCCGGGAATGGGCCATTTACCATGCGGGAAGGTGTGTCCCGAATGTGTGTGTGAGTGCGTGAGAGAGAGGGAGAGGGGGAGAGAGAGAGAGAGAGACGACCTAAAACGCGAGCAGGAAAACCGGCAGCGTATTGACTGTGTGCCCGGCCGTGACTCGGGCCGCGTGGCGGGGCGGGGCAGTGCTGTGCGGGGCCCCAAGCAGGGCGGCGGCGGCGCCAAAGTGTAACAGTGAAGAGTGAAGTGGCCGCGGCCGCCACACACCCTACAGTAGGCGCTGCTAGGTGTCCACAGCCCGGCACAATGTGCGCATTTTTCACGGCTGAACAAACTTGTAAATTTGTAAATCGAGGCTTATCCTTCCAAGATCGGTACGTCTACGATTCACCAGCGAGCAAAAACCCAGACGGGTTCAAATTTTATTTTATGGTCCAAGGCCAGAGTCGGATACAGTTTAAAGTGGACCCGACGCACTTGCGACACACGTGGTCTTTTTTCCACAGTTTTCGCTGCTCTTTATTTAATCTGCGGTGGAAAGCAAATAGAGACTTTCCGCTTCACCGACACAGGCGGAGAGAGGGACGCAGCACATCAAAGGGGTCGGTACGTAGAGGCTCGCCCAGGGCCATGGGGTGACATGAGGGGCTCTCTTAAACACAACAGTGGAAGCAGCGCTCTCTTTACAGTACAGGGAGGTAATTAAGACTATAGGAGCGGAACATCATGGCTACTCGCAGCGGGGCGGGCTGCGCGAGGCTATACGCACGCCCCCCGCCCCGCCCTGCATGCCTTCTGCATGTCTCATGTCAGACGCCCCCTGGCACTGCGCCGCCGTACCGGCCGCAGGGTTAAGTGAGCCACGGCCGCAACTCAAGGAAACAAACACTGCAGCCGTTGCACCATAGCCGAGGGGGAAACAACTCTGAAATTTTTGTGCACCTGGTAATTCAAAAAATTTCAGAAAAATTAAGAATAACAAAAATTCAGAGAAATTCAGGAAAATTCAAAAACTTCAGAGAAATTCAGGAAAACTAAGAGAAACGAGACAAAACTATAAGGCTACTTCGTGCCTAAAAATTCAATAAATATTCCAAAAAAATTCAGAAAAATTTCACAAAAATTCACAAAAATTCAGGAAAATTCACGACATGCGTACACCAAAATTCATGTAATGCCATAGCTGTCACTAAAAATAAGGCGTTGTTGTTGTTGCCCTCCGACCAGCTTCGTTAAATCGACAACCTCGAAAATACTAATAGTTAGACCCCCTGTCGGGATCTCTGACAGAAAGAGAACCAGCAGGGACACGCCTCTCTCTCTCTGTCTGTCTGTGTCTCTCTGTCTCTCTCTCTTTCAAACACACACCACGTTGGTACAGTTCTCTCTCCACCATCAGGCGGAGGTGACTGGAACGAGTAAGCAAAGAAGCGAAACCTTTCCCTCCTGACCGCTCAGTGTGCAAGCGAAAGAGAGAAAGAAGAGGCGCGAAAGAAACACAAACATTCCCAGGGGAGAGAGAGAGAGAGAGAGGGAGAGGGAGAGGGAGAGGGAGAGAGAGAGAGAGAGGTGAGGGGAGGAGGGGAGGACAGCGGCCCGGGTCGGCACGCAATCGAAAATCGACAACAGAAAACCGGTTGTCGGGTTTCGAGTTGTGGAACAGAGGCACGAATATGACGAGGCCGGTCCTCGCTGCGCCCGGCTCGGCTCGGCTCGGCCCGCTACCTGCCTGCAGCATTCGACTGGAACTCACACCAATGTCGAACTTGAAACTTGGAACTTCAAAAGCCCGATGGCATCGCTGATGAGCCAGAAAGTGCTGCTTGGACACTTTCTGGTGGCAGACGTGGGCTATGTTAACAACCCTCAGAAAAGTGTTGAACGCTTGTAAGAGCGTGCCGGTTGCGCTTGGGCGGGAGAACTCAGAAAAGGGAAGCGTTGCAGACCGCGGGGGTCTGCGCAGCGTTTACCGTGCTAATCCCCGCGAGCAGAACGGCGCTGTTGATGTTTCCTTTTTAAAACGAAAAGGGAGTCAAGTTCCGGCCTGGAGCGCGCGGGCCGGGCCGGGCCGGGCAGGGCTGGCCGCGGGGCCCCGCCGCCGCGGGATCGGCTTTCGCTTTCGCCTTCCGCAGGCAGGACTCTTTTGAAATCGCCTGGATTTGATTAAAATCTACCCCCGGAGAGGAGGCGAGGCGAGGCGAGCTGAGCGGGCGGACCGGAGGGAGGCCACCGCGGCCGCCAGCCAGCCTCGGGCGGGGTTATCTCGTAATTAAATGTCATTTTGACGATCCCAGTCCGAGTGGTGGTCGCCGCCCGACCCGGCCCGGCCCGCCTACACTGCAAACAAGTAGCCTCTCGATATACGACTTGTCACTGCCGCCGCCGCGTTCTTAGGAGGACGCTGACGTCACCGAAACATGCCGCGCGCAATCAACAACACATGTGCTCTCAGTCGCATGAGGTCGTATGCCCTCGCCACCCCCTCTCCCTCTCTCTCTCTCTCTCTCTCTCTCTCTCTCTCTCTCTCTCTCTCTCGCTCTTGCTTCCTCTCTTTCCTTCCCCCTTCTTAAAAGACTTTGGTAGAAAAGAGCCCTGAATACTGCTCTGTGAATGGGATGGCGGGGGGTGGGGAGGGGGGGGGGGGGGTAGAGAACTTCTAGGGCCATGTTGGTACCGTCCGTCCCGTGCACCATAAGGCCGGCCCGGCCCGCGGTCCTAAACCCATTGTTCCGGCAAGAAGAGCGAGAGGCAGCGGCGGCCCGCAATGGCTTCATGGCGGAGCTGCGCGGAGCTCGGCACCGCCCACTGAGTGCTCTCTCTCTCTCTCTCTCTCTCTCTCTCTCTCTCTCTCTCTCTCGCACGCATAACTCACCGTGACTAGCCCGCTGCCGCGGGCTGGGCTCGGGGCCTAGCTGCCGCGTGCAGCTCTGAGGCGAATTCAAAATCCCAATCATTGCCCCCCCCCTTACCCCTTCCCCTCTTCCCGCCTCTCAACGTGAAATTTCAGGAATGCGCGGCTCAGCGGGAAAATATAAAAACCCTTCAAGAATTTTTGTATCCGCACGGCTGGCCGGCCGGCACACTCACAGGCCTGGGCTGCGAGCAGCGCCTGTAACGCTTGTTTTGGGCCGGCGCCAGGTCCGCGCCTGCTCCGCGCCTGCGCTCAGGCCCATGTCGGCTATTCAGCAGGTCCGAGGCGAGGCGGGCACTTTTACTCGTCTAGGGTAGGGCTGAGCTCTCCGCAGTCCACACTGTTAAACCAAATTGTCATGTGACGATAAATATTGCTACGAATATTTGTGAATTTTTGTGATGAAACAGTCGAATTTTTGCTCGAATTTTTCTTAAATTTTTGTGAATTTTTCGTCACATTTTCTGAATCTTTCTGAATTTCATGAATCTTTCTGAATTTCATTGACATTTTTCTGAATTTTCTGAACTTTTACTGAAATTTTTCTGAATTTTTGAACGAACCTTTCAATTACTAGTACAAAAATTTATCACTGACTTTGTCGTAATGTGACGACTTAAAATTTAACGCTGGCTTTTACTGGATACTGGATCATTACGGGGCTTATATTTTAACTGGGCTTTACATCAAACGTGAAAGTCGTCAGTCTAAAGGTGCCCCCATAGTGAACTCTTTGGGAGGTGACGGCACGAAAATTTGGGAAACCAGGATTTTAATTCCTGCTTCCCCCTGCTGCGCTTGGGCTCTCCGGGTAGGCCGCCAGCTTCACACAAGTGCGTGGCGGGTTGGCCTATCCAGTGTGTCGCAGGCGCTGTCATTAGCAATGCTTCGGTAACGTCCATATTGTGGGGGCGCCATGACTGCCTAAAAATTAGGATCGAACGTGTCTAAGAAAAACGTTGAAGTTCGAATGGTGAGGAGAAGGTTGACCCAAAACTCCCGCGGGTAACGGGGCCGAACCCTAACGTGGTATTTAAATACTGCGCGGCAGCGGGCCGCTCGCGCACCGGAAACGCCTCGCATGTGTGAGAGAGGGCGCTGCTCGTCACCTTGGCGCATTTAATTTGCTCTCCAGCGCCGCCCCCCCCTCCCCCTTCTGCCCTAACGGTGACGGCGCTGGTTTGGTGAGCAAGAGGGTCACTGCGTTGTGGGTCTCCCCGTACGCACCGCCACTCCCAACGTGCTTCTCTCTAGCGTCCGGCCGGGAGAGGGAGAGGGAGGGAGAGAGAGAGAGAGAGAGGAATGCGCAGGGAGGAGGGGGAACCGGTCAGGCGGGTGGTGGTGGGGGCGGGGCGGAGACAGCTGATTGCAGGCAGGCAGGCCGGGCGGGCGGGCGGGCGCCGCGGCTGGTCTGGACTGCTGCTCGGGTTAGTGCGAGTGTGTGTGTGTGTGTGTGTGTGTGTGTGTGTGTGTGTGTGTGTGCGCGCGCCTAGCGCAACGTACACCGAATGCTGAGCACCCACGCAGCTACAACTTCTTCTACTTGCCCTGTCTGCCGACTGACTTTGAAAAGAACACACAAACCCTTATTTATATATTTCATTGTGCATGAACTACGCACAATTTAAAAGGAAAATTGAAATGCCTAATTTGTTTTCACCTGGCTTTGTTAACATTCGTCTATTACATGGCTATTCACCAATGGGTCTATTAATAAAATGATAGTGCATTCCCAAAAAAGAAAACACTGTGGATTTTTCAGTAACGTTAAAGTATGTAAACTCGCTCCGCGGCCATTTGGTTAAGAAGGGACCGCGAAGAATGCCGCATCTGAGGCAGCCCCAACCCTGCAGTAAAGCATACCGAATGGCTCCATCAGCTGGAGTAACCCTCACACAGGTGCACGCCGCCGGGGCTCCAAAACACACGCGAGCGCGCACACACACACACACACACACACACACACACAATCTTCTCCCGGATATGTGAGCCGCGCATGATAAACGGCGCAGGTAGTGGCAGCGTACACACTGCGAGAAAATCTCTTTAAGGCGTGGACATTAAAAAACCCTCGTCGCTCGCGCTAAGCTCGTTATAAGTGCAGCACGAAGGAGGAAGGAGAGGCGTTTGGAACAACGCGAGAACAATCCGACCGCACGGTCATAACGCAACGTTTCTGGAGTCGCGGCTTTCTCGGAAGGCAAAGGCCGGCAGGCCGCCCGGCCGGGCAAGGTGGGGCCGACCCCGCCCCGCCCCGCCCCGTCACCCGCGAGAAAGAAAGGCAAACACGCAAGACAAAGGTAGGGCAAGGGCCCCTCACCCCGCCACGCCGCGCCACGCCACGACGCGCCACGGCCGCACAGGTGCTAAACATAAATAAATCGATACAAAGCCAACAGGGGGACAACAGGAGCCGGTCGCAAAAGTCTTGTGTCTGGATACCTGACCTGCTGCTGAGGGACTCGGGGTAGGGCTCCTCACCTCACCCGGCCCGGCCGCCACACTGCCGACCTTGACCCGACCCGGCCCGGCCCTTATAGCCTCCGCGCTAAATGCAGCGCCGCGGCCGGGTATGGGCTTGTATTTTTCGGCAGTGTACCGACGCATCGCGACGCACTTGGGGCCGCCTCGAGGGAGCCATAGAGGAGGGGAGCGACGCCCGGGGGCCGTCCGTAAGCGGCGCTGACAGCCATAAGCGCTGAGCCCGCCCCGGCGGCCGGCTTAAGGCCAACGGCTTAAGGCAGCCACCTCACTGCCAGAAAAAACCACGATACTGACCACGATAGCACTGGTCAAGTCCTTGCCTGCTCAAATCGTACTGGGCACGGTACACAATTTTTAGGTACGAAGTACACATGCATTTAACATGGAGTCTTATGGGAGGTACACTAAAGAGGTACAACGATTACGTACTTGTCCTGTACAAAATTACTGTACATTTAGTGTACTTTGGTACAATATTTTTGCCAGTGCTTAATGCTGAGGGAGTTTAAGGCAGGTTCCAAAAAATGACAAATACGCCTTGAAACTGCCTGCCGCTCAGCCTACGGCATCAGAAGGTATGAGACGCGCGCGCGCGCGTGTGTGTGTGTGCGAGGGGCGTGCTCAGGAAATACTAAACAAGCTTTAGAAAAGGTTTGGAGGTAAACGATTGTAAAAAGCGAATAGTAACGACTTCCTCCCCTGTGACAGCCGTGCCTCGGCGGCAGAGGCGGCGGGAGGGGAGAGGAGGGGAGGGGAGGGGAGGGGAGGGGAGGGGAGGGGAGAGGAGGGACCGGTCAGAGGGGAGGTGCGGGCGGGGGACGCACCGCGGTTAACAATACCAAATAATCCGGGGGATCGGACAATGGTGACAATTGCTCGTCTCGACAGTGATTAAAGTCGCCGCGCGCTACGCCACGCCACGCCACTGCGGAAGCACGCATGTCGTGAAGAATGGGGATGAAAACGGCTGGAGGCGGGGGCGGGGGCGGGGGCGGGGGCGGGGACCACCGACCACCGTCATCAGCTGATACTCACAGACTATGACCTGGTGCGCCGGGAGCGCGGCGGGCAGCGGGCCGCCCAGGGGCGCGCTCAGGGGCCCGCTCACGGGCCCGTTGGCGTGCAGGAAGTCGGAGAGCGACAGCGACGACGCTATGAGCTGCCGCTTCTCCTCGAAGTTGAGGTAATCCAGGCTATTGCTCCGCTGGGGCGGCTGCGGCTGGGGCTGCGGGGTGGGCGTCACGATGGCAACCTTGCCCAGCAGCCCCTGGGGGTGGCTGAGGGCCGGCTGCTGCTGCTGCTGCTGCGGCGGCGCCGTCGTCGCCAGACCGTTGCCGCCGCCGGTGGGCGTCGTGGCCGCCGAGGACGACGACGTCGCTGGCGGCGGCGGCGGCGTCTGCGACACCGTTTTTTCCTGCACCGCCATCGATTGCGCCGGCGATACCAGGTACACTCCGCTCAGGCGAACCGACATCCTGGGGGTGGCGGCTGCCGGCCGGGGGCGGGCCGGGGGCGGGCCGGGGGCGGCGCTCGGTCCGCTCGATACGCCGCGCGCGCACACCCCACGTGTGCCCCTTCACAACAACACTACCGGCTTCCTCATGGCGGCCGGCTGCGCCACACTCAGCACTGATCACTGCACTTTATATCCAGCCTGGGTAATCCTCTGGTGTCACTCGCGAGTCACTCGGCGCGCTCGGCCCGGACCGGACGACGAGTCCACTGCCGACACTCTCAGCGCGCGGCGCAGCACGGCGTCGGCCGGCGGTTGGCGGCGCGGCGCGGACGACACTGCGGGGCGCGGCGAGGAGCAGCGCAAGCCGACCGAACCAACCGGCTGGGCTGGCCGCCCGTAGTACAGCGGCGGCGGCGTGGCGCGGCGTGGCGTGGCGCGCTGCAGTACCAACCCATGCACGCCAAACTGCCGGCCGGCCCGGCTCGGCTCGGCTCGGCTCGCTCGGCCGGCCTCGGCTCCGCCCGGCTCGCGGTAGCCGGCCCCCTCGGCTCGCCTCGGCTCGGCTCCCCTTCGGCTCGGCTCGGCTCGGCCACATGACACGGCGAGGTTGGCTGCCCTGGCGAGCGCCGCGCCGCCGCCGCGCGCTCAAGCCGAAGGTGGGGTGGGGACCGGCCGTAAGCGGCCGACTCATTCAAAACAAGGAAGCGTTCCCACCACAACAAGTGTTCCCACAGATATTCAGCGGGGCCGCTTGCGGTGGTACTCGCGGGTCGGGTCGGGTCGCGGGTACCCGCGCGGGCTCCCGCTGCCGCCCGCTCGGTTCGCGAGGCGTGTGAGTCGCGGGGCCCGAGGAGCACTTGCGCTTAATTTGAGCTTAAGGTGAGGCTTAAGGCGTTCCTTTGGAACTTCGGTGGAGATATCCCGGTACAGTACTGACTCTCCCAGTCCCGTATGCATAGTGTTCCCGCTCCTCGGTGTTCTCGGGATTCTCCGATTCTCCACGGGGTCCTGAGGGCGCAGCTCCAGGGCCGTCCTGCGGCCGGGCCGGACCGGCCCTATTGTCCGCGTCCCCCAATTTGAACCGGTTGTTGAATACTCGTTATGAGTACAATTTGTCCCTTCCGGCCGGCGGGACACAATGTAACGTGGAGTCGGTACCGCCAGCAGGCCCTTCTCCACCACAGTCCCTTCCCCCTCGCGGTCCCTCGGCGCCGAGGAGTCCGTCGCGTCGCCCGTCTGGACCCTCGCCGGCTGAGATCAGGTGCACAATGACACGACACAAGTTAGCTCTCAGGCAGCGATAGCCCCCCCAGCAGGCAGCCGGCGCCGAAACAAAACAAAAATAAAATAAAAGAAGAAAGAGAAAAACAAGTCGGCGGGTATAGCGCACGGAAGGCGCAGGCGGAGCGTAAAAATTTGAACAGGGCGCTCAGCTGCGCCGCCGGGCCGGGGGCTCGGGGATTACCCGCGGGATGTGTGTAAGGCTCCATCATGGCACCATGCCGCAGGCGCAGGACGCACGCCACACGGCAAAACATTTGTTTTTTCATTTATATAAAAAGTAATAAAAAACGCGCAAAAGTTTAAAACGGATTAAGTACGGCCCCTCCCTGCTGCGGGCGGGAGGCGGGACGCGGTGCGTCGGCGCGCGCGGCGGGGAGGGGCGGGAGAGGGGGAGGGGCGGGGGAGGGGGCGAGGAACTCTGCCCTCGGCTGGGGCCTGCGCTACGGGTAGGGGCCCAGCGGCCCGGCCCGGCCCGGCCCACGGCTCCAGCCGAGCCCAGCCGCTCCAGCTCCAGCACCACGATCTCCATGCAGCTCGATAGCACGCCGGGTCCGGCCGGCCCGGCCAGCGCCGCGGGAGAGGGAGGAGCAGGGAGAAGAGGAGAGGCGGAGAGGCGTGGGAGAGACGGAGAGAGAGGGAGAGAGAAAACGCTACAGAAAATATATGGGGGAAGAGAAGAGGAGAAAAGTGAAGAGAAGAGAAGAGAAGAGAAGAGAAGAGAAGAGAAGAGGAGAAAAGTGAAGAGAAGAGAAGAGAAGAGAAGAGAAGAGAAGAGAAGAGAAGAGAAGAGAAGAGAAGACACACACACGGTTGTGCGGTTATGGAATGTGAATCAAAAACAACCATTAGCCCTGAGCGTTGAGCTGAGCACGCGGGCGGGGCTTGTGCGATCAACGAGTCCTGACGGCAAAATGTCATCCGCTATGGTCATCACACACAACTCACGCGGCAGGGCAGGTCGCGCCTCGATCGATAGGCCCGATGGACTCTCTGTTCCTCTCTCTCTCTCTCTCTCTCTCTCTCTCTCTCTCTCTCTCTCTCTCTCTCTCTCTCTTTACGGCGGCCGGGCAGCCAAGAGCCGCGCCAGGCCACGCCCCCTCCCCACACGTAAATGCCGAGCGCAGCGGGAAGCGATAACCGGAAACGAAGAAGAAAAAACCCTATACGACGGCCGTCGCATTAGCATGATCGCCGGCTGTCTGACTCCGCAGGGGCATGGAGCAGTGCGCGCAGAGCACTTGTAAAGAAGTGAATGGGCGATGAGTCTGGGGCGGCGCTATCTGCATAGCGGAGCCGCCGATAAGAGCAGAGAGACAGACCCGAAAACATGTGTCTGCGAGTCTGTGTGGTACTCGCGGCAAGTCAGGCAGGCAGGCAGGCCGCTTGGAAACACGCAGGATTTATACTCTCGCTCAGAGACAAGGCTGTCATTTGGTGAACGCTTCGAGTTTTTGCAGCGCAATCCTTTTTTTTTTGTTTTTACTAACGAACGACGCGCAGCCGCAAAGCGTGTATGGGTTAGGAGCGCCGCGCGCGTACTCGACAAGGTATGCATGAGGAGAGCGTGGATTCAAAGTCACATTGGCGGGGTTTTTGCTTGTTGTTGTTGCTGGCGATGTTTCTCGTTTCGTAACAGGCGGCACGGCACGGGGCTGAGGGCGGCGCGACCCCTGCGCGACCCGACCCTACGCGCAGCGCAGCAGCCGCGTACTCATTTCAGGTTCGCTGGTTATCACGGCGGGAAGCAATTAGGAGCAGGACGAGCTACTGGGAGTGCGAGCGAGCGAGTGGGGGAGGGAGGGAGGGAGGGAGGGAGAGAGGGAGGGAGGAAGGGAGGGAGGGAGGGAGAGAGGGAGGGAGACACAGAGACTGCGAATAAACAGTGCTGACACAGTGCTGGACTCGCCGCGGCGGCACAGCACGGCACGGCGTGTTGCTCAGCGGTATGCGATTGATAACCGCACAGCTGTGAGTCACAGTCACAGCGCAGCACTCTGCAAAAATAACTTCTCTGTCCAGCATATTCTGTCTGTCGCTATCAGTCTGCTTATAATGCCTCGCTCTAGGCGCCTTCCAGAGAGCAGGGCCCGCCCCGCCCCGCCCCGCCCCGCCGCGCCGCGCTGGCGTGAGCCGTGCCTCTTTTGGCACAAGGCGGCGGGCGGCGCGTTGGCGGCGCGACGGTGATGGTGGTGGTGGTAGCCTGCGGGCCTAGAGCTGCCGATACTACCTACCGGGGCGTGGCGGGGCGTGGCGGGGCGGGGCGGGGCGTGGCGCCTCGCGTCCGTTATGCCCCCACACCCACCGCGCGCCGCGCGCCCAGCGCCACGCCCTCCTCTACCCCGCCCCGCCTCACCGCGCCCACCGCGCCCTAGAGCGGACCCATGGTCGTAAACCGACGCTTTCTCCCTCGACACCTTCGTGTACTTGTAAGGGCTTGGCCAGGGCCTGTGCGAGAGAGAGAGAGAGAGAGAGAGAGAGAGAGAGAGAGAGAGAGAGAGGGAGAGAGAGGGAGAGAGAGAGAGAGAGAGAGAGAGAGAGAGAGAGAGAGAGAGAGAGGGAGAGAGGGAGGGAGGGAGAGAGGGAGGGAGGGAGAGAGAGAGAGAGAGAGCAGAAATCCTGACCAATCATACGTGTAGTAGTGCTGTGCCCAGAGGAGAGGCCGGGCCGTGCACCACAGGCCAGCAGCCTGCTGGAGTGGAGGTGGAGAGCGGTACGGCTTTGAGAGGGTCGGGCCGGGCCGGGCCGGGTCGCACGCGGCACAGAGGCTATCAAACTTATCGATCTCGATTCATTCAATAATAATAATTCGCACAGCGCAGCGTCCTTGCTGCCGCCCGCCCCGCCCCGCCCCGCCCCACCGCCGGGGTCCGGCCCCGCCGGGCTCCGGTCCGTTTTGCCCGGGCCCCGCCATCTCCTCTGGGGACTGAGTGACTCAGTTCCGAGTTGTCCCCGGGGAGGCTGGGCTGGGCTGGCTGACCCCTGGACCCCGGCTCAGGCCTCGCAGGGGCGTGGCGGGGCGTGGCGGGGCGTGGCGGGGCGTGGCGGGGCGTGGCGGCGGGACGGGGTCATCTAGATGCATTAGGCCCGGTGCAGCCTGACACACTGGCCCCCGGGGCCCCTGGGCTACTGGGGCACAGCACACGGCAGGCCAGGAAGGGCGTTGATGATCTCGCCGTGTCACACTCCAACCACAAAGGAAAGTTTCCTAAACAAACGCTCAAGCACTGCTGCTTCCTGTTACATTCTGTCAGCGGTTTTCTTCACGTCGAGCCTTTTCCGCGCTTCTGTGTTTGCGCATGTTCTTGTTGTCTTTTTGTTTGTTTCCGTTGTTTTTTTTTTGCATGCATTTCTCTTGCTGCGGGCGTTTGATGGGGCATAAAACTGCGTGATGTCATTAGGTCATCATTTTATGGTCCCGTATGTCGCTTTACGACGTACGCACCTGTGCGTGCGTGTGTGTGTGTGAGTGCGCGTGTATGAACTGCCCTCGCGTGATCATCACAAGCCAACTTGTTACAAGACACCACCAGGCAGCCGGGCGGGCGGGCGCACGCGCGCTCGCGAGCCAGCCGAGCAGGAAGAAGGCAAAAAGACGTCACCTTCGGTGCTTCGGTACACTATACAGGCGGAGCTAATTGCCCTCCGTTGTGCCCCGTGGCTGGTGCCTGGCGAGCGCGGCGGGCGGGGCCGGCCGGCATGTGACAGGACAACAGCAGAGAGGAGCCGAGTAACAAAATAGAGAGGAAATGGAGAGGCTGGCTAGCTATGGGAAGTATGGAATAGGGGGCGGGGGAGGGGGGAAGAGGAGGGGGGCTCTATCATTGGCCCTAGGCCGCGTGGGGACGAGGGCGTGGCGAGGCGGGGCGTCCTCAGCCCCGGGGGTACTGCCCCCTAGCCCCTCCCCCTGCTCCCCTCCCCTCCCGCGACACCACCAGCAGGAAGTACACAATAAAGTTGTAATCCTGGCGGCTAGGTCCGCCTGGACCCGGGCGGCGGCGGCGTCCTGGGCGCGCGGCCAATCAGGAGCAAGCACAGCGGACCGGCCTCCACCGCCTTTGTAACTCCCCAAGAAGAAGTTCCTGACCTTTGGGCTGAACAATTTCAACCGAGTGTGAATATCGTACCGCGAGGCTGAGAAAAAATATCAGTAAGCTGTCTGTCTCTTGCTTTGCATGACAAATTATAGAGGCGACACGATGGCGTGGGCCAACACTCCTGCAATCCTGTGTAGAGGTCATACCTTTGTAATCCGAGCCTAAATTTCGTTACTACAAACTAAATAAAATTTGACGCTTTTAGCGCCTGAAATGTTTACTGTATCGCATCCCCATAACTATGTTCTCCTCGTTTTGTTTTTCACGGTGTAACGACAGAGGATCACCCACAGAGGTTGTACTTGTGCCCGCGCGCTGGGCTGGGTAAGCTTGGGTGGTCCCCTTCCTCCTACCCCCCCTCCCCCCTCTCTCTCTCCTCGACGTCTGACTCGCCTCTCGTCTCGTCCTGATGGCTAACCTCCTATCGCCCCCCCCCCTGCACATTAGGACGCGCCCAGTACCACCGTAACGCGTACGAAAGGTGAACATCAGAGCCATTGGCCTAACCTAACCTGTAGTGTTCGCTGCCCGCCCCGGAATACTCACTGGGGTAGGAGAACGCCAGTACAATCAGCTCACCTGAAAACAGAAAATAAACATCGTTAGACAAGACACCAGATTCTTCGTTCCAGAAAACTCCAGACATTGCCCATGCTCCGATGCAGAAAGTTGAGACGCGACAGAATCGAGAGAGGCGGAGGCGCGGGGCGGGGCGGGGCGGGGCGGGGCGGGGCGGGGGGGGGGGGGGGGGGGGGGGGGGGGGGGGGGGGGGGGGGGGCGGGCCTACAAAGTCGACGTCTTTGTGCTCGCCTTCCATCGCCGCGTCGTGAAGGGCCGGGCGTCTGTCTCCGCTCCGGGCGACAATGTTGGGAGTTATTTAAACAGAAACATGAGATGCCAATCAATGGCAGGGCCGCATTCTCCGCAGAGGCGGGGCCCCGCCCCACGCCCCACTGCTCTCTGCCTGGCCAGGCCGACCCCACCGACCCGACGCGCTCCGACCCGACCCGACCCGACCCGAGCCATACCCACCTGCTCTGACCCGACGACCTGCCCTGCCCTGCCCTGCCCAGCCCTGCCCTCGCGCCAGGCGACGCGGTGTCGCGTGTCGCAGGCTCCGCTGTGCAGATATTATCATGCTACACTGTTGAGTCTTACTGGAAAGCACTGTGAGAGGTGTTCACTGTGAAAGCAAGTGTTTAACTGTTCAACACTTGAAAGTGTGCAACTTCCAGTATAACAGGTGAGAGTGCGCACCTCGGTATTTGTGCAATTGGAAGTGTCAAACTCGCCGGTCGTACGTTTGTAAGTTTTTAACTCGACAGTTGTACACTTGCAAGTGTTATTCAACAAGGGAAATGTTGCACGGGTTAAACACTTACAAGTGTACAACTGGCAAGTTTGACACTTGGAATTGCACACATTCAAGTGTTGATCAGTTGCACACTTGGTTTAACAGTGTTCGCATAGGTTTACGGGACACATTTTCCATAGTAAAAGATAACATTGAAATTCCCCACTGTAATAATTTTACGACGTAATGTTACGACGCAGTGCAATAAAATCAAATTCTAAATAATTAAAATACAATAAAACTAAAAATAAAACACTTTTGTAACGGAGGAACATGATAGTGTAGATTCCGAAGTACGCGTGAATCAGTTTTTGTTTCGAGTGTACGTGTCTGTGTGTATGCTAGCGCCCCGTTACGATGTATTGTACATCGGCCTGATTTCGACATGGACTGGCGAGACTGAGACGCGTCGGACCATTTTTAGCGCAATGGCATGAATAGAGCGATCCATTTCTCCCCCCTCCCCCCTTTTCTCTCCCTCTCTTGCGTATGTGTTGATCCGGATGAGCTATTATGGGCGAGCAGCAATAGGCTGAGAGTAGTGCCCTGCCCTGGCCTGGGCCCCACCAGGCACTCTCTGATGGAGAAGCCATGTTCCATGAGTTAGTTGTGCCGCCTTCTGTGCGTCCACTGTTCTTGTATGTGTGCGCGCGTGTGTGTGTGTGTGTGTGTGTGTTCCGGTGTATACTTGTCTATTCCAGTCGCAATGGCGACAGCACCACAAAGGGAACGGCCGCAAACGCAATAATTCGATTCTCTATTTTACATTTTTTGCGACTTGTACAGTTTCACCACATTTTTTTTTTCAACACGCTTCCCAAAACTTGCGCGAGTGTTTTAGTGAACGGCTGCTTGTGTTCGATATGACGCTAGTCCGCAGAGTAGGCCGCCAGCGCCAATTCCACACAATGTAACGTCGCACGAGAGGCTCTGGAGGGGGAGGCCGGGTCGCCCCGGTATTAACGCGAGGGGTGCGATCCCAGAGATTCGATTACTCCTGCCCCCCCCCCCCCCCCAAAGTTGTGCCCCGCTGTAGACGCCCCCCGATCCGGCTCGGCCCTGTCATTTGGAGGGACGGAGGAGGGCGGCGCTGAGCGGCGTTAGCTGCTAAACTGGAGCCCGCCCGCAGCAGTTTGACGTGTTGTGGAAGAGCTCACCGTGCGCACAAAGTCACCCGCCCACCTCTCTCTCTCTCTCTCTCTCTCTCTCTCTCTCTCTCTCTCTCTCTCTCTCTAAATGAGCCGCGCGTCGAGTAACTTCTAATAGCGACTGTGTGGGAGTCAATTTAACAGTCGACGGCATGTGTATGTGGCCGGACTGACTGTAGAGGAAGCGAGACAGAGGGTGAGAAACACACAGACAGACAGAAGGAGAGTGCTGAGGGCGGGGTGAGTGCGCGCGAGAGAGAAAGATCTCTTTATGGGGCGGATGGGGTGTGAAGTGCTATAAAGGGGAGTGTGAGGCCGCAGGTCCTGGCCGGCGTGGCGTGTGCAGCCCCGCCCTGCCCGCCCCGCCCCGCCCGGATGCGTAAGGCAAGACGCGCACCCACCAGAAACTACAGGGAGGGAAGCTTATTCAAAGTCGCCACGCCACCAAACCAAGTAGGCGGCGCCCGCACCGAGGGATGACAAGACGCCAACCAGAGCTGCCGAGTACGCGTGGCAGGGGGGGGCGGGGCGGGGCGGGGCGGGGCGGGGCGGGGCCCTGTAAGGGTGACAAACATCCATCGCAGCGCCGCCATCGGTTTGCCGGAGCACGTAGCGGATAAGGCTGGTGGTGGTGGCGGGTGGCAGCGTGGCAGCATGGCGTTGGCAGGGCGTGGCGGGGCGTGGCGTAGCTGGGCGTGGCGGGGCGTGGCAGGGTAAGGCGAGGCAAACCCGGGCGGTTTGGCGAGGTTAGGTTGGCGCAAGTTTCAAGGGCGGGGTGGGGGTTGGGGTGGGGTGGGGTGGGGTGGGGTCAGGCGGGGTGGGGTGGGGCGGGGCGGACGCCGCTGTGGAGAAACGTATTTCTATTGCCGCGGTTCATAAAGCGGTTGAGGCGAGGCGAGGCGAGAGCGGGCGCAGGTATGAGATGAGACTCTCGCACCGACAGCCCCTCCTGCTCAAGCTCCTCTCTCTCTCTCTCTCTCTCTCTCTCTCTCTCTCTCTCTCTGCGGGGTGTCACATGCTCAACCGCCCTTGGAGCCATCACTTTGACACGCACGTCCAGGCGCACAACACCATTAGCTCAGACCCTTAGGAGACATGGAGTGAAACAGGAGGGGGTGTGGCGAGAGAGGGAGAGAGAGAGAGAGAGAGAGAGAGAGAGAGAGAGAGAGAGAGAGAGAGAGAGAGAGAGAGAGAGAGAGAGAGAGAGAGAGAGCAGCTCATAAGCACACGCCTTAGCTCCTGGGCCACATTACTTTTGTTCGCCCTCCTCATGCAAGAATGGCCCTTGCTTTTTGAAGCCTTGGCACGCAGCTCGCACTCAGGCCACGCGGAAAACTCGACGAAAATTTCCGAGAGATCCGCGTCCCGGCCAAAAGCCGAGCGTGGTGGTGGTTCGGCGGGGCGGGACTTCCGTGCCAGTGGCGTTCTCCACCCCCTCCCCCCTCTCTCGCACGCTCGGTGCTTAAAACTCAGGACTCAGGTGTCAAAAAAAAGTGTATAAAGTTGACGGAGGACGCGGGAAGGCCATTAAAATACGGGGTACTAAACAGGTCGCGATAATCGCTCCATTAAACCGAAGGGCATTGAAATACTCACAAAGAGTGGTGTGGTTTAGCGCAGATTTCAGCAGTTTTATGACGCAAAGGTAAAATGATTCCCGTCCCCTTAGTGGTCTAGAAGTACGGCCGAGGTGGCAGCACTCCCCTGTAATTATGTGTACATGTTTTTGGCCCTTGTTCGCCTGATATTTTCTCTCCTAGTTCCCTCGCTGCCTAGCGACCGCGCACCCCTCCCCTCATCCTGGTGACTAGGTTTGCCGAGTGGGTGGCTCGTTTATTGGATTCTCTATACCTCCGCGCTCCCCGGCCCAGCCTCATCAAAATAGAATCTTGCCAATATCGTCGCCCTGCGACACACTGCAGCCACTCTACAATGCAAATATGACCGATGGAAAAGAGGGTTTGATGGAAAAATCTGCTCCCGTCTAGCGAGTGCTAAAACTATTTCAACACCCCGGGGAAAACGACGTCTTGGTTTCCAAGCAGTTTTGGAAAAACCAGGCAGCTCTTATGGAGAAAATACACAGGGTTTCCGGGGCTGCTTGAAAACCAGGACGAAGTTTTTCCCGTGGCGTTTATAAGGTGACATTGGACGGTGGCTGCGTCGACCAGCAGCGAACAGCACAATGATCCTTGAGACAACATTGGCGGGGAGACGGCGAACACACTTCACTTCGCAAGGCTCGAGGCAGAGCCACGTGGCGCAGCACTTGACTCGCGCGTAGCGTAGCACGGGCGGGCGGCTCGGCGTGGCCCACAACTTCGGCACGAATTTTGCACTAACTTTTTCATATTAAATTACAATTCATGACGTTCTGTTCATGGTTGTACGTGCCGCAAAAAAAAAGGAAAAGGGAAGGGCGGAATGTTTATGCAAAGCGCCATGGCGAAAGGGTTTCGTAAGAAGGGGTTCAGTCCACGGCATCGCGCGGCAGAAATATAAACGCCAAGTTCATCGCGCGCCCGCGCATTTCGAATCATAATAATAAGCAGACCGGCCGGGGGGGGGGGGGGGGGGGGGGTTGAATAACCATGAGCAAACATGCAGGGGGCGGGCGAGAAAAGAGAGACGGGCCGCGGCGCGTTAACTGCTGATTACCAGCGGGAGGGGAGTGCGGGGCCCAGTGGGACCGAAGGTGAGAGGGGGGGGGGGGGCGTGTGTCCCCCCTCCCGAAATGAGAGCAGCTGTGCCTGGGAAACCGGGCGTGTTACCCACGACCAGGGTGAATGGTGATGAAGTCAAGGCAAGCGAAAGGAGAAAGAGAGAGGGGTAAGAGGGCGTGGCTCTATGGTGAGGCACACAGCCGAGGGGTGGGGTGGGGGCTCGCATCAACCCCCTCACGGTACCCCCACCATCCCCCTTCCCGATCCACAATAAAGGCTAGGAAGGACCTAGCTGCTGTAACTGGCGCCACTTCCCCTGAAGAAGATGAATGAAGTCCAGTTCCCCTGGGAAATGCCGATCACTCTCTGTCTCTCTCTCACACACACGCGCTCCGTATCTCCCGCCGGCGCTCGCCCGTGAGCAGCGGACCTGAGGACACCAAGGTCGCCCCCAGGTCGGCGGGAGGGCGCCCCGGGGATCAGGCCCCTGCACAGAGGGCCGAGCGCGGGGCGGGGCGGGGCGGGGCGGGGCACGGCGCGCAGCCGGGGGGCGGGGTGGGGCGGGGCGGGTGGCACTTGCTCTGAATGAGAACGACCAGACTTGGTAGCGGGATCCGGCGCGCGCGGCGCGGCGAGCACCCGCCCCGCCCCGACTACCCCACCCGCTCCGGGGACTGGCTCATAGAGCACCCCACCCCACCCCGCCCCGCCCCGCCAACACCATGGCCGCCCAACTGAGAGGGTGTTCGCCACATTGGCCGCACCCAACAAAAGCTGCTCCCGCCCGGCCCCGGCGGCCGCGGCCGCCCCGTATATACACCCCGTGGAGCAGCTGACGTGGCGCGGTGGGGGTGCGGCGGGCTGCGGCAGGGCGGGGTGGGTGGGGCGGGGCGGGGCGTTCCTGTCTCAAGGCTTCGGCACGCCTCTTTTCAAGCAGCCGCGCCGGCCCGTGCTTCTTTTGTCACAGGAAATGAGATGGAGCTGCCGGGGCCCGTCGCGCTACACGCCCGATAAATACACATCGGCAGGCTCCAGGCCAGGTCCAGGCCGGCTCCAGGCAAGCTCCAGGCGAGCCAAGAACGAGCCCAGAGTGAGGAGCTCCAGGAGGGCTCCAGGCGGGTTGCAGGAGGGCTCCAGGCGAGCCCAGAACGACCCCCGGGTGAGCTCCACGAGGGCTCCAGGAGGGCTCCAGGCGGGTTGCAGGAGGGCTCCAGGCGAGCCCAGAACGACCCCCGGGTGAGCTCCACGAGGGCTCCAGCCGGCCCCACGCCGGCGATGGCGTCCGCCCCGCTTTGCGGCCGTTATTAAAACATAATGAGTGTCAAACGACGTTAGCGACCTTCTTCTCCTCCTCCCCGGAGACAGCCCACCGGGGAGGGGCAGAGGGGGGCGGTCGCGATCGAAAAGGGGGTGGTGGGGGCAGGGGGGTGTCGGGGGCGCTATCGCTCCGGATATCCGAGCCGAGGACGCGCGGCGGGGTACGGCGCGGACCAGCGGACTAGACCAGCACCGCGGTGTGCCCTGCCAGGCCCTGCCCACCGGGCCCGCCCGACCCGGCCCCGCCACCCGCCAGGCCCCAAAGGACCCAAATCAATAATTCGTCGGTGCGAAAACTTTTCCGATGAGCTATACAATCACTTCTTTGAAGCGTCGTATATGCGCGCGCCGCTCAGGTTTCGTTTGAAAAGCCGCGGTGTCCGCGGCGGTGTCTGCCGGTATCCGTCTGTGCGAGGTGGGAAGGGGGGAGGGGGCTGGACCATCGCAAACTTGTAAGGGAGAGGGGGGGGGGGGGAAGAGAGGGAGGGAGAGAGTGCGTTTGGTGAGGGGGCAGCATTAACCCTTTCCAGCCCCACCCACGCGGCCGCCCCGAGCCATGATTCACAGCTGCGCTGCACGAGCAGGGAAGGAAAGGAAAAGGAAACCCACGGAACGCGCGCGGCGAGGCGGGGCGGGGCGGGGCGGGCAGGGCGTGGTAGGGTGGGGTGGGGTGTGGTGGGGTGAGGCGTGGTGGGGTGAAGCGAGGCGAGGCAGGGCTAGTCTGTGGGTCGCCTCGTTTGTGCAGGACGTGCCCCAAGAGGGGACGTGCTCGACACTCTCGTTGAGGAAAAAAAATTCACGCCAAGATAGAGAGGAATAGCGGATAACTCGGTGTCAACTACTTGCTCGTTTAAAGTTCGTTAACATGTCAAACTATTGCGTTTCATTCATCTCTTTAAAAAAACAATACTGAAAATATGTGCGATATAATTTTTTTTTGTTAAAACTGGAGAGATGTAACGTTACACTACACAAAGTTACGTACAAGCTGGACGCTTACTACGACAAATGGGACAACTTCCGACGGACAGCGGGACTGTTTCTCCCTGTTTCGGATCGCCATTTCCCTCGATAAGGGCGCGGCGCGGCCTCCCCTGGCCTTCCCCATGCGCTCGGCGGGACGGGGGCGGGGCGGGGTGGGGCGGGGTGGCACTAACAACACACGTTTGCAGAAAGTGCTCACGCTCGCTCGCTCGGCGCGCAATATCCCGCGAGAGCGGCGGATCCGATTTGGTCCCGCGCAATCGCTTGTCACAGGCCAGGCATCAATACAGATATACAGAGAGCCCTGCCCGTCCTATACTGCCGCCCCGCCCCGCCCCGCTGCGCTCCACTCTGCCGCAGGGCCTACAGCCTCCCGCCCCGCCCCGCCCCACCCCACCCCACCCCGCCTCGCCCCAAGGCTGTACGTTAGGATGTAACGGTACCGCTTAGTGCTGACAGCTGCGCTATATGGCTCCAACACACCGCACATTTTCTCGCCCCCTCCCCCATCTTATTCTATCCTTCCCTCCCCGTCCCCCTCCCTCTCCCTCTCTCTCTCCCGTGAGCGCTCATGCGCCTGGCATATGTATGCGCGTACGTGGTGCGGCGCCGACCAGCCCAATCCACTTGCCGCTAGTCTGCCTAGCTCGGCTGGGATCCACACGTGAAAGCCGATATCCATCAGAAGCGATTGCAGAGTAATGCTGCCTGGCCTGGCCTGGCCGCGCTTCGTTATTTGGCGAGTTTACAATTCTAGGCCCGCGCCGCTTCACACGCGCGTGCGCTGGAAATCTAGGGGTCCAGACTCTCGCCCCTATACTGGCGAGAACCGTGACTCATTTCAAGGCAATTTCATTCCTCTCCACAGACTGAGATTTTTTTTTCTCGCCCGAAAACAATAAATAATTTTTGCTTAAATAAAGTGAGACTAAAAAATCCTCAGGCTTAAAAAATTAAAGAAGTTTACGATGGACGTCATTGTAAGCTATGGAAAACACCCCGTAAGTGACTGTAAAATTCACATTAACTCAAAGTAAGCGGAAGCGCAGGCTACAGTGCCGCAGATCTTACGGTAAAATTTCACTAGTGACGGCAGCTACGGTAAGTGGCGCTTAGGGAGGGAAAACCGAGAGGCAGGCGCTGCTTGGGTCCGACAGACAAATCCTTGAACCATTTGAAACGGGAGGTGAGCGCTCGACGCGACGCGGCAGAAGTGAAAGGGAACACTTGGCACACGGGCGGGGTGGGGTGGGCGGGGCGGGGCGGCCCCCGGGGGGAGCAGGTCCCCGCGCCAAACCGGCCAAGGGCGCGGGGCTTGTAGCATCCCTCCTTACGCCACGCGGCTACCCCCTCGGCACAAAACTCATTCCAACTGCCCTCGTATCTTCCCGCCTCTCTCTCTCTCTCTCTCTCTCTCTCTCTCTCTCTCTCTCTCTCTCTCTCTCTCTCTCCCACACACACAGCACCAACCAGACAGGAAAGCACAGAGGCACGCACCGACGCTACCGCTATAGGTATTACCCTTCTGCCGTATGGCTTCAGCCTGTGGGTGAAGACCAAACAATAGAGGATACGCAATATTGGGACAGGTTTGTAATTTTGGGTGGTTATAGCAGCACACAGCAGTGCAGGCCAGTGTGCCTGTACGGCTGCGGGCAGCAGTGCAGTGCAGTGAGCCGGGGGCGCCGCGCCGGGCCGCGCCGGGCCTGCCGCTGTCTGCTGCAGGCAGCTCCAGCGCAAAACAGCAGGGAGCGAGAGCGGGGCGGGGCGGAGCGCCTGCCAGCGCCGCCCGGCCCGGCCCGCCATGAAGCCCTGTCCGCCGGGCTGCATACCTGCCAGGCGCCCTCACATCCATGAACCCCCCCACCCCCACCCCCATCTCTCTCTCTCTCTCTCTCTCTCTCTCTCTCTCTCTCTCTCTCTCTCTCTCTCTCTCTCTCTCTCTCTCTCTCTCTCTCTCTCTCTCCATCCCCCTCTCTCTCCCCTCCTCTCTCCGCGCTCCCTTGTTTTCACTTCTGCCTCGTCTATCCTCCCTAACTCTGGTTCCCCCTGCTCCTGCTCTCCTCAGACGCCCCGCCGCCGAGAAACAAATCGAATTACTTTCCGAAGCCAACTTTCGGCCGAAATAAACGCCGAGGGTCGCGGTGCGGCGGAGGCGGCAGCGGCGGCCCCGCAACCTGCGACTCGTGCGCCCGAAAAAAAGGAGAAAAAGCAAAACGAAAATGATAAAAAAAAAAAAAACGGATGAAGAAGAGGGTGGATAGAAGCATCAGGGAGGGGCAGAAGAGGCGGAAAGAGACGAGGGGACAGGAGCAGGACGCAGCAGAAACAGCGTCGGGGCGGGGCGCGCCGGGCTTGAGAGAGACTCTGCTGGTTGGACAGTGCAGGGCGGGTAAGGTAGAGTAGGGTCGGCCGTGCCGGGCTTTTGGCTGGAAGTTATTGTGTACGTCGGGACCGCAGCGCCACCGCCTTGTTCGGTATATGAACAAGCTGTGCAAATATTTACGCGCGGAAATCGAAAAAGAGGAGAAGAATAAACGCAGAGTAACGCGTCGTGCGAAATCTGGTGTGGAAAAGTATGACGGCGGGGGTGGTGTTTGAGGGGCAAGTGTGGAGGTAGGTTTGGGAGGGGACAAAGCGGGGCTGAAGAGGAAGAGGAGGGAGAGGGGGTCTGGGAAACTGATGGACTATAGATGGAGGAATACGATGCGGATGAGAGAGTAGGTAAAGGAGGACGAAGAGGAGGACGAGGAAGTGGCGGATAGGGGACAGAGAAGCACGGCAGTGTCCAGCTGGGGCCGCCGGTGCCTGTGCGGGGGGTGGGGGGGGGGGGTTGATGCGTCGCTGGGACATTACTTAGCCATCACGCGGGACGCGAAACTGTTTTTGCCGGCCAGCCAGCTCTTTCTACCCCCACCCCCACCCCTCCCAGCCGGTAGCCGCTCGCACCTCCAACCCCCACCCCCCACCCCCCGGTGCGCTCGCGCGCACACACGCACACACCTACCGAGGCCATCCCCAACCCCCGAGCCTACTCCCGCAAGCAGACACGACTTCGACCTCGGACACAAAAATTCCGCACGCGCCGTGCACAGTATTACGTCGGATTTTTCCGGCCAAAAAATAAAAATAAAATAATAATAATTTTTGCCGCGGTTGCTGCGGGTCTGGTCTGGTCTGGTCTGCTGGGGGAGGCCCGCGCCCCCGCGCCCGCTCTGCTCGGTCGCCGTTTATACATCTCGGACACGGGCGCAGGGGGGGGCAGAGCTGGGCTGGAGGGGCGCTGTCTGGCCTCCCCCACGAGGGAGGCACGGCGGTGGCCGTGTAGGCAGGGCGGGGCGGGGCGGGGCGGGGCGGGGCGGGGTGGGCAGGCCGGGCGAGCTGCTGGTCGGCTCTGCGCGGCGCGGCGTGGCGCTTGATATTGGATTTCCATCCAGCGCGTGGGCCGTGGGCTGGCTGGCTGCTGTTCCTCTGCCGACCTCCACCACGTCCGGATCGAGTGGCTCGTGTGACGGGGCGGGGCGGGGCGGGGCGGGGCGGGGCGGGGCCCACGCCATGTGCCACCATATACGCAAACCGAATTCTTTTTATTTTTATGATAAGAAGATTCAGTTTCACTAACAATTTCTTTTTTCTTGCAAGAATCTCAATTTAAATAGAGAACTTGATTCTGATGTCGTCGTGGTGCGATGGCACGGGCAGAGCGGGCAGAGCGGGCAGCGCGGGCCATGATGATGGGCTCTGTCTCCTTCAGGAATGTCGGGCATGGCGGGGCGGGGCGGGGCGGGGCGGGGCGGGGCGGGCCCGCGGGCGGGCGGGGCGGGGTGAGGCGGGGCGGGGTGGGGTGGTCGCGAGCCACGGGGCGCGGAGAAAAGCTTTCCTCCTCATTTACAAGTCCTGGAGGAGCGCGGCGCGGCGCGGGGGGGCGCGCAATGGCGCGCGAGCGAAAGAGATACACTGTGAAAAATGCCCTCCCAGGAACACTGCATTTGCCGCGCGCTCGAAATGAATTATATACGGTATCAGCCGCTCCCGGGCCCCCGGTGGGACAAGGGGCGAGTGGTGGTTGGTGGGGAAGGGGGGGGGGAGCAGAGCGAACGGGCTCACGGCTATGACATGATGAACAGCTCGCTGGGGGTGAGCGGAGGGGTCTTGCTGCAGAACAACCCCCTGGAAAAAATTATCAGCACCGCGAGGATTCTCTTTTTCTTCGGCATATACACACATTTCAGGCGGTTTTAACACGGGGCGATGTTCCAGCTCGACGATATGTAAACTACGATAGATTTACTACGACTATCGCTGCGGCAAGAAGTAGAATACATCACTATTTTCAGCTAAACACTTTCTCTTGAAAAATGGATGGCGGGCGTTCCATGGCAGTTCTCTCGTATTACGCGAGCGTTACACGGATGGTACTTTGATGGCAGTTTTAAGATTCATCTCCTCCACCCCTTCGCCGCGTTCTCCCCACCCCGTGCTTGCCCGCAGGTGAGAGAGCGGGGAGAGGGAGAGGGAGAGAAAGAGAGAGAGAGAGAGAGAGAGAGAGAGAGAGAGAGAGAGAGAGAGAGAGAGAGAGAGAGAGAGAGGGGCCCGGCCCGCGCGTCCAGAGTGCACAACTTTTTCTCTCTCGGCGATGAACAGTTTAGCAGCGGCTGGGGCGGGCCGCGGGGCGGGACTCGCGTTTTCCGCATCAGATCTGGGGGGGCAGCAAACCGAAGTAGGGAAAACGGAGGAACAGAGGGGTGGTGAGGGGGCGTGGGGAAAAAGGAGGGGGGGGGGGCGATATTATAAAATAATAACAAGACACGCCGGCAGAAAGCGTAATGAAACCCAACCGCACAGTCATTCCGGCCGGCCGGCGGGCGGCGGGTCGGGTCGGGAATGCAGCCAGTGTGGCGGCGCGGGGGAGGAACAGCAGCGCGCACAGATTTTGTTCGTTTATTGCACGAATCCGCCGCGGCGAAACAAAAGTAATAAAATAAAATAAAAAGGGACAGAAAAAAGTGAAAGTAATGGTATATCGTTGGTAGTGTCGCGGCAGGTAGACCTGCTGCTAGGGAGGAAAAGCGGTATCATTTATTGACTAGTGGACCGACAGGGACCGCCGGGGACCGGCATGGGCGGGGGGAGCGCTGTGGGGCCGAGCGGCGCGGGGCGGGGCGGGGCGGGGCGGGGCGGGGCGGGGCGGGGCGGGGCGGGCATTGTGTCAGTCACCGGGGTTATCTAGCATTCAGAGGTGTGGGGGGCGCGGCGGGGCTGGGCAGGAGGGAGAGACACTTTGTCCGCCGGTCACCACCGCGCTGCCCCTCCCTGGAGAGGAATAGACAGCCAGGCGACCAGACGGGAAGGAAGGATGGATGGATGGATGGATGGATGGATGGATGGATGGATGGATGGATGGATGGATGGATGGATGGATGGATGGACGGACGGACGGACGGACGGACAGATGACGGACGGCGACGGACGGCTGAATGGATGAGAAGGGGCAGAGTGTGGAAAGAGGGCAAAAATACCGGCGCAATCGAAAAAAAAAATATATATTGAGAGACGCGATGGGGTACTGCGTGGCCAGAGCTGGGAGCTGGGAGAGTGATTAAATGGATATGAATAAGAGATGATTTTTTTTGAGCAAGGAATATAGAGAGGCCGACAGAGGTCCGCGTGGTTATGGGCGTTATCGCCTCGTACAAAAATAATTAAGGACAATATGTACAATAGAACATATTTTTCCTCATAGGGAGCATGGTGGACGTGAACTAACAACTAACTCTTTCGCGATATTTTTTTTCATAAACAGCGAGTGGAATACCGGCAGCGCCATGGGGCGGGCCGGGCCGGCAAGCGATCAGGCGGGGCGGCCATGTTGGCGGCACCGGGCTGGAATCGCAAACAGGGCCTATCTCTAGTCTAGACATTGACGGAAGGGACAGGCAAAGAAGAGGAATAGTGTTGGAGCTTGCGATATGGCAGAGAGGGGGAACTGTGGAGGGAAGAAGAAAAAACGCCTATAGAGAAAGAGGAGGCGCCCCCGCGCGCCTAACCAGGGGCGGTGACTGACGAGGGGACAACACGGAGGCAAAAGAGTGAGGGGGAGGGCGGTAGAGACGGGGTAGGAGGAGGGGGTGTAGGTGGAGGAGAGGGAGATGTGGTGGCGGTGTAGGACAAAAAAAAGGGTGAGAAGGGTGGGGGGGGGGGGCGTGCACTCGGTCCAGCCACCCCCGACCCCCGCAGCACGGCGTGGCGTGGCGTGGCGCAGAGTGGCGCGCGCCGCGCGGGGCCGGGGCGGTGGCCCGGCTCACCTCGGCAATACCATGTGCACACTTCCTCCTTTATTCAGGGCGGGGGGGTCCTGGTGGCCAGAGTACAAAAGTCGCTTGTGCCGCGCCCCGCCCCGCCCCGCCCGAACAAAAGCCAGACCGGCAACAACAAAAACAAGACTGTCCTCCAGACATGCACCGCGCGGGGCGCGGCGCGGCGCCAACACGGGCCAGCAAACAACAACACCACCATTGTCACAAAGATTTACCGCGACGAACGAGGAGCACGCTCCCCCACCCCTTAAAAGAGAAACACTATCGTTCTCGGCGAGGTTCTCACTTTAAATATTTAGATAAAAATATTATTCTTTTTAAAAACGCTTTTTGTGCGCGTGTGCATGGAGTTTTTCCAAGGGGTAGAACAGACGCACGCGCAAAGCCAGTTCGGTTTTTTTTTTCGTGGGGTGTGGTAGGGCGGGGTGGGGCGGGGCGGGTCGAGGCGGGGCGGGGTGAGGCGGGGCGGGGTGGGCACGCCTCTGGCCCGTATGAATATAAGCCGCGCAGCACACGTGTGCCCACCGCTGGGGAGATTAGCAGGGCAGGGCATGGAAGCCCGGGGCAGAGAGCGGGGCAGTGAGCGGGGCAGAGCGGGGCAGAGAGCGGGGCAGTGCGGGGCAGTGCGGGGCAGAGCGGGGCAGAGCAGCCCGGGGCAGGGCGGGGCCGGGGCTCCTGTCCATCGGAGCAGAGCGCTGTATGGGCTGGAGGACACGGGAGGCCAGGGGGTTCGTGCCCCTCCCCCCCTCTCCCCTCCCCCATTCCCCATTCCCACACGTCATACCCCTATAGAGAAACACCTTCAAAGCACGAGCTGATAAGCAGCTTACATTTCAGAACAAAATTCGGACCTAGCTTTGCCCACTATTTCGACCCATATTTCGCGATGATTTCGCCTCTCTCCGTCGACAGGGATGAAAAGCCGATGCCCGCAGCAGCGGTCAGATTACATCCCCACCGTGGGAGAAAGTATCGGATACGAACGAAGCACTGGGAATTCGAGATCGCGACAAGAGGTACAGAGGGGGCTTTCAACGCTTTCAACACTGTAAAATTTTAAGTAGTCACATTACGACAAAGTCAGTGCTAAATTTTACTTTTGAATGGTTCGTCAAATGACAAATGGTTCATCACAGTGTGACGAAAGATTCATGTCAAGTGACGAAATGTATGCCATGTGACCACTGTTTCATCACAGCACGAAATGTTCGTAGCAATATTTACCGTCACATGACAATTCGGTTCAACAGTGAAGACCGGCCCGGCAGGGCACGGTGGCCTAGCCTCCAGCTGCTGGAGCAGGCTCGCTCAGCTCACCTTGCTGGAACTCGCCGTCGCTGTGCGAGTGCGAGAGCACGGCGGCGAGGCGCGCGCCGTCGTCGTCCGTCTGCACCTCCCAGCACGACGAGCTGCGCCTCTTCTTGACGGGCGAGGCGGCGGCCGGCACGGGCAGCACGGCGGGCAGGGTGCAGGAGCGCAGCGCGCCGGGGCCGCTGCCGCCGGGGAACCCGCCCCCGGAGCCGCCCCCGCCGCCCCCAGGCCCCGGCGGCGAGACCAGCCCCGCCGCGCCACCGCCGCCGCCATCCTGCTGGAAGCGGTCCCGGACGCCGGCCACCACGGCCAGCCAGGGCCGCTGCCACTCCTGCTGCACACCCCACCCCGCGCGTGTACTCCCCCGCCGTCGAGGACACGGCCCGCCCCTCCCTCCCTCCCGCCCGCGCCGCTGCCATGCGTCATCATCCATCACCAGCACCACCACCAGGGTCGCAATCAATCAAATCATCAAATCATTGCCCACGTGCCTGTCACGTGACACGCCCAAGGACGGGGAAGAAAAGGGTGAACGGACGACATGCCCGCCAGCCGACCCGGCAGCGCCAGTGGACCTCCTGTGAGAGGGACGCAGAGCGGCGGGGCGGAGCGGCAGCCAATCAGAACGCATTGGAGTGAACTGGGCAAACCCCAACAAGAAATTACCCTACGCGAGGCTAGGTACGACACCCTTTCAGGTAGACACCTTGCCCGGCCAGGCCAGGCTACCAAGCCTCGCGCGGGGTAATTCCTTGTCGGGTTTTGCCCAGTGCACTCCAGGCGCTCGCTCCGCGTCCCTCTCACAGGAGGCCCACTAGGCAGCGCCAGCGCTCCCGCTCAGCTCACTCCGCGCCGTGGAGCCCCCGGCAGGGTAGGCCGGCCCGCCCCGCACGCCTGTCCGCCGGGTGGCCTACCCTCGGCTCGCAGGCGCTCTCCACCACCCGAGCCGCTCGTGGCCGCTTGCCGCGTGTATGCTGCAGGGATCATGTTCCTTGGCTTTGCGGTGGGGCACGACATCAAACACAGGGGGCCCAGCCCAGCCCAGCCCGGGGGCCGCGCCCGCCCCGCCCACCCCCGCTCAGGGGCACGCGCACAAATCCCCCCGCGCGTCCATACGAATCCCGGCGGATCCCGGCGGAGAGCAAGGCGATCCCGTCGCTGCCTGTCTCTGCTCCATCAGTCAGCGGAGAGCGACCTCGTCTCGTCTCCCTGCTCTCAGGAGAGGGGGGAGGGGGAGGGAGGGGGCTGCTGCGGATCAAAATCAAAGCGCAGAGCAGAGCGCGCGCGCGGGGCCAACTTCTTGTTCTACTCGAGTCGAACCAGACCGGCATCAAGTAAAGGAGAGGGACTCAATCGTGCGCCGTGCGGGTGCGGGGCGCAGGGCCCGCGCCTTGCTTCTGTTCCAAGGAGCTTTCGGTTCGCCCGGCCAAGCCCCGCCTACCTACCCCACCCCACCCCACCTCGCCCCACCCCGCTCCAGGGCCGACAAAAAGTCGCCAGAGCGGAAGTTCAGAATAACACCTGACTGCAAAAAATGTAGCGTTCCGCCTCATCCGCAAGCTGTAGAACTCCAGCTCAAAACCGCCAAAAGTTTTGGTCAAAGTCACCGATTTTTTTTTTTACCTTAGTGTTTAATCAGGGTCATTAGTAGAGGCCCCATGCAAAATTTGAGGCCTGTAGCTCAAACGGTTTAGAAGTTAGCCTCAGACTTCCAATTTTAGATAAAAGTAGCGGAAAATGTCATGAGAAACACTAAATTAGGTCTTACTTCTAAACTATGGCTCTGATACAGTTAGGATATAGCTTTCACCTTCCTCTGATTCAGAAAATGGTATTATATGTCCCATTTTAGTCGAAAAAAGTTCTAAAATCTCAAAAAAAAAAACTAAAAATTTTAGTAAAAGCGTAACTCTTATAACTCAAAGTCCCATGCTGAGATTTTGGTCGTTCCAAGTTTGTTGGACTTGTAATGTGCGCTTCTAAAACATATAAATTTTCCAGAGGGCATATATTTCTTTTATAAATAAATTAAAAATTACTTTATAAATTTGCTAATTTATCAACTTTGTAGATACCGGAAGAATTCAGGACTGCCCCCAACCATCTCAGGTCAACTCAGGTTGGTCAAACCTCTCTTGCTTATCTCCAGAACCAACATATAGTGCAAAAACATGTGTGGGGAATGGTAATTTATACATTTTTCCTCCCATTGAAAGCCAAATTTGGAAAATTAGCACAATTTTATTTCAATGGGAGGAAAAATGTATAAATTACCATTCCCCACACATGTTTTTGCACTATATGTTGGTTCTGGAGATAAGCAAGAGAGGTTTGACCAACCTGAGTTGACCTGAGATGGTTGGGGGCAGTCCTGAATTCTTCCGGTATCTACAAAGTTGATAAATTAGCAAATTTATAAAGTAATTTTTAATTTATTGATAAAAAAATATATGTCCTCTGGAAAATTTATATGTTTTAGAAGGGCACATAACAAGTCCAACAAACTTGGAACGACCAAAATCTCAGCATGGGACTTTGAGTTATAAGAGTTACGCTTTTACTAAAATTTTTAGGTTTTTTGAGATTTTAGAACTTTTTTCGACTAAAATGGGACATGTGATACCATTTTCTGAATCAGAGGAAGGTAAAAGCTATATCCTAACTGTATCAGAGCCATAGTTTAGAAGTAAGACCTAATTAAGTGTTTCTCATGACATTTTCCGCTACTTTTATCTAAAATTGGAAGTCTGAGGCTAACTTCTAAACCGTTTGAGCTACAGGCCTCAAATTTTGCATGGGGCCTCTACTAATGACCCTGATCAAACACTGAGGTGAAAAAAAAATCGGTGACTTCGACCAAAATTTTTGGCGGTTTTGAGCTGGAGTTCTACAGCTTTATGAGGACTTGATGACCCACCAGGCGCGTTATAACGTCATGTACATGAGGGGGCGTGCCCCTTGGGTTGCCTACATACAGGGGTTTTGTAGATCAAGTTGCCTACATTTCAGGCGGTTTACTAGAGGCCGATGGGGAGTGGGGGGGAAGGGGGGGGGGCGATCGCCCTACCGCCCCCCCCCCCTTGTAACGCGCACGGGACCCACCCACCACCACCAAAAAAAAAGTTTGAAGGACAAAAAAAAAACATCTACGTGCAAAGCGGTCTATACGTTCCTGCCTAACAAGCGCGTCACATATGAATTTTAGATGAGGCTCGGCGGGGTAGGCGGCCGCGCGTCCGGCTCACTCTCACAGGCGTGCGCGGAGATATGCGGTTTTATCGCATCAATCAGTCGCGTATCGGCGGTGGGGGGGGCGGGGGGCGGAGGGGAGGGGGGTGCTGATGGCAAACTGAGAGGCGCCGTGTCGCGCACGTGCGGGGGTGAAGAAGCGGCAGCAGCGGCCACGTGGCGGCGGGAGGGGGTGGGGGCGGAGGGGCCTAAGCCGCGAGGTGTCAGCGCCGCGTCGACTGGGCAAATTAGCAGAGTGACGGGCTGCCTGCTGGCGCCGCGAGCAAAGCCATGGCGAGTGCGAGAGGGACGGCGACAGCGCGACAGGAGGCTTAATCCATCCCCCCCCTCCCACGCCCAGCACGAGCAGAGGAGCAGGGCGTCCCCCGGTAAAGTCATCAGAAGCGTCAGGGGCGGGCCGTGGTGTGGCGTGGCGGGGCCAAGAGGGGCGCAATAGGGATCGGAGTAGCGCACCCGAATCGGTAAGCGCGTTCGGCGTGTCCTCTGACAATGACTTGGGGCCGCCCGGCCCCACCCCCAAGGGCCCGGCCGGCTCTGCTGGGGTAAAAGCAAAGCAAACCTTACCCCCCCCCCCCCCCCAACGCCCCGCCCCGCCAGGCCTATTCACTGAGGCAGCGCGCTTCGGCCCGGCCTCTGTCTGCCCTGCCGAGGAATTCAAGTGCAAACAGCGCCCTGCCCGCCCGCCCAGGGTATCCGTGACCGGGCGGGGCACCGAGCGCCAGCGGGGGCGCCAGCGGGGGCGCCAGCGCGCTCAACACAAACACCGGCACCGCGGTGGAAGGGGTGCGCGGTGGCGGGGGGTCCCCGGGGAGCACAATGAACGCGGCCCACGTGGGGGGCAGCTGACTGATTCAGAAGAGCGCCCTCCTCGCTCTGTCTCTCTCGCACCTATACGGCGCGCCTCATGAGTGCGAGAGAGACAGAGCGAGGAGAGCGCTCTTCTGAATCAGTCGACAGGGGCACCAGCATGGCAGCGGCACGTGAACACACGCAGACACACACACACCTCTTCCGACAGGATCACAGATGACCGAACACTCGCGAGACAAAGACGAGCCTCTTGGAGGCGGTGCGAGCACGCGCGCGGGTCACGCGGGCGCGGGCGGCAGGCGGGTCTCCATGTCCTGTCCGGGAGCGACCGCGGGCTCGCGGGGACCTGGGCGCGCCGCGCGTGGCGCCGGGCCGGGCCGGGCCGGCCTGCACGGTGCGGTACGGCGGGCGCGCGCGGGGGGCGGCTCCTAGGTGCGTGGCGGCCGGAGCTCCCGGGCGGTGCGTCCGGCCAGCGCGGCGACCCAGCGCACTCTGGTCTCGTCTGGTCTGGGGCCCCCGGCCCCCGGTGCCGCCCCCACCCCCCGGCCCGCCCCCGGCCCGCCCCCGGCCCGCCCCCTGCCGCGCCGAACCGCCTCCCCTTCGGCCAACCTCCCACTCACCCTCGCGGCGGCCTGCCTCCCGACAAGGACCCCCGCCCCCGCCCCACCCTGCTGTGCGCCCCGGGCGGGCTGGAGCGCGCGCAGCCTCGGGCGGGGAAAGGGGTAAAAGGCAAAAACTTTCACTCTCGGCTGCGGCGCCGCACCGCGGCCTTCTCTGCCTCCCAAGAAACATACGTTATTGGTGGCGATGACGGCGCCGGCGCGGGACATCGTCCACGTGACAGCAGCGCCGGCCCCGCCCCGCCCCACCGTGGGCGGTGGCGGTGTCCGCCACGCTCAAGGGCCGGCGCCCGGTACACCTCACCGCAGGCGATGAGCTCGCATCAACTTTTGTGCGACGCGGGCATAAATGTTCCCCGAGGACGGAGCATGCAGTGCCCGCCCCGCCCCGCTAAGCCCCGGCAGAAAGCTTCGCGGACGTCCTCTCCTCTCCAGCTGAGCACACGGCGCCGCACACAAACGGGCGCCAACTTCGGTGCAGCTAGATTGCCCAACCTATCTTTGTCCGGCCTGGCGATTTCCCCGAAATCCGAAAGAGTCCGACCTCGGATACAGTGACAGCCGCAATAATTGCGATGTTTACCCAGGATAACTAAGATTCGACAAGACCGCCGAGGTAAAACACTTACCAGCAGAGTCCCCCGGAGAGGTTCATCCGGTCACCGTTCCACAAAATGGCAGCTGACATAGGTTACCAGAGGCATGACGTAGGCCATCTTATTGGCGATCTTGACATCACACTTAGTCCCGATTTATGACTTTTGCCGAAGAATAGTCTAATCTGACACTACTTGAATATCTTTTGTTCACGCCGATACTTTGCACAGATGCTAAAAGTTTTGTTCAAACCGCAAAAACGAATAAAAACGCCGTACCGAACTAGACGGGGCGACACTGAACGCTTTTCATTTCAAACTGCAGTTTGGGCATGCCCCTGCAGCGCTGCCAACTTCAAACCAACCTAACCACAATCGTTACTGATACATTAAAAATTTCGGATTTGAGCGGAGGTGCCTCCTGCCATTTTGGCAATGAAAGCAGCTAACGTGGCGGAAAAGAGACTTTTTCGTGAATTATTATTGTATAATTTTTTAACGATCTGAAAGCTGTTACTGAGCCTGGTCGGGTCAGGACGGGAGGGCGGGGCGGGCGGGGTGGGGTGGGGAGCTCTCGATCTCTCGATCCATCACATCACAAGAATCAAGAGGGGCAACTCACCTGATCCAGCGTCGCTGAAGTGGTCGGCGTCGGCGTTGGCGTCGGCGTCCTCGGGGGCCGCGGGGGCCTCGGCCTGTTCGGGGCACGGCGGGAGCGGCGAGAGCCAGGGCGGCGAGGGCGCGCGGGTGCGGGGCGGGGGGTCATCTGGAAGGAGTCGCTCGGGTTAACAAAATCAGGTCGGTGGCGCTTTTATTCGCAGATCACAAAAAAATATAGAGGGGAACACGAGAATGTTCAACAATATTCATGGTTTGAGGGATATATAACAGAGGGTATTCACAGGCAAATATATCTAGTAACAACAACAACGACGAGCTTTATCACAGTGAAAGTGGAGCGCAGTCCACACAGCATAGCCGCGCAGGGCTTAGAGTACATGGAAGTTGTATGCGTCCGTGGCAAGCCGGGGTAGCACTGAGGAGTCGAAGAACAGCCTGGGGTAGGACGCGGCGGGCAGCCAGGGGCGGCGCGGGCGGGCCTGCATCTGCTCGTGCTTCTTCCTGTACTCCTGGCGCCAGTCCACCGGCGGGCGCGGGGGGTCCTCGCCCTCGCCCTGCACGCGCTCCCGCTCCTCCGCCTCCAGGCTGCGGTACAGCGCGGGGTAGCGGCGGCGCACTAGCGCGCGCCACAGCACGGGGTCGAGCAGCAGCGGCGCCAGGCTGCGGCAGCTGGCCGCCAGGTGGTACAGGTCCGCGGCGCAGGGCAGCAGCGCGCCCACCTGCACCTGCAGCTCCGCCGGCAGCCCCTGCAGGCTGGGGTTGCACACGCCCCGCTCGCACAGCACGGCCGCGCGCGTCGGCGCCGCCACGGCGTCCTTGAAGCGGCGCGAGAGCGCGGCGGCGGCCGCGGCGCCGCGGGGCATGCCGTCGTCGCCGAGGAAGTCGGCGGGGTTGAGGCCGACGCAGAACGTGGCGCCGCTCGGCTCGGCCGCCACCATGTTGGCGATGAGGGTGTCGGAGCAGGCGTCGCCCAGCAGGCGCGCGGCCGGGCCGGCGTCGTCGGCGCCCAGGCCCAGGGCGAAGGCGACGGCGTAGCGGGGCCGGGCGGCGCGGGCGCGGCGCCGCCAGCCGCGGGGGAGCCGCCGCAGCGCGCGCAGGTTGGCAGCGCTCGCGTCGCCGCGCGGCGTCGGCAGGAGGCCGTCGGCCGCCAGCCCCAGGGGGACGAAGCCCGTCTCCACGGCCAGGACGCACAGCAGGGCGAACAAGGCGTCCATGCCGACACCGCTTCCTCCCTCCTGCATCTGCTCATCCTCCCCCTCCACCTCTTCGTCCTCCTGCTGGTTCGCCTCCCGGGAGGCCACCCACTCCAGCAGACGGGTCACGTGGCGCGGTTGCGGGACTTCCCCCAGCAGCAGCGAGGTCCCCGGCTCGGGCTCGGCCGCTGCAATCGAGAGGAGAAGAGCCGTGTTCAGTCCAGGCTCCAGGCCACGCGACGCGGCCCACCCCGCCCCGCCCCGCCCCGCCCGGCGAGGCGACCCTCTAACCAAACACACTATATAGCAACTGCGTATGGGAAGCTACCTTATCGGTTTGAAGCGTAAAGGACATTGGTTCACACGTACATGCTGTTTTACAGTATCATAGAGGGCAGTTCTCACAAGAAGCAAAAAATTCGTATAAGTTTAGCAAACATGCAAATGTTTAATATTGGTTTCAATTTATCTTTTTGGGGAGGTCACCAGAAGAACTAATACAAAGCACTGCTCCAAATACAATGGACTACATACTGCAGAGACTATTTATAATTTAGAGACACATCAATAGTTTTAGTCATAAAAGGTTGATGGAATTACTAAAATTACTGTACTACCTCAAAAATTTGTATTGGCCAGACGAAGAGAAAAAAAACATTATTACAAGCTAAATAATTTACAAAAAAAGAAGCAAGACAAATCAAATGGCTAATCGTGGATTCATGCATGCTACAAGTTGCATATCTTAACAGTACAAAAATATGTTGAGTTTACTCATAGTTTTCAAAAATCACAAAATCTAATACATGGCACTGATTCATGCACACACACATACACAAATGTCAAGTTGATAAGAACAATGCATGCTGCAGGCAGCACTATGACTTAGGGTAGGGACTAAAAAACTTGTGTTAATATTGTCATGTACGTGAAAAAGTCATAAGAAAAGTGAACCACACTATAGGTCTGAGAAGTATTGAGCTTGGCAGGTTACAACTATGAAGTGTATTTTCTTATACTCTTTTCAGTATAAATATTTGACCAAAATGCACCATTATTCAAGATGCCACAGAGCATGTCAAAAACCTTGTAAAAAAAATTTAACAGACCATAACCTACATCTCAAAAGCAGTTCTAGTCAGAAGAAAATATACAAGCAGTTTCAAGGGTAAGTTGTAACTAGAATTTTAAATGGTCAACAGAAGCAGATTATTTTATAGTAATTATGGCACTGACCACTTTGTTATCATGAATAATCTCTCACACGAGACCGGATTTTGGTTAAAAGCATCTGTTAGGGTTGCATGGCTCATTCACATAATACAGAAATACTGGTAATTTCCATGTTAAATGAACTGACTTGTCGTCGAGGTAAGACTCTACTTTTTCAAAAATCGGGAGAAATCAACTAACAATAAAATCCAGTCAAGTGAAGCTAGCAACTAATACAGAACTTACCTCTTTGCACCTCCAATCCTGTTGATTTCCCTGTGTCATTTTGTGGTTCAGTACAGTTGTTGCTACCCTCGGAGGTCTCGGCCATGATTTAAAATCGTCACTTTCAAAAAGTATTACACTAGAGATCTAATATGTAACAAATCGCGAATTTTTGCAAAGAAAAACGTACAGTAAACAAAAATTATACAAACACCACCTGATGATACAAAGTGCCTTTTAGCAACAACATTCAACGTCCTCGCCGGAGCAGAAGACGTATCGAGATATCGAGATGGCACAGCACGAAACCTTGTTTACCTCGTGAGTGAGACTAGTGCATGCAGTGACATAGGTTAGATTTGAAAGCTGTCCTCTCTTCAAACTTTGGAATTAGAAGGACAAAATAAGAAAGATTGATTTGATGGGAATAATTCGACTCAGAGGTTTTTCCTTCATTCGAAGTATTCATTCCACCCACTACTTCTCTCGAAGCAGAAAAGTGTCAACAACATCTGTTATGGCGAAAAGCAAGTATGAATATGTCAAAACTTTTGAACAAGAGGACAAGATTTTACCAAACACATGGATTGTAGTGCGATTAGATGGAAAGAATTTTACTCGCTTTTGTGAAAAACATCACCTGGAGAAACCAAATGACAAGCGTGCCTTGCATCTTATGAATAAGTGTGCAACAGTTGTCATGCAAGAATTCCGAGAAATTTGTTTAGCTTATGGTCAAAGTGATGAGTATAGTTTTATATTCCGTAAAGAGACAGAAATATATAATCGACGTGCGTCCAAGATCCTGACTAATGTTAATTCACTCTTTGCGTCATCCTATGTTTTCTTCTGGAACATGTACTTCAGAGATAAAAAGTTAATGTACCCTCCAACGTTTGATGGAAGAGTTGTACTTTATCCATCAGACACAAATTTGAGGGACTATCTCAATTGGCGACAAGCAGATGTACATGTCAACAACTTGTATAATACTACCTTCTGGATGCTTGTACTAAAACAAAACTTAACTAATAGCCAGGTAATAGATTATTTAATATGGTTCTGTATAATCTTATTACAATATTCATTTTACATATGTTTTTCTATTCTAGGCGGAGGAAAGGCTACGTGGCACACTGGCATCTCATAAAAATGAAATCCTTTTCTCAGAATTTAATATAAATTACAACAATGAACCGATCATGTTTAGAAAAGGAACAACCTTATTGAGGAAAAAGATTCATTGTCCACCACCCGATGGAAAATTGAAGCAAGTTATACTTCCTTTACATTCTGATATGTTTAATGATGCCTTCTGGGAAGAACATCATGAGATTTTGGGATGTACTGGTGTTCAGACCTATACTGGTCCTATTCCTGATACTCTAAATGAGCTAAGCAATTTAAATATACAGGATATTTCCTCAGAGTTCTCTTAATCTGACCCAAGTCATCTAGCCTGTGAACCATCCTAGATCCAAAGTACCTTCAGATGATTTGCCATGACACTGGGCAATAGACGTATTATGGTCTATGTTTAAGAAATAATTTAATTGTTTTAAAAAAATAAATAGATTAAAATAAAGACAATAAGTTTATTTAAATTCCACACCTTACATATTCCTGACATTGATAGATTTTAGTTTCAATTATGTCACATACTTTTCAAACAGTACATTAATTTTTTAGCTTGTGTCCATTGATTCCTCAGCATCTCCACCTGGCACCTTGCGGACAATCTCTTCCTCCACTTGAATTGGAATCACACGCTGCTTAAGCACAACAGTGGTACCTTTCTTATACTTGTAAGAGTTAATCCTGAAAAAATTACAATATTGGATATTGTGGATCACACAGAGGAAATTGAAAAGTATGAAGTGAAACCAACTTACCTTTGTCCTTTTTCATTAGCAATCTGATAGGGCCTCAAGAAATCAACACTTCCTTTGCGAATTACACAGAGATCAATATTGTTACCAGAAGCCAAGTCGTTGAAAACACCAGCAGCCACCGCATCACGTACAAGCTGTTTAGCTTCATCTTCCTGTTATTAAAAAAAATTGTTGCACAAATTAAAATTTCAAACAAATTATGACAAAAAAAAAATTTTCATACAAGTCAACCACGAGAGGGGAAACTGAGGAAAATTTCTCTTTACTTACAGCCATATTAGGCTTCCAGCGAGACTCAAATACAGCCATTGCTCCAAGTGAACCAGACCCCATAGTGCAGTATGGTAGATTGTCACTTGATCCATGAGGATAGATGTTGTAGAGATGAGGTCCAGCATTATCAACACCTCCCAAAATAAGAGCAGCTCCAATGTGGCCCTGATAATAGAATTAAAATTAGGATTAAAAGCTTAACCTTAGAACTAGATGAACAAATAGCCTAGTATTACATCCCGCATACCTGGTAGCGGAACAACATCTGACGAAGCATCATATTTGCAGTAACAACAGGGACAACCCTGCCAGTATTCAAGCGGTGTAGCTCAAGCTGGGAGCTAATTGATGCGGTGGTGAATTCTGTGTCAGCGGCAGTACCAGCTCCACAACAGCTGTAAAGAAGATTTTAGTCAGTAAAATAAGTATACAAAAAGTATAAAGCAACAGATCGATATAAATAATGAGAGGAAGTTGCATCAAAATAAAAGAAACTCACTACATGTTAGGGGCCATGTAATGAATTTTTTGACAGTTCTTGGATGCCACAATTGTGTCTTCAGTGGCACGGGTATCGGCTCCAAGAACAACTCCATCCCTGAAGACTGCTCCAACAATAGTTGTACCAGTCTTTGTTGCTTTAGGGGCAGGAAAGCCCTTCTTCACTAGGAATGCATTTCTGAAAATGAATGAAGATAAATTGAGCAGGGATCAAAATAATGCAAATAGCATCACTCAATTACTGTAAGATCCATTTGACAATGACAGGGATATTGCAATATTGATAATTAATAAATGTGGCAAACGTAAATATCTTACAAAAGCAATATCAGGATGTACAATATATGGAAGCTGCCTAACCTATCAATCGCTTTCGAACAGCACCAAGATAAAAATTTACGCACATTAGTAGATTCTCGAATCTGTATATCATGTGGTATTAATTTAAAATACGTTATTTTCTAAAGATGAAAATCAATTAGTTCTTAAAGTACAGAGACAAAGCGGAAAAGATGACATGACATTGCAGGTTTTGTTTACCTAGTCACTTACTAGGTTTATAATCAATCACATTTATGGAGGATAATCAAGGATTTGGATCGGCATAAGAATTTCTAGGATAGTAAAAAACAAATACCTTTGATGGTTCTCAAAGGAGAACCCTGGAGCAGAAAATTCCGGACACAAAACGGATGCCATGACGAACAGTTAACACTAATCCAACCGGCCCGGCGCGCTGTGCTGAACTGACATGACAGGCCAAAAGGACAGTAGGGAGAGTTTGTCAGTTTCTGTGACACAGGGAAGAAAAGGAGGCAAACGAAGTTAAGCCAGGTTGGCCAGGCTAAGCAACAGCAGTTGGCGATAAAAAATTTCCTGTAAATAGTGGGCGGTCTGCTGGTCTGCAGCTGTCAAATCTATCTGGTTCGTAGAAAATTCACCTTTTATACTTGTGCTGGTTATTAGCACTTGTAACAGAAAATGGAACTGAGTGATATACTTTACAACAAAGCAGAATATGTTGAAACGGTGAGAGGTCTATGCAATAGTCTAGAGGCCCCATTCATAAACAAAACCCAAAATAAACCCACATTTTAAACTTGTTTTTATGTTCTCAGGCTTCGGGCAATAAAGTTAGCAGGCAAACTGTTCTTTGTGGTTCACAGAACATAGTTTTACATGGAAAAGTAATTGTGCAGTCAGATGCAATTATTCGAGGCGATCTTGCACATGTTCGAACTGGACGGTATTGCATTGTTAGTAAAAGAGCTGTGCTTCGTCCCTCCTTCAAAAAGTTTAGCAAAGGGTATGTTCTCCGAATCAATCTGGTTCTAATAGAAAAAAGAAATTTATTTTTCACTTTGTATGTGTTTGTCTCCTGATAGAGTTGCCTTTTTCCCATTGGCAATGGGTGACCATGTCTTTGTGGGAGAAAATTCAGTTGTAAGCGCAGCAATGGTTGGAAGCTATGTTTACATTGGAAATAATGTAGTTATTGTAAGTAAAATTTGGGTTTTCTTGGACTGTGACATCTTTTTTATTTTTAATCACAATATCATTTTTAAATTTTTCAGGGCCGTCGCTGCATTTTGAAAGACTGCTGCTACATAGAAGATAACACTGTGCTTCCTCCAGAAACAGTTGTTCCATCCTTTTCCCGTTACGCTGGTTCTCCAGGAGTTTGTGTTGGGGAGTTACCAGAGTGCACGCAAGAGTTGATGGTTGATCTTACCAAAAATTATTATCAACACTTTATACCAGCTCCTCAGTAGATTTTTCTTATTTTTATAATTACATTTCTATTTTAAAATTAATGTTGTAAAATTAATCAAAGGCTTTTGATTAATTCATTTGTTATTTATTAAACCACCATATTCAGGAAATAAATTTTGATATTTCATTATCTTTATTTGCATAACCAAATCATTGATAAAACAGGTACTTTAATTTTAAATATTTAAACCACAGCAACCTAAGGCAGTAATACAGCAAAGTTACTCATACTTCCCAAAGTACAGCTTATCAATGTCCTTTATCCAGGCCCTACAGCCACACATATCATTCATTACCAGGTACTTATAAGTGTAGGGGTTGATGTTGCGTTGCTCTTTCAATTCTTCCAGTTTTTTCATTGCTAGCATATATTTTTGATCCACTGCAACAGCTCTAAATGGCATAATGTCTGCTAGTTTTGACAACCAAGGTTGGACCTGGACCAGACAAGTAGGGTGTATGATGTACAGTATAAAAGAAGACAGTGTTCAACTCCCATCTGATAGAAATAATCTTACCTCCTCATAAGAGCATTTGCCTCCAACTTCAACTATGATTCGTCCAGCCTTAACAGGAGTCACGTAATGATCTATTGGTCCTTTCCCACCACCATGTCTTTTTCCAATACCCTAAAACAGAAGAAAACATGTCAAAGCAACTATAAAGATTGACACCTTAATCTGATTTAACAAACTTACTCTCTTAGTAATGGGTTGCCACGGATCATCTACTCTCCACACAGCAAACATTCTGCTGGTATCCATTTTCTTGCCTATTTTTAAACGCAGCACCTCAAGATGAGAATGCTTTAATCTTCCTCCAGTCAAGGCCTACAATTATTATTAATTCAAATTTCAATCAATTCATTATATCAATGACAAAGTATGACTACAAGACTAATTCAAAGAGGGAAACAGACAAAAGTCTTTTGCTCACCATGATACCAAATTGCTCATGCAAAAGTGTGTTATGGACTTCTTCTGGGCCTCTCATAAACTTGAGATTCTTTTGCATTTTATGGTGTCGTTGATTAGAAGACAGTATAGGTACTCTTGTTAGCATTGGGAGTTTCGGTCTTTCAGGAATCACAATATCTAGTGCGCAAGAAGAAATCAAGGCAAATGTTAAGGAAGAAAGTCACCATTTGTCTAAGATTAATGTTCCTAAGGGTGAAATACATACCAGAATAATCATCAGGAGACTGTAAATAATTCTTTTTACTCAGTACACAAGAGGTGGATATTGAATTCCAGCCTAAATAGAACAGAAAGAAAAGCATGTTGACTGGAACTGACATCTTATAAATTATGGTAATAGAAAACAGGACAACTGGAAATACATGGCATTGATCCACATACAGTAGACCATTTACACAAACATGCTGGAAAGCATTTAATGAAGTAGAATTTATTTAAGCAACTCGTCTTTACCATGCTTCAGGCCGGACTTTTGAGCATGCACAGATTGAAAAACACTTCTGACAGTAGGAAACATCTTCCCGAAATTCATTATTTGGTTGGAGAAGTCGATGAATATGTAAAGAGCAAAAGCAAAGGTTACAAAGTAGACGACGGAATCATCAACAACAGATCGTAAACTTTTCATACTCAATTACGTCAACCCCAGTTCTTAGTTCTTGTATATAGAAGGCTGGTTCTTTCAACCGGTAGTTTTAAAGCCAGAAATTATACTATAAGGATCATTCATAAGTGAAAAGTTTATTCTTTCCTGAAAATGGGTGTTACGATGTAAGTTTCAGCTATTGTATCCAACGTAGACAATGGTTTTTTAATGGACTCTAAATGTCAGATGCCGGTGTCAACATAACCCTTGAAATGTTTGACACTTTCTTCTCCCTATCAAATTAAAAAGTGAGAAAGGCAACTAACAACTAACAATTTTGCTTGAAAGCTTTGTCTCAACGATCAAATAAATCATTGCCTCTCATTCTTTCCTCTTCGTCGATCTCACTGTCTCTCTCTCTATCTTCTCTCTCATAACATAATATTTACCTTTAGTTATATTTATTCTTATATGACATCTGTAATACTAATCAACCATTCATATTCAGTGTTCAGCACTACCCAATGACTGAAAATCGGACGGGCCCACAAGTGATTGAGTTTCTTACAAAGCGAGTGCACGCAATGGGAGCAGCGCAGGCAGGACCTTTCTTGGTGGATTGTGAAACGTACAACTCTGCTCCGGCTTTTGGTGAGTTAAGATTTTTATTATTAAAATTGCTGTTTGTTGCTTGTAGGTGCTGTATGTTTGTAAAGTGGATTAGTTTTATGTTATGTGGTTTTGATGTCGATCAAACCAATAATTATTGAAGCATATAGAAAGGGTTTTATACATGCAAATTAAACTCCTCAACAAATTTTCTCATATGAAAAATTTATTGTCAAAATTCATTATTGTCATCAAGGAGGACATGTTTTACCAAGCAGACTTAAAGTCTTACCTATAATTTCTACTTTAGAACCTTCCGTGTTGAATAAATAAGATGCTTAGCGTAAAGAAAATACAGTAACTCGATGTTGTCTAGCCAGCATGTTGATTGTCTGCTTTTGCAACTGGGTAACTCCTGTTACCCATTAACTTAAGTACTAAAAATATGTCATACTATATTTCCGTCATGATAAAGTCAAGTTACATGACCATGACTTGATGTTAGGAAATAAATCAACAGCATGGCAGGTACACTCTGTGTAATTCTGGCCAAAAATCCTTAACCGTCAGAATGGCACAGAGCATGGCTGGTCTGGTCACATGAAGCTCAACACAAAATTAAATGAAATCATCGGGTTTGCCACCATCCTTTAGACTGAGGATTGTTTGGTTTGCCCTTATTCATCAAGTCTTGAGCAATTTTTTAACACTTGATTCATTGACTTCCATTAGGCTTGATACAAGCATGAACCCGCATTACATATGAAAACCTAAAGCTTACCTTAGAAAGTCCCAGTTGTACAAATGTCATCCAGTCAATTTAGAACATAACACTCTCTGATGATAAGACAAAATTTGCAGATAATTTCAGAAAATCAACCAGTCATATATAAGCCTGGAACTCTAAAAATATTCAGAGGAGATGTGTGAATCATTTGCATCTAAATTTGATCAAAAAGCTTAAATTAAATTGTGAAATGAATTTTATTTGCAATATAACTTTGAAGCATGTCCTACTGTTTATGAGAGTTACTTTAGTTGATGCAAAATGTGTTTCCCTACCCATTGAAAAATTCCTTCTAAAATCTCTAATATGTTTTGATTCACTGTATAGTTGAAGTTGGTATTGAATTTGACTTCTATACGAAAATGTTGAGCAATTGGCAATATGATCTCATTTGATTCTGTTTTACAAATCATGATTCGCACATCTCATTTCTTCAATTTTCTACATACCACTTTCTTTTCCTAGATGTGGGAAAGTGGAAGACTCTATTTATCTTATTTACTATCAAAGAATAACACACATGCTCACCAGAGTCTTTACTGTCCCAAAGTATCCTCCAATTTTTATTTTCTTGAACTCATTCCAAAAACACATAGTTATTTTGTGCGTAATTTGCTTAACAAACTCTTACAGCCGTCATGTATGATTGTTAATTGACTTATTAATTTATTTCTAGATTTATTATAAGGCTTTTATGGTCTTGTTTTTCCTTTAGTTTTAGAATGTATTTGGGTGCTCTTCCATCCATGTCATTTAAGTTTTTCTGCATTTGAATTCAAGTATAATTTTTCATTTAATCAGATCATATAAAATTCCTGTTAAAAAATAAAAATACTACATCAAATGATGGCAGGGGTTTCTGCAGTGTTTTTAAGCCAGATCTTTTGAGAAGACACTGCACAAAAATGCATTCAAAATGAAGATGGTTGTCCTATGTTACCTATTTGGGTTGAGCAGCATGAGGCTATCCTATGCTTATGCTAGTACTAGTTTTAAAAATTGGGCAAGCTGAAGAAAATCCAGTTGTGGTCTGATTCACTTTTTCAAGTACAAGAATTTTCTTCTAACATAATTTTTATCTCACACTGGTAGATGTAATGCGGGCTCTTTACCTGCTTGTATGAAATGATCCACATAGTACATGGATCTAGCAATTTTTAAATTTCTTTTATGAAATGGTCCATGAAAAATAATGTACTGCCTATACAAGCGTAGTCCTATTCTCTACTAAACTATATCGCTTTTCAGTATGAAATGAGCCAGAATTTAGAATTCTTCAGATATATAGGATGGGATGGCCGAGTTTTGCATCCAAAGTACATTTTTGTTCCAAGCAGTAAGAGATTGGAAGTGGTGATATGCAGTGAACATGATAAGAAATTAATAGCTCTAGTCAATCATCAATTTGAAACATCCTCAGTTTTGAAGGATTACATATGTCAGTAAAAGTTATTGTCGGAATATTGTCTACCTAACATTTTGAAGAATTGAGGGAATGTTATACAATTATTCACTTTTACTTATTGGCTCAGCAGTCTCTATGTAGTGGTTTCTAAATATCTAATGATACAAAATACCCAGCATTTATTGTCACCAGTATCGTAGGAAAAAATCCATTCATTTAGGATAAACACATCCTCATAATCAAAGCTCCAAAAATATTAGTATTTTAATAAATGGAAAAAAATCTAATAATTGTCAATAATTGTTACAACTGTAACAGATACATGAGATGCTGATAATATGCATTTTGCATAAAATTTGATATGAAACCTGATATAAATAATATTGTCCTTCTTATTGTCATTCATAAAATGATAAATTGCTGCAGACATAAAAATAACAAACCAAAAAAACCATGCAAAATAGTCATGGCATTAATTTCAATAGTTAAAATCACACCCACCCACCCCACCCCATCACACTACCCTGAATATTATTGTCTTAACTTTAAATAGAAAAAGATGTAACAGATTGTAATTTGCTATAAAATATATTCTCCTAACTGGGCATTGAAAGTAGATGTATGTTCATACCAATCAAAAGATGCCTGATATTAGTAAGATATAGCACAGCATTTAAGAGTGAATTGGAAATGTTTCCCAATATAGTATTAACAATCAAGGAAGGCACAAAGTACAAATGTATTATTGTCACAAATTTACAAATCAACTCGTACCTCTGCATGTCTTTTGGCGTATGCAGAAAATGTTTCACATTTTGTGCTGTCTTTCTGATTGCTTTGTGCAGAGGATGTACTAGTCATCCCAAGTTTATCTTCTTTGCCTTTCCGTAACTCAATCAACAGAGATCCAGCTCTGCAAAAATTTTACCATAAAAAAACTTTTTCAAAGTGAAAAACTAAAAAAAGGGAGTATGAGAATAGAAATGTATAGGCATGTGGCATTTCTCCGTTGATACGTTTCCACTCGAAGTGCCAGCAGGCAGGCAGGCAGGCCCTGGCCCGTGTGCCGGACCGTTCTGTCCTGTCCCGCGTCGTCCTGAGCAGAGCAGGACCGTGGCTGCTCCCGCTGCTCCTACACCAGCACCTCCCGCGCGGCGCCCCGGTGACCCGAGGAGCCCCGCTGCGCGTGCTGCCACCATGCCAGCCCCGAGTGGCCCAGCGGCATGGGCTGGGGCTGGGGCCGGGGCTGGGGCCGGTGAGGGGCCCCGTGCGCGGCGGCCGGTGGGAACAGCGGGGCCCCTAGTTACGCCCCTCCGGGCGGCCCCAGCGGCGGGCCCAGCCCCATGTGGTGGTGGTGGTGGTGGTGGTGGCCCAGGTGGCCCACGTGGCCCAGGTGCACGGCGGGCACGGCGGGCGGCGGCTGGACGCGCACCCCGGCGGCCGCCGTGGCCGCGGGCGCGGACGCGGCCGTGTTCCAGCGCGGGCTCATCTCGTCCAGGTCGCGGCCCTTGGTCTCGGGCACGCAGCACACGACGAAGCACAGCCCGCACACGGAGATGGCCGCGTACAGCCAGAAGGCGCCGTGCAGCCCCAGCGCCTGCTGGAAGTCGACGAACGTCTTGACGCCCACGAAGGCGCACGCGTAGCTGAAGCTGGTGGCGAGCGAGGAGCCGGCGCCGCGGTACTGCAGCGGGAACAGCTCCGAGATGAGCAGCCACGAGATGGGGCTGATGCCGAGGGAGAAGGCGACGGTGAACACGAGGACGCACAGCAGCGGGATCCAGTCGTGGCTGCCGCCCAGGGCCGCGCCCCGGTCGCCCTGCGCGTCCATGTAGTAGGCGAACGAGCCGAAGCCGGCCAGGGCCATGGACATGAAGACGCTGGACGCGATGAGCAGCGGCAGCCGGCCCACCGTGTCGATGAGCAGGCCCGACAGCAGCGAGGCCAGCAGCTGCACGAAGGCCACGGCGATGGCGCCGCCGTGCGGGCTCATGCCGCCGAACGTCTGCCGGAAGATGGGCACCGCGTAGAACTGGAAGGCCTGCGCGCCGGAGAACCGCTGCGGGCAGGGAGAAGGGTGAGGGCGTTAGAGAGGCGTGGGAGAGTGAGAGAGGCCTTCAGAGTAGAGGAGAGGTCGTTATAGGGGAGGATGGGGCCGTTAAAGTGGAAGTGGTGGCCGTGAGGGTAGACGGCCCACCCCGCCCCGCCTCACCCCGCCCGCCTCACCCCGCCCCGCCCCGCCCCGCCCCGCCCCGCCCCGCCCCGTCACGTACCTGGAAGAGCATGAGCCCGCAGGTGGTGAGCGCGGGCCTGAGCATGCGGTGGCTGTGCGTCATGAAGGAGGCCGGGCTCCTGGGCGGCGTCGTGTCGTCCGTGGCGCACAGGATGTTGGAGCGGATGACGGCCAGCTCGGGCCCCACGTCCGTGTCGGGCCCGCGGAGCCACTGCAGCGCGCGCGCCGCCTCGTCGTCCTTGCCCGCCAGCACCAGGTAGGACGGCGTCTCGGGCACGTAGAGCACGCTCACGAACAGCATGATGGGCGCGACGGCGACGACGAGCGCCAGCTGCCGCCAGTCGAGGTACGCGCCGCCCAGGAAGCTGAGCAGCACGCCCACCTGGCCGACCATCTTGAGCACGGCGCTCAGGCAGCCGCGGATGTCCGGGCCGGCGATCTCGCTCACGTACACCTGCGTGACGAGCAGCACGATGGAGCAGCAGAAGCCGCCGACGAAGGCCGTGACGAACATCATCTCGACGCTGGTGGCGAAGACGGTGACGAGCCAGGAGGCGCTAAAGGGCACGGCCGTGACGAGCAGCACCTTGCGCCGGCCGTAGCGCATGGCCATGCCGCCCAGCAGCCCGCCGAACAGCGCGCCCAGCAGCGACAGCGACGCCACCCAGCTGGCCTGCTGCGGCGAGACCTGCGCCCCAGCCAAGCCCAGCAGAGAAATTAACTCAAACCCTCACTTTTTTTTCATACGCCATAATTTCATTTTTTAAAAAATGTGCAAAATTTGGGAGGAGTCTAGAAAATTGAGGACAGTTAAATATCAATTTAAGGTCAAAACATATTTAAAAAAAAAAGGGAAATTTAAGAAAATGCAAATCGCTGAGCGAAGCTAAGCTAACTCCTGCAGGGGATCGGAAGTGTACTTGGTCGTGAGTCTGTCTGTTCGTCTGTCCTAGCCGGTTCTCCTCTTAAAGTACAGAAGTAATCGTAAAAAGCGGCAGTGTTCCGTAATCTATTAATTTCAGCGCTATAATATTTGTCCAGACTTTTCCTCTAAATGGAGTTTGAAATATTGAAACGTTTAATGTAAACTGCACTCCGGAGAGGTTGGCAACGAAAGGAGTTGAGTAGTATGGTCGTCCCACCGAAAGAATAGGCTATCTCTCTCTCTCGCACTCATGGGAAATCGTATTCTTTTCACTCATTTGGTGTGCTAAACTCTTGGCGGAAGGACCATAGCACCGCCTAGCGGCAGTGTGCGAACTACGTCACGACGGTCCAGCCAAGCCCGGTGTCCACCTCGATTCCTCGATTGTTTTCAACATAAAAATTAGAAATTAAAGTGTCAGTTCGACGAAATATGCTGTCTCAAATAGTTTTTAGAGTGGTGGTAGTCTCCACACGAAGTTTCAAGTGTCGTCATTGTTGAGATTGTAAAAGTTGGTACGACTAATCTCTGACAACTATTTCCTGTTGTGTTATTTTTTTGTTTTGTATGACGTTTTTTCCGGCAGTATTAACTATAAACCCCGAGCTGGAATGAGTGTGTTCTTTGATCTTTATCCATATTGCCTCAACCAATCTAAATATAAACTGGATCAGTATTCCATAATTCTAACAGTCATGTTGTAGAAGTGTGTGTACGAGTGATTTGTCGTGTGTTCACGTCGTGTGTGTCGTGCGTGTCGTGTGTGTCGTGCGTGTCGCGTGTGTCGTGCGTGTCGTGTGTTCTTATCAAGAATACCTTTGATTGTACTGGATTTGTGAAATGAACGTCACGGATTGCTGAAATGACAGCCAGGATCGCTTCAACTTACTGCCGAACTTATTATTTGGGTGAGTGACATAACCTAACAACATAAACAATGTTGTTTACAATAGACTACACACAGTTCTGTCTGGGAGACAGCAGACTTTGGTCTGAGTATTAAAATCAGATAACCCCTTCATCTGACAAGTGAGAGTTACTAGCTGTGACATTATTTACTTATATTTGGTTAAATTTTGTTTGTAACCTTTTCTCGGTACCCAAGCGTTGTGATTTCTTATTGAGCCGCCACAAATTACCAGCCAAATGGTTTTCCCAATACGGTATTGATGCTGTTGTAGAAGTGTGCTCCTTTTAGACATGAGATAAGAGACATTTGTTGTACCATAGGGTGTCCGGCGGAAGGGTTGAAACCGTCCTTTTGTTTTAACACTCACTTCGCTCAGCAACTACGTGCCTGCCGCACGTACTCCTAGTATAGTTATTCGTTATTTCTACGCCAAAAGTTCGAGCTCCTCCCCCCTCCCGCCTCCTTACGGTGAAGCCCGAGGCGGCGCCGCCGCCCACGGCGCCGGCAGCCCCCCCGGGGTCGAGGGGCACCCGCTGCTGCTCCTGCAGGGAGGCGATGGCGGGCGAGCTGTAGCCCTTGCCCAGGCCCGCGGCGAACGGCCCCAGCGACACGGCCAGCGCCGCCAGCACCTGCAACAGATCAGAGGGCCACGGTCAAGCACTCTGGAGGGAGGGAGGGAGGGAGGGAGGAGCCGAACCTGGAAAACTGGAATAGAGAGGCAGCTCTTGAAGGAGGAGGTTCAGCCGGAGGTTTTAGGGCGAGAGGAGAGCACTGAATGACGGACAGTTACTTGTCTCTAGTTGTTGCCCTAAGCTGGCGGTAGGGCGCAGCACCTGAGGCTAGACCAGAGTGACGCGGGAGGTCCGGTGTGACACGTGAATCTCTCAGTGAGATGGTGCCTCTCTCTCGTTCTCTCTCTCTCCTGCGCTGCGCCCCCACCCCTTCCCCTTCCGCCGTTGCGCGGGTCGTGTCAAGGACGAGTGGCCGCCCTGCCCCGCCCCGCCCTGCCGCGCACCCCGCCCAACATGAGTGCTAGCCTCGAGCGCGCCAAATTTGAATGGAATTGATTTTTTTTTCTTTCTTTTTCCTCTCCATGCCCCCTCCCTTTTCTTCGCCAGCAGCCCGTCTCTCATCTCACTCTCATTGCTATGGCGCTCTCTCTCTCTCTCTCTCTCTCTCTCTCTCTCTCTCTCTCTCTCTCTCTCTCTCTCTCTCTCTCTCTCTCTCTCTCTCTCTCTCTCTCTCTCTCTCTCTCTCACGCCTGCCAGCCGCCCCCGCGTGATCACAAGGGCACATCGCACACCCCAATGTACGGGGACTCAGCGCTGGCCTGGGGACTCGGCAAGTAGATGCCTCCGCCCCTCCCCCCTCTCCCCCACTTCTCGCTGCCAGGCCGTCACAAATGACACCCCTCCACACACTCATGCCCGCCCCAACCCACCACGACCCACCCGCCGCCCCACCCCGCCCCACCCCGCCCCACCCCGACCCACCCCGCCCCGCCAGCGCGCAGTCCCATCTCGCTGGCTGCTCCGCTGCCCTCCCCGGCAATATGATTGAATAGCGTAAAATTCTCCATCTCGCACGTGGCCCCCGCCCCGCCCCGCCCCGCCCCGCCCCGCCCCGCCCCGCCCATCTCACCGCATCTGGAGCGCAGCGCGGCCCGGAACCCGGAACAGCCCGGAGGGCCCGGACCCTTCATTCTCCCGGAGCCAATCATTGTATTGACGTTCCCTCGGGGTTATACGCCCTGCTGCCATAGCAGAGGAAACGGCCGTGGAAACGTTAATTTCTTCCCAAACCGCACGTCGTATACGGACCCGACACCATGACATTTGGCGGGAAAAAAACTGTTTTCTCTCTTTCTCTATCTTTCTCTTTCTTTTTTTTCCGTCCGTCCGTACGATATGGCAATTATTCATGCTGCTCTTTCTCCCTCTCCCTCTCTCTCACTTACATTTTTTTGAAATAAAAAAAATCCAGGCATATTTATACGGTGGGGTGAGTTGGGCTGCGCGCCGTGATCGTGAGGTGCGGTATGTGATAAGGCTCTAGGTGGGGCGGGGCGGGGCGCGGCGGGGCGGGCGTGCCAAACGACGTGCCTGGATGCGTTGGGGCTGGTCCGTCCCGTCCCGTCCCGTCAGTCTATCATGGAGGTGTGAGCGGGGCGCTCTGCCTCCTCTCCCCCAGATACGTGCCCGCCCCGCCCCGCCCCACCACACCCAACGCATTCTTCCGCCCTCGCCTCCTCCTGCTTCGCTATCTCGATGCATAAAACGTAAATTAGTGTACGCAAACAGAACTTTCATGAAATTGTTTTTGCATTTTTATTATTTTTTTAATACTGTGTTCTTTATTGCATCGTGTAGCGCGTGCCGTAAATAGCAAGGGTGCCGCGCGGCGCTGCGCCTTGCGTTTTCAAGTTTGGGCGGGGCGTGGAGTTGGAGTTGGGGGGGGGGGCGGGTTGTGGAAGGCAGTAGGGAAAGTGTTAATGGGAGCTGGGCGGGGCGGGGCGGCGCGGGCCTGGCCTGCAGGGTTGCGCGGGTAGGGGAGTGGAGGGGGTAGCTACTGCTGCAATGTGAGGCCGGCGCTCGGGAAGAGAGGGGTTAGTTATTGAAGGGACGGGATGAGGAGGGGGGGGGGGGATCTTTTGTATAAGACTTGTTAACCCCGCCGCCCGCGCCCCCTCTTTCCTGATGTCTTTCTCCACTCCCTCTACCCCCTTCCTACCCTTTCCCCCTCTCTCTCTCTCTCTCTCTCTTTCTCCACAGCTGCGCCGGTCGGCACCAATCTTATAACTTGTTTCCGATTCGCTCCGTGTCCTTCGCTCCCGCCGCGGCCCGCCCCGTTTTGAAAATGGGTCGGGATGGCAGTATCCCCCAAGTATTCCAAACTCCCCGCTCTGCATCTCTGCCCCCGGCCCGCCCCTCTTCAACCCCCGTGCTCCCTTAGTGTAGCGCGAGGCTAGGCGAGGGGCAGAGGAACGCCAGCAAGAAGCATATGGCGACTTTGCAAGACGAGTTAGGCGCGCCGCGGGCTGCACACGCACGCTACTGGGGGCAATGAGGCCCTCCTCATAGGCGAGAGGAGGCGGGCGGGGCGGGGCGGGGCGGGGCGGGGCGGGGCACACCCCACCCTCAGTGGCGGGGACATTTTTGCTTATGTTATGTTACCATGTACCCCTCTCTCCCTCCCCCTTTCTTACTTACTCCACCTCCTTACAGTGCAGATACTCGTTTCTCACCCGATAATCCTCCGAATCCTTTCCCCCCTCCCTCTCCCCCCATCTCCCTCTCCCTCCGCCCCCTCTCTCCTCCTCTCCCCTCTCTCTCTCTCGCTCTCTCTCTCTCTCGCTCTCTCTCCGCGAGCGCGAGTGGAGCACGGCCGCCTCCGCCTCCATATTGTGCTCAATATGCGCATACCGCACCCCGGACGGGGCTGGGCCGGGCTGGGCCGCGTGGGGCTCTGCCCCGCTCTGCCCCGCTCTGCCCCGCTCTGCCCCGCTCTGCCCCGCTCTGCCCCGCTCTGCCCTCCCTGAGCGGCTCAGACCCCGGGGTCGGCCCCCGAGGCCAGACCCACCTGTCTCCGCGCCTGTCCTACCTGCCACTGTGAAAAAAAATTCTCGTCCGTTGCCAATACATTTTGTAATTTTCCAAGTGCAAAATGTGTTGTAAATACGACAGGTCGTTTTTAATCGTCAATTACGGGGCGCTTTTTTGTTAAAACTCCCGTCAACTGCCTTTTTTCAGTTTTTTGACTAAGTGGGTTTCTTCGTTTACTGTAAACTCGGCTGCTGCCGGTCCGGGTGGGTCAGACAGAGCCGAGCCGAGCCGAGTCCGGCCGAGCCGAGCTGAGCAGAGCCGTGCCGAGCCGGGGCGGGTTAGGGCATTCAGCCCAGCCGGTCTCATCTCCGATAACTCGGCTTGCGAGAGCCAGCCAGCGCGGCCCCGGGGCAAGGGGTGGTAATCCGATACTAATCAGCCCTTTTGGGATCCATCTGCGACCCGCAAGAGGCTGGCTGGCGGGCCAGCGGGACGGGCCTGGAGGGGCGGGGCGGGGCGGGGCGGGGCGGGGTGGGGCATCTTGCGTCCCCCGACCCCACGGAGAGGTGGGCGATCTCCACGCGGGTGCCGGGGGGGTGTGCGATTATAAAGCACTTTCTATTATTAGGTAACGCGGGCTTCAGAGAGGGACTGGAATATCTCCTTTAAATTCGGAGAGGATACGTGTCGGCACTCCGTGCCGTCCCGTCGCATTATTTCATATGAAAAGTCCGTCGCAGTGCTGCGTGGCCGGTCCGGTGCGGTGCGGTGCGGCTGCGGCCACCCGGCGAAAGCGCCTGGCGAACCGAGGGTAGGCATTCCCGCCGAGCACGCCCGTGCGCCGGCCTGCATATCTCGGGGATTCGCAAGGCGCTCGCCGCTCCGCGCCGCCAGCCACATTGCGAAGCTACTTTCTCCACACCTTTCTCTCTCTCTCTCTCTCTCTCTCTCTCTCTCTCTCTCTCTCTCTCTCTCTCTCTCTCTCTCTCTCCCTCTCTCTCTCTCTCTCTCTCTCTCTCCTCTCTCTCTCTCTGTCCCTCTCTCTCTCTCCCTCTCTCTCTCTCTCTCTCCCTCCTCTCTCTCTCTCTCCCTCTCCCTCTCCCTCTCCCTCTCCGTCTCCTCCTTCCTCTCTCCCTCTCCCGCCTCCTCGGCGAGTGACCGCCTGCTGGTGCAGCGCGGGCCCCTGCTGCCCGCTAGTCGAAATGCCTGCAAAAACAGCCAGCAGCAGCCGAGCGCTGGAGGGGTTGGGGGATGAGCGGCTTGTCCCGCAGTGGGGCGTGGCGTGGCGTCCCGGAGCGGCGTGGAACGCCCGTAAATCTGGGGCAAATCTGACCACCGTATTGCTGCGGCCTGTCTGGTTCCCGTGGGCGGGGGCGGGGGCGGGGCGGGAGGCGTACCGCACTGTCGTGGGCTCCGAGTGCGCCGCCGCCCCGCCCCAATAAGTGACTCGCACAGTTATCGGGCGCCCCGCCCCGCCCCGCCCCGCCTCGCCTCGCCCGGCCGCTGCCGATCCTCAAACAAAACGAAACTTATCGGGAAGTGGAGTTGTAATCTGGGGGAGGACGCGGCGCGGCTCCATCAGGACCGGAGGACTCCGCAGCGACCCGATACTACTGTCAAGGGCATGGAAAGTGAACCGCTCTGGGGAGGCGTAGGGGGCGCCGCGGGGGAAGCCTCCCCCCCCCCCTGCACCCTCTATGAGGGGTACGCGCCCTTCTCAACCCCACGCCCACTTTGGCACAGGGGAAAAGTAGTATGGACCAGGGAAAAGCATATCATAAATAAATAGAAAATATTATTAGAAACAGATGGGGACGACATAGCAAGACAGTAATGAAAAAAGTCATTCATCGACAGTGCCAAAGTAGTCGGTTCAAAAATCGAGACGAGACGTAAACGATGGGCAAAGTTGTATTTATTTGGGTTTTCAGTGTTGTCTCCTCCCTCTCAGGCGTAGTCATTTCGCCGCCTCGCCCCCCCCCCTCCCCTCCCCCTCCGCTCTGCTCTGGGGAGGCTGGGGGGAGCGCGAGGGGGGCGTTATTGTGTTTCTGCGGGACTTTCTTTACTCGATTACTCCCCCGCAAGTTTTGACAGCCGCACCGCAACGCGGCCCAGTCAGCAGTGAAATAACTGGGGTGAGAGGGTGTTGGCTTTGCACCGCGTCACGCCCCGCGCCCGCCTGCCTGCCTGCCTGCCTGCATGTGTGAGGCCATATGAATTTAATTTTGCATTTCGTGGCTCGCATAATTTTCATTATCATCAAACAATAAAGGATGCAAGATTGTTTAAAAGTAGACGTTCGAAGTTTTGTGCGGGGGGCTCATTCATGCCTGTGACCTTGGCCTCCCCCCCCCCCTCTCCCCCTCCTCGTTTTGCGTCCCTCCATGGTCATTCACGAGATGGACGACCAGCCGATTGAGGCGCGAAATGTTTGCGATTTTTCTCGCGAAAAACCCGCAACCTCGTCTTGCGCGCAGCGCTCGTTTATTTGGCGTCCAACTTTTTACTCTTGGTCGTGCAGCAGGAGTAGTTGAAGTCCTCTCTTTCCCTCGCTCTCTCCGTCTTTCTCCACGCATTACTTTTTCTCTCATTCTTGCACGGCTCTTCTTCGAAAGATAAAAGTTTTGTGACAGTGTCAAGTCGTGACGTCACATCAATCACATATTTCTCCCTTGTATTTACTTGCTGTTTTCTCCCGCATCCTTGCCACCCCTTTTCTGCTCCTCTATATCCCCTTTTTTTTATTTCTTTCCTTTTGTATTTCGCACACCCGCTTCTCTTCTTTCCCCCCGCTGTCGCAGCAATGCAGATGCACGCTTTCAAAACTCTGCTGGCGTTCCGTGACTCGATCTACCGTTCGGTCCGGGGCCGCCACAGTTTACGACGTGCTCGTGTGATGAAAGTTGATTATGAGCTGCAGTCAGAGAAATGCCTGCAAATTCTCAAGCGGGCAGCCCAGCCCATTTAAATGTGGGCTCCTAAGTTTGGGCGTGGCGGGCCGGGCGGGGCGGGGCTCAGTGTCTGTCGAGGACGGCCCGGCCCGGCCCGGCCCAGCCCTGCCATGCGGGTGGGACTTGGGGTGGGACTTGGGGTGGTCTGGCTTCCTAGGGGACTAGCCTACAGCAGCAGCGGGGCCGGAGGGGGGCGTCCCTCAGTAGGGGGCGATCCGACATCCGACCCGTCTGGAGTCTCGGAAATTAAGGTATCGCTCTTTTACTCAAACACCGTCCTCCGGTTTTTCTCCGGGAAACGGAACACGCTAAAACTGCCAGAAAAAAGAATTTACTCCAACGCCATGTAAAGCTTTGGAGGTCCCCGGCGACGATCGCAGGGCGGTTATGGTACTCACCTGTGAGCAGTGCGTGAACCTCGTCCCGGCGTTGACTCGGACAGTGGACCCCCGCGCGGCCATGGCGGACCCCAGGGCTTGGGCCGTCACCTGAAGGAGTAACAAACCAAAATACAGTACTGTTATTGCAAATATTCTACCATTCATCATATCCCCTCTCATAAAATCCCATACATTAGTGCCGTTGATTTACACATCGTTTCCAAATGAGGTGGGTCGGACGGGTGAGAGTAGGACCGTTTGGACGCGTTTTCAGCCTGCTCTGACCACCCTCCCCTCTCAGTACACTTAGCTTGTATGCTGTTTGGCAGAATATCCTGTTGTGGCGTGGCGTGGCACCGCCGCTGGGAAACCACCGGGCGGGGCGGGGCGGAGCGGGGCGGAGCGGTCTGCCCAAAGCGGATCACGCGATCGCACCCCGCCGCTACACGGCCCGCCACGCCCCGCCACGCCCCGCCACGCCCCGCCACGCCCCGCCCCGCCACGCCCAGGCGCACTGATCGCTCTTACTTTGTTGCTGTCTCCGACAAGCGGCATCGGGCGACAAGCTCCCCGCCCCGCCCCGCCCCGCCCTGCCCCGCCCCGCCCTCGTAGCCCACGTGCCGGGGACGACATCGGGGGGCTTTAGTGTCGGAACAGAGCAGACGCTTCCGTCTCCACTCTCCCTACTCCCCCCCCCCCCCTCTCCTACTCCATCTTCCCCACGAACACCGGCCCAGCGTGGCCTGGCCTGGGTGCTCTTTGCCAGTGAAGCCCTAAAGACTTGCTGGCAGCATGGTCTGTCCGGCCACCCCGCCCCGCCCCGCCTTGCCCGGAGGCCTAAGACCCCGGGTGTCCCTGTGCTCCGTCGTCCACCCACTCGGGCCGGGCCCCACTCCCAGCAGACGACCTGCTCGCAGATAGTAAAGATACGATGAGACGACTGCACTAAAAAAAGGGAGTTATGTTGGTGATTCACACCGAGAAAAACAATGGGTGACTGTCTTTGTTTCCTGCATGTAGGGTAGTATGAGAGGTTATTTTCGTCCACATTAGTTGTGAATTCGGAAAGAAAAGAAAAACCTCATGCCTTGCGTTACACGCTTTGCGTAAGAAAAGGTAGATGTTGTGTCCAATTCCTTTGTAAACATGGTCTTTCGAAGGTGATAAAAAATAGTTTTCACCACCAATTTTTTAATTCCTATTCGACTGAAAACAGGCTTCCTCTCTAAGTTCGTAGCGCGATCTCGCTGCGCGGACCGCGCGGTGAGCAAGTGCCCTGATGGCTGTAAGACCCCTTGCCAGCCCCCCCCCCCCCTCCCCCAGCGCTGCTCGTGCCGGCGACAGGTTAAAATAAAAGACGCAGCCCCCCTCCCCCTTCTCGTGTTAGACCGGAAGGAGACGACACTTTTCTTGCGGAAGCGACGCGTCCTCGTTGGGGAACACGCCCCGCCCGGCCCTGCTCTCGCTCGCCCCGCGGCCCCCGCGGCGGCGTTCAACGCTTGCAACAGTGTTGGTCCTGTTGGCAGCCGGTCACCGGTGGTGTAGTTGTCATTAGAATTTCGACTGCGGCCGGGAGTTTCCGTCGTGCCCTGCTGCTCACCCTGATAACGTTTACTCTCAATGACCGTCAGCTTTCTGAGTAGTATACATTATAATGTGTGGGACTTCCTCCTCCTCCGCCTCGTCCTCCTCTCGCCGCTGCTGGTCCTCCTCCTCTTTTACCTCCCCTCCTTCCTCACCCCTCTGTCTTTTAACGGCCCGCGACACGACTCTTTTGATCCCGCCATAAATTTGTGCGTACGGCGCCAGGTTCTTTTCACCCCCTCCTGCCCCCTGCCTCTCTCTCTCTCTCTCTCTCGCTCTCTCTCTCTCTCTCTCTCTCTCTCTCTCTCTCTCTCTCTCTCTCTCTCTCTCTCTCTCTCTCTCTCTCTCTGCTCTAGTTTCGCCATTAGAGCGGATTCAAGCGTGTAATGTATGCATGTGACCCTTCGGACCCCTGCATGGTGGGCCCTCCCTGCCCTCCCCTCCGCTACTCTAGCAATCTCCTCGTCCCCTACTCCCCCTACATTCCATTTCATATCCCGTAGGCTGCTCCCGGCCGCAGCATTACCCTCCCCTACCCCGCCTTCTCTCCCCCGCCCCGCCCACACCCCTCTCTCCTTTGTGAGCGCGCTGTTAGGGGCCGCACCGTTCGAACCGCCGTGTGAGTCCTGCCTGGTTTGCGGCCGTCTCGTCGTGCGGTATGTTTTCCGCGTTGGCCTTTGACATTCTGCCCCCCCCCCCCCTATCACTATCTCACTGTGCCCCGCTGGCAGAGGTCAGCTGCGCCCAACGAATACAATCGAATACCATTTGGGTTTCATCCGCGCGACAAACGACGCGCTGCGGGGGAGCAGCGCCATGGCGGGCACGCTCTCGGCCTCGGCGGGGCGGGGTAGGCCTCCTCTATGTGGCCGAGCCGCTCTGCTCCCCGATGTGGCGGCCGAGGCCTCTCTGGATTCAAGGGCCGTCCCTCCATTTGGGGCGTGGCGTGGCGGGGCGTGCCGCACACGCTCCCGCTCTGCAGGGCGCCATTCTCTTGCGTCTCGCGTTGGCTTTCGCTCTCTCCTCTCGGCGCCGCGCCGCGTTGATCTGTTTGTCAAACCGAGCCGCTAATTCCGCCTTTTCCGCCTCCCGCTTCTCTCTTGCGCCTTCTCTCCGTTACTCTCTCTCTCTCTCTCTCCTCCTCCTCTCTCTCTCTCTCTCTCTCTCTCTCTCTCTCTGCTCCCTTTCGCGTACCGACGCTGCAGGCCGGAAGTCCATGCGGCCCCTCGCCTCTCTCGCTTCCGCTTCCGGACGGCGGCAGTGGCGGCGGCCGGAGAGTTTTGCGTTTAGCGGTTGGCATGGGTTGGCATTACGGCCTTATCGCGGCTAGGCTGCGCAGGGCTGCCAACGCAAATGTGTTTCTCTCTATTTGTTCCCGTCCGGCTTACCAAACTCCCTCCGCCCCGCCCCGCCCCGCCCTCCCTCGCGGCGACGGGACGCGGTGGGCCCCGCGGGCGGCCCGCCCAAACTACTTTGCGAATATACTCACGACCGGCCGACATGCCCGGGGTGTGGCGGGTGTGGCGGGGCGGGGCGGGGCGGGGCGGGGTCAACCTCGGCGTCAGCCACTGGGAGCGTGCTCACCTGCTGCAACAAGAAGAGAGCACAGTCAGACACTCGCGTAGCGTAGCGCACTGTGACACTCGGTACCGGGGCGCATGCGGGTGTTCCTGCTCGCCCCGCCCTGCCCCGCGCGCAAGGCGCCGCGCCAGACTCGCCCGGCCCGCCCGCATACACTCGCGCATACCCCGCGCGCCTTAGAGTACTTGGCAATACCTCAGAGTGCTTTTATATATATAACCCCAGCAGTAAGGCATTGCATGCATTTTCCCCAAGCAGGAGGGACGTGGAAATTCGTGGAGCAGGCGGGAATAAGAGCGCATCATGGCGCGTCCCTCTCGCACTTGGCGGCGCCATGTGAAATGGGATGACCCTTCTGTTCCGAAATGCTGTGTTCAAACCGTTCAAAGGGGGCGGGAGGCGGGGGCGCGCGCTGTCCGCCGCAGTGCCCTGCTGCAGAGCCCCCTCCACCACGCCCCGCCGCGCCCCGCCGCGCCCCGCCACGCCCCCTCCACCACGCCCCCGCCCCTTTGCCATTCACAGGACGGGGCGTGTTTCGCGGCACATTCCTGCTGCGGCCCTGCTGGCCCCCGGCAGCAGGACGGATATAAAGAAGGGCCAAAAGGGCAGCGCGGCGGGCGGGGCGGTCCGGCCCGGCCTGCGAGTCTCCTGCTGTAGGTAGGTAGGGCAGCAGTGGCAGCAGCAGGCCTCCTGCTGGGCTACAGGGCCGGGCTAACACCGCTGCTGCTGCTGATGACTTTGAAAATCGATGCCTCCCCGGAGCCCGGAGCTGGCCGGTGCGGCGCGGCGGAGAGATCCCCCCCCCCCCTCCTCCTGGGGCCGGGCCGGGCTGCATACACAGCCCACGCCGTGATATACAGTGCCGGGCCCATTAATCTCTGGCGGGGCCATAATTTTATCGGCAGCGCTGCTCCGATGTGGCGCCCCCGGAACCCCACCGTGTGCAGGCAGCAGGACTCCGCAGGGGGACCCCAGCAGGGGGGCCCCGCCCCGCCCTCCCTGCGCTCCTGGAGGCGCACACCCACATACACTACCCTCAATTTCTTTTTTTAATTTTTTTTTTATTTAAATATGTTCATTTGCGGTTTTGATTTCTGAATATCTATCTTATCTCGACTTCGATTTTTGCTTCCTATGTCGGTCCGTTTCCGTTTCTCCTTTGTCTTGCCCTCAACATTCATGCCCCCCTCCCCTTTGGCCCCGCCCTGCCCTCCCCCGCTGACGCTAAACTCTAGCGACGGCAGCCACTGGAAGACCAATTTCACAGCCTCTGACCCTCCCGCACATCAAAGTACATGCTACGCAGCAAGTCTGGCGGGGCGAGGGCGGGGAGGGGAGAAGCGGGTGTTTCACGGACGCGGTTTGGAAATCGGGGAGAAGAGTAAAGGGGTGAAAGGAGGCAATGTGGGGCGGGAGGGAAGGGGTTTGCACGGGCGCGGGCGCGTGTAATCAGTTTGAAACCTACCGATCATCGGGGAATTAGGAGATTAGCGGCGCAAACTGCCGGCGCGGCGCGCGAAACTCCACTGAGAACAGCAAAGGTCGTCCCGGTGCGGTGTCGCTCCACATGGCGCCCTGTGGCGCGGCGTGGAGCTATGGGCGCGTCGATTATCAGGGTTTTCAACATTACCTGTTTTTGCTGATATTGTGTGTGAAGTTTGACTTTTTTTTTTCGGTTCCTAGCTCGAAAAAAAAAATAGACCTACACACGCTGTTAAGCAAAGCCGCGTTGGAAAGGGCAGGGGAAAAAATTGTGATGCGGGTGCGTCGGTGCTCGACATGGTGTCTGCGTCACGATTCTACGTGAGCGAGGAGGGAGGGCGAGAGAGAGAGGGAGAGAAGGGCGGGGGTGAGGAGAAAAAGTGACAGGCGTCGCACTCCCCTCCCTTCCCTCTGCTGCGCTGAGGAGGACGGGGGCAAAAAAAGTAAAGTGATAGGAGCTGTGTCACGTCAGACTCGATAGTGTATCGAATGAATGAAGCGATCCGCTTAACGTTAACATCACAACTTAATCGTGGCTAGGAATAGATCTCTCTCTTTCTCTCTCTCTCTCTCTCTCTCTCTCTCTCTCTCTCTCTCTCTCTCTCTCTCTCTCTCTCTCTTCTCTCTCTCTCTCTCTCTCTCTCCCTCTCCCTCTCTTTCCCTCTCTTTCCCTCTCTCTCCTCTACCCCTTTCTCTTTCCCCCCTGCCATCAGTCTCTCTGAGCGATGATAAGATTGTGTGTGATTGTGTGTTGGGGGCTGTGATGAGGGTTGAGGGGGTCTGTGTGCGCGGTTGTAGAGAGAGATCATACCAAACGTGAAACTGAGAGAGAGAGAGAGAGAGAGAGAGAGAGAGAGAGAGAGAGAGAGAGAGAGAGAGAGAGAGAGGGGGGGGAGCAGAGAAGAGGAGCCCTTGTCTGGATGATGGTGGGAGGCAGAGTCCCGGATTGGTGTGACATGGCTCGGCTATTTGCGCGGCACGTAAACGCATTACAGTGTCACTGCTGTGATTCCAGATGAACAGAGGAACAGGGGCACTCTGCCGCTAGTGCCTGCTCGCGCGCGCGTGCGTGTGTGTGTGTGTGTGTGTGAGGTGGCGGCGGCCTCGCGTTCAGCCGGAAAGTGAATCCCCTGGTTTTGGCAACATCCATACGTAATGTTATTGCGATGAAGTATGGACCGGTATGAACCCCTTCGAGTTGCGACATTTTTTCCGCATTTTTCACTCCTCCCCCTCCTCCCTTATCCAAAAGCTTTTCTATATTAAAACCCGCCCTAAGCCGACGCTCAGCACACTGCTGTAAGTTTACCCCTCCCTCCCCTCCGGCCCGGCCCGGCCGGTCGCGCAATTAGAGCGTTTCAATAAGGCGGTGGCTGCAGGCAGGCCGCGCGCGCCACGCGGGAGTTGTCAAACGCTCCATGGCGCGCCGCCAATTGTGCGACCAATCTGCCGCTCCGCTCCTCTCCGCTCGCCCTCTCGACGGACGGGACGGGACGGGGCGGGGAGGAGGAGAAAGGGACGTGGAATCGGCAGCAGTGGGGGGCGTGCATGTTTATTCTCTGGAGATGGAGAGTGGGGGGAGGAGAGGGGATGGCGACAGAAGACGGATGACCTGGTGCAGCGCGGCACGTGGGGGCAAGGTGAGTGTTGGGGTGTAATGTCTCACGAGCAGCCCCTCCGGGGGGGGGGGGGGGGCACATAACCGTTATTCTTACTCCGTAAACGTGACGCGCGTGACGACACCTGTACCCCCCCCCCCCCCCCACTCCTCGGCGCGGGGCAGGTCGAAGCGCAGCGCTGAGGCTGTGGGAGGGGGAGGGGGCCGCGGTGGAATAGGTCAGCCGGCGAGCGGAGGGAACGGGGCGGAGAGAAAAAGGTGAAAGAAGTAAAAATAAGGTATCAGAAAACAATTACTTGGATTCGGGCTGGTCGCTTCCTCGATAGTAGAGTGGAGGGGGTAGCGCGCGGACGGACGCTTAGATGGTGTGTGTGTGTGTGTGTGTGTGTGGAGGGGTAATGGTGCTAGGGGAGAGGGGGGCTGCGCAGAGTTCCAGCAGTTCCAGCTGCGCCATTAGCACGGGCGTGCCGCAGCGCGACAAAGAAGATGTCCATAGCATTTTTATTTGTTGCTTTTCTTTTTACAAGGGCGGAGTTAAAAAAAAAAGCCTGTTTCCCGTCTAGATACCGCGCGGGCGCGCGCCAGATTGCGTGCTTTTTTTTTCTCTTCTTCACTTTTTTAACGGAGTGCGCGGCCAATCGCTGCGTTCGCAGTCCTCTTTGCTCCGCCATACACGACCCTCCCCCCTCTCCCTCATTCCCCCTCATATCCTTTTTGATGACGTTTTCATTTCCTTTCCGCAGCGGCTACATCTCTACCCGCTGCAAGGAGAAAAAAAAAGAGAAACTGCGAGATCGATTTACGAACGGTCAACCAAAACTCTTGCGCTTTTTAAAAATATAAACTAGCCTTTACGATAAAAAAATGACTCTGTCAACTTAAAAGGGCTGCGGTGCAGTGCCAAAAAGAGATTCTATCCTGCGCATTCAATATTTATGTAAAATTTTAGAAATGTGCGATTATTTAGCTTTTGATCCTTCCTTTTTCATCAACAGCGTAGGCTCATGGATTAAAAACTGTCTTTCTCCGGTCCTACCCCACCCCTTTTACCGCAACCATTTTGTGTGTATTTTAAGGGCCTTGTCTCCGAAGCTTAATCCTCTTGTTTTAAATGCCTTGGGTGAGCGGGCAGTCAGTAGGGTGTTGCTGCCCAATTATCCGTAGGACGGCAGGGCCTTTTTGGTGTGGAGAACTCCCTATCAGATCAAGGGCCGTGATGTCCGCCCCGCCGCGCCACGCTATTGGTCGACTAATGAGGACATGAAGCCGTATTAATTCCGGGTAAATTAGCGCCTCCGCCCCCCCCCCCTCCTACTCTGTAAAAAAAAAAATACAATTTACGGCCCTATGTGCGCCCGGGCGCGCGTGTGTTCACATGAATGCAAGAGAAGTAGAGCTCGCGGGGCCGCCGCAAGGTCCCGCGCTTTCGCACGATATTTCGGTATTTTTTTCCCCTTCCCCGCTTAAAGACAAAGAGTAAATTGTGGACGTTTTCGGTTCTCACTTCAGAGGAAATTATCAAATAAATCTTAATAAACTGGTTCACGTGGCGTGATAAAATAAAAAAACACCGATAGTGTAGCTACGCGGCAAACAAGGTGAGAAGTGAGTTAACGATGGGCATTCCTTGGGGTTAATGAGATTGGGCGGGGCGGCAGGGGACCGCGCCTCAGGCACTGGCTGGGGCCTGCGACCCCAGACTAAACGAGGCCCTCCACGCTCAAGTTTTGTTTCTTAATTCATGGTGCCGCTGCAAGGATTCGATACATCGATTAATAGAATATAAACCTGTACTAAAAGAAATTGTCAACAATTAAAAATAATGCCCCAGTGCAGTTGATATCGCTTGTAGGGAGTTATACACGAGTTACTTTGCCGCGTCCCGGCCTCACCGAACCCATTCCCGCTCGGAACTAGCGGTGCAGCAGCACAACAGCTGTCCAATGGCTGTGTACCGAGACAAGTTACTTTTGAAGCACCTGAAGGTACGCCGCTGGTGGGGGAGGGGCTATGTCGCCTAGCGCGGGCCACGGCCTTAAGGGGCGCAACGTGTCCCAACCAAGCTCAGCTACTCGCCTTGAAATGAGCGAAAGAAATTTCTTGGTTTAGCGAAACGTTGCGGAGTTAATGACATTTCTACCACAAGAAGGAATGGAATTTGTTGCATGGTTTATGGAAGTACGCCGATGTTATCTTCGTGTGTGTGTCCTTTTTTGTTTTCTTTCTTTCCCTCTTTCTCTGGTTAGGGTTCCGGAAAGTAAACGGAAACGGCCAGGGCTGTTCAGCTGCTGTACCATCAGGTGCTGGAAGAATATGATCCTTGAGTTGGACTGTTTCCAACTCAGTCTCAACTAACTCCCCCTCCCCTCCCCCTCCCCCGGACCTGTCAGAGATCTCAATCCCAGATGAATTAGTACAGGCGGGAGAGAGGCTGGGCCGGGCGCGGCGAGGCGATCGCTGGACCGAACGGGAACGCCCGCGGAGCAGAGCGGAGCACTCCGTGGAGGGGGGGGGGGGGGTAGTAGTAGGAAAGAAAGATAAGGGAAAAAAAATAACTGCGAGTGAGGCGATTAGGAGGAAAGTGCAAACTTGTCTTCTGAAAAGCGATCGGGAAGTCTTCAGCGGGGAAGTGAAGTGAAGTGCCTTTCCGGCGGAAGGGAAGGACGGAACCGGAAACGGGACAAGACCTACCAGTCAGGCAGCAAGCGAAAGGACGGGCGCGGCGGGCGGCCTGCTGGCTATGAAATAATTTCCATGGTAAATGAGATTATTGATGAAAGAGTGGGAGAGCAGGTATGGCGATACTAGTTGTAGCTGAACCTTCTCATCACAAGTTTTGTGCATCTGAAGCAAACTAGAAAATAGCCAACAATTTGTGAAAATTTCATAGAGTAAACACATCTCTTTCTTCCGGCTAACTAAACGCAGAAGCATCCCTTCGGCAAGGTGTGCGCATATTTCGGCCCGCTTGAGGTGCGAAGTAATTACAGGAGGGCCGCCGTACCTGTGCAAAAGTGCGTTAAGCCTTTTCAAGTGCCATCCCGTTTTATCTCTTTCGTATTTACCCTTTTAAAATATGTAGACTGCCGCGCGGCACCGGTCGCTTTGCGGAAGGGTAATGGCGGGGTGCTATTTATTCTGCAGGGATTACCGGCCGGCAGGCCAGCGGCTCGAGGCGAGGCTAGTCCGCGCTGCCGCCCGCTGCCCCGCTGCCGCCCGCTGCCAGGGCCACCGCCAGGCCGCTCTTGTTTATATTGGATTCCCTCCATTTTCATTGCAGTTGTCGCACGCGAATGGCTTTCGATCGTTTATCCCATGTCGCGTTTCTTCTCGTGCAGTTTTCGAAAGTTTTGGCGCACACCGCAATAACGATAAGAGCGGGAAAGTTGAAATGAATCGCCCGACATATTTTTACTCTTGAAAAGTTGTACGCGGTATGGTATAAGTATGCGGTACTTTCGTGCGCGCCCCATTGTATTGCTAGAATTGACCTTTTCGTTGTCTCTCCCCTGTTTCAGGTGAGTTTTCTTGCGGGATGCCGCCGTGTACGTAGTGTGGTGAGTAGTACCTCATATCGCAGTGCGGCAGGCTCTGTACACTCTACAACTTTTATTTGTATGTACGGGTGCGATATCATCCGCTGTCAGCGCGGAGTAGGCATTCACTTGTGCCGCATGTGCCGAATCTGTTCGCCCCCTCTCCTCCTCCTCTGGGTGACCCCCCCCCCCCCCCCCACCCCTCCCCGCCGTTTAGGATCGGAAAGTTTAGCCGGACGTGCAGGTGTGTGTAAGCCGTGGTGCCCCGCCCCGCCCCGCCCCGCCCCGCCCCGCCCCGCCCAGGCCTGGCCCGGCCCCACGGCCGTGGGGAATGACCGAGACACTGCCCCGCCGTGCGCCCCGCCACGCCCCCGCGACCCTCGCCTCGCTGCTGCACCGTGCTAGGGCTTCTGTGTGGCGCGGGAGGAGGAGGAGGGCACATACGCCCTCCGGCAGGGCCGAGAGGGAGAGGGGAGGGGAGGGGCAGCCCAAGAGCTTGGCGCTGCTTCTGCTTCCCCTTGGCCTTGCCCCCGCCCCCCTCCCTCAATCCCCTCACACCGCCCTTATGCTAGACTCTTTAAAGCTGGTGAACCTGGCGGTCCGTCCCAGATCGCTGTGCCGTCGCTAAACCACCACACCCTTCCCTGAGAATCAGGGGCTGCCTGAGAGGTGGCCCTCCCTCCCAGAGGTCTCTCTGTATCTCCATCCCGGGAGGCAGACGGGGAAGGAGGCGGTTTCTTCTTTACCTCACCCGCTCACCGGACCTGCTCGATTCGCTTGCCGATAAGTAATTGGCGAGGTAATCGGCGGTAGTCACGCGATACCTCGCCAGGAGGGGGCGCTCCGCTCCGCTCGCGGAGGGGACCAGGTAGGGTCGGGTTCCCTCTCTGGACACCCGATAGCCAGCTCCCCCCCGGGCGAGGCGAGGCGAGGCGAGGCGGAGTGAGGCGCCGCCCTCATCCCCCCACTCCCTCCCCCCAGCCTCTCTGCCCTCCGTCCCCATCCTAACCTCTTTTACTCTCCCCTCTTACGTTCCTCCCTGTCCAGACAACAAGTCTTGATCTCCTCCTCATCTTTACAATTTTCCAATACCCTCTACCCAGCTCGATCATTTCATCGCCGCGCAATCGATGATCTGCGCTGTGTAGCCGCCATGGAATTGCGTTTTTGTTGCATACACATAGATGCAGGCCTACTTGAAACAGAGAGTGTCGGCCGTGGCCTGCCTTTGTCACCGCCTCGCCTCGCCTCGCCTCGCCGTCCCCTGACGAACGCGACCACGGCTGATGTTCTTACGGCTCGTTTTGTTGCCGGCAGAAAACAAAGTGACGGGTATACAGAGAGAGAGAGAGAGAGGGAACCTAGCAAACAAGAAGGGGGCAAAAGAGGGAAACATAAAGACGGGGCCGACGGGGCCGGGCGGCGGGAGGGCAGAGCTGGGGAAAGGGTCGAGTCGAGGACGCATCCATCTAGTTTAGCACGTCTCTCTATTGGCAGAGAGACAGAGAGAGAGACAGACAGAAGAATGAGTGAAAGGAGGTGCGGAGACAGAGGGAATCAATGCTAACAATATTTGCCCAGACATAGCGACCATTCTGCGCGCTCAGGGTGAGACCAGACCGTCCGAGCCGGGGCGGGGCGGGCCGGGACGGGGGGAGGAGGGGAGGGGCGTGTAATCGCCTTGTGGATACAGACACTCCGTTTCCTTTTGTCTGCACAGTTGTCGTTTAGATTGCGCCGAAATGTTTGGCCATGTTTTTGCCAGTTCAAATTTTCCACCGCAAATCGTGTGGTGTTTCTCCCCCCCCCCCTTCTCCCTCTCTCTCTCGTCTGCATGTGCACTCGCCTGCTCTCTCCCTCACCGTCCTTCTCTCATGCTCCCACGTGGAGGACAGCGGGGGTGGACCGGGCACATTGCGCACCAGGGAATCCTTGCGGGAATTCTGAAACATTCCGGAGGGAAAACTTCTGGGATTCCTTTAATCCGGCCGCTTGTGCATTAAGTTATCGCGAGAGTCTCGAGACCAGGACTCCCAGGGCTCCCTCCCCTCCCCACCTCGCTGTCGCCGTCGCCCCGCCGCTGCGCCGCGCACGGGGCGTCCCACCTGGGCTGTCCACCCTGCCAGAGAGAGAGAGACAGAGACAGACAAACAGAGAGGAATGTCTGCAAAACCAACCGAGACGCTGTGAGAAAAGGATGTTATACCGCGCGTTTGTAGCCACAACCAAAATTTTGCCGCCGCCACGAGACGTCGCGTCTCGTCCTCGTCGAGGCGTTCGGTCCTGTATACTCTATGTATTGTTTTATCTTCATAAAGCAGCCAAGAGGCAGAGGGGTGGGGGCTGGGGGGTGACATCGCAAGGGCCTTGCCACGCTCCACCACACTCTGGGCCAAACCCTGACTCGGGTGGAGGAGCGAGAGAGAGAGAGAGAGAGAGAGAGAGAGAGAGAGAGAGAGAGAGAGAGAGAGAGAGAGAGGGAGAGAGGAGGGTACGTTGGGGGATGTCGAATGTCGACCTCCCCTTCTGCAAACATTTCGGCCGCGCTGGGGCACTGGAGTGGCTGCCAGGGGGTGCGACTATGACAGGGGATTTGTGTGACGCGAGACGAGAGTGTGAGCGAGAGGAGAGAGAGAGAGAGAGAGAGAGAGAGAGAGAGAGAGAGAGAGAGAGAGAGAGAGAGAGAGAGAGGACTGGGTGTGGGGGGAGGTACGCGTCCGTCCTCGGTTGTGTTCAAAGACGAGCCCAAGAGCCCTTCTGCTTGCTAAACGGCCGGTCGGCTGGCCGTCCTCCGCCTCCTTCTCATCCTTGTATTCTCTCTCGCTCTCTCTCTCTCGCTCTCTCTCTCGCTCTCTCTCTCTCTCGCTCTCTCTCCTACACCCTTTCTCCCTTTCTCCCTCTACGCGACCCTCTGGCGGCGAGGCATTGGCAAGCCGCGCTGCTTGGCAAGCCATCAAAGTGGGCCGAGCGCACCTCTCTCTCTCTCTCTCTCTCTCTCTCTCTCTCTCTCTCTCTCTCTCTCTCTCTCTCTCTCTCTCTCTCTCTCTCTCTCTCTCTCTCTCTCTCTCTCTCTCTCTCTCTCTCTCTCCTCCCGCGCCTTCCTCTTTTCTTCACCTCCATCGCCCGCCCCCCATTTTACTTCCGGTTTTTCCCTCCTTTCCCGGAAATGGGAAGAAAACAAGGGAGGATGAGGCGCGCGTGGAGGGCGGAGGGTGAATAAATCTGGCGGTGCGGTCCCATCGCCACTCAACTCCGGGGCGGGGCGGGGCGGGGCGGGGCGGGGCGGGGCGGGGCGGGCAGGGTGGTCTAGTGTGGTCGGGAGCCCCGTCCCGTCCCGGCCCGGCCAGGGCCCCGCCCCGCTGCCCCGCTGCCCCGCTGCCCTGCTCCTCGCCTCGCGCTCACAGCTGTGACTCGAAATGTTGCATCGATCCTCGCGGGCGTGCGCTCTCCTCCCGGCGGTGGCGAGGGGGGCTCGCCCCGCCCCGCCCCGCCCCGCCCCGCCCCGCCCCGCCCCGCCCCGGGCCCGGAGGGGGCCGGCCGAGCTCCCCGCCGCAGGGCCAGCCCCGCTCCGCCCCGCCCCGCCCCGCCCCGCCCGGCGCGGTGCGGCGGCAGGATTCACTTTCAATCTACTACGTACTCGGCGCCCCCTCTGCAGCCCCCGCTACAGAAGCTCCTCTCCTTATCCATGTACGCGAACCGCGCTTCATCAGACTGCGATCATCGCTGTGCTGTTGGCGGTGCCGTGGTGTCGGTGCGGTTGTTGTATTTTGTTATGTTGTAAACTTGCTGTGGTTTACTCGTGCGTTATTCTATCCGCGGTAGAAGCAGTTGCGCGCCCCTACGAGGTTTACGCTTACGCCTGGCTGTGAGCGTGAGTGCCCGGAGGGTTTGACACTCCTCGGGTAATTCGCCTGCTGGGGAGTCGAATAAGAATGACGACGTAGTGCTGCTCGTCGGAGCGACGCGCCCTGCGCGCCCTGCTATACAGCCGTGGTGCTGCTAGATCGCTATCCCCTGGATAAACGGATGACAACGGTTACCCCCAATATTCACTGTACGTATAACCATAGGAAATTGAAATGTGCGCTATATGAGTTTTTAAGCTCGAGTTTCCGTTTTACACTCTGCGTGTAGTGCCGGCGTGTCTTAAGGAGAGGAGCTTCCCCGCTTTCCCCCGGCGTACGTATTTCGATTTATGGGGCACTTTTGCCCCCCTTTTCTCTTCCACCTCCCCAGCCGGGTTGTAAACTGCAAGGGCGCCTGTGGACCAGGGCCGGGCGTCCTAAGCGCTTGTAAACCCTTATACGCCTCAATTTAAATACATTTGCCGTGACCCAGTATCAAACAGAACATCATGTAATAAATACACCTAGAAAGAATTTAGATGCGCCGGTCCGGTGGCCTCGAATCAGCACTGCAAGCGGACTCTACCCCTGACCGACATAACATTTCAGTATCATTTTCCAACAGAGTAGCTCAGCCATGGCCACGCTAAACCAAAAGTGCCCGTTCGGCGCGCTCCACCCGTGCTCTGTCCTTAATGGGTGACGGTCCGCCCCGCCACCCCACCCCGCCCCACCGCGCCCCACCCCGCCCCACCGCACCCCGCCCCGCCCCGCTCCGCGCTGGTCCAGGCCGCCGGGGGGCAGCGGGGACCAGCCAGCCGGATGCTGTGTCGCTTGGGTCAACCGTAAACTTGTCGCGGTCTCTCGCGTGCGCTCTCTCTCTGTCTCGCTCTCTCTCGCTCTCTCTCGCTCTCTCTCGCTCACACCCCCTCTCTTCCCATGCCGTGTTTCTGAGAGTGTACATCCCCGAGCGAAGTGCGGGACACCCCGCCGCAAATGGGCTTCACACGCTGGCCAGTGTCCTGAGTGGGCTCCCTCCGCCGCCCCCTCTCTCTCTCTCTCTCTCTCTCTCTCTCTCTCTCTCTCTCTCTCTCTCTCTCTCTCTCTCTCTCTCTCTCTCTCTCCCTCTCCCTCTCTCTCTCTCTCCCTCTCCCTCTCTCCCTCTCCCTCTCTCCCTTTCCCTCTCTCCCTCCCTCTCCCACCCCGACCCGACCCGGTCGAGGATTTACCAATTTATTATCGGCATAATGTAGCCCTGGCGGCTGGAGCCGCTGGAGCCGCTGGAGCCGCTGGAGCGGTGATTCGGTAAGTTTTCGGCCGCCTGTTTTAGATGAGCGGGGGAGGGGTGGGGGGATTGCGCCCCCGGCTGGGATTTAAAATCGGCTTTGCTGTCCGGCGCGTAAAGCTATTTAGAGCGTGCGAGAGTTGGATTTGGGAAGTGAGCGAGACAGACAGACAGACACGGGAGAGAGAATTGTTAAAATTTGCAGCGCATCGTTTTTCTCTCTCTGTTCCTCCTGTGCTGCTGTGCGGCTATATGGCCTGTCTCTCCTCTGTCTCGCCCCCCATACGTTTTCATTCCCGCGCACGCGCGCACGCGCGCACACACGCACACTGTATCTTGTTGTTTATTCGGGTTCCAAATGGTGGGCAGCCAACTGGACACGCGGTACTTTGAGCCGCGCTGCGGCTCATGCGCGCGGTGCGTGTAAACACGTCTGCATCCCCTCCTCCCCCCTCCCCTCCCCCTCCCCTCTCCACAGCTACCCCCTCCCCGTAGGGCCGCCGTTATCCTCTGGAGCTCAGCGGCGCAGCCTTTGCTCTATCAATTCATATTCATTTTAGCGCCATCCCCGCTGTGGCTCTCGCCGCCCCGCCCCGCCCTGCCCCGCCCGCCGTCGCGCCGCCCTTATTGCGTACGTGCGCCTCCCCCTCCCGCCGTGCCCCACATCCCAGCGGGATAACCCTCCCCTCCCTTCCCACCCCTACCTCCCTCCCCTCCCCTCCCCTCCCCTCCCTCCTCCCTCCCCTCCCCTCCACCTCCCCTCCCACTCCCCTCCCCTCTCCTGCCCCGCCCCCCCGCGCGCCTCGCCAGCAGCACCTTGCTTCCCATCTCGCGCCCGCGAGGTAGGCAATTCGTGGAGCTGTCGCTCACAGCCGCTGCGCGGGATGCCTACGCGCCGGGCGGGCGGGGCGGCCCCGCGAGCCGCTGCGCTGCACTGCGCTGCTTTCTGCCCGCAGATTGTTTCTCTTTCATAAAAGCGTGCGCGCAGAGAAGATCTCACAAATCTCTTGATGAATTTTTGTTTTTGTTTTATCCATGCATTACATCTGTTTTTGAATGTGCGCTGTCCTGTCTGTGCAGAGATTGAATGGGATATAGGGTTTGTGCTTGTGGCGGTGTGCGCAGCACAGCTCACAGGCCATCGCCAGGTGTCCCATCAGCCAACCCTCCCCTCCTGGCGGCCCAATGGTGGGCGGGGTGGGGCGGGGCGGTGCGGGGCGGGGCGGGGCGGGGCGGGGCGGGGCGGGGCGGGCCGGTGCCAGCCCAGCGGTCCTTCCCCGCCCCGCCCCGCCAGGCCGTGCTCTGTTTTCGTCGTCCGTATGATTTGTATGCCGTTTGCCCGACCGGCTGAATGGGGCGGGGCGGGGCGGGGCGGGGCGGGGCGGGGCGGGGCGAGGGCCGTGCTGGACTGACTCGATGCATCGGATTCAGGTACGCGCCGGGCTGCAGCTGATGGGGCCCGGCCGGCCGGGGACGGGCTCTGCCAACAGGCGGGCGTGTGTTGGGTTCTAGTCAGTCCCTTCCCTCTCCCCCTCCTCCCCTCCGCCCTCTAACCCCCTATTTCTACCCCGTCACTGGAAAATTATCCTGCTGGCAGTGATCGCACATGTGTAAGATAGGTAAATTTTCCATTTGTATACGTCCATTCCATTCACACCTCTACTGGTGAATGGAGATCCTATCTCCAACACGTGTGTGACATTCACACATTTGGGCTCGGCGATTGCCTTCTTGTCATCTGCACCGCGCGGCCTGATGGACCAATCGCGCCCGCCCCGCCCCGCTGTCGACACTCACAGTGGCGCGTCCTCCGTGTGCGGCGTGGCGTGGCGTGGCGTGGCGTGGCGTCAAAAAGGATCCGCCCCGAAAACTCACCTGCAAACAGGGAGAAAAAAAATAGCGTCGTTACAGAGTCCCTTCGCTAACGGCGCCCGAAGGCCGGGCCCGGGCATGGCCGCCCCGCCCCCTCCCCTCCCCTCCCCTCCCCCGTCGTCTCCCACGCTGTTGCCATTTCCCTTTTCTTCCCGCGCCCCTTCTTTTCATTTTCATGACACTGTCTCTCTCTCGCGCCCTGGCCTGTGCCCCGGCTCTCACCTCCCAGGACCTCTCTGCGTTGCTCTCCCTGGTCAGGGTCCTGTTCTCAGCCTGCCCGGCCCCGCCCGGCCCGGCCCGGCCCTCGCCCCGAAGCACTTCCTTTCAATCTGCCTAATACTTGTTCGCTTTTTCTCTCTGCACCCCGTGCCCTGCCCCCCGTGCCCTGCCCCCTCCTCTACCCCCCTTTTCCTTTCCTTTAGAGGGCACTGCTGCCTTTATCCCCCCCTGCCCCCTGCCCCCTTCCCTCCCTTCCCCTTTCCCCCTCTCGCCCTTCCACTGGTGCGCGTGCCAGCTTGGCGTTATAATCCCCATTTGCATGCTTTTGTCCTGACTGTTGTCTCACCCCTCCCCATTCTCCTCCTCCTCCTTCTCCTGCTTCCCTTCTTCCTCCTCGCCTCTCTCTTTCTCTCTCCCCCTTATTCTCTATCCGTTTCTATCCCTCCGCGTGTGTCTGTGTCTTTCCCCTTTCCCCCCAATTTCCCTATTTCACCCCCCCCCCCCCCCCACCCGACCACCCCTCCATTAACACGTTCGCCTTAAAATGAGCATATCTAGCGCTGGACAAACAGAAAGCTGTTTGCTGGAGCAGCCTTATATACCGCCATGGAGAAAAGCTAACCGCCCAGTGGCTGGAGTGCGGTGGCGGCGGAGAGGGGGTGGAGGGGAGGGCGGCCAGCTGGAGACTACTGGAAGTGAAATGCACATGATGGTGCTGGCCGGGTCATACACTCGCTCTCTCCAGCCAGGCTCCAGCTGGACCGGGGGACGCTCCAGGAGCTCCAGGGCGGGACGGGACGGCGGCGCCAGGGCCCGCAGGGTGTGGGGCCCCACCCCGCAGGGCCATACCCCGCAGGGCCATACCCCGCAGGGCCCCCGCAGGGCTCCCGCAGGACCACCCCTCCCCCTCTATCGACCAAAGTAACCTTGCCCCGAACCTGACCCAACCCGAGCCGAACCCCTCTCTCCTGCCACTCTCCTCTCCTCTCCTCTCCGTCCCCTCCAGCCTCCTGTCCCCCTCCCTCAGCTACTCTCTCTCTCTCTCTCTCTCTCTCTCTCTCTCTCTCTCTCTCTCTCTCTCTCTTTCTCTTTCTCTCTTTCTCTCTTTCTCTCTTTCTCTCTTCCTTCTCTCCTAGTAGCCGGCTGTCGGGCAAGACCAAGACCAAGGTTCCAGGGTCAATCGTTGAGACACCCAAATTCATTGCACTAGCTGGGACAGAAAGGGGGGAAAGGGCAGGATAGAGAGAGAGAGAGAGAGAGAGAGAGAGAGAGAGAGAGAGAGAGAGAGAGAGAGAGAGAGAGACGCCTGGTTCGTTCGGCACGACTTGCCCGGCCCGCAAAATCCCACCTCCATTCTTTTCACTCCTCCACCAGTCCCGTCCCGTCCCGGCCGGCCCGAGAGCGTGCCTTTCCCTTCCCTCCCCTTCTCTTTCTCTCCCCCTCTCTTTCTCTCCCCTCCCTCTCCCCCGTCATCTTCGCCGGTTGTAAACCCCCTGCCCTGCCCCCCTCCCGCGCGCGCCCCAACCCTGGGCAGGATATCCTGCAGCTGTAAGGTGAGGGAGGTGCTGAGTACCTGCTAGACATAGCCGGGCCAGGGAGCGGGCCGTGTTACACTGTCCTCACGCAGACCCAGGACAACTTTGGAATATTGTTTAACTTGTGAATGCAAATGAGAGAAGACACTGTAGGGATTCCGAAAAACTTGGAGTCGCTGGTTTTCTAAAGGTGTCATAGTACTTATCCCATTGCGGTAAGGTTTTGTTGAAATCTATCTACATGGTTATAGTATAATGCTGAGCGTAGCGAAGCACTCTGCTGAACGTAGATATGATCCGATTGTCCATTATGCATGGATCGGCTTACCTCTATATTTATTTATATAATTCCGTTATTATTCCAAGACGTAAAAGCTCAGAATATAAACTAGTGAACGACTCGGGTTTTGTAGTATTTCGTGGGAGGACTCATGCGCTCCGCTCGGGGGCGGCGCAGAACGCAGCACCAGCAGCCTCTCCTCCATTGGCTAATCGATCCTGGTGACGGATGGGTCCCCCCTCCTCTCTCTCTCTCTCTCCCCCGCCCTCTCTCCTCCACTCCCCCTCCCCACTCTCCCTCTATGATGCACAATTGCTCTGCCGTCTCATCTTTGTCGGACTAATGAAGCGCAACCCAATCAGACTCAAACTGCACCGGCTCCCTCCCTTAACCCCCCCCCCCCCTCCAACTACCCCCTCTAGTGTCTATCTGTCTCGCCCCCGCTCCCTCCCGCTCTGGTCTGTGTCCACATGTCATGTACATGTGGAGGGCCAGCCCAGCCCCCGTGGCCTGCTCCAGGTTGAACACAAAGCCTTGAGGCGCGCGGCCCGACCCGACCCGGAACCCCAAGCAGAGCTGTGCCTTACGCCGGTGCCGCGGGGGTAGGCTAGGTGCACGGTCTTTAGGCTCGAAACCACGCTGAAAATCCATCAGTGGGAGAGCCCCTCTGGCACAGATTGCATTACTCTTTTAATATTAGTGCAAGCTCTTAAAACAGTACAGTTCATTCTGTAAAAAAAACTTAAAAAGTGGGGCGGTCCAACTCATGGATTTTCGGATCACCCGCCTTTCTGCCCTATCCCACCGACAAGGATGAAATCAGCGTAAAATTCGCCACCCCTCAAACGCTCAGCGAGGCTGTGTGGGAGGCAGAGGGGGCGGGGGCGGTTTTTACCCCTCCGGTGTTTCAGGCAAGTCTGCGGGGGACCAATTAGCCACCGAGATTACCTAGTTACAACTTGTGCCTTGATTCGCGTCGGCCTAATGATACATGATCGAGAGGGAGTTTAGTAGAGGAGAGAGAGAGGAGGGGGGGGGGGGGGAGAGTAGTGTGAGGGAGGCCCGGGAGCGGCCGCCCACGCACCCCGCGGCCACCGGCAGGACGCCGCCGCAGCGGACACACAGGGCGAGAGGCGCGGCGCGGCGCGCACTGAGAGAGCGCTAAACTATTTCTGCAGCGTGTTTTGTTTCCTCTGCGGCGCGCATTTTTCCAGTCCGTCCGTGCTGCTGCAGGCGGGGGGGTGGGGGGTGGGGTGGGAGGTAAGGAAAGAGGGGCTGTCGGGGAAACGCACAACTATGCGGCCCAGGCGGGGCGGGGCCGGCAGGACGCGGGGCTCCAGGGCCGTCCATCTAAACATCCATCTGACGCCCTGCGGGTCGGGGCGGGGCGGGGCGGGGCGCGGGGCACAAAACACACCGGGGCTCGGGCGGGGCGCGGGCGGGGCGGGGCGGGGGGGGGCGGGGCGGGGCGGGGCGGTGGCAGCGTCCCTTCCCAGCGCCGCCGCAGCGCACCCAGCCCCCCGCCCCGCTCCGCACCGCCTGTCACCCTCAGACAGATGGATAGATGGATTTTTGGTCTGCAGCGTCTCGTCTGGCGACGCAGCGGGGCGGGGCGGACAGTGGAGGGGGGCTTGAGCGCATAGGAGAGGGTCCTGGTCCTCCTCTCCCTCATGTCCCTCCTCAGCCTCCTCGTCCTCCTCCCGTCCCTGATAACGCTCCCAGCAGAAAGGGGTGGCGGGGCGGGGCGGCGTGCTCTGTTGGCACCCAGCCTACTGCTGCTGCGCGCTTACCCACCTCGCCCCGCCCCGCCCGCTGCTGTTGGGGCGTTCTCACACCTGTGCGTGGCGGGGCGGGGCGTGGGTGGTGCGGGGCGGGGCGAGAATGACTAAAGACGAAGTTGGAGTCCCGCCGCGCGCACCGCCCCGTCCTTTTACCGCAAAGCTAGGCGCGTCCCTATGACATGGTGTCCGGGAGGAGGAGGAGGAGGAGGAGGAGGAGGAGGAGGAGGAGGAGGAGGAGGAGGGGGAGGGGGAGGAGGAGGAGGAGGAGGAGGAGGAGGAGGTGGCGCCAACAGCCGCGCCCGACCCCACCGCAGGCCAGCCCAGGGCCCCGCGGGCCGGGCCAGGACCGCCAACTTTGAACGAGACACGCTTCTGTTCCCTGTCCCTTTACTACCGGATCGGTCGCGCGTGCATTGGGTGGGAGAGAGAGAGAGAGGGGGGGGGAAGAAGGACGGTTGCGCACAGCGTGGTGGGCGACCAATAATCGGGCCAGCCAGCCTGCCCGCGCGCGGCTTGCCCCTTGCTGCCCGCCCCCGCCCCCCCCCCCCGTCCCCCACTTCGCGCGCACAGGTTTTTTGCCCCGATAGACTGCACGCCCGGCCTGCCCTGTCCGCTCCGCACGGCTCTAATCAGTGCGTGAAGGCGGGGCGGGGCGGGGCGGGGCGGTCTGAGGGGGGAATGTTTTGCACGTGGTTCCCACGTGGATCCCGACGATGAGCGGGATCACCAATACCACGCGCGCGGCCAAAACGCCTTACCGTGCCGTGCCGTGTCGTGTCGTCTGCTTGCGTACAGTATCCTGTTTCTACTGCTCGCGGGTGGCCCGGCCCGGCCCGCGCGCGGTTTTAAATTTCCTGTTCCGGTTGCTTTGGGCGCGAGGCGAGGCGAGCATGCGGTACAGTACATGCGCCACCCTGTAATAAAGCGCTGTGCTCTGTGCAGGCAGGCAGGCCTGCAGCCGCAGCAGCGCGCCAGCAGTTGAACACCATGGTCCAGATAAATATGTCGCGTTATGTGTTCCAATTTCGTCGCCGCCGCCGCGACTTTCTGTGCACATTTGCTGTGTGTGCGTGTGTGTGTGTGTTTGTGTAATACTAAATCGAGCCGCCCCTCCGGCACCCCGCCCCCCGCCTCCCCCTGGGGCTCGGGTCGGGCCCTGTGTGGTGGGGACGGACAGTCCGTTTAGCTGGCACGCCCTCTGGACTATATTGCGTACACCACCACTGTCCCTGTCGCACAGGCGGCGTGCGTGCGTGCGGGCGGGGCGGGGCGGGGCGGGGCGGGGCGGGGCGGGGCGGGGCGGGGCGTGACGGCGCGGAGTGTGGCGTGCAGTCCAAACGGGACGATCGAACGTGCTGAGAGAGTGAGAGCGGTATGGGAGAGAGGGGGAGTAAGAGAAAGACGGAGGGAGAGAGAGAGAGATGGACGCCGCAGTTCGGCGGGTTGACCAGTCTACCACTATTTCTATTATCTCTATATCTCGCTTTAGCCTCGCTTTTCTCCCCCCTCCCCCCCCCTCTCTCTCTCTCTCTCTCTCTTTCTCCCTCTCTCTCCCTCTCCCTCTCCCTCGCCCGCACACCCCAGCCCCACCTGCTTGCACGGCCACACGCTGCAGTCGGCTGCACTGTGTTCCTAGTTCGGCGGCGCGTGTTGTGGACTCCAGTGCGTGCGCGGCAGCGCGGCTCGGGACTTTTATCGGGTGCGCACGCCGCTGCACCATTGTGTGTGTGTGTGTGTGTGTGTGTGTTTCAGCAGATTTGTGTTTCCTTTCAGAGGTACATGCTGCTGGAAAAGTCAGATCCGATATCTCTGTGAAAGGGGCGTGTGCTATAGCACACCGCGTGGTAGGGCGGGCATCAGTAGACCTTTCCGCGCGTTAAAATCCAGAACCCGCCCCGTTCTATATAATTTGCAAAAACAAATCCACAGTATTTGCAATTTCGTCCGTCACTTGGAGCAAGGGAAACGAGGGAGTGAAATCAGAGGAAAAGAGCCAAGCAGGCTGGAGCCAGGGCTAGGGCTGAAGCTGGAGCTGGGGTGGAGCGGGGCTGGAGCGGGGCTGGAGCGGGGCTGGAGCGGGGCTGGAGCGGGGCTGGAGCTGGAGCGGGGCTGGAGTGACACTTACAGCGGTATAATGGGCCGCGGCAGGCTGAGCGCGCCGCGCCGCAGGGAAACGGGCTGGGGAATCCTATCTGCACCCCACAAAGGCCCACTTTATCAAAATAATAAAAAAAGGAAATTAAAATAAACTTTTTGCCACACAAGCAGAGGACGCGACGCGGCTTGTTCGCATTTCTGTTTTGTTTATTATTTGTCTTTTACAATTATGTGTAAAAAAAAAAAAAAAAAAAAAATCTTGTACGAAATGCAGTAGTGGCGGCCGCCCCTTGATCAGCCCCCCCGGACGGCCGGGGTGGGGCGCTTCCGTTCGGGACTGACGAGGAGTTCGCGAGGTGTCAGTCGGGCGGGGCGGGGCGGGGCGGGGCGGGGCGGGGCGGGGCACGGCCCACGGAAAGACCAATGGAGGGCCTTCTCATCGTGAGCGCACTCACCTCGGATTGTGTCGGGATGAGAGAGGGAGAGGAACGAAGGGTTTTGTTGTCTGAATAGCGCTTCCCCCCTCACCCCCCACTCTCTCTCTCTCTCTCTCCCTCCCTCTCTTTCTCACACTTCTCGCAGCTGTCCAAATGCTTCTCTGTTCGATCCTCTTCAGGCGGCGGAGAGGCTTAGACGGAAGGACGGACAATTTTAGCGCCACCCGCGCTAATGATTTTACGGAGGAAAAGTTAAGCCAGATTTTGAATTCAGGGATTAGGGGGCTTAGCAGCAGTTGGGCGGGAAAGTCTCGAAATACAATCAAGGTCCCCAATTTTTCCCCCAAGATTTTCTCTTTGTTTTTCCGAGAGTCGTGTTCGCCCTGTTCGGGCAGGGGATCGCGGGTCCTGCATCAAGTGTTAGAGCGCGGTCACGGGAAGAGAACACTGCTCAGCCCGGTGTGTCCGTGTTGTATCCGTTATCACAGGACGACTAACGCCAAGTGTCGTTGCGAAGTTCCGAACGTCTGAGCAACTTCATTCGCCTCCGTATTCGAACGCCCACCGAAATCCAAAACAGCACAATGGGGTGGCTGAGGCAGGCGGGGCGAGGCGGGGCGGGGCGTGGTGGTGGGACAGCCTTGCCGCCAGGGCACTAAGGCGGTGGATACATCTACAAGGGGGAGGGGGAAATGGGGGAGGAAATTTAATTAAAAGCAGCGAATGTCTTGCGGGATGTCGGCACGAAGGTACTGCCGCCGGCCCTCAAGGGAGGAAGGGAGAGAGGAAGAGAGAGAGGAAGAGGGAGAGGGAGAATAGCTAGGAGTTAGGAGGGAGCGACATGAGCCGGGGTTGTGAGGAGGATGAGACTGGGAGGGTTGGAGAGGCCAATCCCAGCCGTCCTTATAAATAGGGCACATGTTGCCTCGGAATAAAAATAATAAAAAAAAGGGGGTGGAATAAGCGAAATCCGTGAGACCCGACTACTAGCCATTCCCTATGCTCTCGCTGACAACCCCCCCCCCCCCCCCCCCCCTCAACTCCCTTTCTTTTTCCCTCTTCTGCTCTTGTTACAAAACGATAAGAGACGAGTGGGGAGAGGCTGGAAAGGGAGAGGAGGAAGAGGAAGAGAGAAAGAGAGAGAGTTGAGAGAGAGAGAGAGAGAGAGAGGGAGGGGGGGATCTGCTGTCCTATATTCCCGAAGGCGACTTGCTCCTTTTTTCTAGTGCTGCTGCTGCCACCCGCTTGGTCTACTGCGTCTGCTTTGGCGAGACGGAAGCATACTAATCCAGCGAGCAGGCCGTGTCCAGGGCAGGGAGGGGAGGGGGGGGGGGCTGTCGGGGTGCGTCGGCGGCAGGCGACGCGTGAGGCGCAGGGCGCGAGGCCTAGGCAAGGTGACATGACCCCGCCACGCCCCGCCACGCCACGCCACGCCACGCCACGCCACGCCACGCCACGCCACGCCACGCCACGCCACGCCCCACCGCGCCCCGCAAAAAACTGATGTGTTTCAAAAGTGTGTTCACAACTGCGTGCAGAGTACACTAAAATTTAAGGTGGAAAGATGCGTAAACTTTTAATGAAAAATGCCGTAGGGGAAGTAGTGACGCCGAAAACTATTGCCGTAGATGACTTTTAGCAGTGTTGTAAAATATGCAGATCGCGGGCGCATGACTTCCAAGGTCGTACGACTCGCAAAAAAAAAGGGGGTGGGGTGAGGGGGTTAGTGGAAAACAGAGAGGAGAGGGAGGTGGTGCGAAAATGCAAAATGATGGGAACTGCTTGACTCTCTTCCTCCCTCTATTCTATTCTATCCCATTCTATTCCATCCGACATGGCTGCAGCAGCTGGCCGTTTGCACAGAGGATAATGGCTCATTGCGGCCCTATGTCATCGCGGCAGCTATTCTTGCACTCGAGGGCGGGGGTAGGGGGCAGGGGCAGGGGGGAGCGGTGAACAGAGCCAGCCGAGTGAGAGCGAGAGCCGGGGCGCCGGCGCCCGCGAGTCTGACAGAGACGGCAATGAATGGCGTTTTTCATTCACAAAACCTGCTAAATCCTTGGCAACATTACCAACAGCTGACAAAACTGTTGAGGAGGTTTGGAGAGTAAATCAGTGGAGGAAAGAAGGGGGGGGGGGGGGAGGTCACTCTGTGAAATTCATACTTTTAAAATGCCCAGTTAAAAAGCCTGGTTGCCCCGGCTTTATGTTTTCAATTAGAGGTTGGCGCGAAAAGACCGACACTCTCTCTCCCTCTCTCTCCCTCTCCCTCTCTCTCTCTCTCTCTCTCTCTCTCTCTCTCTCTCTCTCTCTCTCTCTCTCTCTCTCTCTCTCTCTCCCTCTCCCTCTCTCTCTCGCGCGCCACGCCCTCGCGGGATGCCTCGCCTCCCCCCGCTCTTCGCCCGCTACAGAGAGATGAAGATAACCCCTTGTTCGGTGGAGCAGGTGATGATTCACGAGGGCCTGGCCTATCGCTGGTAATGTTGCACTTCCGCCCTCCTGTGCCTCCCCCCCTCCCCCGCCCCACCGGGGCACGAGCTGCTCGCGTAAGGGGTGAGGGCGGGCAGGAACGGGAGGTCCAGAACAACATATTCGAGAAAATTAAACGCCGTCCCCGCGCTGGTCTTCTTCCTCCTCTCCTTGTCCGCCGCCTCCACTGCAGCAGCAGCAGCTGTATCAACACAGCGTGCCATCAAGTGCATCTCTGTGATGCTGCGGTTCCGTCTGTTCTGCGGGAGGGAGCGGAATCTCATCTGCTTTTGGGCGTGGCGTAGTGGGGCGGGGCGGGGCGGGGCGGGGCGCCGCGGCAGCCAGGGAGAAGGAGGGAGTGCACCGTCTAGCCTCACTTCCGGTCGCGCTGCACCAGACGCCCCGCCCCGCCCCGCTCCCCCTTCCTCCTCTTGTGCATCCGCACTTGTTTGCAACGCGTCTTATTGATGACTTCCCTTCCTTCTAAACGGGATTTATGCGGCCCACCCGTCTTTTGCGCACCCGGCGGGGCGGGGCGCGGCAGGAACAGAGCTCGCTCTGAAAAAGTGGGATCTGCCTCGTGTATGAAAAATTCAGACACAGGAGCGTATTATTAATTTCACGAAACGAGTGATAGAGAGGGAGTGAGTGAGAGAGAGAGAGGGATGGAGGGAGAGGGATGGGTGCGAGCGAAGCCAGAGTTTCGGTTAGGAGGGGGAGGGGAGAGGGGCAGCGAAAGCGACTGCGCTGCAGTCGTCTGGCGCTGCCTCAGCAAAAGCGCAGCCTCTGCCGGCATCCTTGTTCTGGCACTTCTGCCCTTCCCCCTTTCAACCTCAGCTCACTCTCACACTCACAAGTATTTTGCTGTTCAAATGAGATATTGCGGCCATGAAACATTATTTTTTTCAAATTTGATATATCTGAAAACCAGTGAAAACCAGGCGCGGTCGGTGCAGGATCATTTGATAATTTTCCCCAGCGTACCCGAGCCGCGCCGTCAAGGGCCATTGCCGCATTTTTGACGCGCCTCGCCGAGAAAGGCTTGGGAATCTGGTCGCCTCGCCCTCGTCCCCTCCCCCCCTCTCTCTCTCTCTCCGTCTCTCTCTCTCTCCTCTCCCGCACCTCTCCCGCGCTGTCTCTCTGGGATGACACGGGTGGATTGAAAAATCAAGAGATGACAGTGTCCGGGTCCCGGCAGAAGCGCCCGCCCCCTGTCCCGGGGCACCGGGGGAGGCTCCTGAGGGGTGGGGTGGGGGTTGGGCTGTCAGGGGCTGTCCAGAGGCCACCCCCGCCCCGCCCCACCCCACCACGCCACGGTGGCCCAAACTTTGCCAATGATTGATGACGAGACGAAGAATTATTCCCGAGGGGTCTCTCTCTCTCTCTCTCTCTCTCTCTCTCTCTCTCTCTCTCTCTCTCTCTCTCCCTCTCTCTCCCTCTCTCTCCCTCTCTCCCCTGTCCTATCTCCCATCACCCCGCCTAGTCTCCTCCTCCACCTCAGCAGTGACTAGGAAGGCCCCTTTAAGAGTACCAATTTGTCTCCATTTCTATTTCCTAACCTCCGCGCCGCGCCGCTTTCCGGCGTTTATTTTTCACTTTTAACCGACGTTGTTCCTTTTATGCCGTGGTTACCAAATTTGTCTCGCAGCAACACTGTCCCTTTTGTATAAGCCGCCTTTTCCCACCTGTATCTCTCAAAAGTTGCGTTTGTTTCCAGTTCAAACGCAGATTGGTGTTTCTGCTTTTCTAAACTTTAAAAAAAACTGACGTATTTCTGTTTACTAACATGATGCATAATTAATTTAACTCAACTTCTACTTGATGGAGAGTAAAAACAAACTACCAAATAAAATGACACTTTTCCCTACGCGACATGAGCGAAGTTTTTCCCTCATTAGATTTCAGAATACGCGCGCTAATGAAAAGCTTCCTCTTCCCTCTTGCTCCCTGCTCTCTCTCTCTCTCTCTCTCTCTCTCTCTCTCTCTCTCTCTCTCTCTCTCTCTCTCTCTCTCTCTCTCTCTCTCTCTCTCTCTCTCTCTCCGCTTCCCTTTACCGCCTTTCTGGCTTTTCCTGTTATTCGAGGATTGCCGGAGCCAATTACGCGGTTATTGCATAATCCCTTAAACAGGAAATGTCAGAGGGATTTGCGGCGGCGGCCTGGGATAGAGTGGGGAGGCGGAGGGGAGCAGAGGGACAGGATCCGAGCAGGGGCGGAGATATTTTCCTCTCACCCACCTTCCCTGTCTAGCTCTGTCCCTAGTGACGCGTCACGGAAAAATTTTCCATGAGGGAATGTCGTAAAGTTTTAAAACTATACAAAATTGTCACGACACTTGGTATCGACTTGTCATTGTTAAACAAGCACGAATACGCTTTCGTTAGCTTGCGATATCGATCGTAAATCGACACTTTCGGTCGCATCGACCCGTGGCGAGCTGGGCCGGGCCGGGCCCGGCGGTGTGGTGGCGCTAATGCGACCCGGACCCACCCGCACCGGGCTGCTACACCGCGGCCAGACTGAGGTGATAGCGCGTCGGCCCACTGGCAAGTTTTATACGCTGAATTTGACGGTACATGCTGTTATATTACGTGATCGCATGGGAGCTTCCCCGGCTGTACAATGTGCGGCAGCAGCGGTAGGGACACGCGTGAGTCGGTGTTGCGGGCGTGCCTACCCTCGACGGGGCCGGTACGTCGCCTTCCGGCATGCGGCGGGCGGCGCGGGTAGGCAACCCCGCTGCTGCAAAGCTGTCTTGGGTGTTTTCTGTCGCTCCGAGGACAAGCATACGAGGCCGCGGCGGGGAGGTCGGCGGCACGGGAGATGAGGGAGGAAAAAGGGAACGGAAGACGAAATGAGGTGGGGTACGGGCAGGCGCGGGGCGGGGCGGGGCGGGGCGGGGCCCGAGGAGAAAGGAAAGGGAAGGCGCCCGCCGGGCGGGGCGGGGCGGCGTGAATCGAAACCCGCTATGAATCGACACATAATCATCCATCAAGCCCTGCTCCCTGAGTCACATCTCGGTCCCCGGGGGGAGGGGGGAGGGGAAGAGGATAAGGGAAACACGACTGGATTGTACACTCAGCGGGCTGCTATAGAGGGAGAATAATTGAAAAACTCGCGCAGAAGAGAAGGATTTTGTTTGTTTGTTCGTCGCTGTCGCGCGGCGACTCGTTGCTCTGTGAGGCCTGAAGCCGGGGCGGGGCGGGGTGGGGTGTGGTGGGGCGGGGCGGGAGGGGGGTGATGAGGGGTGGTGCGTATTGTGCTCGACGGGGTGTGGCGGGGCGGGGCGAGACGAGACGAATAGTGACGCCGTTTCAATTACCTATTGCGGCTCTTCCCCTCTCTCCCGATCCCTCTTACTACTGTTAAAGGAGAATTATTTGTAAGTGAAAAGCTAATAAATCATTTCCGAAAACTCAGGTCAGTCTAAGTGATTCGATACGGGATCGTGCCGGTCGCTGGGCCGGGGCGGAGAAGGGCGGGGCGGGGCGGGGTGGAGCGGGGCGGGGCGGGGCGGCGCGGGGCGGGGCGGGGCGGGGCGGCGCGGGGCGGGGCGGGGCCCGACTGTTGTCCTGTTCACCACTTCCCCAATGATGTCGCATCTCTGTTCCGTCCCCCTTTATCTCCCGAGCCCCGAGGACATTTGTTTTGCTGTGTCCACACACTTATGTGTGTGTGTGTGTGTGCGCGCGTGGGTGGGTGGGTATGGGAGTGGGTGTGTGTACTTTCTCGTGGCTCATACGAGGAACGCAGTGTAGCCGCAGGCGGGCACACACGCACGCCCCTCCTCTCTCTCTCTCTATCTCTCTCGCTCTCTCTGAGACGCAGACGCTCGAGCGCGGGCATGTGACACCAACACCCCTCGGCTCCGCCCTGTTGTACTTCTCGCACTTGTGAGGCTCAACTCGCTAAACTGCTCCCTGTTTAAAACTCTTTCTCTCACCGGCCGGAGGCGAGGGGAGGGGAGAGCGCAGGGGGTCGTAGGGGGAAATAATGGAAGCACATGGGGAGTGAGTGAAAGGAGAGAGAGAGAGAGAGAAAGAGGGTGGGGAGGGGGTTGTGCTGGGGATGGGGCTTCTGAGACAGGCAGGGCGGGGCGCTGCAGGGGCGGCAGGGCAGGCTAGGCTTAACTTAGGTTAGAAAGGGGAGTTCATTGTGACGGGGTTGTAGGGGGGCGTGGCGGAGCGCGGCGGGGTACGCTGGGCTGGGCTGGGCCAGCAGCACATGCGCATTAAGTCATGTGCTCTCAGTTCGGTATGTTGTTCTGGGGGAGAGAGAGAGCGCGCGAGAGAGAGGGAAGGGGGGAGATCCTGACCCAGCTTCCGTGCGCCAGAGCCATCGGTATAACTCAGGGGATTGGGTGTGGTCAGCACAGCACACAGTGGTAGCGGCGGCAGCGGCGGCAGCGGCGGCAGCGCCCCCCGCCGCGCCCCGCCGCGCCGGTTAGGTTCGTCCTGACCGGTATTCGAACCGGGGATGAGGAGGGGGCTGTACAGGAGGAGGAGGGAGAACATGGAGGGTGGCCCACTTTCACTATCCTCCACTCCAATCTCATCGGGACCGCCGCGCGCTCGGGCCCGGCGGGGCGGGGCGGGGCGGGGTGGGGCGGGGCGGGGCGCGGAGCTCTCCGATCGTTGTTCGGGACGCAGGTGCGTTACTCGGTCGGAATGTTAATTTGTCCTAGAGGCCGACTGCCTCTCCTCTCCTCTCCTCTCCTCTCCTCTCCTCTCCTCTCCTCTCCTCTCCTCTCCTCTCCTCTCCTCTCCTCTCCTCTCCTCTCCTCTCCTCTCCTCTCCTCTCCTCTCCTCTCTCTGTATCTAGCCCGTCCTGTGTGTGCGTGGCGCGGCGTGGAGCTGTGTGTTTAGTACTAATGACCCCCATCGCGGTGGTGCTACCCATTCGAAGAGCGCCCCCGCCCCGCCCCGCCCCGCCCCGCCCCGCCCCGCTCCAGCCCGACGTGTGTTCCCACACCTCCGAGGAGCAAACGCTGCGCCGCTCTGCGCCTCCCAACAGTACATATTCCCGTTTGTTAGGCGGGCAGGGCGGGCTCATTAGCGCCAAGCTAAGGGCGCTCTGCTGTAGGGCCGTACGTTCCCCGATCGAAAGACCAAGTCCAGAGAATGAAATGCGTTTGACTCGGCTCATCAATTCGGAATAAATCGTTTATTGTAGAGTCAGTTTTATGACCAAAATATGACGATTACTTTTCTTGAATCTTTCACAAAGTAGTTAGGAATCATTCCGTCAGCACTTGCTTGGGAGTGCCTCCTCTCGCCGCTCTCCTCGCCCCGGCCCGGCTGCAGGTGCCGGCCGGACAAGTTTGAGTTTGAGCCACCCGCTGCAGCACCTGCAGTTTACCCTCTCTGCTCCCGCGGCCAGGCCGGGTGGGCGGGAGGGACGGCGTCTCGCGCTCCTTCTCGAGTGTCCGTTTCCGCTTCCGGCCGTGTCTATGCGCCAGCCCGGCCGGTCCGGCCCCGCCCCGCCCCGCCCCGCCCCGCCCCGCCTGCCAGGACCTCCGGATTTCATGGCAAGGTAAACTTCCTTAAAGATACGTCGGCTGCTGCGGCTGCGGGGAGCCCCCGGGGGGGGGGGGGGGGAGTAGACCCCCTGGGGGGCTCTGGGGGCTCCTTATATCGGGCCGCCACGCCACGCCCTCCCCTGCCCCCCGGGGCCTGGGTTGGGCGGGGCGGGGCGGGGCGAGGCGGGGCGGGGCCCCCTCGGACAGGCCGTGGCTCTGCTCGGCTCCGCTCATATCGTCTCTTTGTGTTTCCTCCATCTATCCCACTCTTTCCTTTCCCCCCGCATCCCAACCCTTTCTATCCTGCGGATCCCTTCATCCTCACTTCCCGTCCTTCTCTTTCATAAATTTTTTTTATCTATTCCAAAACTCTTTCTCTATCCTCGTGCATTTGCATTCGGCTTCTGCGTAATCGCCCGCAACAAAGGAAGTATGCACCGCGATTAACACGTTATTTTCCTTTCTTTTTAGTTGTAATTAAATTTCCATTAAATACTCGAACCGTCTTGTGACAGTAACGGAGAGTGTGGAAAGGGGGGGGGGGAGTAGGGTGGTGGGGGGCGCGCAACGCTACGGCAAGCAATAACCGCTTCCGTCCCGGAGCGCCTGCGAGGTAGGCACACTCTGGCCTGTGTGCCGTGCGGGCGTGCCTATGCTGCAGGCTGACTCAGGAGCGGAGCGCCGCGCCGCGCCGCGCGCCGGAGCGAGCGAGATGGCCCGCATCGTCCCGTGCCCGCCCCGCCCCGCCCGCTGGCCCGCTGCCCGTCTCGCTCGCACGCACTCGTAAATAAAAGCTTACGGCGAAATTCGCCCTAAGCTACAGTGAAGCAAGGTCTTGCTGCAGCAGCAGCGCCTGTAAGCTACGCTACGCTACACGGCGAATCGGCGGCTGTATTCGGCGGTGATGCACGCTGGTTCAGCCTCCACTGTAACTTACAGCGAAAGTCACTGTCAGCTCCCAGCAGTGCGGCCCACGGTACCGTACCGTACCGCGGCAGCGACACGTACGAGCGCTCGATACTCATAAGCGCTGCGCCGCTGAGCCGCCACCGGGCGGACAGGCGATCGACACAGTGTCGCAGTCGTAGGGGAGTAGAGTAGCGGTGGCAAGGGAGGTACACAGCGCAGCGCCAGTGAATTTCGCCGTAAGCTGATCACGTAGCATTTATTTATTTTTAATTTGTTTTTGCACGCGTCGAAACGCGTAAAAGTAATGCCCACGCACATGGCCGCTTTGTTACTGACAGGACGGGCCGGGCGCCGGCTGCTCCTGACCTGTCAGTGTCAGACTCATTGCCAGCAGTCATTAACCGGACTGACTCATTTGAAACGTCTGCGGGCGGGACGGGACGGTCAGCTGCGGGGTGGGGCGGGGTGCGGCGGGGCGGGGCGGGGCGGGGTGGGGCAGGAACACCAAGGGCCGCCCTCACCCCACCGCGCTCCGCAGGGCGGCCGCCGCTCGCAAGCCACGCGGCGGGGAGGCTCCTTAAACAAAACGAAGTGGACCAACGAGTGGGATAATTGAAAGGGCGCGGCGGGCGGGGGGGGGCGGGGGGGGGCGGGGCGGGGTGTGGCGGACGCAGGAATGGGGGTCAAGTGTGCGAGACGTCGACACAGGCGGCTGAGCCCCCGGAGAGCTCCGGGCGAGGGAGGGGGGGGGGCTGCACTCGGGCCGACACCGGACGACAAAGAATTGTCTCGCTCACGGCCGGGGGGTTAGTCGCGTCGAGCACCACTCTGCAAGTGTCAAAACTGCAATACCACTCGTCTCACACTCCCAGCAGCTATTGTTTTTTTTGTGCCGCTAAAACTTATAAGGAAATTAATTTAGAAGTTAAGCGTCGCCGCCCATGAGTTAACGGCAGAGCATGCATCACATATGGCATTTTTAATACGTATCGCGCTACCGCACTGAGTAGCTTCTTTGCCCCCGTCGCTGAACACGGCGCCCCGCGCCGCACGGGTCGGGCGGGTAGGCAAACGGCCCCGTACTGGTGCTTTGCGGGACAGTATGACCACAAGAGCGGCAGGGGTCCGGGCGGGGCGGGGCGGGGCGGGGCGGGGCGGGGTGGCGGGCGCACCTCCCCCGCCGTGCGCTGTGTGCCACTGTGCCAGCAGCACCGGGCGGTGCGGGTGCGGGGCAGGGCAGTGTGTCAGCAGGACGAGCAGCGGGGTGAGCAGGACGCCCGGGACGGAACGCCCGGGACAGAACGCCCGGGACGGAACGCCCGGGACGCGCGGGTGGAGGCACACCCTCGTGGAGCCAGGGACCTTTTATTGTACTGGTAGGCGGGTAATGCCACCCGGCCCGGAGGCGTCAGCAGGTTGTACAGAAGAAAGTGAGAGACATTTATGCAAACGGTTTCTCTTATAGGATATTTCATGGCAATTTTTTTTTCTTTTTGCCCCGGACGCCCCCGGTTAGCATTATGCCCCTCTTTGGAAATCCGCAAGTGTGTGAATGGAGCACACTTGTGGGCGTGTGAAATGCCATTCGTACACTTGTCCGCGTCAAAGAGTGTGATACACCGAGGAGAGCAGAGGAGCACGTTGACGGCCCCTTGTGTGTTGGTGGGGATGCACTCACGGGTACCCCAGTGCAGCTGGGGGGGGGCGGGGGCGGGGGCGGGGGCGCCGCCGATGGGGTTGGTCGGGTCGGGGGTGCTTACCGTGTAGTAGTCGCGGTTGGGCATGGCCGCTTCGTTCTCCCAGCATGCACCGGCTGTGGCTCGCTGCGCTGCCGCTGTCAGGTGGGCGCCGCCATGAGGCGTGCGCGTGGCGTGCGCGTGCGGGGCGGGCACGCGTGCCGGTGCGGCCGGTACGGCTGGGAGGGGGCGGGGGGTCCGTGCGGGAGCGGCGTGCGGGCCGTGCGGGGCCGGGCCGAGCGTGCGCCGGGCGCCGTGGAGCGCTGCTCGCCGCGGACTGAGGAGCAGCGAGGAGCCGAGCAGGCTAGCGGGGCAGGGGCACAGCACAGCGGCGCAGCCCGGCGGGGGCGGGGCGGCAGGGGGCGGGCCCACAATCCCCTCCACACCCCCACCACAATCCCTGCGCCCCGCCCCGCCCCGCCGCGCCGCGCGCACCCCGCTACTCCGGATTCTTTCGCAGCGGCGTCCCTCTTCCACTGCAGTCCTCCCCACGTGCTGTGTCCTTCTCCCTCCCTTCCCTCCCCTCCCCCGTCACTACCCCCGCGGGCGGGGGCGCTGCTGCTGTGGTAGCAGTCAATGGGAGAGGGGAGGGGAGGGGCGGTCAGGACCACTCCGCCCCCTCTGCGCGAGGTCTTTCAGTTTTCAGGAGATGAAGGGGTGAAGAACAGCCCCCACCCCCCACCCCCGGCACGCACCTCGGCGACAGGGTCCTGCTCCCGCCGGACCGCACCGAGGCGGGGCGGGGCGGGCGGCCTTTATCAAATGAAAAAATAATGAAAGCGATGCCCGGGTGGGGGGGCTGGCCGCAGCAGGTAGTCTCATTTGGGGAATGGAAAATCGAGACAGCGCGTCGAGAATGTCCCGCAATGAGTGCTTCGGTGTCCTTCCTTCCCCTCTCCTCTTCCCCCATCTCCTCATTCTCCTTCTCCTCCTCTTCCTCCTCCCCGTCCGGCCCGGCCCGGCCCGGCCCGGCCCGGCCCGGCCCGGACCAACGAGGCTCTCATCCCCCAAGCAACTCCCAAAGACTTCTGCCGCCGCCGCCGCCGCCGCTGCTGCTGCTGGAGACTTTGGGTCACTTTAATCCCGTTTCCGCAAAGTAACTTCCGAAGGTCTGCTTAACTGTCAACCGCTTTTCTGGCGCGCGACAGCGACATTCGCGCGTGTGCGTTTTGTCGGTCGATATGGCCGCCATGAACTGCTGCTTCCCTTCGCGTCCCTTACGCACTTACCTACCTGCCCCACCTCCGCCCCGCCCCGCTCCGCCCTGCCACCAGAGCTGCGCTCGCCCCGAGCCTGCTGCAAGCAGCTGATCTCTTCCGTAGTCAAAGACAATTTCCTCTTGTTATATACTAATTTCCTGCTCAAGTTGTCGGTTATATGACAGAAAAACTGAATCGCGCTTCGCTTTACTGAATATACTACAGAGACACTGTGCTGGAATATCTCTATGTGCATAGAAACAAAAGTATTCCGCACCTGACGGGATTCGTCATTCGTCCTTTCACTCCCCTCCATGGAGTTTTTTCTTCTTTTTTTACCCCTTTTCTGCTTCCACGCGGCTTTCGGTTTGATTCCGAAATTTGTTCGCAATCTGGATCAATATGCGCATACCAACGCGTCTGCAGGCAGCGCGACTAATACGCCCCCCTCCCCTCCCCTCCCCTCTTCATCCTCTCCGGGCGGAACCCTTTTTCCCCCTTTCTCTTTCTCTCTCTTTTGCCTTTTGCTCTCTTCCACTCAATACAAATCACAGGCCCCGTGCTGAGCAGGTCGAGCGGTGCGTTTCGGGTTGTGCCGCGAAAGAGAAAAGGTCGCACTCGCTCATTCTCACTCGCCCGGCCCGGCCCGGCCCGCTTTCCTCTCCATTCTGCTCTCGAGTTTCGAAACGTAAAGTTACTTGCCTGCTCTTGCTGTGTGGCTGATGCTGATATCTAGCAGCAGGAGTTGAAGGGCGGCGGGCGGCGGCGCGAGCGCTGTGAGCCTCTGACGAGGGTGCTATAGCAAGTGTTCAGTGCGACGGGAGAGATCGAAACAAGATTGGGAGATTGTTTCGGCTGTTGGGTCTGGGTCCCCTCCGCCCCGTGGGGGGGGGGGGGGGGGCGCATCCAGGTGCCGCGTCCCTCACGGCGCCCCGCCCCGCCCCGCCCCGCCCCGCCCCGCGCCGCGCCTCGTTATACCGACCAGCTTGTATTATTAGCCCCCGTGCCCGCCCGAGCTTCCGGTGCGGTCTGCCCCGCCACACCCCGCCCCGCCCCGCCCCGCCACACCCCGCTACGCAGCGCCATGCCCGGCCTTCCCTCCCCAGACCCATCCTTTCCCTTCGCCCCAGCTTTCCGCCGCCTTTTGAAAGGGCCTGCCGCCTGCCGCGGCCTGGCCTGGCCTCGGCCCGGCCCCCCTGACCTGATGAATGGACCAGTGGTGCTGCCTGCCCTGCGCGTGATCTGTGGACCCCGGCCGGGGCGGGGCGGGGCGGGGCGGGGCGGGGCGGGGTGGGGCACCAGGACGGGCAGCATGTGCTCGTGGGGCCTGGTCCAGCGCGTCCGGAGAGGGGGAGAGAAAGATGGAGAAAGATACGGAGTAGACTAGATGAGATGGAGCGGGAGGCGATGTGGACCGGGCCGCTCTGCTCTGCAGGAAGAGGAAGACGAGGAGAGGTTCGTGTGGGGCAGCGCGAGTACCCCTGCGCCCTGCGCCTGCCCCCGATCGCCCTATGTGCGCTTTTCGGTGCGTGCGTGTGTGTGTGTGGGGGGGAGGCGGATGTTCGCATCGGTAGTTCGCCGTGGCCTCGCGTCGCCGTGGCCGGCGCGGCGGTAGTTTGTCGAAAGGCTGCTGTGATACAATAATATCTGGAGTTGAGGCTGCCATTGGAATGTCCTGTGCTGCGTCCACGATACTACTGGCCTACACGCTCTCTGTGCGTGCTAGTCACCGGCCGCCCGGCCGCCCGGCCAGCGGCCAGGTCCCCGTGCTCCTGCCGACTGATTCAGAACATCGTTCCCATGCCTCTGTCCTTGTCGCACTCATGGAGCAGGTCCATACCCTAGAGGGGCACCTTGGTGAGTGCGACAAGGACAGAGGCATGGGAGCGATGTTCTGAATCAGTCGGCAGCTGGCTCCAGCAGCCAGCGGCCCGCGGCGTGGCGGATGGCGCGGCCCGGTGATTCCCTCCGCGTTTTGTTTCCAACTCGTCGCTGCTCGGCCATGCTCGGCGCGGCGCGGCGGCCCGCGTGTCGGCCAGCAGGCAGGGCTGGGCTGCACGGCTCCATCCAGCCCGCCCTACGCAAACACGGGCTGCAGCCTGGCCCGAGTAAACAGCGTGAAAAAGGCAGGGAAATGATGGGGGGAAAAGGGGAATAAGAGTAGCAGAGGAGAGGGAGAGGGAGGGGGCAACCCCGGCGGGGCGGTGTGTGGAGTCCTGCATACTCACAGGACAGGCGGGGCGGGGCGGGGCGGGGCGCCCTCGTCCGGGCTGGCGCCTCGGGTGCGGCGCGCGGCGTGGAGAGGACAGTGCAGGGCGCCTCGAAATAGTTCAACGCGGAGGAGTTGTCTCCGCCTGAAGGAGGGGCGCTTAGTGCCTCCACTAAAATCTGTCATGAACTTCCAGTAATCGCACCTTTGCCGGGTTTTGCAACTCTGCGAATGCGAGGCACTCGTGCTATCTCTCGGAGGATGCGACTCTACGCAGCTCACTTTTTGTCGCGCCGCATGTTAGCCTTATACTGTGAGGTGACGAATGGGCTACGGGGTGTTTCCCCCTTAATGGACGCGCCCCTGCGGCTCGCGGGCGCACGGTGTGGACTAGGCCGCCCCCAAGCGGAGGGGCCGTCGGGAAATCTTTTAATTAGTGCCATGAGCGCGTTTAATTTAGTGGCGCTCCGGGGCGTTCCTCGCCCCTCCCCGCCCCGCTATCCTTGCCCGCATGCCAAGGCGACACTTTTCTTTCACCCTTTTTGCACTGCCGTCTTGTTTCGTCTTCCAAGGCGGAATATTGATTTTTTTTTTAAAATCGCTCCTACTGCTTCCATGAAAATATCTCGAACCCTACAGTTAAATTTTGTCCTGGGGAGCCGGTTTTCCCCGAACGTGTGTGGTGCAGGTGCAGCTCCCTGTCTAATTCTGCTTGGTGTGTCCGCAGGCCCCCCGCGCACCGTGCACCTCCTCAACAACTCGGAGCAGCCGGCCACCGTGTTCAGCATCCTGGAGTCGGGGCAGAAGCAGGTGCCGCTCGTCTCGGACCCGCTCTTCATGGACCTGATGAAGAAGCTGGGCTCGGTGTACACGTGCAAGCAGCAGACGCGCATGGAGGCCAAGGGCCCCCGCTTCGAGGTGGCCGACTTCCTCGTCAAGCTGGGCACTGTCACCATGAATGCCAACTTCAAGGGCGTGCTCGTGGAGGTCGAGTACAGGCCGTGCCTCGTGCCGGCCTCCTGCTGGGAGCTGCTCAGGGAGTTCATGCAGGGCTTCTTGGGCACCTGCGTACCGAACCAGCCGCCAGCCTACCTCCAAGTGAGTACGGTGCCAACCACCACAACGCACCTGTGTGGATACCCCAGTAGCGCAAATGCACTTGAATGCGAATATAATGCGGCAATGCGCATTCAAATACGCATAAAAGGTAACACATTTCTGGCGCATTTAATGTGCATTCAGCGCATTAAACGCGCCGATGACGCGGCAATGCACATTAAATGCGTCATAAATGTGTTACCTTTTAAGTGCATTTAATGCACCCTGATGTGCATTGGCGCTACTGGGGTGTGGGCATAATATGCCATCCGCTAGGCTAAGTTGTAATCTTTATTATTAATGGCAACAGAGCACTCTTCCACCGTCCCACCCACTGAATTTTATGCTAGTAATAATAATCAATTAAAAATAAAGCTGTGGATAACTTTCTTTTCTGTTTATTTTCTTAGAACCGGATGCAAGATATTTATCAGCCGCTGGACACTATTCAACAGTACCTTGATCAATTTCGTGAGTACAGGAAAGCAGTGACAGTGCGTTAAGCTGTAAACTAAATAATTTAGGATTTATTTACTGTATAATATTAAAGAAATATAAATGTAATTGTCTAGAGTTTAAGTTTAACTGAAAACTTTGCGTTGTAGCAAAATAAAATCAGTTTTACATTGTAAGTTCTTTATTTGTGGATTGAAATTACCTGGAATTTATTGGGTAGCAGATTGAGGTACAAAACATGTAAAGGTTTTTAGTGACTCAGAGAGGACTGAACATGTAATAATTTAATTTAAAATGTCTGATAAATTATACTGGAGGTTTGTCATAGCACTTCTGCAACTTTGCTTGACTGAAATCAAAGCCTGGGTTCTGCAAGAGAGCAATAGTATTTTTTTAAAAATTGGATCTACAGGAAACCAACCATGACCAAAAATGACTTACCTCTAACTGAAATCTTTCTAGGTCCAGCTTCTTTCTCATTTCATGGAACACTAGGGGATCAGGCTTGTAACCTCCATCTTCCATCAGTGACTCCCATATTTCATCTTGTTTGAAAGTATTACTTTTACTGAGAACTATGTCTAAGAGACAGCCATCCTCAATAGTCCAAACAGAATCATCAACATGAATTGTATGAAATAGTGTTCCCTGAGATTTCAAGTTGAAAATTCAATGCAATGTTTAGAAACATACCAATAGAATATATCACAAATAATTATTGAAAAGATGGACTGCGGAGGAGAAACTGAACTCACCTTAAAAACCAGTTCTTTTTTCACAAGTACCTCGATACTTCTCGGTTGTATGTTGACATTGATTTCCCTTGACTTTGAGTTAGGTGGCAGATTAACCTCGACATGGACTTCCTGCACTGTTTGCCACCAAGTTCCCCATGGTGTTTGACACCGCACCGTTCCACTTTTTTCGTCGAAATGACTTAGTTGGTCAGGCATATTTCCGAATTGTCGCAAGATTAAATCATCTGAGGACACTACAGTGCCGGCTTGTCAACAGCAGCAGTAGCATTCACAAGCAGACGTTTTCCTTCTGGCTCTGGCGGGTTCGGTTCGATACACAGATAGTACTACCAACATTCGCATCGCAAAAGCGCGAAATTTAAAATTTGTCGCGGGTATTTTCATCTTTATTGAGTTTGTCTGTTGTTACCACTGTTGATAAATTTATAACTCCATTTTTTTAAAGGGGCACATCTAGAATTTTTTCTCCTTTGAATGTTAATCTTTTCTCCTCATCTGTTAGGCTCTTTCATGTCAGTTGAGACTGTTTCAACCGTTTGAACAATGATGGATCAGGTGGGTCAGGTTGAGAAAGACTGTGAGTGGTGACAAGTAGAATTTTACTCCGCTAATGTCATTTATTATGAATGAACAAAGATTAATGTTCACTTATAACTCTTTTAGCATCACATTTGCAGCATATTAGGTAATAATGTTATACAGAACATTTCCTATTTAAAAGAAAAATATAAAGGAATAATTTGCTATAAATTCTGAAAAGATCTTTAGTACAGGTCAGAGCTTAACATTATACAATTGCACAAAAAAACAAAACATAAAACTTATGTCTTCTCAAGTCCATATCAAGTATAAAGAGTTTGACAACAATTGGTGAAAGTAACAGAACTAAAAAGATACAGCAGATACTGTATTAAGAAGGCAAACCATGTAAAATTTCCACAGAAAATACATTAATGATGGTTGAAAATCGTAATCAAAAGACAACCTAGTATTACAACAGTAGAGGCCAGTTAATCCCTTCAAAACATTAGGATGTTGGAATCTAATTGATAATTTCAATTTCATCATCACTATCACCTTTGTCAGTTTTATTAATACTAAAAATATCACTTTCTCCACAACTGACAAAAGTACTAGGTACTAACGTTGCTTCTGCTTCAGCATTGTGAGAGTCGCCTACAGGAAGCTTCTTCAAAGAGTTCTCTGAATCATCAAGGGTGTCTTCAAGCTGGAGCCTTTTCTGTTGCTGGTTCTCCAGAAATGTTGAAATGAAATCCTCACATTTCTCTAACTGTACTCTACAAGGTTTCACATTATGCATTTTCAAAAGTTCTGGCACTGTTGGACAAACTTGAATGTCATCATCACTATCTGAATCAGGTCTTGGTCTTTTAGGTGGTGTAAGACTTATCGAAACAGAATTTGGACCATTCCTTTGATTGATAAAAGCACCAACCCTGGTAATATCATCTTGACCTGAAATGGTTGTAACAGAATTTGGTTTGGGGTTTATCCATCTTGGGCGGGCAGCTGGATTAGGCATTTGTCTCCGTATAGTTTGGGAATTACTACCGCGAAACAATGTTTGCACAGGCTGCGCTTGACCTCTGATTAAAGCGGGCCTTGAACTTCTTGCTGTGGGCCTAATAGTAACATGAGGAAACCTTGGTGTCAGAAGATGTGGGGTGCTTGTTCTTACAAGAGGAGGGGGCCCACTTGGCCTAAGCACAAGAGGTGGTCTAATTCCAGCAGTTTGAAGAGCAGCAACACTCACAGGAATCATAACTTTTTCCAGAGGCTTAGACAACTCCTGCTCATCATTCCAATCACTTTCAGCTTCAAAGTATGAATTGTAAGGATCACCACCGTTTTGGTAGGCCCATTCTCTACACTCTGTTTGCATAGTGGAAGTTATTTGCTTGAAACGTTCATCTGTTTTTTGAGTCAACCTGTTAAGTTTCTTTCCAAGAACCATAACTTTCTCAATATCTTTTTTATTTTTAAGACTGTGGAATCGAGCTTCAAGATCTCTAATTCTTTTATTTAATGCAAATCCCACAGCTCGGATACTGTCAATACCATCACGAAACCAAGGTACTTGGTTGAGTGACTGCAATTGGTCCATAGACCGGACACCATCCATATTATTTAGGATTGTAGCAGAAGTAGTCTTAGACTTTTGTGCTTGGCCTTGGACAGTGCCAGGTAAAACTACTCTTGGTATTCCTGCCACCTGACTAGGGATAATCATTTTATTGGGCTGAGAATTTATAGGTTTCAATCCTGGCCGTAACAAGTTTTCTTGTCTGATAACAATTCTTGGTCCAGAAGATGTCATGACTTGTTGAGAAACACATCCAACAGCTTGAGTGCGAGCTCTCAGAGTTTTTTGGCCGACAGTTTGTGTTGCTTGCTGTCTAGGTGCTACTGGCTGAAATCTTCGAGATTGACAATTTGCTGGTGAGGAAACTGTTGCTGTTTTTGATTGATTGGGACTTTTCTCCTCTAGAACTGATTGTAAAAACTGTGATATATCTACATAATCATCCTCTTCTGGCCCATTTTCTTGATTATGCACTTCAGTATCAGTGCCCAATGAGTTTTCAAAGTTGGATGCTCCAAAGAGAAAATGATCACCAAAATCAATATTTTCACTTGATACAGATGCAGAGGTGTTATCAACTTGATGAGTGTCATTAGCTGGGACACTTTTAGTGTTCTTAGCACCAGAATGTTTAGTAGGCTGTTTTCTCTTCTTTTGCTTCTTACCACAGCATTTACTTCTATCTTCCTCCAAGCGTAGCAGTTTTTTAATATCATTGCTACTAAGAGCTTCCCTGAAAATTAAGAATAGAATGTTTAATTACACTTTGAAACTGCGAAGTGATACTAAGAACAAAGTATAATTATGAACGAACTTCTTCTCTGTCATAGTAAAGCTGAGGAGAGCCCAGCAAATGGCACGTAAAGGCCATAGCTCTTTATAGTTACACAAAAAACAAGCCCAATCATTCTGGCTAGTAATGGCACTCAACTGTTGTTGACCAAAATTTCTTTTGATACAAGGCTAAAAGAATAAAAAATGGGGAAGAAAAGAAAAATTATTAGTTGGAAATGGTATTAAAATCAGAAATCAGGTAAAGAAAAAATATGGTACCTGACAAAATACATTTGGACAGTTACTGCAACAAATAACCTGCCCCCCTTGGCCACACCATCGACAATATAACTCTGAACCGTCAGAGTCTTTGGTGAATTGTCCAATGCCATAGAAGTGACGGCAACGGTTACAAGTAAGAACACGGAGAACTTTGTGTCGATTACCCAAATGTATATAGTTAGGTGCTGCTCCAATGTGTCTACCACATGCAGTACAATGTAAACGCAATTTTAGCACTCCCTCAACTCCATCTAAAGACATGAGAAAAGTTTTAGTTTTTGTCAGGCATAATATATTTTTTAACTAAGTTTATAACTTACTCATTTTGAACATTTCCTTATAAAAATCAAGCTCTTCGTCCGTTACCCTTAAAACATCTTCGTGCACTGTTACAGAAGGATCATGCTTGCATGGGGCGAGTTCTGCACCATCCTCATACTCCCACTCATCCACTAAAAGGATCATATGGTTACATTTCAAACTCACAGATATTTAAAATTATAAGAAATACATTAAAACAAAACCTACTCTCGACTGAATGTTTAGATGAATCATCTGAATCACCAAATTCTTCAATAAAGCGTGGTGTTTTATTTCGAGGCGTACCAGTCTTAGTTCTTGTAATTCTTACATTTTCAGTAGATTCTTCAATCTTAATTTTATTTTCACAGTCTGTACACAAACATAATAAAAGTTGAAACCACAATGTAACTACAACTAAATAAAAAAATACAGCAAAATTTTAAGAGATAAAAAAGTAATTACCATCAGTTTTATCCGTGGTCTGAGAAGAGAATGTTTCAAGACCTTCTCCAAAATCACCATCCATAAGAGTTATCATTGGGGAAAGTGCTCTAACTTCATCAGTAGTTGGAGGATTATCTTCATGTTCCTTTGAGGCCTCAATTCCTTCTTCTAAGCTATTTGTGATACATTCTAATGATTCAGTAAGAGCATCCGAGTTAGAAACATCTTCTTTACTTTTAGGAGAATCTTTTCCTTTCATACTCTTAGAAGGAGTACCTGTGAAGTTAAGCACAGTTCCATCACCCTCAGGAGGGAGGTGTGTATTTCCAATTTCAGAAGTAGAATCTACATCAGAAGGCAATATTTCAGGTGTGTCAGTCGTCTCGGTAAATGACACATTTTCTCTTAAGTTCTGGGTTTCAGTGTCTAACAGCTCAACTGGTGCCACACCTTCAGAAGGCAATATTTCAGGTGTGTCAGTCTTCTTCGTACATGACACAACATTTTCTCCAAAGTTCTGGGTTTCAGTGTCAACCAGCTCAACTGGTGCCACACCATCAGAAGGCAATATTTCAGGTGTGTCAATCTTCTTCGTACATGACACAACATTTTCTCCAAAGTTCTGGGTTTCAGTGTCAACCAGCTCAACTGGTGCCACACCATCAAAGGGCATTTCCTTTTCTGAAACACCATGTTCTGTAATATATCCTGGGCGAGAAGAGTTGGGTTCATGTGGAAGTGAAACTGACAACTGTTCTAAATGTGAGAGCTCTGGAGCAACTGCCTCAGAATGACACAAATCTTCAGAGGAAATATTTTTGGTGTTACAACCATGAGATTTTTCTTCTCCTGTCAACGACATTTCTTCAATGCTTTTGCCATTATCACAATGCTTTAAAAGATCATCCACAGGTGGCATTGAAGGGCTTGGGCACCCAAATGAAGAATTTGTGATAGATGATGAGTTTCTGGAAATGTCTGCCTCCGGACACTCATTCTCCTTTTGGAATAGTGGCTCTGAATACACCTTGGGCATGTTAAGATTATCACCATGAGCTGTAAACATACTAGCATCAGCTTCAGAGTTGTCAATAGGGGCAGGATAATACTCAGTATTACTGGCACCAACTAATTCAGTAGAATTTATAGGTATTGCGGCATTTGAACCTGAATCAACTGAAGGCTGCAATTCATTTGGAAACATATTATGGGTTGTGAACTGATCGGGCAGGTACTGACTAGGAAATGTTTCGCTCTGAGACACATTGCCAATATATGCTTCATGAGGGTTTTGTTGACTATTAGAAAATGGTTGAATTTGATTTTGAATTTCAGAGCAATACGATTGACTGGTCTGTCCAGTTGAATCCTGACTGCACAGGGTGTTGTCATAGACATTATTGTCAGTAACACCCATATTATAGATTGATGGCTCACTAATTCTTCCATCATTTTGAGAGTGATGATATGGATTCAAATACATACTCCCATTTTGTTCCTTTCTAGTGGGATGAGTAGTGTGGTCTTGATAGACAATTTCTGCTGGATTCTGAAAGTTCGATCCAGGAAAGTTTGAAGCAGCATCAGAATCATCTTGAAAGGCCTGAGGAAGACTACCATTGTTACTCGGTATATTGATGTGGAATCCTGGGTCAGCATTGCCATATCCAAATTCATGGTTATTCATTTTGGACTATGAAAATTGAGGTGATAAAATCAATCCAACATTAAACCCTGCAACAGTGCCAAGAGGAAACAATAAGATGTAGTGAACAACTTAAAATAACCTGTCTTCAATGTTTATGTGAGAAAACCATACACTATTGACATTCTGTGCCTGCTTACATGATAACACTTTATCATTTTCCCCCTTATTTTTTTAAAGGAACTCAAGACCAGTACAGGTCAAATATTGGCCGGCCTAACCTGAGGCAAAATAAAGCTTTTGGAGACTCGAAAATACTATTATACTATTTAACACACGACAACAATCACCGCCATCATAGAAAGTATAGGCCACCATCAATGCCATCAATCGGCATCGCGAATGCGACAGCGCAATGTTTACACGAGATGTTTTTGCTTTTAAATGGTGGGAGTCGCAAATATTTGGTCCCTGCATTGGCTGAAAAAACGACAAATGAACCGTTTAAATAACGTCCGGATAGGAGAAAGATTTCCGATTCAAATTTGCCCCGAAACACTGTTGTAGTGGCAGTTCTGTCGAAAGTTTGTAAAAGCAGCACGAGATAGCGCTATTTGAGCATTGAACACGCCATCTGTCGGTGGTCATTCCAACTGCTCTGAGACACGTCCAAGGCATGAACACAGACAAGAAGCTTCTGCTTGTTCGTTCAAACCTAAACACGGCTGTTGTGGGACGGACGTTGTTGTGCTCGCGTCTCGTCTCATATCTCCAAAGGGAGACGCGTGTCGATCGCGGACGTAATTTCACTCGTGTGCGAGTCCAAATTTTGTCTTTTTGACAATTGTTACCGGCATTCGGTAGGATATCTGGCAGGATATTCATCGCCACCGAGTAAATTTGGCCACTGTCAGTTTGAGGACGCTATTCGGCTTGCTCCTGGCGAGTCAACTTGTTTTTGTTTTGAAGTTGACAGCAGACAAAGTTTGGGAGAGTGCCTCGTTTTCAACGGACAGCAGTGTGCTGTGTGACAGTGAATTGAAGTCAACAACGCTTTCACACCACTGAACTCCCGCTAGTGACCCCTCAAGAAGGCTTTGGAAGAGGAGGGCGCTACCTGATCGAGTATTGTGTTTACGTGTGACGTGTTTCAACGAGACCATAATTTACATTGATAAGTGCTTGGACCAGTGCCAGCTAAGAGTGACAAAATCAGTTTTGGAACGAAGTGACTGTAGTCTGGGAGTACCAGCCCATTGCTCCAAATCTTGAGTGAAGAGGTTATGTGAAAGACTCAAAATGCCTGTGATCCTTGTTGATAGGCTTCCGCTGCCTAGTCTGAAAACATACACGGTTATAAGTGTTGCACTACTATCCTGCTCTGTTTACTATGCTGTTCAAGTCACTAGTGAAGCGAACTGGAAAACAAATGCCACTACTCTACATGAAACGGTGGCCCAAGCGGCATCGGGAAAAGTACAAGAACATGCCTTTACTCCTGTGCAACAAGTCGTTGAACCAGAGACTGTCCGAAGCCAAATTCCCTCTCTTTTGAAGTCCAAACCTACTCTGAGTGTCCAGATTGCTGAGGTCATCACATATATGGTGCAGGAACCACTATGTATTTGGGTGAGTATTATCTGTACTATACCACACGATAAACTAAACAGTCGTTCATTTAACTAGGTCTTTATATTACGATTCTTTGTATCGTTCCATCTTCTTAAAGTATTCCCTATGACATATGTCGTGCATATCTCAATTCTTTATCAAACACTACAAAGTTTCCCTGTCCATGAAAAATTCCATTCCTCTTGGGGCTGTGCTATACAATTTATTGCTTGATACGTTTCAATGTCACCTCTATGTGCAAAGAAGAATGCCTACTGCTCACCAGACTGACCTGCAGGCTCATGTCTTATGCATAGCCCCTGTATTCCCAGAAGTGCATCCTAGGAGGCCAGGGAAATACCGAACGATGGCTTTTACCCAGTTCCCTCAGTTAACAGCCACTTCCCAAACGTTCCGCCCGCCCCCTGCTAAAGTTAGGGTAGGCCACCGTTGCAGCAGCCGCAGGGCTGGAGTAAGGAGACGAGAGAGGGGTTGGGGGTGGCTCCGGCCCGACATGCATTATTGAGCGTGTGTAAGTTGGTGCAGAGCACAGCGGCTAAAGCCGCACCGCCTCAAAGAAGGGGCGCTGGGCAGCTCTGCCAGGTCGGGCCGGAGCCTTGAGCCGACCCGACCTCACCCGACCCGGTTTTACCTTCCACCGTCTAGATTTTTGACATTAAAAAAAAAAAATTGTTTTAATGTTGGGAATGTTTTTTCTTTTTGTGCAATATGCAACCAAATTACGTATAAACATCGGATCTGAGCAGACAATTTGGGCTACAGAGCCCGCATCTAGGCCGAGATCTAGGCAACCCGTGGTGCAGAGCAAAACCCTCTGCCATCGCTTAGCGCTTGCCCCAGGCCTTACTAGTGCTGGTGCTTCTCTATGTATCTGTAACGGACCCAAAAAAAAAGAAAGAAAAAAAAAACCGCTCATTTTTTTTCTACAACGAAACTCAGGGCCATTTGGCGCGGATCGCGTGGCGATTATGCGCTTATCGAACGAACCGTTTCTTTTTTGACTCGAAGCGAAGCATCAGCGCTCTTTGTAGGGAGAGGACTGTTTCGAAAATGTCGGCTATTATTCTTATGAGGGATGTGATGGGTTTGTTCCTGCTTATAGAGTGACGTGCAAAATGCAGAGTGGATGGAAAGCTAGGCTAATACGACCATGGTGCGTGCCAAGCTTCTAGTTAGTTACATCCTTTTGTTCTTCCCCTATTTTTACCACCCGAGTGCAGCGGGCTGGGGGTGTGGTGGGGTGCGGCGGGGCGGGGCGGGGCGGACGGGCAGAACGCCCCGTTGCAGCTTGCGGCGCTAATTACGCCCCCGTTTGTGTTTTCGTGTGCAAGAGCGATACGGCACCGATAGCTCTGCCGTCACCGGCGGGGCGGGGCGGGGCGGGGCGCGCGAGCGCGGCGTGATAAAGGTACACAGTCAACAACAGTCAGTTGCCGCGGGCGGGAATGCACTGCGCAGGCCACTTAGAGCTCTGTGCAATGTGCAGCGGGACAATATTGCGGCCAAACATATGTTTGAGACTTTCTGTAAAAAAATTTCTGCGACTCCGGATCCGGCGGCACGGCTCCCCGCCTTTTCTAGGACGGCCCTAGATAAGACCTGAAAATGGGGTGTTATCCAGTACTAGCCGCAGGATTTCTCTGAATAGCCTAGGAAAAACTCTTTAATGATCCTAGAATTCCTGGGGAACGCGTATGGCGTGGCTGCGGCGCAAACGTCGTGTAAGATTTTAAGCATCACTTTATCCCTAGCGTGGAAACAGTATGATGAAGAAGCAGCTCTCCGGTGCGCCGCGCCGCGTCGCGTGCCAACAGTGTACTCCGCTCCTCTCCAGCCGGGCTCCAGCCGGGCTCCAGCCTTCCAGCGGCGAAAGTGGATTACTATCGGCCGGGCCGAGCCGAGCGAACCGAGCGCCGACCAGCTGGGACTTAAGCTTGTCCAGCAGGCCTCTCCTCTCCTCTCCGTACGAAAGTGGAAGTGGTCCAGGAAGCGCTGCTGCCCCGCCCCGCCCCCCCGCCCCGCCCCGCCCCGCCCCGACCGGCTTATTTTCATGTTCACTCGGTGGCGACTCTTTTTGTCTTTCTCCTCCTACTTTTTTTACAACCCTCTCAGATGCCCACGCGTGCGCCTGCAGCTGGCTGCAGCTGCAGCATCCTTCCTGTGTAGTACGTATCCTTTATATCCGCCCCGCCCCGCCCCGCCCCGCCCCGCCCCGCCCCGCCCGCCTGTTCTGCCGGCCTGCGGTGCCGGCCTCGCCTCGCCTCGCCGCGCTGAGCGGAGGAGGGAAGTCCTGCCTTGCGCCTTGGGATAAACGACCGTATTATCGCCCCCATTGGCGACGCTACGCGAAAATGCATTCAGAGGCGCGCTGCGCTGCCGATCCGAGCCGCGAGGCCGGTGCCGGTAAAGTAAAGTGTGTGGAACATTCCTGCCGGCCCGGCCCGGCCCGGGCGGCGCGCTAACTCCTCCCGGTGTGCCGACGCGTTAGGCCTATCCTATCGCGTACACACTGTGAAAACACGTGTGTCCACTCTCCTGACGTCTGACCTGACCGCGCCGCGCCGCGCGACGCGACCGGTTCTTAGGGGAGAGGAAACGTATATGGCTCTCGATTTGTGAGGCGTCTGGAGTTTGCGTGCGGGGATGAGAAATATTTCTTTAGATATGGACGTTTTATTTAGGAAAATTGCGTGTATTTTGGTCTCGACAACCACCAAAAGTTCATATGCGAAGGCTCTGGGATACCTGGTGGCGGTATTAACGATTATTCCCGAGGAGGAACCGCAAAGCGCCAACGCTCTCATTTTCCGCACTGTTAAATTATACCGTAATTTAACGACGACGACGATGATGATGATGATGAAAAAAAAAATATAATAATTGTGCTTAACGCGCACCTGTTCTCATCCTCTTTAGGCAGGCAGTACGTTTGTGTGGATTACAGGACTGCCTCACATTTTTTAAAAATTATTTCTCGGGCATATATGTATGTATGTATGTGTGCGGCTGCTTGGCGGAAGAGCATGCAGAGTGTCAAACACGCAACAGTGCGCTAAACGCTCTCCCCCCGCTGTCCCCGCCCCGCCCCGCCCCGCGCCCCGCGCCCCGCCGCGCCCCGCCCCGCCCCCGCGGACACGCTGTTATATTTCATTTCCAGCCGCGGCTCGGCTCGGACCGCGCGCGCGGCGTACGTCCGTATTGCGAGTGATTACACTCATCTGGTTAGTTGTCGTATCTCCTGGGCTGGGCCTGTGTCACACAGACAGTCACACACAGTCACACGACCATTGTTAGGCCCGGCCCGGCCTGGTCCCGGTGGTGCCCGGTGTGCCCGGTTGTTAGAGCGATGGCGCGCTGCCTGGTGGGTGGGCTAGGCCGGCTAGACCTGCTGGCCTGGTCGCCGTTGCGCCTGCCGGCCGGTGATGATGAGCCCCCACCGTACGCCCCGCACCGCGCCGCCTTCCTGGTTGTCACCAGTTTGTGGGCGGGGCGGGGCGGGGCGGGTGGCGCCATGGCGTCGCGTCGGCGTGCACATCAGAGCACGGACTGCACTTGCAGTGAAAAAAAGATGAGCTCAAAATTAGGTGACAAAAAGGTTATTAAAAAAAGAATACCTCCTTGAAGGAAAGATTTAAATTCGCACTTCAGAGAGGAAAAGAAATTATCTCAATCTGCGCCTCTGTGTGCGTGTGTGTGTTACTTCTAAGCCAAAAGCTGCAGCTTGCAAAGGTCACTTTGAAGTTCACACCCCGCGTCACTGCGCGGTTTATGTCGAAGTTCATCAAAAGTGCAGCCGGCGGGGGGCGGGGCGGGTCGGCGTGGCTTGGGCGCGACGCGACGGGACGCACCGGACGGGGCCGTGGCGTGGCCGAGCCGGTCTGTTTACTCACCCGCCCACCAGCCGGGGCCCCGCCGGGGGTGCGGGGCGGGGCGGGGCGGGCCCGCCGCGGTACGGCCGTGCCGTGCCAGCTGGTGGGTCGCCAAGGGCGTATGTGTTGTCTCCGCTCCTCCCGCCCATCGCTGTCCCTCTCTCTCTCTCGCACGCCCACAGTACAACTGATCCGCGACCCGCGCAAGAGAGAGAGAGAAAGAGGGACGCGAGGAGGAATGCCACGGCCAAAGATTTTTGAAGCAGGGTCGTAAGGGAAGACCTCGTGCGTCGCGTTGTGCGGGCGGGGACGCACGCGTTCAGCGTCCTGCCTGTCCTGCCGGGCGCACCGTGCCCCGTCCCGCCCGCCCCGCCCCGCCCCGCCCCGCCCCGCCCCGCCCCGCCCCGCTCCACTCCCCGCCGGTATGGGAGTTATCGGGCTGCTCATTTGCCCGGCCCGGAGGAGCTTCTGGTGCACGCCACGCTATAGGCCCGAGGCGGTGTTTAACTTCCACGAGCGTGAGTCGGCCCAGCCCGACGAGGAGCGTGGGTGCGAGCGAGAGCGTGGCGCCGTCTCGCTCCCACCCGGCCCGTCCCCCGTCCCGACACGACCGACCGCCTCTCACCGCTGATTGACCGCTAATTTCTATCTTCTCTCTGTCGTACAGACCGACCGACAAGGTAGCTGTATCTTTTGCACATAAAACACCGTGGAAACGCTCGTCTCGAGTCAAGTTGGCCTATAGCGTTTTTTTATTATCGTTTCCTTCTTCGCGATGTAATAGATTTCTTGAAAGCGATTGTGGGTTAAATGTTGTCGCCATGGCAACCTGTACTGCTGCAGGTTGTGCGGGAGAGGCACAGGGAAGGAGGAGGGGAGAGCGTGCGCAAGCGGAGAGAGAGAGAGAGGAGGAAGTTCTGTTTTAAATAATTAGTAATCCAGACACGGGAGAACTGCACATGAACCGGTGTTGCGTAATAGACTGCCACTCATTCATTGCGTGGGTGTAGTGTGCAGCGCAGCGGTGCAGCTCGCGGGAGATAAGCAGCACGACGTTGCAATATCACGGCGCCCTCTCCTCTCAGACACTGGGGCGGGGCGGGCGGGGCGGGGCGGTGGGAAAACCGAATTGGCGCCAATACCCTGACTGGAGCCGAAGCGCCTGGGGGGCCTGGGGACCACGCCCCGCCACCCGCGCGCGTCTCTGGGAGCCAAAACTAGAGCCGGGCCGGGCCGGGTCGGGCTGCGGGCCCCGCGGGCCAGCGACTGGATGACCTTGAACTTGGCGGGCCCGTCCTTGCGTGGCCAAAGACAAGAGGAGGCGCGGGGGCGGGGGTTGAGGCGCCACCGAGGGGAAAACAACTCTAAAATTTTTGTACACCTAGTAATTCAGAAAAATTCATAGAAATTCAAAGAAATTCATAAAAATTCATAGAAATTCATAAAAATTCAAAAACATTCACAAAAATTTAGAAAAAATCACAAAAATTTAGGAAAAATTCGAGCAAAAATTCACAAAAATTCAAAAAAAATTCACAAAAATTCATAAAAGTTCATAAAAATTCACAAAAATTCACGACACTTGTACACCAAAATTCAGAGTTGTTTCCCCCTCGGGCGCCACGGGCTCTCTCCAGGCCGAACGGAATGCCAGTTTCTCCATTAGTTGTTACAGTAGTTTTCTGGACGTGGATTTTGTTCAGCCTGATGGGTTTCTCGCGAGGCTGAGCAGCTACCCCTCTTTGGGGCAGAAGCCGCCCCCTTCGAGGGCGGACGTGCTCTGCCTGTCGAAGGGCTTGCAGGCAGGTCACCGTGCGCCCCCGCGACATCAAGTAAAGCAATTCAAATTTTCGCTCAGGGTTAAGTTGTTGTGTTTTTTATTCTTTTTGGGTAGATAGGATCAAAGCACAGAGTGCCACTTCTATGACACCAAGTACGTCGCAGGGTAGTTTCCGACGCCGGTACGCGCGGCCTTGACTTTATGCAGTGCGCCACTGACTGCAGCGTGGGGCCTGGCCGGGCCGGGCTGCGCTGGGCTGCGCGGTGTAACGGGGCCTGGCTGGAGCCGGGAGCGGGGCGGAGGCCAGCCCAGCCCAGGCCAGGACGCATAGCTCTCTCCGACTGTGTCAGTGGATGACTCGGCGAACCCCATTCCTCTCTCCCCTTCGGATCGAAATGGGGTTGGCGCTGGTCAGCTTTCGTGAAGTTTCTCGGGGCCTATAGGGAAGGCCTCCGCGGCACTGCTGTTGGCGGGGCCGGGGCAGGGGCGGGCCCAGCGCGGTCCTTTAGAACTCGACAAGCTGTCATGCAATCGTGCGAGTGAAGTCTGGGAGTGTAGATAAGGTCTTGGAATGCGGCAAAAAACAGTAGAGCCCCGGCTTGGCGAAATTTAATTTCTATAAAGGCTCCTCTAAAAATGTGGATATTTCACTAATTTTTTGAGGGGGCAAAATAGCACACATTGTTATTACCGTCCAGTATCCTTGTAATTATTGGCATAGGCTATAAAGAGAGGAAAAAAAAAGAAGCAAAACACTGTAGCCAAGCAATTCGCTTATCAAGTGTGATTAGCAAAGGCCTTCCTTTATTATTATACTCTGTTTTCATTGAGGACGTCGTGAAAGATTGTGTGGTAGGTCTAGGAAGATACGTGTTATGCAATTGGCAACCAGACCGTCTAGAAAAAGTGCGTGTCCTTGAATTCGTTTTTTTTGTTAAACTATCCAAGCCGAAACCTTTCGCATTATTTTTTGTCACGTTTCGGGTGGTTTCGGTTCGTCAGTGCGCGGCTGGGCGCGTGTGCCTGTGCCTCGGCTCGGCTCGGACACACGTGCGGACAGTACACTCCACTCCGCTCCGCGCCTTTTAGCTCACGTGACGGTGCTCCCTCGCTCCCAGGTCCACTTAAGCCTCACGTGTAGCTCGGACACGTGTCCCGTACCCCTCTCCCTCTTAGCCTTTTCGACAGATGGGCAAGTACGCAAATTTCGCAAAAAAAGAAAAAAAAATGGAATTTTTTTTTTTCTTGACGAGCTTGTAAGTTTGATGTAAGAAAAAATGTTTCCAAAGTGAAAGTTCTCGACCGGCCGCTTGTAGGTGTAAAAGAGCCGCAGCGGGTCGCGTCGCTCCCAGGGCCGGTCATCGTCACCCTACCCTGGGTCATTGACATGGAGATTATTCTTTTGGACGGGGTTAAGGGAGGCCCGATTGGGATTGGGTGTGATGACCTGGGTCTTCATCGCCGCCCCATTTCTATTTCTGCCTCTCGAACGGTCGGGAAAGGAAGTAACGCGGAATGTATCGGGACTTATCCATAATACAATAGCCATGCGGTGGTCCCCTGTCGGCGCGTGGGGCTCGCGGGCGCGGGCGCTAGAGGGCCTGGGCGGGCCTGGCCGGGCCGGCACGGGACGGGGCGGGATCCGTACGTAGTAATTTCATGGAAGTGGAGTGGAGAGTCGACCTTGACGGCGGAGCGGAGCGGCGCGGAGCCGCGCTGTCGTCATGGGGTTTTAAGGAGCGCGCGGAGCAGCGCCTCTCTGATGGAGCCGCACCGCGACCGCGACATGGAACGCTTGTTCATGGAGCTTAAAACAAGTCGCTCGGCGCGCCGCGGCGGTAGGGCACGGCCGCGCTGCCTCATGACCGACGAGTTTGACAGCCCAAGCGGCAAAAAAAATATATACATAAAAAAATAAAATTTGCTGCAGGTAATTTTTTTTGAAGACAAAAGTGTTTCACTTATGTCTTAGTTCTGTTGATCTGCTGCACTTTACCCACCTCTCGAATTTCTCGCGAAAGCTTGTGTGTCGTGTCGGAAGGGTACAGTGTAAGGCGCGCTGCTCGCCCTGCACCAGATTCATGACCTACTGCAACTTAATGCCCTGCAGATCGTTCACCAAGTTATTGCCCCACTCAGCCCGCCCTGTAGCTTTGACTCCTGAAGTTTGGCGGCAGCCTGCTGCCCTGCGGGTTGTACTGTAACTTCCCTTGCCGCTCGCCCTGCAGCCCACCGTACGCCCTATGCGCTGCGCCCGGCCCGCTGCTCATAGGGCCCCGCTGGCCTGGCCCCGCTGTCCGCCCCAAGGCCGCGGTGGTCCAGGTGGACTTGCGTCCCGTTTGTCATCATTACTGCTCATTACGTGTAGATATGTCGCAACCACAAAAACTTTTAAAAGCAGGCGGTGCCAACTTGTTATTTTTTTTTTTCGGGCGGCCCGGCCCGGGCCGATGTGCGGCTGCGGCCCGCTCTCGTCCCGTCCGCCGCCCGCTCCGCTCCGCTCACGTGACCCGCCGTACCCTTGGCCGCGGTGCAGACAAGTGATGCACTTATACGGCGTGGAGGGGATTGGGCAAACTAGTTTGTATGAGGATGAGGATGACGTAAGCCCCGGGGATAGAGCGTCAGTAACGGTGAACTGACTTGTCATTGAGATGTGTGCGCGGTGAACCAAGTCATTTCTGCCATGCTGCTGCCGTTATACAGGCTGAGTTTTCCATGTCTTCTCGTCCGCACATGCGTCTGCCCGACTGTCGTGACCTTTAGCTCTATTTTACACGGGGCGCAGTGACTCGATGCAAGTCTGCACGGAGATGAGATGAGCACTTCACGTATCCTTTTTTGGTTTGATCCGCTCGAGTGCAGGAGGCCGCGGTGGTCCGGTGCTCGGTACCCGCCCCGCCGCGCCCCACCGCCCCACCTCACCCCACCCCGCCCCGCCCCGACGGCACCGATATTCCTTCACACCTCCGCGATGACCTTCGTGCGGTGCGGCGCGATATTTCCTGGAGCTTAGCTCAATCACATCGTCGCGTCGCATCGCATCGCTGCAACGCCGCGCCAGGCCGGAAGAAAGCCTTCTTGTTCTCTTTTGCCTCTTTTTTTTTTATCTTACTCCCGCGCGGCTCAAAGAACTCAATTTGCGGAAAAGTCCCGCGAGGAAAGCGAGGAACGCCTTGACACCCAGCCAAGGACCTCAGAGGTGGCGGGGCGAGATGGTATCGTACTGAAGTACGCGGTGCGGTGGTGGGTGGGAAGCGTGTTCCATCTCGATCCTTTTGTTTCCGTGATTCTGGGAGTCGTTATACCATATTTTAGCAGAGAGTTTGCTTTATCGTGTTTCAGTATACTTTGAGAGGCAGCGGTTTTTTTTTGATTTTTTTTAGTATTATTATTTTGCCGGCCGTTTCCCGTAGTGCGGGTGAGCTTGGCCTAGAGCGTCATGGAGCCTGTGGCCTGCGGCTGGAGCCGATGGGTAGGGGCCTCGCTCCAGCCGCTCCAGCCTCCCGGACAAGACGCGGCGCTGCGCGGCGCGGCGCCGGCCTTTCACCGCACCGTGCCGTACTGACGGACGGACCCCGCGGGCAATCAGATAGACGGACAGACAGACAGACGGGCGGACGGACGGGCGGGCTGACTTATTTCCAGCGCAGCCTTAAAGCCGCAAGACGACGACGAAACAAGCCGGTGGGTAATTTTGCCCGAACGACCCGCATTGAAGGTCAGTCCATGTTCCGGCCCGGCCGGCCCCCAGCAGGACGCATATAGCATTGCCTGCCCGCGCCGCGCTGCGCAAGGGCGCAAGCAGGCTTCCGGGCCGGGCCGGGCGGGGCGGGGCAGGGCGGGGGATCAGGGCCCGGCCTGAGGAGAGCGAGCACCGCGACCAGAGTCTATTCCATCCCGCGCGTCGTTACTTGCAATTTCTTTCATCTTTGCGCTGCAGTAGAGGGCACAACCTCAACCTCCACCACCGCGTCCCCCAAGTATTATGGTAGTTTTCCTTGTATACGCCCCGCGCGCGAAGTTCAGAAGCCCCGCCTCCCCTCTGCCACTTAGCCTGTCCGTGTCCGCTCGGAAGTGCTGCTTCCTGCTCTAGTGGTGCAGCGGCGGCGCCGGCCTGCTGCCCGCCTGCTGCCTGCCTGACCGCGCGTGACCCGCTGCGCTGCAGTCGCTCTGGGTCACTGACTGGCGCCACTCCGTTTAGCGCTCACTGCACTCCACAAGCGCACATAATTACAAATTTTTTCTTACTATTTGATTTCTTTTCGAGCCGTTCTCTCCAGCGTTAACATGCGGAGCTCGGGGTAGGCCGCCCGCCCAGCTCCCGTCAGCCTGCGGAGCTCGGGGTAGGCCGCCCGCCCAGCTCCCGTCAGCCTGCGGAGCTCGGGGTAGGCCACCCGCCCAGCTCCTGTCAGCCTGCGGAGCTCGGGGTAGGCCGCCCGCCCAGCTCCCGTCAGCCTGCGGAGCTCGGGGTAGGCCACCCGCCCAGCTCCCGTCAGCCTGTGGAGCTCGGGGTAAGCCGCCCGCCCAGCTCCCGTCAGCCTGCGGAGCTCGGGGTAGGCCACCCGCCCAGCTCCCGTCAGCCTGCGGAGCTCGGGGTAGGCCACCCGCCCAGCTCCCGTCAGCCTGCGGAGCTCGGGGTAGGCCACCCGCCCAGCTCCCGTCAGCCTGTGGAGCTCGGGGTAGGCCGCCCGCCTTACTACGCTGCACGGCGACTCCACCGGTTGCCTATACCTCTGTGGCTTGTACCTTCGAACACAGTCTTGTTATACTGTGTGTGCCTACACCGGCGGAATGCTCCAGAGCCTTGCGGGTGAAAGGCTGCTTCTGGCGCCTGCTCCTGGACCAGGAGTGAGCCGCCTGGAGCCTGGAGTCGCTTCCGGCTTCGACCCCCCCACCTCCACCCCTTCTCCTCTGCGGCTCCGCAGCGCCGGGCCGAGCCGACCCTGAACTTGAGGCGTGCCGCGGCCAAAGGCCCGGCTGGTTTCTGGAGCGGCCCGGGCCAGACCTGACCACTGACCACGGCTGCTTTGCCCAATGATCACTGAGCACTTCTGTAGAAATTACTGTTTTTAGTCCCGCGGCCTGGAGAGAAAATAATATTTGCGTTTTAGACATCGCACGAGCGAAGTCTTATAGCTTTTACTCTGGGCATGCATTTAGCCATGCGTTTCTAAGGTGGCAAAAAAATCTAAGATTCGAATTGGCACTGAATGCACCTGGCCACGAAAGGGAAATGACCGGTAGATCGTCTTATCGTCTTGAAAAATGCGTATTAAAACTTTTCTTTTTGGCTTTATACATTTTTTTTTTATTTTGTCTTGAGTCAGAAAGTTTAAGCAGCTGTGCCGACCATCGTCCTGAGACGCCATCGGATAACGATCGCAAATTAGTGGCCCCTTAATATTCTGTACCCTGCACGAATCCCTGACTCACTGCATTTCACGTGTGTTAAACAGCACGTTGTGGCATTTACCCCAGCCCACGCGTCCGGCTCAGCGTATGTTCGTGCTTAATATCGCACGGTATAAAACGGCGCCTCAAATCGCATTACGGTTTGCACGGACGGAGGGAATTAGAATTTTACGGTTCCTCCGCTTGCACGCGGAATAAATCGTTCGGATGTTGCGCAATTGCAAACGCTTTGAATTGTTGCGTCAGTGACGCTGCCCGGCGAGCCTTACCGCGGAGTGCAGCGTGGCTGCACCGGAATCCAAACCACTTGCCCCTAAGCTCCAAGTGTGCGACTTTCCTAGGAAAATGCACACCTTTGCTTTTCCAGGTGCGTGACATTCACACACTTCGGCGTGTCACAGGTGTGTGAATTCCCGCATTATACTTGTCCCTCTAAAACCATACTTACTTGTCCAAGTGTGCGAATAGGAATGCACACGCCTACAAGTGTGCGATTATGAGCATTCGCACACTCTTCAAGTGTGCTATGGTATTTTAACAGACATGCGTTTCCAGTGTATCGGCTGCACCGGACCGGACCGGCTCTTAGGCGCACACGAAGGAAAAGTACCTCTCGCGTGCGTGCGTGAGTGAGTGTGCGTCGCCTGGAGGGGGGAGGGGGGGGGGGCGTGAGTGCAGAGCGGCAACCAACAAGCCGGTCTCCCCGCCCCGCCCCGCACCCTCGTGCGGCGAAAAGGTTCGCGAAACCAGTCTCCCATGCCGCCGCTCCCGCCCCGCCCCGCCCCGCCCCGCCCCGCCCCGCCCTGTGACGTGACGCCGCTCGCGCGCCTCCGTGACGTCACTCGACTCCGGCGCGGCGTCACTCCTCTATACGTGCCGGCTGCCGGCTGGGTCCGGTCGGCACACCGGCGTGTCTGTGCGTTAGCAGTGTCACGTCACGTTATGTTGTGGGCGTTAGGGTGGTGACGGTGACGTGGCCCAACCCGGCTGCTCCACGCCGCACCGCAGGCAGGCAGGCAGGCAGCGCACCTCGCGACGGTGGCGCCACCACCTCCGCCTTACACTTGAAAAATAAAAAAAAAAATCAATCGCTCTTTTTATTTCTTTTACCTGTGCATGCGCTCGTATGTGTCGCGGATAAGGGGTGCATAGGTACTTCCGTGTGCGCGTCGTGGAGCAGGTGTATCTGTATCACTTATGCGGGAACGGAAGTAAACGCGTGATTGTCAAACTGTTTCTTTTTTTTTTTTTTTTTAATTTTTTTATAAAGGGAATCACTGTCCTCGGTGTCGTGAAGCGGGGCGTTCTAATTGACTGTGCACAAGTCCGCCTGACTCACGCCTTTACACATGTCTGCCGCGCGGGGCCGAGGCGCGCCTTGCAGGTCGCAGGACGTGTGGTCTTCCTGGTCGGCGCGACGTGTACTTGTACTTGACGTGTCGTTGACATGCGGCGCGCTGACCGCGGAGCGGAGCCAGGGCTCGCGTGGCTTGTGGACGACCCCCGGCCCCGCCCGCGCCCCGCCCCCGCCCGCGCCCCGCCCGCGCCCCGCCCCCGGGGCGACCGTCAGGGCGCCTGCTGATACATTATCTATACGCACCTGTCCCTTCCGCCCACCTTACTCCGGGGGGTCGTCGGGGTGGGGCACCATTCACAAGCGACCTGTGTACCTTTCATTTTATTATTTCATGCAAGACAGTGGCGCGGGCTTGGTTTTACAAGTTTCCCAATGAATGTGAAGCGCATATGTATGGTGATCGAGTTTACGGACGAGAAAGGACTGCAGGAGACTCGCCGCGACCGCGACACTGCGGCGTCTTCTCTAGTACCACTAGTACGCTCGGTCACCTAGAAATCGTGGGGGACTAGAGCTTGGCTACAGCCTAAAAGCCGTAGAGTTCCGAAGGTGCCCTGTAAGTGCGACGCGACGGGTATATGTCGCCACCTAGGGCAGGGCGGCTACGGGTTTATTCACAGTGTTGTCGAGGTTGTCCGCGCCGCGCTGTGCTGCTGTGCTGCAGCGCGCTGGACTGCGGCTGCGGCTGCGGCTGCGGCTGCGGCTGCGGCTGCGGCTGCGGCTGCACGGCCACACTTGGCGGCATTGACCCGCGGGCCGGGCCGGGCCGGGAGGGGCCGGGTGCTGGGCGCTGCTGGGCCACCGCGGGGGGCGTCCGGTCTGCACTGCATGGAAATCCAAGGGCGCAAATGAATGTCTCACGAGAGAAGATATTTACTTGTGCAAGAGTGCACACTTGCAGAGGAGCAGGCGCGGTTTGAATAAGTGCGGCTGACGGGAGGGGCGATGTGCTGTGGGTTGCCTTACGTACCGGGGTTTTCAACTCGTTTTGCCTACCTTTCAGGCGGCTTTCATGCCTGACCGGGGGGGGGGGGGGGGGGGGGATCGGGCCAGTCGCTTTGTGAGTGCCGAGTGGATCCGGGTCCTGGTCCACGCTCTTGCTGCGCGCTGTGCGCGGTGGAAAAGTACATACTTCTCTGCCCCCACTTCCACTCTAAAATATACCCCCCCCCTAAAAAAAAACAAAACTATATTTTCTATATTTTTAACTCTAACATTCTAACACACACGCATGTCCTTATCATAAGTATGTTTCTGATAGTCTCTCTTTCTTTTTAAACAGATTGTCTTGCATTGATTTAATTTTGTGTGCGATTTCCAAGATTTTTAAAAACGTACTTTGTTTCTGTGTTCTAGACCCTGATGAATATGGCGTACTGTTGCCTCATTCTGCTTGGAAAATTGATTCAACGAGTGGTGTTTGGACAGCTAAGAGTTTCTGAACAACAACATGTCAAGGATAAATTTTGGAACTTTGTCTTTTACAAATTCATTTTTGTTTTTGGAGTGATAAATGTTCAGTACTTGGATGAAGTGGTTCTTTGGGTTGCTTGGTTTTCTGTACTGGGGTTCCTTCATTTACTAGCCCAGTTGTGCAAGGATCGATTTGAATATGTAAGTGCACCACAATAGTCCGCATAATGTGAAATTTATCCCTTGAACAATAACAACAGTTCATTTCAATCCTGTCTTGTCTAAAATATTTTCCCCTTTTTTTCCTTCTTTTTTTTCTAGCTTTCGTTTTCACCTACAACACCAGGCTGGAGCCATGCTAGGCTTGTTGGCCTGTTGTTTGCCATACTACTACTATCTGGTTTCATGTTCCTCATCTGTATTGCAGTTGGCTTCTTTGATGGATTTAACACATTTGCATTTATGGCTGCAGAGGTAAAGCATATTAGTCAATTCATGGCGTTATTTTTTAACTTTTCAAGTTTTATAATCTGTTATATTATTTTCAGTGTGTTCTCCTTACTGTGAGGACTCTTCATGTTATACTGCGCTACATTCTGCACTTATATGACATGCGTGGAAGTGACAGTGGAAGTCAAGGGAGTCATGAAGGTCTTGCCCGAGTTGTTGCTTGGGAAAAGCGAGGGCCTGTTGCATATTATGCAGAACTGGTTTTGGAACTAGCAGCATTACTAGTTGATCTTCTTCATCACCTTCATATGCTACTGTGGTCAAACATTTTCCTATCAATGGCATCACTTGTGATCTGCATGCAACTTCGTTTCCTTACTCATGAAATGCAACGGCGGTTCAAGAAACACAGGAACTACCTGTGGGTTCTCAACCACTTGGAACAAAAGTAAGTTTTCTTATACTTGCCAGGCAGGCCTGCGGCCTATATGCTGAGCTTTACCATTAATAATAATAATAATTATATATATATATTTGCCTATTTCCTTTCTTTTTTAAAAAGAGTTTTAAAATTTTAGTTTATGTTCTTAACATTCAAATTTATTTCAGCTATCCAATGGCTTCAGCCGAAGAGCTTGCTCAAAATTCCGACAACTGTGCTATATGTTGGGAGAAAATGGAAACGGCCCGCAAACTCCCCTGCTCTCATCTGTTCCACAAGTATGTGTCAGTATGCAAGATAAAAACTTATTACAACATACAGCTGAGTTTAACCGTTTTCCTTTTTCCAGTTCATGTCTGCAATCATGGTTAGAGCAGGATACCTCTTGCCCTACATGTCGCCTTGCTCTTTCCATGCAAAGTCCTATTACTCGTGAACATGGTCCTTTAGACCATACTCTGCTGGCCGTCGATGGTGGTGCTGATGGTGTTCAGGTTGCAAGAAGGCCACCTGCAAATCACTTCTTTCATTTTGATGGTGTGTTTAAATTATCCATTAAATTATAAATTGACCAATATCTCATCTCAACTGCAAAGTACCCCATGTTTTTTCTTTGTGCAGGCTCACGCTATGTATCATGGCTGCCCAGCTTTTCAGTTGAAGTTACCCACACACAACTTCTGAGAGCAGATCAAGGACCTCCTGTTCAAACATCCCAACTTGATGCCATGGCTCGACAGGTTGGATCTTATAAATATTTCCTGTAGTGAAACTCAAGTTTTTGAAATCATTTTTCATAAAGGCATTTGAGAGGAAAATACCTGTTAAGATTAAATAAATGGGTTTCCTATTCAGGTTCAGCAACTGTTTCCTCATATGCCCATGCCTGTTATCATTGATGACTTGAGGCTCACTCGTTCTGTTGAAATCACCATTGAGAATATTTTGGATGGGCGCTTAGTAGCACCACCAGGGCGAAGATTCCATGAGGAACCTTCAGGTCCCATTGCAATGTCGTCATTACCCTCAGTCGTGCCTCAGTCAACTCAGTCCTCTGCTTCAGAGGCAAGTGTGCAGAATATCATTCAGTCAGATAGGTAAGAGAAATTATTTACTTTTTTGCGTGGATTGCATATTTATGCAAATGGCATCAGTCATACTAATATACAATTTTTTTTAGTTCTGCAACAGATGAAGAACCAAGCAATCTTGGTGGGAGATTCTCAAAATCACCTTCAGAACGTGAGCGGATTCTCCATTTGCGCAAAGAACAACTCTTACAGGCAGCAAGACGCAGGTACCTGGATAAGCAAGAGGGAACAAAACCCTCTTCAGCAGATTCAAATGTAATAGAGGAGAATGCCACCAAGCCTAATACAATGGCATAATAGAAAATAAAACCAATATTTTTTTTTTTTTTTTTGTTTTTGTTTTGTTTTTTTGCGCAATCTTAGATCTTAAATAATGTCAGTTTCCAGCTGTGGCTATTCAGATCACTCCAATCTTTGAGCTTCCTGAGCTTGGTCTTGAGAGAGTACTTCAAGTTAATAGAAAAATGTGAAACCCTTAATTGGCTCTTAACTTATTTTTCTTCACTACAGGATTTGCATGTATGTACTGAAATTGTAAATTTTGGAAGGTAATACTACCCTTACATTATTGTAAAAAAAATGAAATAACACATTTTTAAATTAAGGGTTGAAGTGATTTGCAGTCACCATAATTTAATACAGTAATGAGTAGTCCCTGAGAAAAATAATGGGTGCATAAATTTATTGCACAGACTTTAAAAAATCCAAGTTTAGATATGCTTTAAATTACTATGTTACTCTGTTACAGTGTTTCTCATTTTTGTCATCTATTTTGAGTGGTTTCTTTTACTACCCTAATCATACTTCCTCAGTAAGATTAACAATACGGTAGGCTTTAAATTTTGTGTGGAATAAATCCTTAAAGATGACTGGTATTATTGTTTTGTAGAGGAATTTGGTGGTTGACATGTATTGAACATGACAGTTCAGAACTGATCTTAATTTTATTGATTATACTTTCACTAGTTTTTCTCTCTGATAGTGCCGTTCTTTTTATTTTTATGCTGTTCAAAGAAATTGTGATTGGAATTTAAAATACTTAATTTGTTGTAAGTTTAAGTTGTACAACTAATTTCTTAATCCATGCTGTAGCTAAAGCACTCACTATAATTTTGTTAAATTATGAGTTGATTGTTGTTTTACCTGATTTACTATTCAAGCATTTCAAATGCTGTGTTGTCTTACTTTGATAGATCAACCTATCCATGTAGCTGGGTGAAGTCTCATTCATGCCATATATAGAGGAGTTCAATTTTTCCTTAAAGTACGTGTGCTGATGCATTCACTTGGTTTCAATTGAATCTGACTTATAGAAAATTTTCACTTAATGTAGTTTAAAGGAAAGAATAAATGGCCTCCTCTGCCATCTTCAGTGCTGTGGTGTGTGGAGTATCGGTAAGTAGATGCCCTGTGATACTACTGTTACATGGTTTTGTTTTATTTTGTGTGAGCCATGAACTAGAAGTCCCTGGAATGGTATTGAAGTTCAGTGATGAAGCATATAGAATATTATCTATATCATTAATTGAGTTTTCTCATCATAACAATTTTTAAAATTAAGTTTTAAAACACAATTTGTTTTTTTGTTCTTGGTTGGTTTTCAATTGACAACTCAAAGAAAAGATATGAAAGAGTGATAGTTGACTGCCAAAAATAATAATACATGTATATGCTTACTTTACTATAATTTAGCTGCCATCTGTGCCAAGAATGAGTCTTCTTTTCTTTTCTACTTACCATGAGGATGAGGAATGCACAGAATGTGAGGACATTATTCATGAGAAATGAAATGCCTTAATTTGTTCTGTAATCTGTTTTCAAAGAATGTTAGTGACTCACCTGGCTCTAGCTGGTTCTTTGAACCGTGAAACAACGAACCTAGTTAGTAAACTTCTATTTCTCTTTGCTTTGCCTTCGAAGTGTTTTTGCATTTATCATACTGTTCTGTAACAACACTCTGAATGTGAGTAGAAGCAAATTGAAAGTCGTGGCATACCTTCCGTTGCTGAGTGTGTGAGTGAGTGATTGTGATATTTACATTTTGTTTGTGTTATGCCAAAATGTGTATTGTATTGAAAGTACTGATACCCCATAAAAGTAATTCTGGTTTCTATCAGAATTATACATGTAAATGAGCCTTACATTTTGGTTAGAAACGTAAGATTAGTTATGTAATATGATTAGATATTTAATTTTAAAGAACTTAGTCAGAAGTGGAAGTAGTCTGAGATGATATTATATGGTTCTAATAGATCAGCAATTGACTTGTGTTAATTTAATTTGTATGTGAAAAGACTAAACGTGTAAAATATACGCCTTAATTTCTGCTACACTGTTAATAAGTGGTTTTATTTATTAACTCTTCAACTAAAACATTTTTTATTTTTTATAAATTAATTATTTATAAGTAAAAGATTGATTGATCTAGCAGCGTCCGCATAACTAAAACTACCCATTTTTCAATATAGTTGGAAATTTTTTGATCATAAATTTCTATGAATTGATGCACTCATAAATACAATATGATTATTTGTATTACCTACATTTCAATGATACTAGGGGAACTGTTCTTCAGAGTGAAAAAAAGATACATTTTTAGTTGCTGACTGAGGTGTTGAAGGCTTCGAAGAGGGCTTCAGAATAGACCGAGGAGTGGTTTCACTTTTGCTAGTTGATGCAGCAGGAGGATCTTTAGAAATTACACTGTCCACTCTTTCAGCCTCAGGAACTTTCACATTTGTTAAATCCGCTTTTAGTTTCTGTAATGTGTAGTAGAACGGGTTCTCGAGTTACAAGACAAGAATGGATGGTAAGTTCACGAAACAAATGGTGAAGAAACAAACCTGTTTTGCTTTGACTTTAGCTACTACTTTATATAACTTATCTAAGTCACGTTTCCCTGCCTTCAGTTCTAATTTTGCATTTTCCAATTTTAATTCAGCATTGTTTAGGCTTTCTTTCACCTCTGCTAATTTTTTAATCTTCTGCTTTATTTCAGAATTGGTCTTAGAATACTCTTTCTGCGTATCCTCAACCTTCCTAGAGTTACCCTCAAGCTCAGTAAGTGCAGTAGCATGTTTCTTTTTCAACTCATCTACTTCATTGTAAAGTTGGTTTGCAGTTTCAGACAGGGATTCACTTGTTTGTTTAGCCTTTGCTATGTCTTGGTGCAGCATCTGCAAATAAATTCAAATATGAGGAGCAAGTAAAAATCTGTTTGGTTGCGGCTCATAACTACAATAGATATACCCACCTTTGTATCTTCATTGTGTTTTGCAATGGCCTCCACCTTCGCTATATCCAAATCTTTGACAGTCTGTTGCAGGAGGCTCAGTTTCTCCCCTTTCTCCAGTAGCTCTTGCTCTTTATTCTCAAGTACTTCTGTCAGGTTGCCCAACTTTATCTTGGAAGCCCTAAGAATCTCCTTGTATTCATTTACAGAAGAAAGTAATTGTTTTTCAGATATTTCAATCTCATTGATCTCCGTATCAAGACGTTTCAAGTCCTTTTGTCCCTTTTCAATACTTTTGTCTGCCTTGTCAAGGGCCTTTTGAGATTTTTCCCTTTTCTTCTGCTTTTCTACTAGCTCTTTCTCAAGTTGTTCTAATTTAGCTTTATGAGTTTGAGCCAATGTTTCTCTCTCCTCTTTGGCCTTTTCTAATTCCTTTTCTAATGTTGAAATCTCTTCAGTAGCCTCACTGATAGCAGCTTTGTATTCATTACTAATAGAGTTGTATTTAAGTTCTAAATCATACCTCAACTGCTCAAATTCTTTAGAAAGGGATACAACTTGTTCCTTTTTCGCGTTTAACTTTTGTTTGATAGCTTGTACTTGCTGTGTTCTTTCATTTAAGTTCTGGTGGCAAAGGTGAGACTCAGTTTCAGCTAGCTGTTTGTGTTCATTCAACATGGCCTCTTTGTTATGAATGTTTTCTCTTTCCAATTCCAACAGGTTTGTCAGATCTTCTAATGTGCTGGTAAAGAACATATAAAACTTTTTTTAAATCAACCAATTATCTTCCAAGTTACAATAATTATAATTAATTTAAACCCCCCACAAAGGCTTGTCAGGTTCTAAATTGTGATACTCCAAAGTGAAGGCTTAAAAAAAAGTTGTGGTAGAAATACCTCTCACCTCAGCAAATTGTCTATCTTATGTTTCTCTTCAGTTAACTTTTTCTCCAAGTCATATTGAACTGATTTTAGGATTTCACTGGTTTCTTTTTCACAACAAAGCTGACTTTCTTTTGAAGATAGCTGGTCTCTCAATTGCTCACACTGCAAGTTACATTAAAAAAAACACAATTAAAAATAAACTGCTTGGAAAGCGACAAAAGAAAAGTATGAAATGTGTGTTACCCTCTGCAAAATAGCCTTGGAACTTTCTTCAACTGAAGCAATTTCTATGGTCAGTTTGTTATTCTCATCTAAAGCATCGGCTGCTTCACTACCCAAGGTATCTCTGAGCTCTGATATTCTCTTCAAATAAAACTCTCTTGTTTCTTCCAAAACCAGTCTGAAATGTAAGTTAATTAAAAGGATCATGTTATCTTCCCAAATTGTTTGAAATATATGTCTTAATAAGCATAAAAATTTCTAGTGGAGCAGCGCTCACCTTATTTGGCTCAATTCAGTTTCCATCTGAGAATTGGAAGTGATTATTTTGTCTAATTCTTCTTTGGCTTGCCTATATACTGCTGCAACTTTATCTTTTTCAGAAAGGAGACTTTTCAAAGTTGTATCACGATCAGCTTGGTCTGCTTCAAGACTGGAGACCCTTTAGTGCAAAATAAATGATTAAGTAGCATTTTCATCTCCACAAATACAAAGTCATTCATAACAACACCAACTATTCAAAGTAGGGGCAATTACCGCTGATTTATGGCCTCTAAATCTGAAGTTAATTTATCTTTGAGAGTATTTGACTCATCTCTTTTTTTATGTGCTACTCCTAGTGCAGTCTGAGAGGCTGCCAACTTTTTGCTTTTATATTCTAATTCCCTTTGAAGACTCTCAATTTGCTAAACAAACAACTGAAGCATTCAGACAAGAAAAGGAGTGAAAAGTCAAGTCAGATAAAACAGGAGCTTTTTACCTCATCATACTCTTTGGATATTTCCCCTTCTTTCAGTTTAGCTTCCTCATTATTTTTTCGAATGGAACTGAGTTCCGACTCCAGTTCCTTAATGATTTTTTGATTTTCTTGAAATTTAGCATCTAACTCTGACATTTCATGTTCATGCTGTTTTTCTTCCACTTCTATCGCATCAGTGAGTGTTTCCGCAATACTTTTCCGTTTTTCCCGGATTTTAATAACTAACAAATAAGAAACAAAAGCATGGAAGATGTGGCTTGCCAGTCTTAGGTAATATTTATTTGAAAATTCTAAGTAATACTTACTGTCTGCTTGTATTCCTTGGATTTTATCGCAGTCCTTTCCCATATGCTCAGCTTTAGTTTCAATGTCCTTGAAAGCAGATATGAATTCATTCTTACAACTCTGAATGTCATTAATCATGGAACCCATTTGATTTGCTGATGTATTTAAACTTTCACAATATGCAACAACTGTGTTTAAAATTTGTTCGTATTCTTGCATTCTGAAAACAATAAGATAAGGTATAATATTTCTAAAAATCATTAGTAAACCCTCAGCTTTGAGAAGTAATATGAGCAGCATGAGTACATCTCTCGGTGACTGAGATTTGTTAACTTAATGGACTGCAGCAGGAGCTCCCTTGATAACATACTTAACACTCATCATTTTTTGATTTTCATCTTCCGCTTCCTGCTGTTCGCTCAGCTTTTCCTGTTGCATTTGCTTGTCAAGTAACATTTGCTGCTGCTGTTCATGGCGTTCTCTTAAAGCTTTGATTTCCTCATCGAGTTCAGCAATTCTGCATTCGTCGGCATTTTTTTCTTCACATAATAGTTTATAGGAGTTTTTAATTCCCTGGAGGAATGCTCCAGTCTGTTGACTTGCGTCCATCTAGAATCCAAGAATGTACCATGGAATACAATATATCATGAAGAAAGGATTTTACTGTGATTCTCATCTTACCGGTTCTTGTGAAGAGCTTGGTTGACTTTGGAGCAAATTATCAAGAATAGAAATCTCCTCTTGGGTACTAGCCAACCTAAAGTTGTTGGAAGATGCGGAGTTTTTGATTCCCTGGAGGAATGCTCCAGTCTGTTGACTTGCGTCCATCTAGAATCCAAGAATGTACCATGGAATACAATATATCATGGAGAAAGGATTTTACTGTGATTCTCATCTTACCGGTTCTTGTGAAGAGCTTGGTTGACTTTGGAGCATATTATCAAGAATAGAAATCTCCTCTTGGGTACTAGCCAACCTATAGTTGTCGGGAGATGCGGAGGCTGTCGACTTCTCCGTGACATTTCCCTCTGGGAAGGGCTTGCTGCATCCCGTATGAAGGGATTTCTTCTTGTCCATGTCTGCACTCAAACCTCTCACCCTAGAACTATCGTTCTAGCTCTCACCACAACTTGAAAACTTTGTTTCCTCTCCCGCACCTTCTCAACTCGTCAAAGCCACTCCACTCACCAGCTCTATTTGACTCGACCACCACCACCGACAACTTTCCACTGTTATGGTCCTTCCGCCAAGAGTTTAGCACACCAAATGAGTGAAAAGAATACGATTTCCCATGAGTGCGATTTATTAGTCACAGAACTCAACCGTCTGAGTTTGAAATTTTGAAATGCCGTAGGACTTCCGGATCCCCCTCATTTGTTTTTTCGAGGCACGAACGAAAACAGTCTATTGTTTACTCGATGTTAGCAGAAGACAAGTCGCAGTTCTGCTAGCAGAAGGAACGAGTGCGACATTCCACTGTGAAACGATTTCCTTTTTATCAAATTTATTGTGAATGAATGAATGAGTGTACGATGAGGAAGAACTGCGAGAAGTAGTCTGTAAAACATTTCTGCGACACTGTGGTTATAAACGAACCACCATAAAATGGAGGAGAGTGAACAGGGTAGTTTTGAAGAAAGGGAGGATGGTGTTTTGGCGAACTCAGCGGTTCGGCAACGTAAAATAATATCCAGTGCCAAGGAGACATTCGAAAACGGTGAGCGCAATTTGTTTCCTAAATGCCTTATAATCTTGCAGTGGTGTGCCAGGATTTCAGGTTATGTCACCTCATGGACCTAGACTTCATTCAACTGTGCTTCTTGTTCTCAGCTTCCAGAATGCTGCGAAGAAAGATCCCTCAAACAGGTCACTTAATGACTCCTCGACGTTTGTGGATCCAGACGGTCCCAACACATGTAAGTACATCACGGTTTTCATTTAAAATTTTGATCATGTAAAACTCCTGGTTTGTTATTGATTAAATTGTATTAAGTTGAAATATTATCATTTATTCTTACTTTCTCTTGAATTCTACCAGGAATGCGATGTAGTCTTGATGTTCCCACCGGGTACAGCCGATTCCACTTTGATGTGGCTTCTATCACGGTTACGGGCAGGTACTCCAGGTCTGGTTGCTCATGTCAGGCACCACTCATCATCAGATAGCTATGGTTTCTATCTTACAGCTCCTTTTAATGTGTAAGTGTTGTTCTTGTTTCTTCATTAAATCCTAAATCCTTTTCTTTTAGTTGGGCCTTTGTATGTTACAGGTTGCTGAAAGCAGCTGAAGAGATCCACCTTCCCAAACTTTTAAAAGCTGAATATGGAGGAGGTTTGAAAGAGTTAGTGCAGGCTGATATTGGGAGTTTTGAAGGGACAGAGTGTGAAGAGACTTTCTTCAGCTCACAAGAAAGGCAGACACTTGTGCTTCATCTGCTTCACTCTCTACGAGCTGGCCCAGCAGAAGCTGCTGCTTCTGATATTTTTGGAAAACTGCGGCTCATAGAAGGACAAGCAATAGGTGAAGCAATAGCAAAATTTAAATTTTAACTATGTTAAGATGTGGCAAATTATCAATTTTTCACTTGAACGAATCATTTACTTTTGTCTTTATTTCGCCAGTGCCAAAATGTCTCTCTGCTGGGGTAATATCTCAGGTGTTTCCTCTCCATGATCTTCCATCACTCCAGCAGTTACAACAATCATGGGTCAGAGCATTCTTAAGCCTGCAGCCCTTGGGTAAGTTATCATTTGGGGTTGTTAATAGATTTTAAAGATCTGGGAAGTCATGTTCCTGTTAAAAGTAAGCCTTGATAATGTCATGCCCCCTATCAAATGGCCAATTTTATTGTCTATTATAATTACATTAAAAAAAAGTTTAAACCAAAAATATACATCTTCTTTAGTGGATGTTTTGCTCAGATATTGACTGCTGTAACTGCAGTACACCATAAATATTTATTTCATTTTAATCAGCAGATCGAGCTTTTGGATGCTCCTCTGTATCACTATGCTGGACATTTGTAAAAGCTATGTAAGTTTTGAAATGGTTGAAATATGATGATGACTCTGTGACACCAAGATTAGCTATGATAGCAGTTTCTGAAAAACCAAGACCATCAAGCAAGAATAAAGTTTTAGGAAATTTAAGGTACTTTGAATTCTTGGGAAATGGCTTTTCTTTCTTGTTGGTGTGTCTTGTACCTTTTTACTAGTGATGTCTTATCATGTGTGTTTAGTGAATGTTGTTTGAGAATGTTGGCGTCTCATGTATTATATATATTCTCATAAATTTATGGCTGGTAGCTTCCTCTGTAGAAATTTGGTTTTTCAGTGGTGTGTCCATGGTTGCAACAATATTCTGGTTTTGTAGACATAGATCAAATGGATCTGGTTTGACCTTTGTTTTTCTGACTATTTATAAGATATGTAGTATTTTCTTGCGTTCTTGACGTTCTTAAATAGCAAGCAGTTTGTCAGAAGACTTAATACTGGTGGATAGTCCTCTTGGTTTCTGTACTAATGTTTAAGTTCTTTTACTGACTTGTGATCTAACTTAATGCGATGCCGAATAGCTCCTTTCACAATAGCATCCATCTTAGCATTTGTGCATTCCTCTTTTCTCCATCTTCCGATGTCACTTATCCCCTCTCGCTCATTTTCTTCTCTGGTTTTGTTTTTTTATCTGATATTCTTCTCTCTTTCTCGGTAGATGCCATCTCTGAGTACTTTGGTGTGAAGATTGCCATGTACTTTGCATGGCTCGGACACTACACCGCAGCACTTCTTGTACCTGCATTCATTGGATTTATGTTTTGGGTAAGCCTTAATGAATTGTAATCCACATCGGAACCCACCTTCACCAAACCTAGATGTAGTAGTTTGTAGTACTTGCTTGTTAGTAGAAGAGTATGATTTATCCTTCTTGTGTTTGGCACAGAGTGCTGCTTTGGACTCAGAAATAAGCTCATTTCTTTTAGTTTCCACAATTCATTGTTTAGATTGAGTACATGCTTATTCTTTAATAACTCTTTGTATATTTTGTTACGTTTCCATGTCTTATTTGTTTGCCAGCAAACAGGTGTTGTTCCTTAACTCTAAAATTCCTTTTCTTTCTTTCCCCAGGTTGGCTTCAGTGGTCGCTCACAGCATGCACAAGATGTTGGATATGTTCTTTTTTCATTCTTCAATGTTTTATGGGCCAGCATTTATTTAGAAGCTTGGAAGCGTTATTCTGCCGAACTCGCATATCGATGGGGCACTCTTGACCAACGAGATGAACTTTTGGTTGAACCAAGGCCCCTGTATACTGTAATGAACAAATAATTAGCACATTTTAGAACACTTATGTTTGAATTTTAAAGATTAGGATTTAGAAATAAGTAATCTCATTATTTTTTCAGGGAGTATTAGAAGTTAGTCCTGTGACAGGAAGACTTGAACCTTATTTCCCACCTTGGAAAAGACATGTTTTCCGCTGGTTTGTTAGTGTTCCAATTATAGGTCTTTGTCTTGCAATTGTTTTCTTTGTCATGATTATCATCCTTCAACTTCAGGTATTTTCCAAATCTTTCGGATCTTTCTTTGCAATTTTGAATAATGTACTCTTTTTAACCAACATTTTAAACACATTTTAGGATTGGTGGGACAAACGGATTGAATCGAATGGATACCCCTTCTGTCTAAGCTATCTTCCCAAGATACTTCTGGCTGTTGTGATAAGTGTTCTTGATGAAGCTTATTACAAAGTTGCTTGCTGGTTGAATGATAAAGGTAAGAAACACTTTTGTCAGACTTTCTTCAATAGTAATGTTTCCAGTTGCATTGATGATATAGTATGTTGCTCATGTGGTTGTATGTATGTATATCTACTAATTTTTATGGGGACTAGTTAGACTGCTGCTTACTGAATACTCCTGTGAAAAATTTAGGAAGTAAAAAAAATTCTGAGTTGTACTTTTTTGCAAACAGAAAACTACAGACTTGAGACCAAGTATGAAAATCATCTCATCGTGAAAGTGGCGTTGGTTTGTACATCTCAATAATATTGATACTCACTATGCTGCTGCTCTGAATGTATAGCAAGCACAGGGTGACCTTGTTTTTTAATGGGGCATCTTTCAGATGAAAGAGCTGTATTATAAATAACACCCTGTATATTTCAGTAATATATGGATGTGAGGAATGGAATGGCCTTGTTGCACTGAGCATTGCTGCATTTATAGATTGCTGTGCTATAATTATCATTACATTTTTGTTTTAAACTGTGGAATATCGATTACAAGTTTTGGAGATCTTCTCTCATGCTGTCAGTGATGTGTAGTATTTTTTATTTTCCTGGCCTCTTTCTGTTAAAAGCAGAAAAGAAGCTAGGGCATGCAATATGCTGTGTTTTGTAGCACATTTTTTAATTTAAGTGTATTATGAATTACCGCTTTTGAATGAAGGAATGAATGCTGGTTGCTGATGATTGTTTCTTGTTGAATAGGAGGCTAAGAATTTGTGTGCATGTTCACTTTTACTGAGTTAAAGCTCTTAAATGTATGGTTTAAGATAATCATGCTATTCCAGATATATGAAACTTCTTACAAGTGTAGGTTTTCTATTTCCAGTGTGTGTTCTACTGTTGTCCTCTGTATTTATTAGCAACTGGATGTATACATTTACATTCTGCATTTGTGGTTTGGTGTATCAATTTAGTGATCACTTTATATTTGCTCTTCCTACAAATCCTTCAGTTCATTGTGCATAGTACAGTACATAGGTATATTTACATCTGTGAAGAGACCTGTATTTTTCTAATGTGTAGCTTGAAGTACAGTATTGCCCATCATATATATGCCAGACAGTGCTTTGTGCTAAGCTATTGCAATGTGAAAAGTGTAGTGCATAAATTGTATTCACAGGTCAAAGCATGAGATTTTTTTCTCTAGTACTTAAATATTTTTTTATATACAATTGCTCTTTTTTTTTTTGTTACCAGTTCCAGTTTGTGAACTCTTTCCTTTCGCTGTTCTACATTGCCTTCTATCTGCAAGACCAGGAAAAGCTAAAGGAGGTTAGTAAAATGGACCATGTCTTTGAGGTTGACAGGTATGAAGCAGTTTTAATTTTTCCTTATCAATCTTTTATTTTAGCAACTGGCTGCTTTGCTAATTGCTCGTCAAGTGATTGGGAATTTAAAGGAATCTGCTTTTCCATATTTACTTGAACAATTGCGCCTTGCAAAATTGAGCTTTGATTTATTTGGTGCATTAAGCCCATCTGTTGAAAATAAAAAGCCTCCCAGCCTAGATACTGAGCAACAAGATAGTTCATCTTCTGAAGTTGGTACAAATAGCGAGATCTATGAGGAGGGAAGACCAAACCTTGGCAATCGAAATGTCAGCCAAGCAGAGTTAGAGAGTGCTCTCTATAAGGTAAATTTAAACATCTTGCTTTTATAGTTATAAGTTGCACAAGCTTCTTGTACATTTCTTTATATAAAATTTTTTCTTACAGTACAATGGAACATTTGACGATCATTTAGAGCTTTTTATTCAACTAGGATATGTTGTTCTATTTTCATCTGCATTCCCAATGGCTGCAACTTGTGCTCTTATTAATAACCTTATTGAAATCCGGTCTGATGCTTTCAAACTCTGCTTCATTTTTCAAAGACCTTTTGGACAGAGGGTCCCCAACATAGGGACTTGGCAGGTAGGTCATGCAATAAACATCCATTGAAACCTACCTACCTGACTAACTGTAATCAGTTTAATTTTATTTTTCTTGTTCTTTATCAGAATGCAATGGATGTAATGGGTTTTATAGCAGTTCTTGTAAACTGCGCACTAATTGGGCTGTCAGGACAAGTTCATCGCATGTTTCCTGAAATGTCAACTACTCAAACAATCCTTCTTATTGTTGCCTTGGAGGTAAAGCTCTGCATATGTCATGGCAAATACTAGTTAAAGGTACTCTGACAAATTTGTTGACTTATTATCAAAACAACAACTTTCCAGCATGGCATGCTTGTGATGCGGTTTTTGATCACTTGCGCAATTCCTGATCTACCAAAGTGGGTGGCAATAGAAATGGCCAAAGTGGAGTTTGCTCGACGGGAAGCGCTCAGAAGGCTCTCCTCTACCGTGCAGACACCAGCCCCAGAATCGGGCTCATCACAGCCGAGCACTTACATTGGAAGGTGAGCCATCCTTAACAAAGCCAGACCAGTTTTAAACAATACGCCGACTGAACTCCACATTTTCCTGTCCTATATTTTTTGTTTTATTTTTATATGTAGTTTTTCAAGTTTGTGGCACAGGTTCATGGTCTCACCGGCTGCCCACGGCAGCCAGGACGGCTCTGAGGCGTCCGTCGACGAGAGCGCCCCCAGTGCCGCCCCCAGCGCCAGCAGGACCAACACGCCCCCGGCCTCAGCCTCCAGGTCGTCCATCTCTGGCACCTCCTGCCGTGACCTGGAGGACGCTGCTTCTGCGTCCCGCGGGAGCTCGCCCAGCTCCGGAGGGAAGTCGTCGGCCGTGCTCGTCCTCGAGGCGGGCCTGGTCGAGGAGAGCCGGCTGCAGACGCCCGACAAGTCGTCCCCGGCGAGCGTCGGCAGGGTGTCCGTGACGAGCGCGAGGCGGTCGCACGACTGGGTGGAGGGCGCTGCTGGGGCGGGTGCGGGCGCGCGCGGCTCTCTGGCCAGCACCCCGCTGCAGGACCTGCAGCTGCAGCACGTCCTGCCGCCGACCCCCGCGCCCGCCGCGCCCCGCCGCTCTCGCGAGTGGCTGGGCGCGGAGGCGGAGGCGGCCGCGCTGCAGCACCACCTCACTATCGGCCCGCACGGCGGCGCCGACTGGGTCCGGCGCCTCGCCCTCGGCCTGGACGGACCCGCCAGGAAGACCAGCGAGCCGGAGGCGAGGCGGAGCACCGACTGCCTCGCCTCGGCCGGCAAGGTACAGTGCCCAGCACCAGCAAGGCATCGTGGAATTTTGTGTTATATGAAACCCGAAAGCAAATTGCAAAGTGGATAATTTTATCGGCTGTGAACATTGTTGTAAGTCGTCATCACCATTTTCAGGACTTGGCGGCGTCTTCTGACTCTGACTTGTTGAAGTCAGCACCACCATGGACCACAGCTTATCTCAAACCCAAGTTCAGGCTCTCCCCTGAAAAGGAACAGTGCTTCTCAGATAGCAGTCCGACCCCAAGCCAGGAAGTTGATAAGCCAGCACAATCGGAAGGTGAGCTTGTATTTGTCAATGTCTTCTTTAAAATTTTAATTTGTTTCAGATTTGATATTTGTTTTCTCTCTTTTTATTTTAGTTTCAACTGGAGCAATACCAAAGACTGGCCAAGAACTTGACCCTGCTAAAAAACAAAGAGTGAAACAGAGTCTCATGAAGCGAGCTAGAACAGTTGCTATGTTCTCTCTCAAGTTGAAGGAAAGACGGGCCCGTGAGGCTCAAGAGCAATCAGCGAAGAAAGCCGAACAAAAAGCTATGGAGCAAATGTTGCACCCGAACCGTCAACCTGGGGGTGAACTTGGATGCATTCCACTCGAAAAACTCATATCAGTTGAGGATGTTGCTGTGGACCTTCAGCGACGCAAGAACCATAACCATTAATGTGATAAATATGTATATAAATTAATCCCTGTCACTCCTTGCTGCTAGCACGCTTTCCAAGACTGCATGTTAGCATAGAGATAAAGCTTTAATTTGCTGTTATGTCCAAGTCATTCCTTATAAGAATTATCATAGCAAACTATAACTTTGGTGAAAAATTTTGTTGGATGGTTAACCAAGTGCCTTCACACTCATGTCATATTGCAAAGCTTTAGTTGTTTAAATATGTCATTATTCATATTAGACAATGTACATCAGTTTTTGTTTTCAAAACTTTAATTTTCTTGCACAAAGACCCTCTTAGACCAGATCTTTATGACTTCTACCAAATATTTAGTTGATTGCGGCTCAAAATTTGCAAGGGTATTTTAACATACCAGCTGTTTATTGACTTCCTGCATCTTTTCTTTTCTGTGCTGTTGGAGAAAGAAGAAGCCTGTTTGTTCACTCATACAATCAGTCACTAAAACTTGTGTTTTGCTGCTGAAGTTAATTGTAATGGCTAATTTAGAATTTGAGACTGGATAAGATATAAGAATTGTTGTAAAAAGTCTTCTTGCATCTTCAATTCTTTAAACACATTGAAAAGACATTTTAATGCTGCTACTTTTATGTATTTAGAGTCCGTCCTTTTTATGTTCTATCTACTTTCATTTAATGTAGTTACGAGCTGTGCTTTGTACTACAGTAGAGCTACAGTTGAATTCCATTTAATATTGTTCATTATGAGAAATACTTATTGGTGAGGAACTATTTGATGTTTTGCAGTAAATTAATAATTGTTAAAGCCATTTGAAGGAATTCCCTTTTGTAAAAGAGCTCATACTTTTGTATTGTCATGAAGTTAATGTAACAAAATTTACCATAAATTCATATTCACCCACAATATTGTCTTCTGAGGAAAAGAAAGGTTGGAGGCAAACCTCCTTGCAGAGGGTAATTCAAGTGTATATTTTACTTTCCTGATTTTTATTTTTTAAGTTTTCGAGCAATATTTTTGTTTGTTTAAAAAACAACAAAACAAAAAACAAAAACAAAAAATACGTATATATGTACTGTATTGCGTTGATTTTAACTTGCTCACCGCAAAACTGCTCTCTTAATTGAATGTGATAGTAATGTCTGACTGAGGCTTCTAGGAGTCCTAGGTGGCTTTGGAACAATGAGTTTGAGTATTTTGTTAACGTTTTCTTTTCCTTTTTCTTCTTTGTTTTTGTAGATTATTATTTTGGCCTGCCACCAGTTCCCTCCCTTCAAGCTCTATTTTTACATTTCATTTTATTCTCTTATTTCTTATTTGGAAGCTTTGATTTGCTTTAATAGTGAGTGGCTTGAATGGCAAAAGCTATGATAGCAACTTTATTTTTCATAGATCAGACAGACATCCCAATACTATGGGGGCCTTCCTGTATTCTAGTCTGATTTTTGAAAGCCAAAGGAAATGTTTGTTATCAAGAATAGTGATAAAGCAATGCTAGGAAACTTAAAACTGTCTATGGTACCTATATTTTAATGTCTATTTAAAGCATCATACATGAACTACTTTAACTGCTGTTGACACCATAAATAATTTTGTGTTAAGAATGTTGACATTTATTGCAATTTGCTTGCGTTTAATTTACTAGTCATGCCCACGGTGGTCATGCCTTTGGGAATTAAGTTAGATACTTGTATTATTGTTTTACTTAGGTTTTGTATGTGTCTTTTTCAAGTTGACTCATAGAAATGTATTCTTTTTCTTTATTGATCTCAATTTAGTGATGTATGACCCCCTTAACTCGGAGTGTTGCATTATTATTTTACTTGTGTTTTGTATGGGTCTTTTTCAAGTTGATACCTAGAAATGTATTCTTTTTCTTTATTGATCTCAATTTAGTGAAGTATGACTCCCCTAACTCATATGTGAACAGAGTGTCAGATTTATTTACTGTCCTTGATGTCGACTGAAACAGCGTTAAAATGTATTGTCAAGATAAACCAACATGAAGAGAAAAAAATCCCAGCTTCACTTGACCAAACATTGCAGTAATATTCATCATTATTATTTTGTTAGAAGTTGCCATGTGTATAGAGACATGAATGATCCGTGGAGAATGTACTATGAACTGTTGTTACTGCTCATTATTTTATCTTTTTAAAATGTTCTTTCTGGTGGTTGGCATTGCCTTCTCATTTATATACTGTTAAATGCCTGTGCATTGTGATTCATAAGACTTAGTTCATGCAGAAATTTTGTAATTGATTGAAAATTTTCACCTACAATTCTGAAAACCATGACAGGAATTATTGATTGCTTTCATTAATCCTGATTTATACGTGGCAACAGTACAGTGTACTGGCCATTCTTATGTTTTAGCGATTATGATATATTATAAAACCTCTAACTGTACTTCTTAATATGAAATCCAAAGCTACTAAATATAATTGACACATTTATGAAAGCGCTCCTATAAGGCGGGAGGCTGGGTTCAATTTGTGTTTGCAATGAGCACAAACTCCTGAACTGATATTACAGGTGCTTTCACCATGCTTTCCTGCAGAACATATATGTATGATGCTTGCTATCAATCTCCCAATAGAATTTTGTGTCATGTACTTAGCTGAAACATCAGATCAAGTCATAAGGTAAGGCTCAGACAAGTTCATAATATTAGAAATAATGCATAGCTGCTTATTTTGTTATTTCTTTTATAAAGTACGTTGGATGGTCCTTCAATTCCTGTTCTTGTCATTCCCATCAAATGCCTTAATAAAAATTAAAAGTCAGTCTATTTGGACAGTCAGGAGACCTGGTTGTGCAATAAAATAATTTAAGTGATCACAAGAGTCCAAATGTATGAATATTGGATCGGTTGTGGTAGTTATGTGAGAGCAGTGACATGGATTCCTGCATGAGGCATTTTAGATAAGAATAAAACATTACCACTAATTTGTTAAAAATGTCTTTTTGAGGTAGTTCATCCTTACTTCCCCGAGATGAACCCTTCTCAAATAGCAGTCCGACCACTTCTACCCTGGAAGTTTAAATAAAAATAATGATGCGTCCTCCTCGTCCATTTTTTTTTTCAATGCACGAAAACCGGGGTTTTCAGGGAAAATTCTTATTCCTGATAGCGCGCAACGAGTCTGGGCCAGGTGGCTTAGGGGCTGATTTTCTCACTAACGAAGTCTAGCATCGGGCTCCTTGGACTTGCATTGTGTTTTTTGGACCCAGAGGAAGGTAACCTGTGAGTTTGGTCGAAATCGGACACAATTTTTTTTCGCCCGAAAATCGCAAAAACGCAAAGGCTATAGCCTTTGCATTTTTACGATTTTGGGCCAAAAATTAATATTCTGCGAAATGACGGGGGTTGTGCAGGGGGACTCTAACGTACCCCTAGACCAACCCCCAAGGGTCAGTTCGTCCGAAAACCCGGTTTGTCTGCGAGGAAATGCAGTATTTCTTCTGAATCGTATTTTGAATGGCACTAAACCTGGCGGGCGAGTGACGTCAGTTTCTGCAGCCGGAGCCGGAAGCCGGAGGTGTTTGTTGTTTTCGGAGGGATCATGGCGGACGCCGGTGTGTGGCCTGTGCGGCGGAGTTTCGTAAGTGTAATTGTGATATTATTTGTTTTAATCGTAATATTCCTTAATTAATTAATAATTGGGAGGAGTGTGATATTTTTATATTTAAATATCACATATTTTATTGTTTCGGTGAGGACAAATTGAACATCCTCGCTCCTGTAATGGTTCGTCTTTCTGCTGAGTGCCTACCGTAAGGTTATAATTAACTATCAGCATTGGGTGTAACTTTTCAATGATATTCTTATTAGCGGAATGTCGTTATTTCCTAGAAAGGCTGTAATTTTCTTGTAGCACATTATGTAGTGCCCAAGGGAGGTTAGCTATGAAGGTTAGGTCACCTCATGGGTACACCCATGGTTAGGCTGAGGTTCATCCATGAAGCTCTTAATTTGGGCATTAGTGTGAATCAGAAATTTATTTTACGTTGCGTTCTTGTTTAAATGTGAAAGTGGGGGTGTCCTTAGTACTCTCTGTGAGGAAATCTTGGACCAGATGGATTCCGATTAGGCGACAGACAGCCCACAACAGTATTAGCATTTTCTATCAGGCACACTTGCGTGTTCATTTCAAAATCAAAGGGTTTTGTATTAGTTAACATTGGGGGGAAAATAGGGAAGCTAGGACTCTTGGCTGAGTCAGTAGGGCTTGTTGCATTAGTGGGTATCCTTCCACTTGAAATCGCATTTCTGTGCTCATGATGATTCTTCTTCTTTGAACAATATTGCATCTTCGTAGTGAGAATAATTAAATGTAAATGAGATCTTTTCTTTTTCAAGAACTGAAAGTATTGTTTAGATATTTATCATTTGGAGTAAGGCATGTTCATTCTTAAAACGCCTTTTAGTTTTCAAACATACTTAATAATACAATAGTCTTGTGTAGATTTATTTGTTTTCAATGCAATATTGTTTAAAGTGTATGGCCAGTCACTCGTCTTTATCCAGAATTTGTTTGTCAATTGTATAAATACTAGTTGTTCACTTATCGATCTAGTTTATGGTTGGTATCTTGCCAACTGATATCCATAAGAGATATCATCAGCATTTTATCGATGTGCAATTACCTTTCTAAGGTATTTGGCTTTTTAAAAATAATACTTGTTCACTTTTCCATCCATCTTATTTAAGGGTGGTATCTTGCCAACTAGTCAGATGCTGGATGCATTTAATAATTCGGATAGAGGCTTTAAAAGTAGTAAATCTTGTTTTGTGGAGAACAGAGATGAGTGACGGCTTTTGCTTACTGATATATGAGTGTTGCCCTGTTGCCCCTGTGTCTGCTGTTCTTTACTTGCTCTATTGCAAAAAGTATCCATTGAATGCTTTGTTTTGCGCCATTTGGCCTGCCTGCTTCCTCTCACTTTGACCTCGGCCAGACTCCTAAAGGTCAGGGTGTGAGGAGTAGGCATTTTAGTGGTAACCTTTCAAATCTAAATTTTTGCTTGCTTCCTCGCACTTTGACCTCGGCCAGACTCCTCATGGTCAGGGTGTGAGGAGGGTGTCTTGCTCTTGTACCTTTGAAATGTAAATTTTTGCTTGCTTTAAACTTGTTGTAGTTGCCCCCTCTTGCTGGCATGTTGACCCAGGCCAGTCTCCTGAAGGTCAATGTGTGGGTGAGAGGGGGCGAATGAGAGGGGATCCCTCTCTCTTTGCGTTGCTTTAGAATTTTAACTTTTGAATGGATACTTTTTACTGCTCTGTGCTGTGCTGATTCCCTTCTGGCTCTGGTATAATACGGCCTCCTGGAGTGGGACTTGTCTCACTGCTGGGTTCGAATCCCAGCGGGTCCTATGCCTCGCCTTGTTCTGCCTTCCTTCTCTCTGAATGTATGAGAAATTTAGAGGAACACAGTGCTTTGTTTACATTGTTGCTGGTCTTTGTTTACAATTTTGTTAACATTTGTGCTGCTCTGCCATTGGCCAATTTCTTCTTCTCTTTTTTTGGGACTTAGTATTTGGCCTTTGCAGTGTTCCTCTCACTTTGTCATACTGTGTCTTCTGCTCTTTGTTGTTGTTGACATTCATGCTTTGTTTACTTTTCAGCACTTGTATATTTTTTTTCTCCCCTCCTTCGTTGTTGGCTTCGGCTTTCCCTGCTGGAGCAGCTCATTGGTTTCCACCAGTGATAAATAAACTAGTTGAAGTCATAGACTTGCGGCTGAGCTAATGCCCGAACGGCGACTTGATAAAAAATATAAACCGAATTATTTAAAAGTACCACGAAGCTGACACCCCCTGGATTTCATATATTTTCTTATTGTTTACATTCTAAAATTAAGTGTTCATAGGTTGGCAGCAGTTGGAGTGATTTGGAATGTTTTCATTTTGTATCACCTGGTCCCTTAAAGCCTTGGCTGAGCATTTAAATTTAGATTACAATTCATATTGAAATTATATATTTAATTTTAAATTGGCTCAGCCAATAAACAGTTGAATAAAGAAAAACAAAGTTTAATGGAAGAAGAACAAAAAGAAGCACAAGCAGCTGGCCAATGGGAGGCCAGCAAAAAAGGGCCAATTTTATGTGCTTTTCTACCAAGACAAAATATTTCTTGTATTTCTTGTATTTCTGATTTCCATGGTTTTAGAAGTAACCCTTGTAAGCTTTGTAATTTTCCTTCTAACTGGCCTCGCTCGACAGTTTGTTGAGAAAACTCTGTTCTTATCTTTGTTAACTCTGTGAAAACGTTACCCTTTTTTTTTTCTGTTAAAATGCCATGTTAATGCCAATTTTATGTGCTTTTCTACCATGACAAAATATTTCTTGTATTTCTGATTTCCATGGTTTTAGAAGTAACTCTTGTAAGCTTTGTAATTTTCCTTCTAACTGGCCTCGCTCGACAGATTGTTGAGAAAACTCTGTTCTTATCTTTGTTAACTCTGTGAAAACGTTACCCTTTTTTTTTTTTTTTCTGTTAAAACGCCATGTTTATGCCAATTTTATGTGCTTTTCTACCATGACAAAATATTTCTTGTATTTCTGATTTCCATGGTTTTAGAAGTAACCCTTGTAAGCTTTGTAATTTTCCTTCTAACTGGCCTCGCTCGACAGTTTGTTGAGAAAACTCTGTTCTTATCTTTGTTAACTCTGTGAAAACGTTACCCTTTTTTTTTCTGTTAAAACGCCATGTTTATGCCAATTTTATGTACTTTTCTACCATGACAATATATTTCTTGTATTTCGTATTCCATTGTCGTCATTTACCCAAACAAGCTGCTCCAATTCATGAGTTAGCTATTTACGAGTTTGTTTGTGAAAATTCACCAAAGTCAGAGAGCTTGACTAATAATCTGAGGCATGAAATGATTTGCCGCTTGAATGTAGTATGGGAGCAAAGCCACCTCAACCAGAGTCACAACAAAGCCAAGATTGGCTTCAGCTTTTGACTCATTGGTTGGGCTCTGGGAGCAGAGCAGAGTGGCCATCTCTGAGGCCGGGAGCCGCCAGCGCCTAATCGCCCTGGTCTGAGCCTTGGAAGCCTGGCGTCGGCTCGGCTGCTTCGACTTTTCCCGCCGCCAGCAGCCTTGACTATATCAGTTAGTTCCAACTTAGTACTGGTACGAAGACGTGTTAGCCGAGACGGCTAAGGCGCAACAAGTGAAGTGACTCTGGAATCAGGGGTTCTTGGTTCAACTCCCCATTTTTCGCATTTTTTTCGTAAAAATCGCTGATTTCTGCGGATTTTTCGCCTGGCCAGCCGCCGGGTCGCTCCAGGGGCCCCTGCCCGGCCGGTCCGCCGCGCTCGCCGCGCCGCCCGCCGCGCCCGCGGGCCCCGCGCCCGCGGGCCCCGCGGGCCCGCGCCACCGCGGGCCCCGCCCCGCGGGCCGCGCTCCCGCGGGCCCCGCCCCGCGCCCCGCACCCCCCGCAGGTTCCGCCCCTGCCGCGGTTGCAGCACCCCCTCCCCTTCCCTACCCTTACCCCCACCCCTACAGCCGGGAACCTGGTTCCGGTCTGGCTTTCCCCTTCCTTTCTCCTTGTTTAGTATTATTTACAGGATTCAGGAAATATTGCAACAAAAAGGTTAAATTTCATGTATGTTTATTGACACCATTGAAATAAAAACAGTTCAGAAACAATACACAGTATAAATTCAATGTTAACAATAATGCTTAGGACTACAAAAAAATATATACGAAAATACAAATCCATCACGCATGACAATGATCCATATAGCAAAATGTTATCGCAACATTGTCAGAAAACAGCAATTTTAGTTTATGGAGGTGCGTATTTATCAAGAGTCACTTCATCCCGTACAGTTCCATTCAAAACTTCACATAGTATTACAGCCAAATAACGATGGATCATTCTTTAACCGGGTTTTAGATCACAATTTCCAGCAAGGTGACAAAATGTACGAAAAATTCAAGAATTTTAAGTTGATACAAGTGGACAGCAAGAGAGAAACAGCTTATTTTTTATACCTCAATTCAGAATAGTTTAGAACATTGATGATAAAGCACAGCAGAAATCAGATTAGAGATGAAAATAGCTTGGCATTACAACCACACACCAGAATGGTGTTCCAAGAAACTCAGTAGTCTTTGGCAGCAGGGGGAAGATATAATATGACTGAAGTACAAGAGTAGACCTGAAAAAGAAGAACACTATTAGTGTGATAGGAAAGATCAGGGCCAAATTTTCATCAATCAGATAGATAACAGCACAGCTAACACAATATACGTACCATGTGTAACATGTGCAGCCAAGGCCCAGAACTCCGAACAGCATTTCATACCAGCCAGCAGATCAGAACTGACTTGATGTGTAGTCACCATATGTACTAATCGTCAGGTCTCCATTCTCCTTGCTCCTGATCCACTGCATAGACCAACTCCCATAGTGAAGGCGGGAAACCACAGTGGGCAACTTCGAAAGCGTGAGGTTTGAACTGAAGGTTGATGCCTAAAACAAGAACAGTAATATTAGCACAAAAGTAAACATCAGGATCAAGTGGTCAAAAACAAGATGGATCATCGAACACTACACACCTGGCCTTAACACACATTGAAGGCGAATGCAGTTAGGTATTTAGCAGCATGGTGAAAGATATTGATGATAATGGAAGTGCTAGTGATTCAGATTCATTTATTGATCAATCAAAATAAATAAAGTATGAAAAGTCATATATTAATCCTGGAATTCCACCTGGAAAAGAAAAATAAACACTATTAGCGTGACAGGAAACATCAGATCCAATAGTTAATGAGATGGATATCAGCAACCAACATCATACATACCAGGTGTAACGTGTGCAGCCAAGGCCAAGAACTTCCTCATTGACTTCTCTCAAACTATTTTCATATGTAAGCTTTTGGGACCAATAAAAATGAATGAATGAATGAACTCCGAGCAGCATTTCATCCCAGCCATAGTGAAGGCGGGAACCCACAGTGGGCAGCTTCAAAAGCGTGAGGTTTGAACTGAAGTGAAGCTTGATGCCTAAAACAAGAACAGTAATTAGCACAAAAGTAAACATCAGGATCAAGTGGTCAAAAACAAGATGGATCATCGAACACTTCACACCTGGCTTAAGAGCACATTGAAGGCGAATGCAGTTAGGCAGCATGGTGAAAGATATTGATGATAATGGAAGTGCTAGTGATTCAGATTCATTTATTGTACAAATAAGGTTCAAATAAGGTATGAAAAGTCAAATATTAAACCTGGAAGTACACCTGGAAAAGAAAAACTATTAGCGTGACAGGAAAGATCAGATCCAATCAATTAGTTAATGAGATGGATATCGGCATAGCCAACATCATACCTATTATGTGTAGCCAAGACCTCCATGCAGCATTACATCCCAGCGATGACTATGGAGATCAGAACAGACTTGATGCATAGTCACCATTTGTACTGATCGTCAGGTCTCTATTTTCCTTGCTCCTGATCCACTCCACAGACGAAGTCCCATAGTAAAGACGGGCACCAACAGGGGGCAGCTTCAAAAGCGTGAGGTGTCAACTGAAGTGAAGGGTGAAGCCTAAAAAAAGAACAGCAATATTAGCACAAGAGGAAACATTGGGATCAAACAAGACTGATCATGGTGCATTGCATTCACCACATTACTACACACCTGGTTTGAAAGCATTTTGAAGGCAAATTGCCACCTCAATAACGGGTCCTTGTTCCTCATCCACTCCACAAACCAAGTCCCATAGTTAAGGCAGGAACCAACGGTGGTTTTCTCGAGATCCCTATCTGATGCGGCCCAAGTAAAATTTCTGGGGGGGTCAAACAAAGTTCCATCTGGAAAAAACTAGTCAAATTAACTGTCAAGAGGAGTTTAATTAAAACCCCTCATAAACTGACTCTACGCAACAATCACTTCATATGAACTCAATCACAGCCGACGAGATGAAACACAGGACCCGAGAGCAAGCAGTGGCCTGGTGAACCTTCAATAACATGTCACTAAAGGAGCCCGAGAAATGCGTACCAGGACCTCGGGCCATTCCATGTTCCACTGTGACTGATCTCTCCTCCACATGAAGCAATCGTTGCTCACATTAGCAAAAGTAAGTTCAAAGTAAGTTCATTGCTTGATGCTGAAGATCCCATCTTGAGTTGATTTCTTCATTTGAAGATCGTTCACGGTCCGCATTTCCCCTTAGCGTCGTCTTGTCACCTGCAAAAAATAAATATGTATGAGAAGCAGTTCAAGAAAAGGGTATCATTTCATCACAAATTTCAGTTGATTTTAATTATTCTCCAATCATCTTTAATATTGCAAATTGACAGAAGTTTAATTTAATTTTAAGGAGTACTAGCATTTAAACAATCTATAATGAAGTCAAAGTTACATATACTCCAACAGGAACAAAATTTACCACAGCCACAGTGGCAACCAGACAGGTAAAATTCACTCCTATCATAAAGAAAGCTTCTAGTTATTGATAGCTGAGCAGACTAACAAACAGTTATTTTTTATCAACAGTAATAAAATCAACTGACAAGCTTTAAAGCAAATGTGTGATGCTATCCATTATGCAGTAAACTTATTTAACATGCCATGCATCTGTTACTATGGCAGCAACTAAAAAGCATACCAGGATTGTAGCATCAATTGAACCCCATGACCTGGGGTATTTCAATGGAGGCAAAAGTACTAGCAGGAAAATCGCAACTTTCTATTGATATAACAACCAGCAAATGTGGCCATTGGTTTTGTTTTGAAAGCCAATTGTAATCTACTTCTTAGGGGAGTAGAAAAGAAATCAATCTGCAATTTGGCTTCAGAACAGTGGTGCGGTACTAAGTGAACTTTTTAAATGAAAGGAATAAGTTGACTTCTGTAACTAATGTCAAAGCTTTCCTCTACATATAATTAATTTATTCATCTCTCATAGCTTTTACACCATTCTGCAAAACTGAAACAGTTCTGTCTGATCTGGTCCAACTATCCAGGTTCTCAGTATCTAGTTTTCAGAGTAGTTCAGCCAACAGTCAAAATCAGAATGTATATTGAAGTATAAAGGCACCACTCTTAATGAAAGGTAAGCCATTACTGTCCCACTTCCAACTTTGCTCCAATTAACAGAATTTCAGATTTATCCAAGGCAATTGACAATTATGTATAGATGCATCAAAAAATTCTTTAGAGTGAGCAATCAAAATATTTGTGTTGTCTTACTTCTCGAAAATCTTTCAAAACTCAATACCAAAACACTTAACATTTCTTACCTTGAAACCAACAGCATGATCACAGCAGACTGAAAACAGCAGTGGGGAGATCCAAGCGTTTCTTCGTGCTGGAGATCCTGTCTTGAGTTGGTTGCTTCATTTGAAGAAACTTCATGGTGCTTCTTTCCCCGTAACGTCGTCTTGTCACCTGCAAAAACAAATATGCATCAGAAGCAGTTCAAGAAAAAAGAATCATTTCATCACAATTCAGTTGATTTTAATTCTTTATTGACACCCAAGTTTACTTTAACCTTAAGGAGTACTACCATTTAAACAATCTATAATGAAGTCAAAGTTACATATACTCAAATTTTAAATATAGGAAAAAAATTTACCACAGCCACCGCGGCAAACAGGTAAAATTCACTCCTATCATAAAGAAAGCTTCTAGTTATCAATAGTTCTGAGCAGACTAACCGTTATTTTTAATCAACTGTAATGAAACTATCAAACAAATGGCCAATAATGTTCCTTAACTGAGCATCAAGTTATTTTTTATCAACAGTAATAAAATCAACTGACAAGCTATAAAGCAAATGTGTGATGATATTCATTATGCAGTACACTTATTTAACATGCCATGCATCTGTTACTATGGCAGCAACTAAAAAGCATACCAGGATTGTAGCATCAATTTGAACCCCATGACCTGGGGTATTTCAATGGAGACAAAAGTACTAGCAGGAAAATCGCAACTTTCTATTGATATAACAACCAGCAAATGTGGCTATTAGTTTTGTTTTGAACGCCAATAGCAATCTACTTCATAGGGGAGTAGAAAAGAAATCAATTTCCAATTTGGCTTCAGAACAGTGGTGCGGTACCAAGTGAACTTTTAAAATGAAAGGAATCAGTTGACTTTTGTAATTTATGTCAAAGCTTTCCTCAACAGATAATAAAATTACAAATCTCTCATTGCTTTTATACCATTCTGCAAAACGGAAACAGTTCTGACTGTCTGATCTGGTCCTACTATCTAGGTTCTCAGTATCTAGTTTTCGGAGTAGTTCAGCCAACACAGCCAAAATCAGAATGTAAATTGAAGTAAAAAGGCACCACTCTCAATGAAATGTAAGCCATTATTGTCCCACTTCCAACTTTGCTCCAATTAACATAATTTCAGATTTAGCTTAGGGAATTGACAATTATATGTATAAATGCATCAAAAAATTCTTTAGAGTGAGCAATCTAAAGATTTGTGTTGTCTTACTTCTAGAAAATCTTTCAAAATTCAATACCAAAACACTCAACATTTCTTACTTTGAAATCAGCAGAATCATAGCAGACTCCAAACAGCGGAGGGGAAATCCAAGCAGCTCCGTAACATTTTAAGACGTTAAATAACAGCTTCAACAGGGTCAAGGTGTACTGGTGTACTCTGATGACTGGAGTAAAGCTGAATACCTGAAAACAATAAGAAATAAACTATTAGCATGACAAGAAAGATAAAGAGGACGAGCAGATTGCAACAAATCTGATTGATTATAGAGCAGGGCTAAAACATAAAATACCCACCATGTGCTCAGCAGAGACGTCACAGATGAGCACAGCTCATCAGCACTGCAACGGCAGACACCAGAGAAGAGATTTCGGCAACTCTTTAGAGGTGAATAGGGAGCATCAAGGGTAGGGTTTAATTGAACAAATGCGACTGGACAACCTGGAAGGAACAAACAATACTTATTAACATGCAAGAAAGGTCAGGAGAGTGACTAGCAGCCAGCCAGAAATGTGATGGATAATAGAGTGCAGGATAAACCAATAAATGAATTACACACCTTGACCTCTGTTCGTCATGTTGCAATGAAGTCTCCAACTTCAGACAAGGGATTACAAGCAGGCCAAAATATTCCAGCATGGATCGGCAAAGTCTTCAGTAGTGAGGGCCCGTCTGAGGAATCAGCATCCTGGGAAACAAATAAAGATAGCATCAATCAAAATGCAGAATGTTTCAAACAAGGCAAGATGATACAAAATGAACATGCATTGTTCCTATCTTTTCCTATAAACAGTCCTATACTGAAATACTGAAACACATATTGTTTCATTTGGGAGAGCCCTATTGGAATGCAGGCACAGGCAAGTCCAAGTTGGCCTGCAGGCCTTGGAGTGAAATGGGAGCGCAATAAACGGGCTGCAAATTCGTTGGCTAACGAAAATGTTTTAATTTCGACAAGCCAGACAATCAGGGTAAGAACGATTACAATAAAGAAATTTCTTTACACATGGGAACCAAACGAATGAAAGCTATAGGTTAACCGAACATCACCACGTGCACGTGGGCACGCAACGAAACACACCAGTCAAGTGCATCAAAGTCCAGGTCCGGGAGCGAAATGAGGAGGTTAGGCCATGTGCTCAAGAGGTTATTTCTCAATCAGAATTAAAACTTCCGATAACTCACCAAAATTCATAGTGCAAAAGAATCCTTATGAAATACCAATAAAATCTTCTTATATAAAACATCTTCTTAAACTGAAGGATTACTCAGATAAAATTGGATAACTCCCAAACCTCCCGGCAGCCTTCCTCTCAAGGCAGAAGCGAGACTAGACTGATCAGACCGGAACTCGGGGAGCGGAAGCTCACAAAAGTAGTCCCCAGGTGACAAGACAAGGAAGTAGTTCCGTGACGTACTGCAGCGGCGGGAACTTGAGGTATGAGAAGGGTATGAGAACCGGAGCGTGCGGAGGCGGGAAAATTCAAATGGTAGCGGAGAGCAGACGATCGCTACAGCTGGGAGGCTGGGCTGGCTGGCCGGAGGCCGGCAGGGGTGGGGAGGGGAGGGGAGGAGAAGAGAGGGGAAAAGTGGCGCTAACGTGTGGCGAGAAGCGGCTCCAGTGCGTGCAGCAAGGCACTGCCCCCGCGCGAAATTTTGAACCAGAGAAGCACATGGGCCCTTCGGTCTGCGTCGATTCGTCGCAATTTTTCGCAGTAGATCCCGGTTTCTCGCCAACCCAACCCTCAAGGGTTGGTCTAGGGGTACGGTAGAGTCCCCCTGCACAACCCCCGTCACTTTGGAGCAACGTTTTTTGTCGGCCGAATATCGTAAAAATGCAAAGACTACTTTGGAGCAACATTTTTTTTCGGCCAATAATCGTAAAAATGGCAAGGCTATAGCCTTTGCGTTTTTGCAATTTTAGGACGCAAGAAAACTGTCTTCGATTTCGACCAAACTCTCGGGGCTTGGTCTAGGGGTACGTTAGAGTCCCCCTGCACAACCCCCGTCATTTTGAAGAGAAAACAAAAATCGACCCGAAATCGTAAAAATGCAAAGGCTATAGCCTTTGCGTTTTTGCGATTTTCGGCCGAAAAAAAATTGTCTCCGATTTCGACCAAACTCACAGGTTACCTTCTTCTGGGACCAAAAAACACATAGCAAGTCCTAGGAGTCCTATACCGGACTTCGTTAGCGAGAAAATGGGCCCTTAAACCACCCCGCCAGCACACATTTCGCGCTATCAGGAATAATGCATTGCCTCGCAGACAAACCGGGTTTTCGGACGAACTGACCCTTGGGGGTTGGTCTAGGGGTACGTTAGAGTCCCCCTGCACAACCCCCGTCATTTTGAAGAGAAAAAAAAATTCGACCCAAAATCGTAAAAATGGCAAGGCTATAGCCTTTGCGTTTTTGCGATTTTCGGCCGAAAAAAAATTGTCTCCGATTTCGACCAAACTCACAGGTTACCTTCTTCTGGGACCAAAAAACACATAGCAAGTCCTAGGAGTCCTATACCGGACTTCGTTAGTGAGAAAATAGGCCCTTAAACCACCCCGCCAGCACACATTTCGCGCTATCAGGAATAATGCATTGCCTCGCAGACAAACCGGGTTTTCGGACGAACTGACCCTTGGGGGTTGGTCTAGGGGTACGTTAGAGTCCCCCTGCACAACCCCCGTCTTTTGGGAGGGGAGAAAAAATTCGACCCATAATCGTAAAAATGCAAAGGCTATAGCCTTTGCGTTTTTGCGATTTTCGGCCGAAAAAAATTTGTCTCCGATTTCGACCAAACTCACAGGTTACCTTCTTCTGGGACCAAAAAACACATAGCAAGTCCTAGGAGTCCTATACCGGACTTCGTTAGTGAGAAAATAGGCCCCTAAACCACCCCGCCAGCACACATTGCGCGCTATCAGGAATACTGCATTGCCTCGCAGACAAACCGGGTTTTCGGACGAACTGACCCATGGGGGTTGGTCTAGGGGTACGTTAGATTCCCCCTGCACAACCCCCGTCGTTTTGGAGCAAATTCGTTTGGGGTCGAAAATCGTTAAAAATGCAAAGGCTATAGCCTTTGCGTTTTTGCGATTTTCGGGCGAAAAAAAATTGTCTCCGATTTCGACCAAATTCACAGGTTACCTTCTTCGGGGACCAAAAAACACATAGCAAGTCCAAGGAGTCCTATACCGGACTTCGTTAGTGAGATATTAGGCCCCTAAACCACCCCGCCAGCACACATTGCGCGCTATCAGGAATACTGCATTGCCTCGCAGACAAACCGGGTTTTCAGACGAACTGACTCTTAGGGGTTGGTCAAAGGGTACGTTAGAGTACCCCTGCACAACCCCCGTCATTTCGGAGCATATTAATTTTTGGTCGAAAATCGTAAAAATGCAAAGGCTATAGCCTTTGCGTTTTTGCGATTTTCGGCCGAAAAAAAAATTGTCTCCGATTTCGACCAAACTCACAGGTTGCTTTCTTCTGGGTCCAAAAAACACATAGCAAGTCCTAGGACTCCTATACCGGACTGCGTTAGTGAGAAAATAGGCCCCTAAACCACCCCGCCAGCACACATTGCGCGCTATCAGGAATACTGCATTGCCTCGCAGACAAACCGGGTTTTCGGACGAACTGACCCATGGGGGTTGGTCTAGGGGTACGTTAGAGTCCCTCTGCACAACCCCGTCGTTTTGGAGCAAATTAGCTTGGGGTCGAAAATCGTAAAAATGCAAAGGCTATAGCCTTTGCGTTTTTGCGATTTTCGGGCGAAAAAAAATTGTCTCCGATTTCGACCAAATTCACAGGTTACCTTCTTCGGGGACCAAAAAACACATAGCAAGTCCAAGGAGTCCTATACCGGACTTCGTTAGTGAGATATTAGGCCCCTAAACCACCCCGCCAGCACACATTGCGCGCTATCAGGAATACTGCATTGCCTCGCACACAAACCGGGTTTTCAGACGAACTGACTCTTAGGGGTTGGTCAAAGGGTACGTTAGAGTACCCCTGCACAACCCCCGTCATTTCGGAGCATATTAATTTTTGGTCGAAAATCGTAAAAATGCAAAGGCTATAGCCTTTGCCTTTTTACGATTTTCAGTCGAGAAAAAATGGTCGCCAAAATCGACCAAACTCACAGGTTGCTTTCCTCTGGGTCCAAAATACAAGTCCAAGGAGCCCGATAACGGCCTGCCAAAAGTGAATGACGCGCAAGTGTGCAGCTCGGCAGTTGTGCAATAATTGTAAGTGTCAAACTCGCACATGAATGTAGGTGTTTTACTCAACAGTTGTGCACTTGCAAGTGCTCAACTGCCCCCGTGCAACACTATCCTTGTTGAACACTGGCAAGGTAACAACTGTCGAGTTAACCACTTAGAAGTGTACAACTGGCGAATTGAACAATATTGCCGATTGCGCACTTGCACGTGCTAGGCAGGAAGTTGCACTCATACAAGTGTTGAGCAGTTGAACACTTATTGGTTTAACAGTGAGCTAGTTATGCTGAATGCAACCGAGGCCAGGATGGGGCGCTCATGCTCCACGTCACCAAAGGTCCAATGTTTCAAATCTTGTACCACATGTTCGTATTCCTCTTAAAAGAGTTTTTAGGCACGAAGTAGCCTTATGGTTTTGTCGCAGGATGCGATTTTTTTTATTATTATTAAATAGAAAGAAGAAACAAAGCAAAGTCTGACTAGTTTATTGGTCCCAGCCCCAGTTAGTAGGCAAAGGCTGCTGGCTGGAGCCGCCGCCGAGGAGCGATGTGAAGGATGAGAACAAGGAGCTGCTGGCGGTGGTGAGGTTGGCCACGCCGAGCATGCCCTTGCCAAACGGAGCTTTCTCTGCCGTCACCAGGTAGTACCTGCCCGGCCTGTGTCTGCAACACAATTAGCAACGAAGGTTTCGTCGTCGGTTCTCGTGTAAGAGGGAGAGGGGGGGGGGGGAGGTAGGGAGGGGGAACAGACCCACGAGAAGCTCGTAGCGTGGCACGTGTCGACGAATCGCGGAAAATACCGTTCGTTGGGTAGAGGGGGGACGAGATGATGGAGATATTTTTGCAGCCGGCGATCTGTACCATCTACACGTCCCTCACGCTCCCCCGCTCCCCATATGTCCGCCACGACGTCCCTCACGCTTCCCTGCTCCCCATATGTTCGCCACGTCTCTCACGTTCCCCCGCTCCCCACTTGTTGGTTCACGCTCCTCACGCTCTCCACGCTCACCTGGCCTCTAGCGCCTTGATGCCCATGTAGGCGACGTTGGTGCTCTTGCATTCGCCGGCCGTGAAGTTAGTCCAGCCCGGGCAGGCCACGGCTGGAAAGGCCGTCTCGTTTAGCAGCGACTCGGCGAAGAAGTCCCACGAGCGATGGTGGCTGCAGTGGCCTTGAATAGCAAAGGTTCAGAACAATAAGAAAGTGTATAACGTTTTCATACACTTATTGACAACAATGGGAATCCAAGAGTACGAATTCGCTCACTTGTAGGTGAGTGAAATTTTTCACACAGTTTTCGGTGTGTGAGAAAGCATGGTTTGTGTGGGAGCGTCTATTCACACTACGCAAGCCCTATATACTGTACACTTCTACATGCAAGTTTACGAAGCTCACCTACAAGTGTATGAATACTTTGTCACACACCTACAAGTCTGTGTGACATAACATAACATACTTTTAAGAAAAAAATGAATGCTACCCCAACAAAGCTGGAATGGAGATTGAAACTGACACCTTCCGAGAGAGGCCAAAAGCAGATCGGACTTTGTGTAACGGGAGCGAAAAACATCGGACTTTGTCGTTAGGACGCATCGTGAAGTTTTCGTTGTAAACATACCGTCGTAGAGGGCGGTGACGTAGCTCGGGCAGCCTGGCTGCACGCGCGTGCCGTTGTTGGGAAAGAAGTCGATGTGGCCGATGAGCTGGTTGAAGCCGAAGAAGCCCCCGTCGGTGTGGATGACGTCGACGAACTCGGCGTCATTGGGGCCCAGGTTGGGGATTCCGTCGAAGGTGAAGCCGGGCAGGGCGGGGTCGAGTGCCGTGATGCGGTGGAGCTTGAAGTCCAGGTTCTTGGCCGTGACGCCGGCGAGCTGGCCGCCCAGTGAGTGCGCCACCACCCACAGGGACTCGCGCCTCAAGCCAGCCTCCACCAGCTTCGTGATGGACTTGGCCAGGGCGTGGCTCACCTGCGGGAAACAGAGGAAACTCTCAGTACAGTGCGTTTTCTGTGCGAGTGTTTTGCTTTTGCGCCATTGTACTTTTTTACGAGGCGGGTTGGTAGGTACTTAACGCACGCGACTTCGTACCTGGAAAAGGTTGAAGAAGGCTTTCACATACGGGAACGTGACGTAATAGTTCCAGTCGACGAGAATGAAGTTGTGGTCACCTCGTTTCAAAAACGCTGCGAAAAAATGTGCGATGTATACGTTTCGATGTATCAAATCATCAATAGATTGCTTGGACAAGGATGTTGCCAAGTTAAAAACCCACCGTTCGCCACGAGCCCCACACTCCTGCTCTGGTTGGACTCGGTGTAGCCATGCATGTAGAGCACGGTGGGCAGGGCCTTCTTGAACTCACGGTGCGACAGGATGCTGGCCGAGTCGTTGATGTTGAATGTCACATTTTTGTCTTTCCTGGGTGCAAGCGTGGTTACACGTGGTTAAAGCACACGCATTTCGTGTGACTCAGAGATACTCGCCCAACTGCCGATTATTGCGATCGAGAATAAGAGTGCTACTTACAAGTACAGTGTAAGGTTAATGTTGTCCCCGAACTTCTCGGCCCAGTTCGCTGCGTCGACCGAGAGCGAACCTACACGGGGAATTAAAAAACAAACAGGTAGGTTAATGGAAAGCCGATAAAAATGTAAGGTAAGATATAGACTGAAAAAGAAAAGTAATCAAATACAAAATTGAAATAAAGAAATAGGCAGTGGGATTCTTACAGTAGGCGGCCCAGAGGCAGAGCCCCGCGGCGACGAGTCCAAAGCGACAGTGCATGGCTGCTGACCGGTCCGTGCGGCGGGTCCGCGACGACTGGACTGGAGTCAGCCCACTGAAGTCGCTGCGATAAGGCCCACCTTATCAGAGAGAGAGGGAGAGAGAGGGAGAGAGAGGGTCAGGGTCGGGGGAAGAGGGAGGGGGGGGGGGTCGGCAGCTGGACAAGGTGACCGGCCGGTCGTCCCGGACCCCGCCTCTCTGGAATAGCGCGCCGCGGGCCACGGGTCAACGGCCAGCTATCTCAATATGAATAAAAAAAAAAAGGCGAATGAGCCGCAAGAGCCGCAGGTTTCGTACTATTCCACCGTGGAACCGGGCGCGGTGAGTGACCCGCCTCCAGATGGCAAACGAATGGAAACATGCACAAGAATGTTACCTCGGGGTAACGAGACCTCGTCTCCCACGACAGGGATGAGGGCAATGCAATGTGGTCGCTTTGGCTCATGTTTTCTTTTTAGCTGAGCCAACTTTAACCGGCAAAACCGTTCATTTGACTCGGCAGGCAGGCGCACTCCCCACTTCAGCGAGACGTGTCGTATCTAGTTAAGGAGCCCCGATTCGGTTCCCCGACTCGTGCCCCGGTTCGTGCCCCGGTTCGTGCCCCGATTCGTGCCCCGGTTCGTGCCCTGACGGGTGGGGGAGACCCCGCGCAAAACTAAGAAAATGCAATAATTAGTGAAAATGAGGATTTAGTTAATCATTCACTCAATGGCAGTGAAAATCAGGCTGTTTATATTGTGCCGGTGCCACGCTTACATGGTGTCCGTCCTTAACCTGGGTAAGCATTGGGGTGCGCGGGGTCTCCCCCACCCGTCGGGGCACGCATGGGGCACGAACCGGGGCACGAATCGGGGCACGAACCGGGGCACAAGTCGGGGAACCGAATCGGGGCTCCTTAGCTAGATACGACAACGGCGGAACTTGATTTTGGGCTGTGGCCCCGGGTTGTCTCTGAAACTTCTCCGACAAAGATTGAACGTAAAACAATAAACATTTAAGGTGCGCCCACAATGAACTCTTCGGAAGGTGACGGCACGAAAATTTGGGTATCAGGAATTCAGTTCCTGCTTCGCCCTGCGCGCTTGGGCTCGCCGGGTAGGCCTCCACCTACACACAAGTGCTTGGCGGGTTGGCCTATTCAGTGTGACGCAGGCGCTCTCATTAGCTCCGCCTCGGTAACGTCCATTGTTGAAACGCGTCTCTGCAGATACGTCGTTTTTGCTAGGAGTAGTCACTATGCACCCTACTCTAACTGCTCTCAGCTCAACAACAGGTGCAGCGGGGGCGACGCGGCGACGCACCACCCAACGTCCTCTGGTCGTGTTGACACAGCTGTTAGACGCAGGCTAGACATAAAACGACCCAAATCTAATGGCTGAGGTTCAGACAGTTCACGGCCGAGGACACGCTTTGCAAGAGGTGAGAATATTGGGCAGGCAAAAAATAGGACCGTGTTAGTCATACGGAGCATTGGTAAAGAATAAAGATGCTGATCCGAGATATACAATCGACGATCGGCTCAGCCAACAAATGATATTACAACTGAACAGGTTTTCCGCGTGTCAAGGGCCGAGATGAGGACAGGAACGTTACTATTTCTTCTCGCCGCGGCGCTCCAGAGCGGTAAGTCATTAGTACTCTTAAGGACCATCTGCCTGCACCTGTAAATTCTCTTAGCAATGTGTGTGTACCGGGCGTTCCATAATAGACGCAGGTGCGGGCGGGTTTGCCTACCCGATCTCCCCGTAAGGCGCCATAGCCCGTTGGGTAGGCAAACCCGCCCGCACCTGCGTCTTTTATGAAACGCCCGGTACAGGTGGAGGAGGAGGTATAGGGAATAAGAGAAAATATAATAATGTAATGCTGTGCAGTTCGTGGTGAGGACCTGGTCGAGTCGGTTCCGGTCGTTGAGGACGTGGTCGACACCATCGGCGAGGCCGTGGCCAACGTGACAACCAACGCCACCACAGCTGCAACAGACGGGTTCAAGGAGACCACGCTGGTTCTCATCACGTAAGTCGCACGTCACGGCTGAAGGGAGTAAAATACAGGGTGGCCCAAGGCAGACCCGCAACAACAAGCTTTCTTTTCATTATAAATTTGCTAATATTAGTAGTAGAGAAAAAGTAACCGTTGTCATGCGTTGCTAAAAGTTATTTTTACTTTTTCTCTAGTTACAATATTAGCAAATTGATAATAAAAAGTAAGCTTGTTGCTGTGGTTCTGCCTATCCGAAAAAGTCTACCGGGGTGCGTGGGCCACCCTAGATGTGAGGCAATGGTGGTATGAACCAATACACCACTCGGCAGAGCGGATACGAACGCCACGTTTTCCTTGGAGAACGCGACGAGCCTGCTCAACGACACGGCCTTCAACGGCGACCTGCCGACCGCCTTGTACATGCACGGCTACGAGGAGACCAGGGACAGCGAGAGCGTCGGCGTCGTGTCCGGAGGTGAGACCAGGCGAGACTTAAGCGTGTTAAGTTAAGCGCGCCTGAGCGCTCACGTGCACGCTACATTTATGAACTTCTGCGAGCATAATAATGCACAAAGCTGTGCGTAATAATGCACCAAGTTGTGCCTAAGGGACAGAGTTGAGCATGATTATGCAGAAGAAATTGTGCATAATTGTGGTTTCTTAAAATCCTGCAAGGCTTGTGCACAACATAAAGCATCGGCGATCGTTCAGCGCTCAGCAGATGGCACCTTCTCATGGGGCGCTCTCTGTCTCTCTCGCACTCACTGACGAGGCGCTGGCTGGCAGGCGGTCTCGTGCAGGGGTCGTAGCCTACCCGCCCGACACGGCGGCGCGGGCGCTGCCTATCCTGTGGTGTGCAGGCGTCCTCCCTGCCGCGACTAATCCACCCGCATCCTTTTGCCCGCAGCTTTCCTGCGTAAGGCGTCCCACAACTTCGTCCTCGTCGATTGGAGCAAGTACGCTGGGTCGCCTTACTCCTCGGCCTTCATTAATGTGCCCGGGGTGAGTCTGTCCACCTCACCCCCATACCAATCCCTAAACTGTTAACGCCATGGTAGATTACAGGCGGATATTTTGGCCGTTTGGCGTTTCCATTCTTTCACTTGGGGCCAAATTTTGGCCTTCTTTTAGAGAACTTCAAAACTTTCTGTATACACTGTCAAAACCATGCGAAGAATTTGTTTTCATTGCAAAGCAAACAGTTCGCAAGCTGCGATACTTCTTTCTTGATGCACTCTCTGGACAGAGAACGTTTGAAATGCAACATGCCTCGTGATGTCCCCATCTCTTTCATTTTTCCAGTGCAGTCGGGAGCGGATGCCAGGCCTCTGCTTTGGATACTAAACTTTTGAAGAGGCCCCACTATATCTATAGAAACTGCCAACTTCCATAGACTTTTTTTAATGCCAAAACTAGGTCTCCTCTGAAAGTGTCACAAATTTGCACTCAGAAAAGATTTAAAGCGTTTTGGCATTCAAGGCGACCACGACGTTTATTGCGTACAGCGATCACTGAAACTCACCCTTCGCTGCCTTCGGTCCCGCAGGTCAGCGCCGTGGTGGGGGACGCGCTAGACCGGCTGGTGCAGGCGGGGCTCTCGAGGGACGGGCTCTGGCTCATCGGTCACTCCATGGGCGGGCAAATGGCTGGCATCGTGTCCAGGTCCTTGGACTTCCTGCCCAGGAGGATCTCGGGTAAGACGAAGCGGCCATCATCGGCTGGCGTTTGGGAAGCGGAGAGAAAGGGGGCACGAAATAAAAACTGTCAGAGAGAGAGGGAGAGAGAGAGAGAGAGAGAGAGAGAGAGAGAGAGAGAGAGAGAGAGAGAGAGAGAGAGAGAGAGAGAGGAGGGGCACAGAGGGAATAATTCTATAACATGGGTTAAGGGAAGGAAACCTTGTTTTTAAATTATCAGAGTGAAATTTAAGTTGGGAAAAAAAAACACTTTGATTACACAAACCTGCACAAGTAGTGTGGTTTCACGAACGAAAGCTCGACCGAGCTCGAAGCCTGCCTGCCTTATGCTGTACGCGACTCGCTGCCCACAGCCCTCGACCCTGCACTGCCCGGCTACCAGCTGCCGGGCTTCTCTAACCTGACCCGCGACGACGCGCTCCTGGTCGACGTCATCCACACGGACGCGGGCGTCTTCGGCTTCAACGAGCCCTGCGGCCACGTCGATTTCTGGCCCAACAGTGGGCGGCCGCTGCAGCCGGGCTGCGAACTGCTGTCCCCCTACGTCTTCTGCGGCCACCACCGCTCCTGGCGTTACTTCTCCGAGTCCGTCAACAACGAGACGGCGTTCCCGGCGGTCAAGTGCTCGTCGTGGAGGGACTTCGAGAAGGGAGAGTGCCCGGTCAACGCCACTAACATTGCGTACCTCGGGTACAAGCTACCCAGCGGGTGGGTTTGAGGGGCGCTCTTGATGCGTTCAATCACACTAATGAAAGCTTACGGCGATTTTCATCGTCAGCTACAGGAAGTCCTGTGGACGGAAATTTATGACGATAAAGATTGCTCGATCTAATATTGTCTTCCATAGGGCTCAGGAGGGCGACTACTATCTTAAAACCAACGACGCTTCGCCGTATGCCAAGGGCCTGCAGGGTGTCACCGTGGGGGCCAAGGAAACCAATGGCATCGCCGACTTTTTTGGCGGAATCGCCAGCAAGACGCAAGACTTCTTCGGTCGCGTTTTGCCTATTTTCTAGTGAGAAATGGATCCAAAGACGTCAAGAATAAACCTGTAGGCAGAGATTGAAAGCCTAATTTTATTTCTTAAGTATAATAACAAAACTGTTGACAGTCTTTTATTAATTAACATCTAATTTACAATAGACTCTGATGCGGCCGTGGGAGCGCCGCGCCCTACGCTAAGGTCACCCTTTACAACAATAAACTCTACCAGAATGATTTACAATCGATGCTGAAAATAGAAAAGCCATTATATGATTAGTATCATTTATCCATATGAAGGTAGAGAGTAGTGTTACAGAGTGACAGAGACTTTATCTCGTTCAGCTACGAAACGATTTGTGCCAGATGCGTTAAGAACGAGCGTCCGAAAAAATATCATTCCTGCACTCAACATTTCTTTCTTTTTGATTATTAACCAATATGTGTATCATAAAAGAAGAGTCTCAGCCACGAATATAGATTTAGTTGTGTACACTGCTTTAAATACTTAGGATACCTGTCCGTACGACGATACCATAACGACGGTAATCGTGTCACTGCAACATTAGCTCACAAGCAGCAACGCTGCTGAGACCCTCCACTTTTAGTGCGTTTATTTTCAGTCAACTGCGATGAATCAAATCAAACTAAAAACATACGCATGTGCGAAGACTGGTGACAAATATGTCGGCACAGTTGATTCAAGGTATTTCGTATAAATTCTTTATCTTTCGACGAATTCTTTTGGCGAACCCTGCCGTGCGAAGCTTTATGGCTCGTACGGTGCCCCAAACAGCAGAGTCTCCTAAAGACGTGTCAGTAGAATCGTAACAAGTCTACAAAAATAAAGAAAATCAACAGCCTAACGAGTTATAGCCCTCTCTAAAAAAGCTACTGTACACAATATCACAGCCTGCCTCTCAGCCCAAGGTACCCAGCACAGGGCACCTGCTTGACAATATTCGCTGAGAACTGCGACGCTTGACTGCTGGCTGACACCTGACACAGCCAAACAACTAACAGAAACGACAAAATTATTTCGTAAAAATAATCTTTCCTTTTAACAAACGAGCGACTTAGTTATGTTTGTCTTAGCAAGACATGCGAGCAGCATGATCTTGACATAAATAAAAAAAAGAGATGAATTGATAAAATGTGGTATCTTGGTTAAATTGTAAGCGCTGCAGTTTTCCGCGAAAAATTTTTCACAGGGTAAAGAGGACAAGCATTCATCATAAACAAGATAGAATAACGATAGATGTCGCCACCCACTCAACATTCAAGTCGTGGACACGAAGAGTGTCTTTTGCTTGGCAGTAGATGGTCAGCTCGGCCCTTATTGCTTTGTTAGTGGACCTCTGGTGCAGGAGTCTTAGGCCTTCTAAAACACACGCTCACCATGTCAGCATGTACTAACAAACTAAACTGAACGTTGAAGGAGACCCGTTGCACCATCATAAAACTGATTCAAGTTTTTCTTGTTCGAATTTGTTATTACAGTTATCGTTTTGAGCATCTAATTTAAAGCTACAAAATGTACACAATATCTAAGAATTGCACTTGCTTCACAAGCAAATGTTCATATCAGAAGAAAATTGCCAATTGTCCGTTTCTTCTGATAGATATAAATAACATGTTTCGAAAGGTTTCGTCTGGAAGTTAAATTACGTTAAGTTCACAAACGAAATGCAGTTACAAACGCAGCATGTTCATTCTATATTGACTGCTGTACAGACTTCATAGGGGAAAGCAGTCACATTTTTTTTGATAACATAGTGGGAATAGTTGTGAGTAGAGTTGCCCATAAAGGGTACTAAACATAACGTCACATTAAAAATAATAAAAAAAAAGTTTAACTGAAGAGTAACGTGCAGAAACTCACTGGAACAGCATTCTCACCGGAGCACCGTAAGACTAGTAACTTCATTTGCTTACCGCTGTAAAGATTCTTCAGTCTCTAGTCACTCAATTAGTAAAATCTTACATTGGCAGTACAGTGTCTTTGGAATAATTGAAACGGTACAACGCTAAGTAATCAAAGGGGCTCAATTCCTCAATCCTTTGTTAGCTGTCAGCATTAAAATAGTTTACATATCAGTACAAAAGGCACATCGTTGTTCAAAAGAGAAATTATTGCTTTGAGTTTGTCTCCCGAGTATCACGTTCTGCTAAAGCTAAAAAGCAGCTCGGTAGCTCCCCAAATAAATAAGACGAGACCGGGGAGGGGAGGCAGCCACTACCCGACTCAACTTATGGCAACCAATTTGTACTCTAGTTTCAATCACAAGCACACTGCAGGGCGACCTAAACTGTTAATCGTGAAAGGTCGTGCGGCGAACAAGCGTTTCTCGCGAGACTCTTGACAATTGACAAAAAATGTTCCCCAATGTGTCAGTGTAGGAAACACCAAACAAGATAAATATAACAAGGATCTTAAAAATTACAACGACTCCTAACAAAAGCGCGTAGGCATCGCTCGGGCAATGCAAGAACTTTTGGCTCATCGTACTACAAGAAAGCTGGGGATAACCACGCTACGTAGAAGCTAATGTATAAGAACTTGACAATTTTCGAGTCGGCCCCTACCGCAGCGCGAAGAAAGCCCTCCTAAAGGCAACTATAGTAACAAGAGGGTAGCTACTATCCCAATACGGGTCTAAAGCGGATGTGGCTAAGCAATGTGGACAACCTTCGTGGCAACAGCAAAATTTTTGTCGCAAAACTCACTATTTTCACCGGACAATTTGCTTTTGTGAGCGCCATACAGATGCACTAGATAAATAAATAAAACTGTGCCGTGCCGCGCACCCCGGCTGCAGCACGAAGTCCGTCCACAATCTACCAGCGTAAGCGCTGCACTCAGCCTTACGATATGTCTCTTAGATTCATTAAGAAACGGAATCAAAGCGTAAGAAGGGGCACTACACCGCTATCACAGAGCGTAACAAACAGCGGAAAATTCTTCCGGGTAAAAAATATATATATATGTGTGTACATAAATTTTTCGATCTTTATACAAGTCTGACAAAGCAGAGACTAGTCAACAAGAAATATCCATCTACATTATTAATGTCTAAAGTTAGCCTAAAAACGAAAACAATTATTAGTACAAATATAATTGCTCAAGTATATCTAGAGTAGATACCTGATCGTGCGAAGAGGTCACCCACAAAATAGTATATACAAAATACTCTAGCAAAAGTCTACGTAAAAAAGGCCAACAAGTTCGGAAAATAGGACAAGTTTAAAAAGCCAAGTCACGGCTTAAATGTATTGCTTATAATGAGGACTGAGCTCTCCATTCAATTCTCGTTAATTGTCTTTGTCTTTTACTATATCAGTGCTGAATGACTTGTGACTTCGGTGAGACATGCACAAAAGAATTTCTGTACGCTTACTCATTATTGCTCCTCAGACAAAATAATAAATAGAATCTTACAAATACCCTTCAAAAGAAACAAACAAAAGAAAGACAAACACAACAACACAGCAGTTAACAGCCAGATTTTTCAACCGTGCTGCTTAAAGAAAGTTTAACATATATCACATGTTCGCTCTATAACAACATAGCTCGGCACCTTTTGGGGAGCAGGGCAGGCCCTCGTATGGCAGCTAGGGCCCAGAACAACCCCAAGGGGGAGCTTGTGATTCTCCTACAGGAGAAGGGGTCTAGAAGAAAGGGCTAAGGTGGGGGAGGGGGGGGGAGGGGTCTTAAGGAAGGCAAAAAAGGGGGCAGGGAAAAGGGAAATGGGGACAGAGGGAGAAAGGATGGGTGATGATGATTGGTCTGCGAGTCACCCCGAGTACAAAAATATGAGAAGTTTTGGTGGCCTTGCCCACAGTGGGCTAGGGTTAGGGTCATTGGAACGCGGTGTCCTTGTGAAAAGTGTCCGACTTGTGGAAAAGGGGGCGGGCAGCACCCACTGCCAGCGAGGCAAGCGGCGGTAGCTCCTGCACCGCTGCGAAGTTGTTTTCGCTTTTAGGCCTCGGCAGGTTTAGTATATGTAGCGAGTGGCCCGCCAGCTCGTGCAGGCTCTTGGAGGTCTCGGAAGACGAGTGCCGCCCAACCGACTCCTCCGACGTGTCCACGATCTCGGCCTGTTCGGCCAGCGCGTTCACCACCGCGTTAATGGTCTTGGAGTCCGAGCCCAGCTCCTCCTCCTCCTCCTCGCGGTGCGACACTAGGTTTGGGTTCTTGCCAATCTTGTTGAGTCTGAAACAAGCAACAGCGATCATCAGCGTCCATACGATATGTTTTTGGCACGATTTTGTGCATACATTGGTACAAAGTCAAGCGGTTTTTCGCATATATTTTGTGTGAAACGATTTGTACGTTCAACTTTGCACAAATGTTTCCACAAAATCATAGAAATACGGTTAAAGTGTGTGCGACATTCTCACGCTTGGATTTCCAGAGTCCCGATTGATGGGTATGAACTGCACCATGCACCCGCACCCAGTACGGTAGGCAACCTAGCGAGCACTGGTGTACGAGAGGCTGCCTAACCTGGGGGCGCGAGCAGCGCGAGTGGCACTCGCCTGAGCATGCGACCCGGAACACGCCCATTTCCCGGGCGGATGTAACCTATTATTACCAGGAATGTACCTGGACAAACGCATGCTGTCTCGTGCTGGGGTCTGCCCCCGGACATCGGTCTAAAACTAGGCCCGTATAGCTTCCCTCTTTGTTATATGTACACTTGACTTCTTTTACGGGGTCGAGAAGGAGGCAGAGTGCCGTGCATACTACAAAGCAGAGCAAATACTACTGTTATGTTTATTTCGTATTTATTTGCACAGCCAAGCAGGTATCTCTATAGCGGCAGCAGCGCGCTGCAGCACCAATCACTCCGGGCGCACGATAAGTTGCCTACCCAGCAGGGAGCTCATGCGGACGGACTAAAACTAATATAATGCCTTAATATAAGGGGGGATATTAATCATCCCTTGTCTCACAGCCTTAAGTTTGTATTTTTGTTATCTCGATAGTTATCAGTTCGCTTGGTGAAGCAGAATTTTTGTCAGTGCTTGTTTGCATTCTATAATGATTGGAATGCAAAATAATTTCTACGCCGAGGTGCTAGTTCGAAAGCTCTCTTAAGTGCTTGATACAACGAGACTTGAAAAGAGCACTGTACCATACTCTGAGATGCATGACTAGTACGAACAACATGCACTGGTGGGCAGTCCCCACCACATGCTGCTTTCCCGCGGAGACTTACTGGTCCCACAAAACACAAGCCATACAAGCTGCAAGTATGTTCGCTATTACGAACTACGACAAAATTCGAAACCAGAATACCCGTTCTTAGAGGTCTAATCACAACCCATCAGAACTATTATCACAGCCTTGCCATTTTCAATGAATTTCCTCGACGAGAACAATCTTCGAAAGGACATAAAAGAACACAGCCCCGAAATTTTAACTCTCGCTTAAAAAGATATCTGAATTAAAAGAATATAATTAGAGCCGCGTCGTATTGACGTTGTTAACACCTATGACTCCATTGACGTCTATAGCAGCGCCTGTGGCGCCGTTGGCATCGTCCTCGCTACAACAACTACGGGTGCCGTTCGCAGTCTGGCCGCACCTCTCTGCCGCCACGCTCTCCATGGTGCGCCGCATGAGCGGGTACTGGTCCAGAACGGCGTTGAAGTGCTCCACCGACAAGGAGAAGAGGTTGCAGTACGTCTCAGCCCGCACCGAGGCAACCCGGCGGGCGTTCGTCAGCAGGCAGATCTCGCCAAAGTAGGAGCCGTCTGACAAGGACGTCGCCACCTCTCCGTTCAGCATCACGATGTCCACGATGCCCTCCTGGATGAAGTACATCTTGTTGCCGATCGTACCCTCCTTGATGATGATGTCACCTGCAGGAGAAGTTATTTTTAGCATCACAAGAAAGTACGACGTGAGGCAAACCATAATTATTGCTTTTGTGTTTCTAAGGCCACCAGGTGCACCACTTCACTTACCTGGCTGGAAGACCTCATACCGCAGCTTCGTCACGACGTCCGATACGAAGTTTCCATCGGCGTTGGCGAAGAACGGAACAGAAGCTACCAACGAGCGGCAGTTGTAGTTGATCACGTCCTAGCGAGCAAAAAGACAGAAGCACATGTGTAAGGCACTGTTCGAAGGTTTCAGCAGACTAGCTAGCTCAACTTGAACGTTAACCGACCTCTCGCAGCTTTTCGGAAAGCTCGCCCAGAATAGCTTCTTCGTCGAAGAACTTGCCCTGATACCGGTGTTCGAAGTACTCCGTTATCCTCTGTCTCATCTCCCGAGGTAGTTTTCGGTACGCCATATACTCCTCGACTTGCTTCACCTACAAAAAACGACGATAGGATTTGTAGCAGCTGTTTTCTTTTTTGAGATTGTTATATATATGCAGAGCGTACCCGTTCCCGGTATTGCCGGCGGCTGGAATCCAATGACTGGATGAGATTGGTAGCATGGCCAAGGAAAAGCGCGTAACACGTGGCCCCCGATATCATAGAAAGCATCGTAAGCCACATATCGGTGAGCGACTGCGGGGGGAAGCGCCCGTATCCAATGCACAGCATGTGAGACATGGCCTTGAACAGTGCCCAAGAGTATTGCTCCAACCAGAATGCATCCTGGATGAAAAAAACAAAAAAATCTTCAGTGGTCAAATTTGTTGCGTTAACTGGCAATGGAAGTACAACACTAAAATATTTATAAGAGACCTGTAACTCGTTGATGGCGACCCAGGAATTAGCGGGAAAGCCCTGCAGCATGGGAACGAGGAACTGCAGGCACCCTGACCAATGTCCAATGAGCAGCATCATGCAGATAAGGTTGAATATCCGCATAAAAACGCTGGCCATGTTGAGGAACTGTAACAATGTCGTCACATTAGATAGGATAGACGAGTACGGCAGCCCATGCATCCCGATGAACTTGACCAAAAAACGGTTCCCTGTTGAGGCTTGACGCTGCATTGCAAAAAGCAAGTGCTTGCATCCATAGTAACCACCAAGACCTCAACGAGCTGAGGTCGCTCAATCTAATGGGTGAAGGACACGTTTACGTGTAAGTATTCTGTTTAGAGGAAACAAATATCTTGTAATAATGAGCGATGCAACTGCAGCACACGAAATACAACACGCGAAGTGTGGGCATTAAGTGGCGTGAAATTAGCATCGTGTTTAGAAAAATAAAAAGCTGAAAAAGAAAAATAACGAAAAATGTATCATGACAAGAGAAATATACTGCAGTAATAATGTTTCAAGACAGATGGTACAAAGCTAGCATTGCTGCGTGGCAGTTTGAAGACATGACAATTGATAATCTCCACATAGAATGTTTCTTTCCCAACCGTAATGACCTTGCTCATGCTGTTGATGAAAGCACATATCCCGAACACAGTCCCACAACCAATTCACACCTTTCTTATACATAGTAAATAGACAAGTGCCTGATGGTATTTTGTTCGTTTTACCAGGAACGTAACTTAATAGAAAACAAGTCACGGAATTTAACAAAGTACGGAAAGTAATAAATTGGCGTAAATCACTAGGGCCTCAGTCAGGAAGAACAAGTATAACATGTGTTAACAAGTGTAAGCAATTTCTTGATCGTCGGAATCTTTGATAAAAATAATCCTGTGGTCTACGAGTTTCGTTCCACGAAACACAAAACTTAATAAAAACAATCCATGTATTCATGCATGTGTAACTAAGGATTACCAGGGACTTTAAATTCACAAGTCTTAAGTTTGATAATAAGAGGGCTTCAATTCTATCTAAACGTTGGTACCGGTGCAATCTGTCTGCTAGTGTATATTAACGTGCGCTACATATGTAGCTATCCACAGATTATATTCATGCAACAATTAAATCTAACAAGCAAGCTTACGGTCAAAGCCGAACTCCGTTTCATCAAAATTAAATGGTGAAGATTAAATCAGTTTCAGTTTGAAGGCAGCTTTAACCGTAAACAGTTACCAGTACATTGACAGCAAACCTGCGTTTCTCGACCAACAAGACCGATACTGTGACCATTGCTCTGCGCCTGATGTCTAGCTCCGCCAAACGAAGCGAAGCCTGTTACAAGCGGTGCTAGAATTCGGACAACATAAAAGAACATGAAACCAAGGTATGTGGTACATCACTTGAGATTGACCTCATACTTATTATTGAGGAGCAGAATGAAGATCTGACGAATAAAAGAATGCCGCTTGGAAAAGTAATGCTGACAAACCACATCATCTTTAACACTCTTACACTCTCAAGACAAAGTTAAGGCAATGACGAGGGCTTCAGCTCCTTCACAATAGTCTCATACTCTTTACGCGTCAGTTTCGAACAGAGCCGTCGGAGCCTACGGCAGCATCTAAAAGCTGAATCTAATCTCTGATCCTCATCCTCTCCCTCTAGTCTCTCTCTTTCTCTCTCACTCTCTTTCGCCCCCCTGACTCTAGTGCTGCGTGGCCGCGGCCAATAGCCTGCCAAGGCCCTCCGTGGCGCTGCTGGGGTGCCGGTCATTCGCGTCACATGCAGAGAGCAAAATACAACAGACAGGAGAAAGAAGACGGAGGATGAAGAGGCATGCATTACGCTCCATGCTCTACTTTGGATGGGAGTCATTCATTACGTGTCGTCTCGCAAAATAGTAATCTCATTAAAAATATTTTGCCGTAATCTGCACCTAAAATTAATTTGTACATTCACATTTGACAGATCACGATGGCAAATAATCAAAAAATATCATTGTTACTGCAGACGAGAAAAAAAATTGCTGAGTAGCATCGAAGAGCGACTGGGGACAAGAACGATGAAGTGTTTCGAAGTATAAAAAAAGTGAAATTCGTGGGCTCGGCTAGAGTTTTGAAGAGACAAACGATTCAGGTTTCATGCAAGAATTTGATTATAGGAAAAGGTAGGGGCAGCGTGAGCGATAAGAAATGAGAGGAGGGTGGTGCATTTGCGACCGTCTGATACGAAAACAAAGGGAACATGTGCTTAGGGCCTGGATGGTTAGAACAGAGCAGAACTAACATGCAGCCCGTAGAGGAACAAAAGTCATGCGTTCGCCGTGCGAGCATAGGACATTATTGTACTAAGTTAAGCCATGTATTTCATTAATATTTTAATAAATAACGTCAGCCTGCCCACATTAATGATGCCACATATGATGGATCTTTCTATAATTTGTTACGACGTACAATATCAAAATTTAGGGAAAGGGGGAAGCAAAGGTACGAGGGAAAGCTAGCCATGCAAGCAGGCAAGCTGGAGGTACAGGCCGTATAGCAGCAGCGCCAGCAGCTCCAAGGAAGGTTACCTTAAAAATCAGGTTGCTTTTTGTGAACCTAGACTTTTTCTTGGTGGCAGCATCAGAAGCGCGCCTTCCCCGTCTTTCAGAGCGCTTTTTTTGCAGATTCTGCAAGATCTAGAAAAAAGAAGCCAAGAAACATGAGGTAGAGAAGGCAAAAAGGCCGTTGCACCAGTGTTTAGAAAGGTTAGGGGAATTTGATTGTGAAGTGTTTTACAAGGCTTATATGTTAAAACTTCATTAAAGCAGGCTAACAATTCAGTTGACTCACAAAAATTAAAGTGAAATAATGAAATAAGGTTAGTCGGAACAAAGCTGATCACCGTTACTTTAGCAATGTGAGAAAAATTGGAACTGCAGTCAGAGGGAGAGGTGAGCGAGAGAGTAAAACAGAATGAGAGAGAGAGACAGCAACGAACTTAGAGAGTACGTTGGTCAAGCTTACTGATTAGTTTTATAGCCCCGGCAGTCCCGGCTCTCATCTCTATTTTGCGTGCATATACAAAGCAATCTTGAAAGGGGTAATACGTCCCCGTTAACTCTGTGTGTCTAACTGCGCCAAAAAATATATTTAAAATTTGCCACAAGTCGTTTTTCCCTGCAATTATGTTTATGCCCCCTTACTAAAAAGCAAAACATCTTCAATCTAGGGAATATTTAACGCAAGGCACGTTAGAGATTAACTGTGGCAAATATATTGCTTAAAGGTAAAAATCATCAAGTGCCTGTGTCAAGTTAACTGCTGGCGATGCGCTAGAAAGCTTTGCAGTAAGAAATAAAAGTCAAACCGACGTCAAAGCGATATCGAGACGATGTAGAAATGGTCGAATCGACGTCGAAACGATTTCGTTTCGACATGCATTTCTCACTGGAATTTTAATCTTATCAAAAGGCACATCGACTCGCTCTGTCTCCCTCTGCAGCAATCGCCACTACCAAAGTGTGAGAGAGAAACAAAATGCAGTTGGACACATTTCACAACCGAATACATTCAAATCAAATTGCAAGACAGTTTTCATTTTATGACACACAAACACACAATCGCAAAACCTGATCCAAGTCACACTCAATACCTACTAAACTGAATGGAAGAGACGTGACAAACAGTTAAATGTTTGCAAAGCAACAGTAAAATATGACCATCAGTAATAACGGAAAGCAATTATAGTAGACACGTATTTGTATGTGTACATGTATAAAACGAAATCCGCGCTAATGCGACCGGCTTTAATGTAAAGTACATAGTTTCTTTTCCATTCAGTTTTTGATGAGCTTTACATACATTTAAGCGTGGAGGGCTTGAGCTGATACACAGTCGACTTACTATTATATTTTGCCAGGCTTAGTTGCAAACAAACATTACAAAATAAGTCATATACCCTCAATCTAAATACAAGGAACATGCTTTGTTCTACAACCTCTGGTAGTGCCATGGAAATTTCATCACAGAGGGCCCCACGCATTCAAATGCTTTTGTACTAGGTAGGCAGACCTGCACAGACTCTGGAATTTCACCCCTGTATTAGTTGCATGATTACACCTCGAAATCTCGGCATTTTGTTCGTAGGCCGATGAGGTCAATGCGAAAATTTTGAGGTTCTGCCAACCTAAGAGGAGTAAAAAACAGGATTTACTTGTCAAATTGTTTTACAACGTCATTCGACGAATAAAATAAGTTTGATATAAGAACAAACAAGCTTTGTAGAACCATTATTTTAATAGACTAATATTATCCTAGGAATGGATGAGATATTTTACACCCAATTCCCCGGAAACATTAAAATATTGTACTTGTCTACAGTATTTGCTATGCATTATATGAGCGGTAGATTTGTATCTGAGGCTCTTGACTAGATAGAAAAGAAAGACCTCTATGTACACAAATCAAATGAAAACATTTGTACACAATCATTCTCACTTTAAATTCGTAGGCTGGCATGCGACTTTTACCACCATGAGAATGAAAATAAAATTCTATTAGGACCGGGCTACTCATACGAGGTTGTATTGACTACAATTGTGTGCGTGTGTGCCAGCGCAGGCGAAAAACAACTTAAAGGTATGGAAATATCTAATAGACGATTAAACAAACTGAGAGATATCTTCAGGAGGTGCATAGTCTTGTAAAGGTGATCACCGCGTGCTTTGTAAACATGAACAAACTTGTGTTACTATTGCAATCCTTAGTAAACTAGTCAGACAGGATTTCGGGGTTGAGTGGATTGAGGATGGGGTGTCAGAACGGACTGGTAGATTATAAATGTGCAAATTTCAAAATCTACAAATACGAAAGACTCTACGAGATCAAAAATTGGCGGAAATCGGCTACTTGAAAAAGTGTGCGTATAAGGAATAATGTTGTCTGTTTTCAAAGACGATGTGGTCTGACGACTCTGTTCGAGACGCGTTGGAGGAGTGAGACCTCAAGTTCTAGCCTTCTTTTTATTTCCCTGCTCACTATTACCCTACCTACAGATCTTTCTGACTAATAGATATGTACAGTATTTGTTCGGCTCTTTGACAGTCACTTCCGGGGATTTTAAATCAAGATACTTTACGTGCACCACGCGGACACACAGACACACAATCTATTCTACGAACACCATTCGACATTCACAAATCAGGAAGGTTGCTCGTGCTCGGAATCGGCAAGATCAAGTTCATGTAAAATTAAGGAAAAACCTTTCAGGAGCCCCACAGAAGCGCAAACCAGCATGCTTATGCATCGGGTTGGGCCGACTGGCCCGTCTCGTCAAAGCGGGGGAATTATTTCTCTACTCTGGCCTGCCGTGGGGCAGGCGCCGGCCCGGCGTACGTCGGGGAAGGGGGGGTCATATTGCACGACCTCATGATCCAAACGAACCTCTATGCAAACAGTCTAGGCACAAAACATCACGCAAGGGCGCCAGTCGGGTAGAAACCCTTCTTTAGGCCCTATTTTTCCTTTCCACCATAGCGCCCCTCGAGTCGGCTTTGCATCCCCGCCTTAGAAGAGTGCAAATAGACTGTCATTTATCCGCTGGGCGAGGCTCCACACCGACCAGCGCCCTCATCGGAAATCATTCTCAAATAAACAAATATACAACGATCAAAACACAGAACGACAAGAAAAAAACACAACATTCACAACCACAACAACACAAATTCGGAGGTTGTGTCGGCAGGCGATTTTGCCCCACCTTCTGAAGCTGTGGGGTGTCCCTCCCGCCCTCTGATCCGGGCGGGGAGGATCCATAAGAGCGCTTTCGCGCCGTCGACTCATATCCAAGATGTCCGCTTGGCGATGGAGGAGGAGGTAGCTAAAACAGAACACTTCCGTGCCAAACATGCGCACTCTAGCGCGCTTGCACATACACACATACAGACGCACGCACACACGCGCGCATACATGCAAATACACACTTTCACAAAAGTATTCGTGACCGCCACGAAAGCCCACACAGATTTTTCATATTTACAAGTTAAGAATAAAGATGATTATACCGCAATGCTTACAAGGTAAAAAGTCAATGAAAACAAACAGAACCATGGCGAGCATCCACAAATTACGCTGGCAATAAATATTAAACGTAACAACATCGATACATGCCGTTGTATTTTGTGGGGGAGCTCAAGTACAAAGTTTGAAGGCACGCTCTAGCTCATATAAAATGTGAGGTGATTGCAATGTTCTAGTGCGTTCTCTTTCAATTGTGACACGAATCAGTTTGTATACGAAGTGCTAGAGATTGTCTACGAAAATAAATTGCAGATGCACACTCTGGAAACAATGTGATATTATCAGCTAAACCTTAGATACGTATTACACCGTAATAACAAAGAGTGTAGAGTGGAATGGAAAACAAACTGCAAGAGCACCAAGAATAATATTTGTCGTGAGAACTTATCTTGTTCATTCTATCCAATTCTTTTTTAATGAACCGTGTCTAAGTGCCCTTTTGTACAATAAAATGAGAAAGGATATGCTTACGTATACTTCTTCCCACTGGCTGACGTATCGCACGAGCCTGGACAACCGGAGCAGTCGCACGAGGGAGAGAAGCTTCGCTAGACGCAGGATACGCAATGCTCTTCCTGCATGCAAAATTTGGAAGCTCTCGCTGAAGTCCTGAAAAAAAGAGAGGAGCCGCGAGATCCAATTAAAACAGGTAATCTTACGGAGTATTTCGTGCAAAAGCCATCAGGGGCAATTAAAAGCATTGTGCGTATTTAAAGGGGTGAGGGGAGGGACAAAAATACAATCCTGACTGTGCTCGCTAGATGTGAGATGAAGCCTTTGAATCATTTCAGTGGCGGATCCAGAGGCAGCTTTGGGGGAGGGGAGAGGGGGGGCAAAATGGCACTTTTTGCCCACTTTTAGGGGCATAGTATAGTTTTTTGCCTACATCTGAGGCGGCTATCTGGGTGCCATGAGGGGGGAAGGGGGAGAGGGCAAAAACGCCCCCCCCCCCCGTATCCACGGCTGAATGGATTCAAGAAGCTTTATTTACAGAGGCAGTGTTTGGTTTTAAGGGAAGAGCCGTATTAAAAGTGTGAGATAGTAATAAACCTTTGAATCGATTCAGTAGCGAATCTAAAGGCAGCCTTTGTAGGGGGAAAAGTAGCACTTTTTGCCTACTTTCGGGGGCAGATTATAGCTTTTTGCCTAGATTTCAGGTGGCTGTCTAGGTGCCATGGGAGAGGGGAGGAAAAGCCCCCCTCCCCCCCCCCCCCCCCCACCTCTCCACCCCTGCATCCGCGCCTAAATCGATTCAAAATGCTTTATTTGCAGAGGCAGTTTTTGATTTTAAGGCAAGAGCCAAATTAAAAGTGTGTGATAGTAATAGTAATTTACAAAAAAAAAATCACAGCGGAATAAATCTGGTTGATTAGTTACCAGGACTGTCCGTACTTATTCCGTATACGGAACTAACTCAAACGTTCCCTTTCCGTAGTTATCACATGATGTATCTGCGGATCTGCAGTTAACTTGGGAAAATTACGGGAAACGTGTGTGGTTTTTTATTCTAACCACGGAAAACCACCGAGGCTTCCGTACTTTTTCTGTTCGAAATCACGAAATGTTTTGCAGTGGGTTAAGTGTCTGAACGGCATTCCAGTGAATCCAAAAACGTGAGAAAATACTAACAAAACCGAAATAAAATTACACTTCTGGAATGACTTTTGAGTCTTTGTTGACATACCTAATTGTACGGAAAAGATTTAAACTTCTAAAATTAGTGTATACCTTATTGGCAATTTAGAACTATAAAAGCGAGTGAAACAAAAAAGCCTTGTTATATTTTCTACAGAATATTTCAAACAAAGGGGGAAAACAATAAAAACACAATGTTTTTGTAAAACACCATGCACGTGAAACATGCGAACGTCGTGCGAGTCGGGAGAAAACCAGCAATAACATACCAAGATAATATATCTCTTCAACTGCACTTTTAAAACCTTACGAACGATTTTCTTGGTATTGCGCAAAAATTCCTTCGCAATTTTGAACAAATTCCTCTGTATGTTTACGAAGCAGCCAAGTCGTTTGCAGGGATTTTTCAATGTAAATATCGTGACCGGCCCAAGTACCCGTGCAGCACCACTCGGTGCGAAAGAAACGCAAAGTGGTAACGCTCAAATGATGCAACATGCGCTTTAAAACTTGCGATAAGGCCAAGTTGTTTAGATGTCAATCTAAAAAACTAACTATGAAACTAGCATCATTCAATCATTCATTGCATTCTCTCATTAGCACTCATATCGTCACTCTCATTCTGTTGCGTCTATCGGGAACAACTTACCGAATTTGATGACTGTCCCTTCCACTTTGCGAACTGCAACAGGATTGGGGCATTGCTAAAATGTTTCCGAAAACTTTCCCGCATGGTGAAGTAACCAGCCCGCAAGAATTACCCCATTTAATTAACTGAAATTAAATAAAAGCTGACCAGTTCACCCAAATGCCAATGTTGTGAGAAATATTAATATGAGTTCACCGAAACCATGCTTCCCAGTTAATCGCCCAGTAAAGAAAAGATCTGCGAATGTCCAGGAACTGCAGCAGGTACGCTATTAGGATAATTATAAGAAACTTTAAAGGTCTATGCTTAAAACAAGTTGTGCTGTGTACTTTGACGGCAAACAGAAGTGTGGCAATGTGTCCCACTTCATATCCGCGTGATGACGTTAACATTTTTTTATGATAAGGTCATTCGATAAAGTGGAGTAGAATCAACAGGGACAACTAACTTTAACATTATCCACGTGCATTAGGAGCAGCCCCCAAGTCGCTATCAGACAACAGCACACAAAATTTCTACAATGACCATCAACACTACGACACACCAAACAGTAAACCATACTCTACCAAACGGCAAACCAGCTTCATTCGTATTGATACGAAGCCACATAGAATAAACACATAAGGCTGTCAAAATCGACGAAAATAACACACTTGGCGCTAACTGAGTCGCTCAATCCCGCGGCAAATAAACGTGGCACACACAATTTTTTTCCCATATAGATCAGACATTAAAATACTTTTATAGTTCGCTTGGTAAACAAGCCTTAAAGTTCTTTGTCAGGATTTATTGCAACTCCTTTATACAATCCGCACACACCACATGCTAACGAGGGAGGCTAAAGTAAGAATATTCACCTGGTTGAATATCAGAAAGATGTAGTCAAGGGGTATAGAACTGATGAGATCCAAGAAGAACCACGTCTTGAGGTAGTTTTTTGCAATTATTTTGGGGTCTAGTATAACCTGTTCTGCATTATCTTGTTGCATTATTCCTGTGAAGAAGAAGAACAGAATTGGAAGTCAAGACGCAGAACAATTAGCGGGCAATCTTTAGATTTGCACGTTTTCTTTGCGTTCCCATTCTAAAGTTCACAAGCTCATGGTGTCAGTTCTCATGTGGAAATGGGCGAACCCGTCATCACGGAATCCCACGACACTTTGACAACCTACTCGGAAAGACACGCAGTTCATCCACCCGTTTCAAAACGCACGCAGTTGATCCGAACGTTTCCACACCCACTTAGTTGAGCCGGCTATTTCGAAACCCACGTACTTCCTATCTTCAGCGAAGAACTTCGTGGGTTTTGAAACAGGCGGATCAACTGCGTGCGCTTTGAAACGGGTGGAACAACTGCAAGGGTTTTAAAACGGTTGGATGAACTGCGTGTCCTACCGAGTACGGTGTTGACTTCTGGCTGTCACCACCACAAGGAGGCGGACCCCATGCCCATGGGAATTTTAGACTGATTTTTAAATCACAGGAGTAAAAAGCTCACCGGTACGAAAGTTCACAACAATATCTATAAGGAATATAGTGTCCGAGAGGCAGTTGAAAGCTATCCATCGCGTGCTGAGGTCGTCGTTGAAGAAGGATATGGCGACGGGCAGTATGATAAGGTTCGCCACAAGCAGCAAAAGCATACATAGGTCCCAGTAGAAGCTGAAACAGACACAAGAATATATTGTAATTGGTATGACCACCCATGATTATAGTGTTCCCATATGTATCCATGCTTTGACCTTGAACATTCACGGTTAGACGATAGTGACACAAAGGTCATAGTCGCCAATGGTCACCGCAGGGTTACCCATAGTCCCCCATGGTCACCCCTTACGTGTAAAATAAGTCCTGCCCGGAGATCCGTTAGCACTGTATACACTTAGATACCATAGAGGGGGTTTTCACTTCCATAAAACAGTCTACGCCTGATCTATGAATGACGCGTAATGTAATACCAAAATATACTCTGAAATGGTAGATTTTTTAGTGCAACATCGCGTAATACATGGATTATGTAATACATTGTGCACGAAAATCACTCGTAAAAACCCCCCCGGACACCATAGGTTGACCAAGGTCCATTCTATAGTGGGACATGTCCATATTGGATAGAAGTTTCCAAGGCAGCAACACTTAACTACTGATAGGCGATTTTAGCCACGCGTTCTGCACGTGATAAGGAGGGAGGGATAGGAGTATGGGGTGGCAACTAAAGGCAACGAAACATTTTAAAAAAATCCTTTGATGAACAGACACAATCAATCCCCCTGCTCTACAGCACACTTGTCTCCCGCCAGAGAGCGAGGGGGATGCGGGAACCAAATGAGTCACGTCACGCGAGAACTCAAGTGAGCACGAGCCGCGAGCCGTGGCTCAGCAAGGACAGGGCCGGCCGGTGGCCTCTGATGGGCACACCACGGGCCCAGGGCGAGAGGGGCCACGAAGGCTCCTAGCTGTGTTGCGCGTGCTTATCACGAATAATCCGATTGGAGACTGGCCACAGCCAGCCACATCGGGATCTGGACTTTTCATCTGGGTCACGTTTTGCCCCCCACCCAGGACGCAGCCGCCACCATTTAGAACTTTTGCCGACTTGTGAATCTGAATGTGTTTTTATCCTCGCTCCTTATCGCTGCCATCGAAATGAATTAGTGGAAGCTCAGCACCGCTTAGCGCCTGCGAGCATAATTCACACACAATCATGGAAATTGGGTCATGAAACTTTGCGTGGGAGAGGGAGCGAAGGGGGTCGAGAGAGAGCGAGCGAGCGAGCGAGCGAGAGAGAGAGAGAGAGAGAGAGAGAGAGAGAGAGAGAGAGAGAGAGAGAGAGGAGGGGCACAGAGGGAATAATTCTATAACATGGGTTAAGGGAAGGAAACCTTGTTTTTAAATTATCAAAGTGAAATTTAAGTTGGGGAAAAAACACTTTGATTACACAAACCTGCACAAGTAGTGTGGTTTCACGAACGCACATTTTAAAACCTCAATGATAAATTAAACTAAAGAACTCTCGAAAAAGTCCCAACACATACGTCACAGAAGTGGCATGACGTTGCGGAAATTATTGGCAGACTAAAGTCTCGTGAGAGGAGTCATAACCAAATGTACAGTGACGCCCTTGCCCTTGGTCGCTGTCCCTCCCACTTCTTCACTCGTCTTTCTCATGAAAGCGAGCGCTAACTAATTGTCTAAATTTGTGATGAATTCTCGGGCGATACTTCCCAAAGTGGGTCGACCGCCGGCTGCCGGCTAATCCCTTCTATATGAGTTCGGGTCCTGGTAACCCACTCTAGTCGCGGGAAGCTGTACGTCATATCCTCTACTCACACCTGGGTAGCGCAAGCGCTTGCTTGCTCGTGCAAATCTGCCCTACCCTATCTTGACATCTGAAGATACCGTAAGAAATCCTTCAGGTAAATGATTGCAATATCACACACACAAAATATATTAGCGTTTCTGAAAAATTTCTGAGAATTTAAATTACTAATAATCATCTGAACTGTGGTAGACTGTGTGAGGTAGTAGTTGTAATGGTAGTTTTGAGACAACAAAGATATTCCAAAGCCAGTTCTAGGGTAAACGACAAAAAAGTTAAAGTTCAAATCAAGACCTTCGGTGTCAGGTTTTACGTAGGCAACTCTACAAAAACATTTGAAGCCACAGTAATAGGCTGAACAAGCGTTACGCGTCGGCCCGCCTAGAAAGTGACCACCCCGGGTGGACGGCCGGTGTGGTCCAGCAGGGAGGCCCTCCAAGATAAATGTAGCCCCCATAGATTTCGAGTAATGACCACATTTCTATTCAGCGGCTCGGTTCGCCCCACCGTGGCCCCCGGCCCAGACACCCGCCCCACGCAGAACCACCGGCCACCTGATGTCTTATTCACGAGACAAGCAAGTCCATCTTGTTTTCCGATGCACCCTACGCACAAAAGTATAGCTGATTCGGCTCAGCCACTTTCGTGTGATGCTGGGCCGAATAATCTGCACGAACAGATCATTTGACACATCACGTGCGGCGGCCCCTTTCTGAAAGCACCTTAGGGTGACCACAGGAACACCTAAGAAACATATCCTGGTATTTCCCGTTTTTTTCCCCGGTGATTGTAACCGGTATTTCCGGGCTTCAGTGAAGTTTTAGGGAAAGAAACCATCATGCAAGATCTGCACTAAAAACGTTTCAAATAGCCCTGAATTCAAAAATCAGTATATCAATCTGGCCATAATAGTAGTACCCGCAGCTGTTTTTTTGGTTGTTTTTTTTTCTTTTTAATTATGAGATGTGTCTTAGAGCTGGAACACGGGTAGCATAAATAAACAGTCACAAGCAATAGTCCTGAAGTTGCGACGGAAGACGACGCCCGTTCGGCCTTGGCCTCCGCACTGCTTTTACAAGTGCGAGAAATTTTGGTCATTCAAAGAAGCTTTTTCCCAGTTTATACCTACAACTTTTCCCTGATATTTCCAGAATTTCCCAGTTCTTTTTTCCCCTCTTTACATAACAAATTTATTGTTTTTGAACGATATGTGTTGCCTTATTAACCTTTCTTATCAACAAAATGCTTTTGTTGATAATCACTCAACAAATTTCTTGGTAGCTATTAATAATATTATTGATATCTTATCCTTGCACAAATACGTGGATAGCAAGTAACAAAACTCTCCACAAGAAATCTGAGAGTAAACATGGTGATAAGAAGTTCCTGTTTTGGCCACTATGAGTTAAATAGGGCGATTTTTGTCAGAGTGTCATTGAAAACAATTAATGTTGTTTGCAAAAACAATATACCTAACACGGAGAGTGTCATCAGCTAAGAACCTTTTTTTAACAGCGGTTTTGTAATATTTCAGGTTGTATGCAGCCTAGGCACGAAGGAATATCAGAGTTGACGACCCCTCGGTCGTTCCCCGATTCCCAGGATTCACCCGAGCCATTGAAAGGGCCATGTTTTGATCCTGGCAGCATGCCCTTATGAATTTCAAAGGGAGTGTGGTATCTGCATTAGTGATCACGTTACATTTAATGCGAGGCCGGGCGAGGGCGAGGCTCTGCTGTTGCTCCTCGGTCAAAGAAGCGCATGGAGCCGCTACAAGGGGAATTCCATATTGAGGCGAGGTAGTCCCCGCAAGGCTGACATTCCACACCAAGAAAAAAAAAGTCCACGCGCCGTTTACTGTTTACTTGTCAGGACGGGTGCACCTAGAAAAATAGGAACTTGCAGCAACCATATTATGGTTGGCCATGCACTGAAATCAAGTTTGTGATAAAATTTAATGAAAATATAAGATAAGATATGGTTTGCGATTCCCAAGATTAATCGCTTTTGAGACCATGATAATTTTTTATCACAAAAGTAAATGTGATAAAAATAAATGAGAAAATTATCTCAAAATAAATGTGATAACTTTTTATCACAGAACATGCACTAAAAGATTGTGTTACACACTAAAACTTGTGATGAAAAGTTATCACAATATTTTGGCGATAAATTTCTCATGTATTTTTATCACATTATTTTTGTGATACCAAGATATCATGCTCTAATATTTGACGAATTGTGCGAATCGCAAACCATTAGTTATAGTATGATTTTGTGTTAGAATCATCACAAATCTGGCCACACTGCAGGGACAAACATACAAAATATAGCTGAGGCGACTCTCATAGGGTTGAACCAACTGCAAAAATAGCAAGCGTAAGCCTTTCCGTTGTTGGTGTAACCATGTGATTGTTGGCACAACCATATTTCGTATGGTTGTCCCTGGCATGGTATTGCTACAACCATCTATTTTTCTGGGTGTGCACGATGGGCTGTGGTGACGCTTCGTGGGAGGCAGTTTTTAGCAGCATTGCCGTGACAAGGCACAGGCACGTTCCAGAAGCGCGGGGAAGTAAAGGACGGAAAGGGGGTGGGAGAAGTGAAAGGGGTAGGGTGAGAGGCGCTCGAGGGGGTGGGGTAGAGCGAATTGGGATGCAAATGAACGAGCATGCAGACACGTGTAAAGCACACGATCATTTATTCATGTGTTTTATTGGCGGGGTCTCCCGGGGCTCAGGGCATTGTGGGCATTGTGTGTTGGTGGGGGTAGCAGTGCAGGTCAACCATCATGCAACATGCAGGTGGGCGCGCAGGCGAGCCCACAGCACACCACCTCATTTGCTCGGGGAGCGCACACGGTAAAAACAATGTCTGATGTTTTGAGAAAAAAGGGGAAACTTTGAGGGACTCCCATAATTTGAGGGAACCTCCTGAGATTTTGAGGAAATCTCAGATGTTGAGAACGTCTCCTCGAAAATTATGGGAATTTCCCTTAAATTTTGAGGAGACATCCTCGAAATCTGAGGAGGTGCCCTCAAAAGGGCTATATTTCTCCTCTCTAATTTTTGAAGAAATGATGCTTGTGAACAGAAAAGAAAACATTTTTGCCTTCGAAAACACGGAAGGAAGTGTTCGAAGGCCATCCTGAAGTAGTTCCCATGATACAGAAGATTAATGGAGGGCGTAGTAGCCCCGAGCTAGTAGGCAGCCATAGCGGTCGACCCGACGGCTCGGCTGCCTATATCCCGCCCCTGCCCCAGCACCTGCTGGTGGAGGTGAATGAATCAGCCTTGGTATTCTGCAGACAGCGTAATCGAGTGGGCGAATTACCCGGAGCTGGAGAACACGAGCCGGGCCAGCCCGCCCCTCTCCACGACCACACCACACCCCCTCGCCGCAGCCCTCGCCCGAGGTGGCCCGGCCCGGTCCAGCCCGGCCCACCTCGCCCAGGCCAGAGGCACTGGCGGCCTGGCGGCGCGGCTCGGGTGGTTGCCATTCAGCAAGGCGCACAATGATAGGCCACAAAAGGGTCGGCGTGAAGCGGGTGCGGCCCTGCGGCCCGTAGTGATCAGCCAGAGTATTGTGCAGCACGTCTCGCCACGGTCACTCTGCTAGGGTTTTTCCCTGGTCAGTTTTAGTCCTTTTTTTTCTCTCTGATAATCGCAACGTGTGATAATCTAATGCGGTGTCCAAGAACAGTACTTTGATCCTGATTGAACCATTAGCCGTAGAGATTGTTCTTACCGAAAGCTGGAGCAGGGATGGATGACCCAGTGTCCGGCGGCCTTCTGTCGGATACGCTCCTTCATAAGCGCCTTTTTGGAGCCGAACAGTTTCATGGCCAGTTTGTTGTCGGTGGGCTGGAAGAGGGCCTGCAGTTGGTTCTTGAGGAAGGAAGGCTTGGAGGGGCCCTCCCCTTGTGAGGCGCCCATAGGTCCGGGCCCCGGCTCTTCCTTCGGGGTCCCGTACAGGCTCACATCGTCGCCTCCGAAGTGCACCTAGAACATAACGGATTCACGTCAAGTTAGCTCACGAGTGTAATGAAATTAAATACATCTTATACAAGCCAAAATGGAAAGTATGTCCTAAACAACTTCTGTGCAACGGTCTTTTTATAGGGGCGGCATACAACTCATACGTCTGATTTTCTTGGCCTATATATATTATACGTTTTAAACTGAACCTATAGGCTCTAAGCTGTACGATGGGACCACTCCTTCACTAACCACGCTGCCCTGGAGGGCCTATGGGGCTAAAAGGGGAGCCCCAGAGGACCTCTTGCGGGCGCCGTGAGGCGTGTGCAGCCAGTGAGCGATTGTTCCCCGAGGCAATCCCACAACAGACTCATTACAGGCGAGCGTGCGCCCCCCACCTAGAGGAGGCCCACCAGAGAAAAATCACACTTATTTTTTAAAAAAATCAGAGACCAGTCTTTCTCGCTCTTTACTTGCAGAGAGAGTAGTATATACCTATATACACAGCCAACCAAATTTGCACGCTATATACTCTTACTGACACGAGGCGTGTAGTATCGCTAAACAAAACAGTCGACTGTTTGACTGACACTAGCAAATTCCCAGTATTCACGCGCGATGAAAACCACCCGCATAACTTACGCATTACCATAGAAAGCACGCGTCGACTCTTGCATATCAGAAATATAAAACTGAGAGTTCGACATACTAACTGCAGCCTGCAGGTCAACTATTATCCACCAAAATCCTATTCGCGTCACATGGAACACGATATCCCCCCACCTTCTCACAACTGCACACCCTTAGAGCCCCCAGCTTTCACGTGGAAGCGAGGTCGGTGTACAAAGACGCAGTGCCGAAATATTCAGGAGCCTCTCTCCATCCCTCCATCAACGTCTGCCTAGGCCGCTACGCTCTACCTCAACCCACCACCAAACAGAGCACCAGGAAAGAAAAGCACATCCGCACATGAAAATCACCCATATTACTTCCCGCTTGCAAACTGAGTGGCCAGACATAGCACTCAGAACGTAACTCCTAGAGGATTGCAAGATCTTAAAAATTGATGAAAAAGAAGTTATAAAGGAACTGAATGCTGTTGTCTGAATTACACAGAATTTTGTCAGTGGCCAGCCCCTAGATTTATCCCTCCTATTAGTTAACACGAGTCATACGAAAGGAAGCCATTCCGTCGTGCACTGCAAAAAAATATATGTACGAAAAAAGTACCGCTTACAATTTTGAGGAAAACCGAAACGACCGTCCAAATCTCCGTAGTATATGGTAGTTACTACAGTACCGTTATTAAAAAAATAATTCATGGCTGGGAACGATTCGGCCGCACCCATCATAGTACTGAACGCTTCCGTCATCGGTTCCGAACTAGGTGTCTCTTTTTTTTTACAGTGCGACGATTCCCTGTCCTTTCCCCTACCTAAGTGTCAACTAGAACTGACAAAAAAAAAGAGAAAGACGGCCAGAAATGTATTGAAATGGCCGCCAGGAAAAAAAGGAAACAGAACCAGGCGCGCTACAGAATTGGGATATATAAAAGGGCCACCCGTGAATGACGTTGACAGAGCGGCACTTGGCCCGCGCCCGCCACGCCACGCGTTAGACGTTTCCCGCCAAAATCATGGGCAGTTTTTCATACCGGTCCGCTCAGTAGCCGCGCCGCTGCCCCGCCCCACCCTGCGCCACCGGCAGGCTCGCTGGCCGGCTCCCATTAGAACCGGATAAACCCAGAGCTTTTCAAAGCCATAATTGGGCCAATCAGTTTCAATAAGGAAACGATCTGAGTCGCGCGGTCGAGGACCACCACAGGGAGACGCTGCTGTCGGGGCTCAGCGCGCACCACGCCACGCCCCACGAGGCCGCGGACTACCCAGGATCTAGCCTCAATACAGGACACATAAATTCAAGAATATTTTATGTTGGATAAGCTACCTATGCTATAAAACATTTCTTACCAAAACAAGTGGTAAAATTTAAATTTTGAATTTGAATTTAGACATTTTTGAGTACACTACAGTGGCTATAGCCCTGTCTTTGCGAAAAATCTGGATTTGTTTTCCTTCTGAGGAATTTTAGTGGCACAAGAGAATAGTACGACGCTTTATTCTTCTCTTTCAGTGAGGAAGGAGTTTTCTTCCAGAGGTTTGGGAGTGTGCCTCCAGCGATTCCCCGGCGATACATAGAGGTCACCCCCTCCCCAAGGGAGACCGGGCCGGGCCGGGTCCCTGCTGCAGCAGCCGGTTCTGCTCAGGTTTGACAGCGCTTCCGGCGCGTTCGGCTGCGATAGGCAAGCCCGATACCGGAGGCTGAGTCAGCAAAATGGACAAAGCTGTCGATCGGAAGGCGTCGTCACTTAGGCCGTGCACGGGTCCAAACACTGCAAAACGCCGACCTCACACTGTTCACAGCTTCCGATGAAACTCAGCCTAGTGTGCAGTGAATATTAATAATATTAAGCTACGGTGAATGTCACCGTTTGCTGCAGAGAACCAAGACGGTGCATTGCCAGAGATATTCACCGCCTAGCTTCCAGCGCTGCAGGCGACGAGTCGACAACTCGTCTGTTTTGGGAACACAGAAGTTGACGGACTGCCTGAAGTATGTGGAGTACATTTTGAGTTCCAATTCAGATTTCTATGTAATTCATAAATTTAAGTTGGCTAAGCCAAGAAATACGGGAGTTGAGGAGCAAGAATTAACAAAAGGGCCCCGGGAAAGCGTCTGCCACGCTTGAACCTACCCTTTCCCTTCCCCGCCAATCCACGCCGCAACACCTGCCAAAGCCCGCGCAGCGCGGCCACTCCCCGCACGGCCGGCCACACTCGAACCCTCCCTCATCCCCTCCCCCTCTCTCTCCGAGTGGCGGCCAGAGCTTGAAGGAGAGATTGATGTTTATGGCAAACTGACAAAGTTAGTAGCGTCTCGTCTCAGGCGGGGCGGGTAGGGCAGGGGGAGCCAGGACTGGCCCGGGCCCCGGGCGCGCCCGCTAACCTCGACTTTGATATGCTGTTTCCCTCTCGCTGCCGCCCTCTTTCTTTTTCCCGCACTTCCTTCCCGCCAGCCGTGTCGCCGGCGAGGGGCTGTGCTGGGGCCGGGCCGCCGGGCCAGGCCGGGCCGCGCAGGCCCCGCTGGGGCTGGAGAGCAGGTACTTCTCCCGTCATCGGAAGCCTCCTGCACCCCGCCGCTCTATGTTCTATGGTTCTAATCGCAGAAACTCAAGAAGTGGTAAAGGGTTAAGCCCAACAGAATTTCGATCGATTTTGATGGACTCTGATTCCTCATTTTTGGCCCCCTCATCTGCTTTTAGAAAGAATTGGAGCGAGTTTATGAAAACACAAAGCACCACCTTACCCCCGCCTTAGATCCACGCCTAGGTCTCTTATCGGTCACTAGTCCTAGACACCGGCGCTTCCGCACATAGCTTTGGGCAGGACCGAAAGGGACCGTGTGTGCGCGCGCTCGTGTGTGTATGTGTGAGGGAGGGAGGGAGAGGAGGGGAGGGAGAGCTAGGATGATATTATTACGTTCTGGGAGGGCTAGGGAGGGCCGCGGTTAGCCACCACCACCCTGACCCTGCCGCCCTACTGGCCTGTATCAGCCCCCCTCTCTTTCTCCCATTCCCTTCCCTGCGGCACACCCACCTCAGCCAGCCTTCTTTACTAATGCAGGGGAGCGATGGCACAGCTTGAGGTGGGTTATGGCTCCCTGCACTCCACCGCGAGTCGAGCCGAGCCTCGGCTTAGCTAACGAGCATACCCTGCCAGACAGCCGCGTGCAGGCTGCAAGCTGCACTGTAAGAAATCCATATTGCAGTTGAGTACTGACTCCGGCGTTCCGTACCTGCATTTAGAAACTGAGTACCGCGAGAGCAGATCACGGCGCCACCGTACCCTGTCCTTTTTTCGTGTACGGATCGAGTAAGTACGGCGCTTCCGTACCCTGGTTTTCGTGTACGGTGGCCCCGTACTCGGCAGTTCGTCTCAAGACGGATGGAGTGTCAAAAGGCACAGTGAATCCTGTACCTGCACCAACTGCAAAGGCTGTATAAAAATTAACGGGATTCACTGAATATTTTTTTCTGGCAGTGCCCCTTCCTTCCTCTCCCTGCCGCCGGCCTTATATTGAAGGATAAAAGGGCCGAGACCCAAGGACAGCCGAGCCGGGCCGGGTCCGACACACACAGACCCACGCGATCCTCCATCCCGCCGGGTTTTGAAGAAACCTTGAAACTATTAGACAGTGTAGGGGGAACCAGGTGACTATTGACTGACACTGCAGTGGCGCTCTGCCAAGGGCCCCGGGGTAATGGTGTGGCGGGGGAGAGTGAAAGTCAAGGGCGCGGTTAGAGGGAGAGAGAGGGCAGACGAAAAAGAGAAAGAGAGGGAGGGAGTGGAGTGGGGCGGGAGCAGCGCAGGGCGCGAGAGAAGTGCCCCATTTCAGGCAAGTCGTATAGTACAAAGGAACTCGCGGCAGAGAATCGCGCGCGGAGGTAAAGCAGAGGGAGGACAGAGGAAGAGCGCGGCGTCCACGCGGGGTTACACTACTCCCCTTCTTTTTACTTTGCTTTGCTCAGCGCGCGCGCGCACACACACACACACACACTCACTCACTCACGCACTCAACGCACAATCTCATTTGCCCTATACCTTTCTTCTTTTTTTATTCATCAGGCCGAAATAAACGCAACCAAACCAAACGCGGGAAATAATTTCAGCGTGCTACTGTATTACAATCGTCGCGCGGCACCGTCATTAAAAAGCTGACGCGAGGGCCTCATGTGATACGAGGGGCACTCCTCAAACAAGAGCTGCGTGTTTTATGAGAGGCCAGTGGGAAGAGCGAGCGAGCGAGAGAGGACGCGAAAGTGAGGAAGAGGAGGGGGGAGGGTGTGTAGAAGCTAAACGAGAGGAAATAAAAAGACGCTTCTCTGGACATATGACAACGTGCTAAGACGTGTTTCTGCAAACAGAGCACATGCAGCAGGAACTGCACGCGTGCAGCGCATGTGAATGACCGGTTAAAGGCGAAGCAGGAGACCTTCCATGAGGACCGGGCCTGGGCCTGGGCCGGGCTGCCGGGCCGCGCTGACCCTGTGTGCGGCTCCACCGCCGCCTTCCGGAACCGCCTGGCCCAGCCCGGTGTCCGGCCGGGCCCCGCCCAGAGCTGCAATCAGCTTCCGATCACTGAACGCTGATGAATGCGCACTTTGACTACCAGCCTGGGCGTTGTAGGGTCCCGGCAGAGGAAATACATTTCCATCATGATGAAGATTGTACCATCTTAATACTTATATTGTACACTGTTGAAAATCCCGTAGGGCGTTAGGGTATGCCTACGGTCCCGTACCGTGGACTCCATGGACAAGCCAGACGGACTTCCATAAAACAACATATTTTGCAAACGGTAAACTATTGTGAATCCACGAGGATATTTTCAGTGTTTCGAGAGAATCTGACACAAAGCGAAAAGATAAAATAAGAAGAATCGTTCGTCCGGGGCCCAAAGGTACTGACCATGCAGTCCGGCAGCAGCATGACGTCACGGATCGGCGCACAGCTCAGGCCCGCAGAGGGAAGCCCCCTGGGGAACAAGTACTTCGCTGCCGGGCCGGGGGCCTCCCGCCTGGATAAGATACCCCTGCTGTAGGGCCCGGTTACATATCTGAGAGAGTTTCCTTTTCGGGCGCTTCTCTTGGGGGTCACATTCCGAAGAGAGAGCGGCGTTGCAATATACCCCACCAAAATTAGATTACAGAGCTGATCCGGAGGGGAAAAAATGTCACGGCGCTGCGCGTAGCGAAAGAACAACTTCCGGGGAATCGACCGCAGGAGGACTGTCAATATTGTCAAGTCGTCCAAGCCAAAAACAGCGCAGCAGCAGAGGGGAGGAGGGGCGGGGAAGGCTAGGGCTGGCTACGTACGTACAGCGGCCAAAGAAAATAGTTGGACGCGGCAGAAATAACGAATGGACTGTCTCATTTTCATACAGCGCGCCGGAGCGCCGGCCCGAGTAGCAAAAAAAGAAATTCCAAGTGCGGGCCGCCCGGAGAAGGGGCAAGGGTGGTGCGGCGTGTGCCTGATGGAACCAGTAATGGTATGTAGTTATGGTGCTGAGAGAGAGAGAGAGAGAGAGAGAGAGAGAGAGAGAGAGAGAGAGAGAGAGAGAGAGAGAGAGAGAGAGAGAGGGGGGGGGGGGGAGGAGAAAGGGGGAGGGGTCTGGTGCGACAACAACAGTGCCTAATGTGTTGCTCCGTGCTGCCTGCGCACGTACATATCCCCGGGCCTGCTGCTGGCCCGCCCGGCCCGGCGGCCGTTTTCATCATACTGCCACATTAATAATCAAAGCAGAAAAGGAGGTGGGAAATGAAGGGAAGGCGAGTCCGGGCCGGGCTGTTTACCTAGCTGCAGCTGCAATCTTCTTCCCCGTCCCCTCCCCCTCGCATGCCACACCCCTTCCCCGCTAGGTAACTAAGTAGGCCCGTCCCGTAGGGTATTCCTTGCCTGCAGTGGCATCGACCCGCCTCGACTGCTGGCCAGGGCCGAAGCTGACCATCGCACGTGCACTTCTTGGTCACGCTGGAGATACGAGAATGTGACATGAGTCACGTTTCTTGATGCACACTCCGTAAGAAAACGTTTCATGGCGTTCTCTGGACAGAACGTGTGACAGTGACATTGAAATGTAGTTTACGGTGAAAATTCACCGTAAGCTTTTTAGAGTGCAGCATGAGGGTTTGAGGGTTTGCCCGAGGGGGTATTCACTCGTGAAATCTGTGACCCGAATATTACGTCTATTACGCTGTATTACGTTCTGAAATTGCACAAATTCAGCCCAAAACAGGCAAAAACAGTCCAAAACGACACAAAAATTAGTATAAAATGGAGAATTTTCGCTATTACGCTTCTATTACGCATACTATTACGCCTTCGTTACAGATAGTGACCCGACTATTAGGCGAGTGCATACCCCCTCAGGTTTGCCTACCTACTCTGGCCCCTGCGGAAGGCAGACTCCTCACACTGTAACGTTGTTTTCTGTTGCAAGCGTGACGTAGGGATCTGTACGTTACCCGCCAGTGAGCGCGGTGACGCCGAGCGCGGCGCAGGGGATACCAGTAATGGCGGCCAAAATGAAATAAATGTCGCGGCTCGCCGTCAACATTTTAGAGAGCCGGCAGAGCGAGCAGAGCGGTGTGCGCGACAGGCGAGCCACTTGGCGGCGTGCACATGACAACAGCGCCAGCCGCCCGTCGGACACGTTCCGGGAAAAGTGTCAAAAACTCTGGCCAAATAAGCGTCGAAAAAAGTTAGGAACACATTTACGCGTTTAATACTTTCTTTCACACACTAACGCATTAAAAACTTTCTTCTAGACAAATACTTCAACTGAAAAATTCGCCTAACTGAAAGTGTTACACAAATGTTACGCAAATACGGGGCTCAGCACATTAATGTGCGCAAATCGCATTTGAACACATAAATGTAAAGTTTTGTACACTTTATTTGTCAGTGTACCAGAAGGAATTGGCACAGACACGTGCTCTCCACTAAATGAGAATTGTTTTATTTGCCTCTCAGTGAAGGCAGGGGGCCACTCATAGCTTGGCAAGCCGCTCTTAGGGCTTATGTCCCCTACGACCTCAGTCGGTCGCAGAACACCAGGCCGAGTTACACTAGGATTACGGTTTTACCGCGGTAGAGTCACCAGCCTCACTTCCGGCGCCCAAGCACTCGCCGGTACCACCGCACTTTAAACGTACCCACAATAGCAGCTTTAAAACAGCAGGCAATCATATCGTTTCGCGATAAGCAAAATTTGTTTTGCGACCAAGAGGTTTTGCACACCTGCCGATTATTTACAAAATGCTTATGCCACGCCAGAGCGCTTGCAAAGTGTTAAGACATGAAATATGAGACGGACGCTGTTCCGAACTCAGCCGGCTCTAGCCTCATCCCTCTTCTCCCCTTCTCTCTCGTCTCTCTCTCTCTCTCTCTCTCTCTCTCTCTCTGACACGTGTTATTAGTGGTAATTAGAACCTCAGCACGCGGAACACACTAAACCTTTATGCACAATTTTCGCGTAGTTATGCACAGATACAACCAAAGTTATGCACATTTTATGCATAGCTATATAAATTGTGCATAATTATGCACAAATTTCTGCATAAGGGGCAGAGTTATACATAGTTCTGTAAAACACATTTGTACATTATTATGGAATCCATAATAATACTCCATAATATGGATGCTTAAAATCCTGCAAGGCTTATGCACAACATAGTGCAAGGGTTTAGTGTGAACACTTTGCTCGCCGCTCTCTCCCTTGCGAGCTAGCCATTTTTCCTCCTCTTTTACGCGACGTTTTAGGACACCAAGAAAAGCACGTACTTGTATCAAGAGCACTATAATTGAATCGAATGCAAAAAAGTGTTTGGGCTCAAACCGTGTTCTCAAAAATCGTTCCCCATGCGCTTTTGAATGAAATGCATGTTCTTGGTTCAAGGCTGAATTATGCTTGGATTAAGCGCAAAATTGTTCTTGAGATATTCAAGTACACGCTTCTCTGGGTGGACACTCTTCAGCCGGCGCTCGACGCGGCCCACCAGCCCCCCCCCCCCTCCCCCCCATGTCGCCAGCCAATTACAGAGTGTAAAGTGCATATAAACAGAGGCCTGCCCAGCCGTCTCACTCGCACAGTCACTCACTACCAATAAACGAGTGGTTGGCCAGACTGCACCAGTCTGCACCGGCAGGCCAGGGCAGAGCGGTCCAACCTGACACACACTCACTCACTCACTCACTCACTCACTGTCTCTCTCCCTCTCTCACACACACACACCTACCGCGGTCTTCCCGACCCGACAGGACCAGACCGCACACGGTTGCCCGTCACTATTAAATCGCTTTTAGAGAAAACACACGTCACCACGTAATCCACTCCGGAGACACACACACTGACACACGTGACAACACACACACACACCTACAGGGAGCAGTCCCAGATTACCCCCCCGGGACCACACACCGCGCCGCTCCGGTCTTCCTCCAGGACGCTGTTGACGGGGGGACAAGTTCTCCAGCACTGCTTGTCCAGCGGCCGCGCGCGGACACACACAGCTGCCCCCGGCAGCTCCTTAGCGCCACTAACGTCGCGAGCGTGTTGTCACTTTCGTGACTCCAGGTCACCTAACACACGCCGCCCACGCTGACACACTCACACACACACTCACAGAGAGACACACGAGCACGCACCACTTTTCCGTTGTTGTTGGCCGGCATGCGCGGCATGGAGGCGGCGGGCGGCGCGTACATGACCCCCGCCGTCCAGTCCATCTGGTAGTTCTGGTAGCGCGACATGTCTGCGGCACCGCGGGGCGGCGCGGGGCGGCGCGGGGCGGCACCTCCAGCGGAGCCAGCCCGGGCAGCCACAGCCTCGTCAGCCGAGCGTCCGTCCACCACTGATAAGCTGGGACCCGGCTGGGCCCCGCCCCGCCCCGCCCCGCCCCGCCCCGCCCCGCCACCGGCCGCAGCGCCGCGCGGCACGGCCACCGCGAGCCGAGCGGAGCCAAGCCGCTACCGCGTGCTGCTGCGCGGGGCCCGGACCGCGCCGACCCGGGGACTCCAGCCTCCCACGGGACAGAGAGAGAGGGAGAGAGAAATAGGGAGAAAGAGAGGAAGGCGGAGTGAGAGAGGAGGGATCGAAAGATAGAGGAGAGGAATCGGGTAATTAGGGTGTGGAACGAGGGTGTATGCACTCTCAAAACCTGTGACCCGACTATTACGTCTATTACGGTCTATTACGCCTCAAAAATATCCGGATTCAGCTAAAAACAGTCCAAAACAACCCAAAATAGGTAAACTTGGAGAATTTCGGCTATTACGCCACTATTACGCATACTATTACGCGTGCTATTACGGGCAGAGTGACCCGACTATTACGCGAGTGCATACCCCCTCGGTGTGGAAGAACGGCAAAGGGCGTGTTGTTAACCAGAAGAAGACCAAGAAGAAAAGTGAAGGAAATTTTTAAAAAAGGGGTGAAAAGAAGGAGACACTGATTCAATAGAGAAGAAGATGTGCAGGATAGAGAAGGGAAAGGGAGAAGAGAGAGAAATAGAGAGTGAGAGAGAGAGCGAGAAATTGAGAGAAAGAGAGAGAAGGAGAAAGAGAGAGAAAGAGAGAGAAGGAGAGAGAGGAGAAAGAGAGACGCAAGTAGAGAGAGGAGGGGGTAGGAGGAGGAGAAGGCTGAAGACAAGGTCGGCGCGCGGGTTTGAGACTTGGGCGGTCACACGACACAGTAGTCGGTCCGAGCGGCAGCGGCCGATGGGTTCGCCACGCCCCGCCGCGCCTGGCCCCGCCGCGCCACACTCCGTCACTCTGCTACTGTGCCCGCCCGGCCCGGCCCGGCCGCCGCGGTGACTGGAGGAGGCGAGCTGTCGCGCCGCGCCGCGCCGCCCGCCGCCGTCCCAGACCGGCTAGTCACCGCCCTGGCCTGGCCTGGCCCGTGGCGCCGGCTGCCACCGGTCAGCGGACACCGTGGCGACGCGATTCTGGCGGGCGCTCTCAGTGTTCCGCGTGCGGTCGCCCCACCCCGCCCTGGACAGCACTTCCCGCCGGCGCACCGCAGCGTGGTGTCGACCGCCCCGCCCCGCCCCGCCCCGCCCCGCCCCGCCCCGCCCCGCCTCGCCCCGCCCGAGAAGCGCCAGGCTTGTCTATATTCATGTCAATTTGGCTGCCTGCTAATGGCAGGAGGGGCTGGCTTTTGTCATAGTAGCGGGGCGGGCGGGGTGGGGTGGGGTGGGTGATTACTCTTTCATCTCCTACCTAGACGGGCGCACTGGGGCGGGCCGGGAGCGAGAGAGAGAGAGAGAGAGAGAGAGAGAGAGAGAGAGAGAGAGAGAGAGAGAGAGAGAGAGAGAGAGTTGAGAGGGGTTAGAGAAAGGTTAATTCATAAGGGAGCCTACAGAGGTGCGCGGCGGACCCTGACCACTGTGCAAAATAGTCGTAAGATTACGGGAAAATTTTCCACGGAATGCAGTTGTAAAATTACAATTGCAAATTGTAAAATTACAAGCACAATATATCGGCTTAAAATTCAGTCATGAGCAAAAATGGTCCACCGTAAATTTACAACATATTTCGTAAATAGAAATTTACAAAATTTATCGTAAATCTACGAAGATATTTTTCACAGTGACAATGAGTGACTTGCTGCACAGCAGTGACAGTGCCCCACCGGAGGAGCACGCTATACAGCCGGCGGGGATCAAACCCGCGTCAACGCATGTGCCGCTGGATCGAGTTTCTTTTTAATCGGCCGAGTGGCTGTTGCCGTAAGGTTCTTTTAGGTGTCCTTTATTTTAAGAGGCGGGGCTGGCGTGGGCGCCATAGCAGGAGGAATCGAATAGGAAATATTCTTGGCAAAATGGTGTCCCTATCATTTCCCCCCCCCCCCCCCCCCCCCACCTCCTCTTCCCGGGACCCTGAGGTTCTGCTGCTCCGCAACTTTCACCTGGCCATGCATCTTGCAAAGAATTATTGAAAGCCTGCCGGGTTCGACATCCTGGAGAAAGACGTACGGCGTAGAGCGCCAGAATCCGCGTAAGCTGTAGCAGGAGCCGGAAAGGCAGGGAGGTAGGGAGAGGGGGAGAGAGGGAGAGAGAAGGAGAGAGAGAGAGAGAAGGGGGGGAGAGGGGGAGAGGGAGTGAGAGAGGGAGAGGGAGAGAGAGGGGGGAAGGGGGGTCAGTGGATGGCGTGGCATTAAGAAAAGCAACAGGCATAGTAGTTGGCTATCGCGTTTAGCAGGTGCCGCCCCGCGCACAATCTAGGACGATGAACGAGTTTTGCCCCCTTATGCAAAATTTTATACAACCACAGTTATGCACAATATTGTATGCATTACTATGGACACATTGTACACTATTATGCACAAATTTGTGCATAAGGGACAGATCTAAGCATATACTGGAATAACAGACGTGACGTGCGTCGCGGCAATTGGTGTGACCAAAAATGGTCACACCACGTAGTGCGACCCAAATTTACGTCACACCATGTGATGCGACGCAAGCGCCAGGGTATACGGCATTACACATAGGAGGTCGCATCACAAACGTGAACAAAACTACGGTCACACCGCATGATGCGACCTCTCCATGGGTCGCACTAAACTTGCAAGTGTGACGCACGTCACACTAGTTTTTCCAGTGTAGTTAAGCAGAAAAAATTGTGCAAAATTATGGTTGCTTAAAATCCTGCAAGGCTTATGCACAACACAGTGCATAAGGGTTTAGTTTGTAAATTTCGCTACGCATCAACACCGCAACATCAGGCGTAAAACATATTTTCTCTCCGTCGCCGTCTCTCTCTCTCTCTCTCTCTCTCTCTCTCTCTCTCTCTCTCTCGCACACACGCACACACATGTGCACATACACAACACGCGCTCACGCACGCACACGTGACGGCCCTCGTGACTTGAACGCAACTGCCGCTACTGCGTTCAGCGCCTAAGCTCGCGCCTGTGTGTCTCTCTGTGCGTGCGTGTGTGTGTGCTGGGCTCAATACAGCACTGTAATACGGTTAAATTGCCCCCTAATTCGGGCGTATGCTGTGTGTCCCCCAGCGGTGATTACGGACCCGCTCCCACTTTCCCCCCCTCTGCCTGGTCGCAGCTCCGGGGCGCACCAGTTTGTACCGGTCCCGATTGCAAAGCGGGTACCCAGACGTAGGTCACGAGTTCACTGCTCCAGACACCCCCTCCAGACACCCCCGCTCCAAACCGATCCTTGGTGCTGTTGTGGAGGGTGGCCTTCGCCGCGGCGGGGCGGATACAGTGGGTGGCGGTTGAGACAGGCACAGCAGTCAGGGCTGCCTGAGAGTGAGAGAGCGAGCGAGACAGTGACAGTGAGTGAGAGAGTGAGTGAGAGAGAGAGACAGTGAGAGAGAGAGAGAGAGAGAGAGAGAGAGAGAGAGAGAGAGAGAGAGAGAGAGAGAGAGAGAGAGAGAGGCGGAGAGCGAGAGAGACTATGATGACGAGAGTTTCGGACGACTGTGACAGTTGGCAGGTATGACGTTGGCTTTCCCGCTCCGCGCACCACGAGAGTGCACGCAGTGAGGTCTGATACGGGCACCCAAAAAAAGTGCTCTTGATTTAAATTTACGCTTTGCTTCAATGCAACCTCTATATGCATTGTTTAAAACTATTTCTCACAGTGTAGCACACTGAACCAAGGTTGCACACTGCAAAAATGCTTGCGAAGAATCGTTCGCTGCATTGCAAAGAATTAAGAAGAGTTGTAAAATTATTTGCATTCCAAACTATATTCTTCACATTGCGAACCAATTCAAGTCATGCAAGGCATACCTTGTAAAGAAAATTGTTTGTAACGGTACAAAGAACTAGTTTGTAAGCCTCCATTCTAGTTCTTTTCAAAACTTACGGGGAAAACTATTCGCACTGCGAAGAGAATAGTTTAAAGTGCTAACTTCCTTTACAATGCTTCAAAATTCTTTGCAAGAGTTCTGCAGTGCATAGCATGAAGAAAGTTGGCTTGAATCAAGTGGACGTTTTTCTGGGTGCGGCGCAGCAGCCACAGCAGCCACAGGGCTCTAGTGCTTTATGCCAACTTTACGGTTATTATTACATTTAAGCGTCATTTAGAAACTCGATATATAAATCAGCGACCGACTCGAAGTAATTCTCCGATCACGCGGCGCGCGAGGTGCCAGGCGCCAGCCAGGGAGCCTGCCGCTGTGCTGGAACAGCGCCAGGGCTTAAATCCTTCCACAGGCTACTTGGGCCCCGCGGAAGATTTCATTTTCCGATTTTTTCTCTCTCTTTTGCAGGGTCGTGCCCTCCTATCCATTGGCTTACTACACGCAGAGCAACAGCTGTACTTGTCTCGCAAGAATTCCAATCGGAATTTTATCGCCTTGGCAGAGCTGCACACGCACTAAAGAGTGAACGTGACAGCACGCGCGTCGTCGTGTCTCCAGCCTCGGGAGGGCATCAATATCCACTTGTTTTGGTTCTAAAATGCAACGAGTAGGAGTGATTCGGGAGGGGGGGGGGGGGTTAGATCGCCTCCTGGGGAACTACTAAGCCGCCAGATAAATTACGAACTTCTTCAATAAAACCCCTGTATCTAGGCAGCCCGGGATGCATCCGTGGTCGCATCGCACGCATCGCCTTCCTGTCAGCCGGAACCTTAACCGTGCCTGGTGAAGAGGAGGCTGCTCACAGGGTTCCTATTAGCAGTCATAAGTGTGTATATTTTTTGTGTGTGTATTTTTTTTTTTTTCATACAATTGTAGAAATGTCCACTATATTCATCACACACTGGACTCGTGAAAATATATCCAAAAACGCCTTTTTCGGAAAACAAGAAGCTTCTGCAGATGCAGCAAGGTCGTCCACCACCTGGCACGCGGCAGCAGCTGCGGGAGCCACTTCCAAATGACTCATGCACCTGCTTCGCGAAATCAATACAGTAGAGTACGTGGTCCGACGGGGAGAGGGGCACTTCCGGGCGGGAGGAGTACGGCTGAGGGGGGGGGGGAGAGGGGAGGGGAGGGGCAGGGGGAAGGGGTGGGGGAGGGGGAGTGGAAGGGGCGTCACCGCCGCGGCAGGAGGCTCTGACCGCGAAAAGTCCGCAAGGCCCCCAGCCCAGGCCTGCGGGAGGGGTGGAGTGTGGGTGGGGGGCTACGGCGGGTGTCGGGCCTTTCCCGATCGGTTCTCCGGTGTTGGCTCCGCTAACGTAATGACTGCCTCCTTATAATCAATCCAATCATCGGCAATCTCCTCCTCCCGCACCTTCTCCTCCTCCTCCTATCCTCCCTCCTCCGCGTAAAATACCAAGCGGTGTTCCAGATTCTAGTCGGACGCCACAACTCGTGAGATAGGGACCCGGGAGGAGAGAGTGAGAGTGAGAGTTAGAGAGTGACAGAGAGAAATGGAAAATCACGTTCAGTGTGAAAAATATCTTTGTCGATTTACGATAAGTTTTGTAAATAACTATTTAAGAAATATGTTGTATTACGATTTACGAAATATGTTGTAAATTTACGACGGACATTTCTTGCCCATGAATGAATTTCGAGCCGATATGTAGTGCTTGTAATTTTAACTTCACTTCGTGGAAAATTTTCCTGTAAACCTGTGACTTTTTTTTTCACAGTGCCCCAGCTACAAAGAATTGCGGTTCTTTGACGAACGAAAGTTTCTATCCCTGCGGATGTCCCTCCTGTGTAAACGAGATAGGCGCGTATTTCTTGTAGTTTCCTTTTTTTACGGCGGTACGATATATATAGAAACAGCGGGAGATATAAAAGGAGGAAGTGGGACGGCGCAGAAAGCGCGGGAGACCTCGCCTACCCTCGCGCCCCCTACTACATATCTCGTGAATGTTTCAAACTCCGCGGTGCGGTGAGCAAACAGAGCGCGGACCACGGCGCCGGCGCGGGCTGGGGCAGAACACACTTCGCCGTACGCTCACGCTGCCAGTGTGTGGCACTGCACATACTAAATTACGCGACGATTAAAAGATCGAGACAAAATTACAACGAGGAAGAAATTCGCATTCTGTATAAATACACGCTCTTGTTACACAGATACAATACACGGAGTAAGGATATTTCGGTGTAAATTTCGGCAATCCGGCAACACGTAACAAACAGTGAGCATGTCATGCACACTTTATATACAGCGTGTATTCCATGCACACTTTATATACAGCGTGCACTGCTCACTGCTGGATTTTCAGTGCACCAGGGATGTCGGGCAGTGCAGCGATGGGGATGACACTCGTCAGCTGTAGGAGAGGGGAAGGTGCAGGCAGAGAGAGAGAGAGAGAGAGAGAGAGAGAGAGAGAGAGAGAGAGAGAGAGAGAGAGAGAGAGAGAGAGAGAGAGAGAGAGAGAGAGAGAGCGGGGGAAGGAGAGAAGGGGAGAGGAAGAGAAAGGGGTTTCGGAGGAGGTTGGAAGAGTAGTTAATTACCTGTCAGGTCTGTGTCCCCGGCGGCGGTGGTGGAGGCAAGACGCCTTCATGATTCTAAGCTCGCCTAAAATGAGTCCCCGGGATGGCAGGGGCAGGCGGGTACCTGGTAATAAAGTCATTCGCAGCGACTTCTACTAGCTAGCGGCAGGACAGGACGCGCTGCTAACGACAACATTCCGTCCCATCGTCGCAAAAATTTCTTATTGTAACGACGTGATACTTTTGAGCTCACAAATACACTCGTTAGTCGCTGCTGATTGCCCTCCGTGACCTTGACCTCCACCCTTTCTCGGGGCGCGGCGGGGCGGGGCGTGGCGGGGCGGGGCGGGGCGGGGCGGGGCGGGGCGGGGCGGGGCGGGGCGGGACGTCTGCCCTGCCCGGCACAAGGGGGCGCGCCGTGCGACCTCAGGCGCCGCGCCGGCGCCGCTCTCCGTGTGTCCGTGTCAAGCATTCCACAGACCTTCACCACCGCCCCCACCTTCCCCCTCCCCTGCCCCCCCTCCTGCCCCCTCCCTGCCCCCTCCCCGCCCCATCTCCGCCTGCTGCTCCGTTTTACAATGAAAGACGTTTAACGGTAGCTTTACCCTGAGCCCCCGCGGCAAGGCGGATAGCAGCCCCAGCCCCTACGCCACGCACGACAGCAGCGCCCAGGTACGATAACTAATGGTCCGGCCCCCGCCGCCCCCGCCGCCCCCGGCAACAAGCCACATAGATGCACACGTTGGCTGAGGCCCCGTGACGTCACCAGCTAGCAGGTGACGAGAGAAGCCGTTGTCCCCACCCCACCCCACCCACACGGGGTGCTAGCGGGGCCCCGTGTCGCGGAGAGCGCCTCTCAGCAGCGCGGAGGGCACGAGGCGTCTCCCAGGAGGACAAGACTCTCTACCTCGTGTCCGCAACCACTCCTCGCGCCACTCTACTGCATCGCATTTTTTTTTACGCCTGGCTGCCGGGTCACACTGCCCGGCCACTTACACGGAAAAAAGAATTTGGTTCTCACAACAAACAGGTTTGTTAATATAGACATAATTCACTGCAAGCCCCGTAATGACGCACGTTATCGGAAAAGGGGTGACGTGCGTCATTATGTAGTTTTCCTTAAATATTTTCTAAGCAAGCTCCCGAATTTTATGTTTGATGACACCATTAAATTTCTCGTAAAATTTCATTTCAATGTAGCACACATCTGTTTAAGGGGAACCAAATCTTCTGTCACGTGGATAACGTGAGGGGAGGGGGGTGACAATCTGTTAGTTGGGACAACAGAACACCCATTCTGTGTTTTCCGTGTACACTGTCCAGCAGGTCACGTGCACGTGCACAGCCTTTGGATACACCTGCTAGCTAGTCGCGTAAGCACGAGCTCTGAAATGTGACATGATGGCCGAGCCGAGCAGGTCTTGGTAGGCACTAGCAAGCGTACTACCTAGAATACAGGGCACGCGAAGAAAACATTACGGACATGAGAGAGAGGGCGAGGGAGAGGGAGAGGGAGAGAGAGAGGGAGAGAGAGGGGGGGGCGAGGTTCGGTGACAGAGGGACACGGCGGTGGCGCAGAGGGAAGGCCAGGCGCCTGATTGATGGACACGGCACAACGAGGATTTAATAGCGTTTGGGCTTTACTGTGCGGCCGGCTCTGCCCGCCGGGCCCGGCAGGACCATGACGCCGTGTCGGGCCGTGAAGTAGCTGACGGCCGCTATTTGTAAGGGAGGCTGCTGTGCCGGGGGCGGCCGGGGGCGGCCGGGGGCGGCCGCGGGCGGCCGATGGAGGCCGGGGGCGGTTGGGGGCGGTCAGGGGCGGTTGGGACGGATGGAGGCGGCCAGTGGCGGTCAGGGGGCCTCCGGATAATGGCCAACTATCACACTGCCATCACCCATACCGGACAGCCGGAGCACCAGGGGAAGCCGGGGGGCCCGCAAGGGGGCGGGGGGCGCCAGGGGTAGGGTGTTCCATTTTGAAGGTCCGGATCACCGAATTTCATAGAACGCGGTTTAAAAGGAAGTGTAGACCGAGGGGGTATTTACTCGCGTATTTCGTTGTACACCCTGGAGCGTAATAAAACGTAATAACGCGAAATTACAGCTAAAAATACGCGTAATTGACGCGTAATACGAGCGTAATAACGCGTAATGAGGCTTGATTACCCCGTAATAACAAGTACTATGCGCGTATTAATAACGTAATAACCCGACTACGCGTATTTCGTTGTACACGAAAATCCAGAGTAAATACCCCCTCGGTGTAGACAGTACAGTTCTTTCCAACGAGCACCGTAAAGTTTCGCCGGGTGCTTCTTTCTTGTTCCACACTTTTTTTTTCACTTAATTTTGTTCCCTTGCCACTAGCACTGTGCCATCGGCAGAGGGAGACGGCGACACTCTAGCCGCTTCCGACTGATGGGTGGCGCGGGCAGGGGGAAAATGACGCAGCGGGGGCGGGGGGGGGGGGGGGGAGTTGCAGAGAGGATTTCGACGATGAGGGTGGGGTACGAAAAAAAAGTCACACCACCATCCTCGCGATCCATTCGTCAATCGGACCATCAGTACAAGGAGGCGCCGGCGTGGACGAGCGGCGCGAAATTTAAAATGCTAATATTGCCGACTCGGGTCCATCAGATGCGACGACATCGGGAATGTGACCGAGATATGGGCGTGAAAGGGACAGAGAGAGATGGAGAGGGGAGGAGGCGCGGCAGAGGGAGAGAGGGAGAGAGCGAAAGAGGGAGGAAGAGAGGGAACGGGGGCGGCGGGGCAGAGACAGGAGAAGCGCTATGCAAAATTGCCAAAATAATGAAAAGGTGTGAAGGCTATCCCAATATGCATATTTGCCGAGTCCCGCCCGGCGCCCCCCTCTCCCCTCCCCTCCACACTTCTCCGATACCCTCATTCTCCCACACCCCTCACCCTGCGCATCCGGGCCGCCCTTTCAATTAGGTCGAAGCAAACAGGCTACGTGCAAAAACGACAGCTTAAAAAAGAGGGTTTCGGCCGGACTATTTTAAGATAGATAGATAGATAGATAGATAGATAGATAGATAGATAGATAGATAGATAGATAGATAGATAGATAGATAGATAGATAGATAGATAGATAGATAGATGGAAAGATCGCGTGTAACTGGGTTTCTGTTCACAGTCTGCCCCGCTCGGCCGGGGTTGCCTAGCTCACGCGGCCCACGCAGTCTCACTTATCGATTGCAGGTGACATTACCCGCCCTGTGCCGGCCGGGCCCATGCCTGCACGGCCTATGGGAGTCCCGCTGCCCGGCCCGGCCCCGCGCGGAGCACAGCGGGCGCTCATTAAACTTGTACGGGGGCGGCCAGGGGTAACGGAGGATTGCACCAACACGAAGGGCAAAACTGCAAACAAGATGCAGCGCCCACAGAGAGTCTTTGCCTTTCCAGTCTCTGGAGGGATGCGAGTTCCAAGGGGAAAAGGGACGGGGGGCATCGGAGGAGTGAAAATACAGGAGTGAGAAATGGGAAACGAGGACAACTGGATGTGTCAGGGTCAGCCGTTCTGTGAGAGATGGATAGAGAGTGAGTGGGAGAGTAAGAGAGAGAGAGAGAGGGAGAAAGAGGGCGGCAAAGACTCGCCACAATCAAGAGCCGAGTAGAGGGGTGCGCGGCTCGGCTCGCCGGCCCCACCCTCGCCATCGAGCAGCATCTTCATTGTACGCCTTGCCAGAAAGCCGTCCGTGACACGACAAGTCTGAGGACTCGGCTAGTTGGAAAGAGGGGGTGGGGGAGAGGAGATGAAGAGAGAGGGTGAGCGTGAGAGAAGCGGGGGTGCCGGGAGTGGTATCCCCACCGTGTGTGCGTGTGGTCCCGCACCCGCAACAGCATGCTCAGATATGGGCACTAACACACTCTCTCTCCCCCCATCTCTCTCTTTCTCTCTCTGAAACAAAACTATAAGAGATAAAATGCATCTTAATGACCAAACCCCATCCTACAACTGTACTTTATCCTAGAATTTGAGTTTATAATGTACGTACCTAAAAGACAGTCGCGACAGAATATTCAGATTAAAACACACCATCTCTCCCTTCTTAATTATTTCAAGTGGCTTTACTGAGGGATTTTTTTGAGATTTGTTCTTTTGTTGTTGTTGTTTTTGAATCAATGTCGAGCCCAGCACACGACACATCTCTGAATAGACACGGGGGCCTCCTGCTGAGTACTGTGGGAAAGGGGGAGGGCTTGGCCGCGCCGGGCAGGGCGGTAGGCGGACCCAGCCTCGCAGTCGCCGAGAAAATGACATTCAGGAAAACTTTTGTCGTGAGTCTTGCAAAAGCGGCGGTGCGGTGGCGGAGGTGCGGTTCTTTTGAACGATGAGAGAGCTGTCGCCGGTGAGAAAGAAAACCGCCAGCGAGAAAATAAAAGACAAACTCTCGAGTCAGATTTTAACCACTTTCTTTTTCAGCGAGTAACGCGGGTGCCGAAATACCGGAAGAGCCGCCGCCCTGCCGCGCCCGCACTAATAAAATCTTACGTTGATTTTCACTGTAAGCTACAGTGAACCCTGCAGCAGTGTAGTTTACGGTAAAATTTTCACTTTAAGCTACGGTGAATCTGGGTGCATCACCGTAAGCTTTTTAGAGTGGCTGGTCCGGGCGTCGCGTCACCCGTAGCGCTGCTGCCAGCTGCCGGCCACCACCTCAGAAAATCCAGACTCTACGGTATGAAAAATTCACGATCCGCTTGGCTTGTACAGTGCGATCACGCGGGCGGGGTCCGGGGCCCTAGTGACGTCACGGGTCCAGCCCGGCCCCGGCCGGCCGGCCGGGCCCTGCCATGCGCCGCCGGGCTCCGGCCGCCATGGCACACCGGGAATTTTCCCCACACCCTGCACCGCCCCCAGCGGTGTGCTGTGCGCCGCCTGTCCGCGCCATCGACGGCGCAAAAGGGTAAACCAGGGAAAAAAAACTTTGGGGGAGGAAGAGAGAAAGTCTGGTGGTGTAAACTCAAAATGTGTAAACTGAAATTGAAATCTTTTGATAACGTTATTAATAACGTTCAATTGAAAAGAATTGGAAGAGGTTGATTTTGTACCCCGAGTTTGGTTTACGCAGCAAAACCACCATCAAACTTCTTATGCCGGATAAGTTAACGCACAAGTGAGAATTTTCACTTCTGTTGAAAAGACGGTCGAGGCTGTTTTTGTTAACGAGGTTAGACCACGGTCCGCAGCGGGTCGGCAAGCAAAACTCAGATCCCTGGCGGGGCGGGGCGGGGAGGGGCGGGGCGGGGACGGGACGCAACGGACAGCACTGCGGCCATGTCTGGGGTCTCCGGGGGCGCGCGACGTGACGTCACAATGACAGCACAGGCCGGGCTACGTGCAGCGGACCGGTCCACCACCTTGTAATGTCACGTGGGAGGGGAGGGGAGGGGGGGAGCATGCACGACCTGGTTATAGGAAAACCAAACACGCTACAGATGTGCCCTTGTTCAAAACGTCGATTTTCACAGTGACTTAGTTTTTTCTGCACAACTATGCTTAACTCTGTCCCTTATGCACAAATTTGTGCATAATTATGTACAAAGTGTGCATAGTTATGCATAAAATTTTGTGCATAACGATGCAAATATCGTGCATAGGTTCACAGTAAGTTACGGGGAAATAAATCGTGAACTTCTTTTTTTGTAGTGTGGGATGAATTTGATGGCTGGGCCTTGTCGAGGTGAGGTGGGTGCGGGCAGGGCCTTTGCGGTCCACCTGGAGTTGTGTGGCGGCGGCTGGGAGCGGCGCACACTGGGGTACAATGTCTGGACTCCAGCCGCAGAGAGGGGCGGGGGCAGGGGGAGGGGGTAGGCGGCATGCGTGTTCTCCGTCACGGCGCGCAAATTCAAATCCACCGCAAAATTAGTCGTGACAGTGAAGGGGGGAGGTAGGAAAGTCCCATTAGGCCGAGCAGTAGAAAGGGGTTGCTGCTGCCACTCGAAAAAAGAAATGCAGTAAGGGGAAAAACGTGTGCAAAACAATGGCAGCGCAACGTCATTATCGCATGCACACTCCAACTGTAGCACCGTCACCACACAGACAGGAGACAGAGAAATTGTAAACAAAAAATAAACGTATGTCATGAATGCCTGAGCATATTCTTTTGGATGCACGCGGATTCGGTAAATGAGACCTCGAAACGATGCTGCTGGCGCATATAGCCATCATCCCCACCGCCCCTTTCATCTTGTGTCCCTGCTCCCTTCTCCGCCACTTTTCCTGCTCGCCTGCCCCCCTCCCCCCCTCACACACCCACAAACGCGCGACGGGCCCAAACCACAATGCCGGAGTGTCCCCTCGGATGTTCCTCAGCAGCCCAAGAGTAAAGGGGAACCCCCTGTCCTGTCGCCAGTGGGATTGTCCCTCCCCCCTCCCTCACTCCCCCTTCCCCTCTCTCCCTCCTCCCGAAGACTTCCACTTCCTTTCTCTTCGGCGACGTTCGACGCTCTCGCATGACGCACAACTGGCACGCTACCGACCGATCCAGCTCGAGGCTCGGAGTCACATAAAACTCACACTAATAAAAGCTTACGGTGATTATCACTGTAAGCTACGGTGAACCCTGCAGCACTGTTGCTTACGGTGAATTTTCACCGTATGCTACGGTGAATGTCACTGTAAGCTGCGGTGAATCAGGGTGCGCACCACTGTAGCTTACAGTTAAAACCGACGCAGCTTATGGTGAAAATTCACTGTAAGCTACAGTGCTGCAGGGTTCACCGTAGCTTACCATGAGAATCACCGTAAGCTTTCTAGAGTGCACCTCCTGAAAGGCGCACTGCTCCACGCAAGCGAGAAACACTGCTCCATTCAGTGTCCCATCCCTCACTGCGCAGAGACGCTCCAGCTCCACATCTTGCCCCGCCCGCCCCGCTCTAATACCAGTCGGGCCGGCCGGGCCGCGCCTCCCGCACAGCACGGCTGTCCGCCGGACACGCGCGTCAGACTGGATGCCGACCCCCCGGGGGCCCCGCCCCTGGGGACCACCGGAGACCACAAACACGAGGCGGAAAAACGTACGTGAAACACAAACGGGGAAAAAATACTCCGCTTGGAGCATTGTACAGAGTTTGGAGTCGGAAGCGTACGCCACAGACACGGACAGGTGGAACATAATTTCCTTGCGCGCGAGGCCACCGCTCAGCCGGCTATCGGTTGTATTCGCCCGAAAACCCCCCGCACGGAAATAAGTACCCCACAAATATGACTGGCGAAAATCCGTGAAACTGTCTAAAGTTTCTAAAACATTAACACTATTTCGCGTCATGCTCAACCATTTTGTTTTGAAAATTCTAAAATAAATAAAATAGGTAGCGCGTCACTTTGCGCGATGATGATGGGACCGCGGCGCGGCACAAATCCTTTGCCTTGCAGCGCAGCTCTAATCCCAGCTCACACCTGCTCATTTAGGCACGCACCTGCCAGCGACTGACAGCCACGCCGCTACACGCCACGATCCCGTCTCGGTTCATATAGTAAAGCAATTGTAAAGCAGGAGGCTCATTTACAAACACGGACTAAATGTACACAAACTTAGAACATGGCGATGGGTATTAAAAAAAAAAAACATGTAACAGTATGAGGGTTTGCCTACCCGCTCCGGCCGTAAGGCGCCGTGGCCCCTTGGGTGGGCAGACCCGCAATACTGTTACGTGTTCTCTGAAACGCTCGGTATAGATTTGGGCATCGAAACATTCTTTATTCACAAATATCTACGATGTTTTTGAAGGTACTTTCTTACAAACTATTCGTTTGCATCGCACAAATAGTTCGTAAGCTTACGTAGAATTAGTTCGTAATACAAAATTGCAAAGAAAATAGTTTGAAATACGAACCAATTCTTTGCAAGCATTTTACGCGGTGCGGGCACGCGTCCCCATTCATTTCTGTTAAGTTCCAGACAGGTCCGTAACAGGTGCAGGTCGCATTATTTGCACGACTCAATTAAACTGCAATCGGACGGGCGGAGGGGCGGCCGTGGTCCACAACCACACTGGATGGGGGCCGCCATGGTAGCCGATACCAAAAGAGATAGAAAAAGATAGGGAAGCTGCGCACCAGTCCGAGAGAGAGAGAGAGAGAGAGAGAGAGAGAGAGAGAGAGAGAGAGAGAGAGAGAGAGAGAGAGAGAGAGAGAGAGAGAGAGAGAGAGGCAGGGTTGGGGGGATAAGGGAAGGGGGAGGTCTAGGTGAAATAAATAGTCCAGCGTCAAATACACCAGAGCGGATGGAAAACAAAACGCCGACCATAGCAGGGCACCAGGGCACACACCTACCACCTGGGGAACGGATGAGAGAGAGTGAGAGAGAGAGAAAGGCGGTGGGAGGGGAGGGCGAGGGGGCACACCGGACCAGTAAAATACCGTGCGATAAAATAAAGAAAATCGATTACTTGCGTGAGGAAGTGAGGGCTGTATGAAAGAGATAAAGAGAGGGAGAGGGGGGAGGGAGCGGGAGATGGAAGAGGGGAGAGGGAGAGGGGACAGGGAGAGGGGACAGGAAGGTGCGACAGGGTGAGAAGTCCCCAATAAAATATTACGACTTAAAATGACCCTGTCGCAGGCAAGCACGCCAGAACCACGACAGCTAGGGCGGAGCGGAGTGCTGCGCGGAGCGGGGGTTTTCGTAAATATTGCACACCCCTAACTGCTCCTAACTTGTCCGAACCAGGCTGCCGCGAAATCTCTCCCCCGCCCCCGCTCTCCGATGGGATTTCCATGCCCGGCGAGGTCTCTATCAACTGCCACTACCCCGATGTGCCCGGCTGCAAGTCATGTTCTGCGCCGTTTGAATTCCCGATTCACTCACGGAAGAGGCGGAGAGCAGAGCACACTGATAAATCCTCGCAAAGGATTTGCTCGCATCGCGCAGGATTTGGCTGCTTCGTAAGCTTACAAAGAAATTAGTTTGCCATTGCAAAGGACTTTGTTCGCAACACGAGGAAAATCATTCGTAAGTGGTTCGTAATTACGAAGTAGCCACAGCCGTTCGGACGGTTTTTACATTGCAGCGTGGGGATTGGTGGGACGGGCTGGGCCGGGGAGGGCCGCGCCCCACCTGATGTATGGCTGCACCCTCGGCTTCCACAGCGTGCTAGACACACGCGCCCAGGTACAAAATAAATAACCCGCACACACCGAAACAAAAATAATAAAAGAGGAAGGAGAAGAAAGGACCGAGGTTACTGAACTATCCACCGTTACACTTTAATCATCATTTATTCGATTACGGCATGCATAACAGCGAGCGGGGACTTTTCGCGAGCCGTCGAATACTGATCGATGACCGTTCGCGACACCTTATTTTCAGCAGAGTAGGCGTCGGGGCCGGGCCGCGTGTAGCGAGCGCACTGCCTGTTGGGATTTTGATCACGTCCTATCTTCCACTAGGCGGGAGGCCAGTGGCGCCGGCTCCCCCTCAACCCCTATACCCCCGACCGAAAAAAATCTCGGAAAATGGCTCCGTTATTTACGGGGAAGTCCCGGGACGCCCGTGGCCTCTACGCCCCGATTTATGGAACTTATTGGAGAGTCACACCTACCTGGAGAAGGAGGGGGCAGAAATACAGCTGAGGGATGGGAGTTTTTGCTGTTGATATATTATAGATTTTGCGCCAGGGGTCGTCAACACTGATATTCCTCCGCTCAAGGCCCGATATTATACCGTGCTCTTAGATTAATATTACTTATATTACTGGTCCTAATATTACACGATATGGTATGACATACGTGATATTACTCAATATTTTACGATATTATACAGTACTGCTCGATATTCCACGGTATTTATCCGATAATCTCACTTATAATTAAGTTTAGGTACACACTATTTACTGCATACATGGCCATGTACACAATATTCACTGAATACCTGTATAAGTATGCAGTAAATAATGAATACATGTACACACTTGGTTTTACAGAGTGCACTGCTCACTGTTGGATTTTCAGTGTTTACAGATGTTTTTCAGGGTTTGTCATCGGGCTATAGGCGGCATAGGTACACGCCAGAATGCCGGTGGCCCTCAGTGCTACCCTATGTAGCCACCGTGCCATGGCCGGATACGGGTGCATGGATTGCATGGTCGGGTGGCCGCTCTCACCAGCTCCAGAGAGAGGCGCGTGAGGGCGCCGCGCCGTGCGGGTAGGCAGCCCAGTGTGCGCGCTGCACAGTGCAGCTCTACAGGAGGGCACAGTTTAGAAAGAGTACGGTTTCGATATCACTGTGGAAAATAGTCATTGATTTACAGGAAAATTTTCCATGAAATATGTTGTGAAATTACAATTCAATTGTGTAAAATTACAGACACACTGTGGATCGACGGATCGACTCGGAAGTCATTGACAACCACAACCGGGTTGTCAGGAGCAGGAGGAAATGTAAAAGTAACCACATTTTACGGAACGTTTTCATCCAAATTACGGCAACAGAAAAACAACCGAGAAAATAATAACAAATAAAAAATTACGACCGAATTTAGAGCAGAGAATGAGCTTTCTCTGATTCTGGCAGAAATGCACCCACCTGGACGTACCGTACCCTTAGCGGGGGTCTAATGGCTTGTCCCCAGGGGGTCCTCCGGACTGGTCAGTGAGCGCGAGCGAGGAAGAGAGTGGAAGGGGGAGGGGGAGAGAAGTGGTGAGGGAGACAAAGAAAGGGAGGGGGAGAGGGAGCGGGAAAGAGAGAGAGAGAGAGAGAGAGAGAGAAAGAGAAAGAGACACAGAGAGAGAGAGAGAGAGAGAGAGAGAGAGAGAGAGAGAGAGAGAGAGAGAGAGAGGGGGGGGGGGGTGAAGGTCGGAGTTGGCTAGATTCATTCATGAGTTAGTTGCAGTATAGTTGGCCGCGCTGGAACCCTGCGGTCTGCAGCGAAAAGGGACATCATTCATTTTATTAATCGCCAAAACTGGACGCGAATCTGTTAGTTTTTTCTCTTTTTTCCTACAGGAACCTGTGGCTTCTTGTGCGGTGCTCTGCATTGTGAAAAATATCTTTGTAGATGTACGAGAAATTTTGTAAATTACAATTTACAAAATATCTTGTAAATTTACGAAGAACCTTTTCTGCTTGCGAATGAATTGCAAGGCGATATGTAATGCTTGTAATTTTACGATTTAAAATTGTAATTTCACAACTTCACTTGGTGGAAAATTTTCTCGTAAACGTACGACTATTTTTCAGAGTGTGTGGGAGTGTGTCTGCACCCCTCCCCCCATCCTCTCTTTTGCTCTCCCTCTCTCTCCCCACACACGCTCTCCCTCCACTCCCTCTCCCCTCCTCTCCTTCCCTCTCCCTCCCTCTCCCCCCCTTCCTCCCTCCCACTTCCTCCCTCCCACTTTCCAGCATATGCGGTGGGTCCGCGAGGCGCACCTGCCGAAACCTTATGCGAGGAAACGCCCGTAAGGCGACAAGGGTGCGGAGAACAGACAGGTGCACGCCGAGGCGGAGTGTGGGGAGGGGGAGACACTTTAGCGGGGCAGTGGAAGGGCTGGAGCGGAGCGCAGAACGTGTTGCTCTCTTGGGCAGCCACCTTCCTTCGCTTTCTCACCCTCATCCCCCCCCCCCCCCGCCAACCCCTGCCACCCCTACAAGGCAAGGCCCCCGCGGTGAGGGAAGGAGAGAGATAGGAAATAGGTCGGATGTTGCCGTCCCGGTGGACCCCACCCCAACCCACCCTAACCCATCCCGCCCCGGCCCGACCCGGCCCGCCGCTCGCAAACGTTTGCAAGCGCTGCCTAGAGCCGCTCTAAATAAATTTCTCACGAGCTTTTTCTCCATCCAATTGGGTACAAACTCACTTTCTCGCTCTCCTCCGCTCCCCGCGGGACCCGGCGCGCTGCCACGCCGCCGCCGGGACCTTATAATGCCTAGTGAATCACGTGCCAGGAGAGCGCGGTCTGGGCAAAAAGAAGGCGTGGGGTCGGGCGTAGAGATGCTAGTCTATCACGAAAATGCATCCCTTTTGTTAAACTCTGTTATAAGTGACACGTTAGTTGGAACTAGCCCGGCAAAAATAGAGAATCGATTGCAACGAAAAGTAAGGGAAGTGCTACCTATAGAGTATACTCTTGACGTAAAAAAGCGTTTCGTAAAAAACTTACAGGGAGTTCTTACCCAGATACCTATTGCACTCCAAGGCACACAGGACTTTTTTTCCCACGCCCCAAGTCGGCAGGGTATTTCAGTAAGTACATTCCTCTTTCTCCTCCTCCTCCGCCGTCCTACCCCCATTCTCCAAAACTCATACATACGGCGAGGGGAACTTTTACGCACGGGTCATCAAACAAAACAGCCCTGGGCTCGTGCCTGGGCTTATACGGCTCAGCCGAAACGTGCGCCCGGCCAGTAGTCTGCACCGCCAGCGCCACCTGCCCGGTGGCCTGCTCGACCTGCACTCCAGCACGGCGGATACTAGAGTACACACTAAACCCTTATGCATTGTGTTGTGCATAGTTGTGCAGCAGAACGTGCAACCATAGTTATGCACATCGCTCCGTACATAACTATGCACGGAATTGTGCATTCATATGCACAAATGTACACAAAATAAGCATAGTTACGGATAAAATTTGTACATAACTATGGTTTCACGTATTCCTGCAGTCCTTATGCGCAACATAATGCATAAGGGTTTAGTGTGTACCCTCCCCGAGACCGTATAGCGCTACGGTGGCGGCACGGCGCAGCGGGACAGCATGGGGTGCGTAATTTGGGCGCCCCGCGATTTGACAGCTTGCGTGCGAGGCAGGGCAGCTGTTTGACAATGCACCACCAACACCAACATTACCACCACCCTCACTCTCCATCGACCTGCGTCATTTCTCCCCTCCGCCTCTCTTCCCTCCGCTCTGCACAACTCATTTTCGATCGCAGCGGACTGGTACTTCTTTTTCGACCAGCCATCCATCATCACCCTTGACCAGCGAAACAGCCCCGAGCACCCGTTGTGAACTGCAACCACTATGCACTTTCAAGTCGCTTACTGCCACCGTCAGTAAGACATCAACTGCGGTAATCTGGCACTTGCCGTGAACCGAGGGGGTATGCACTCACGTAATAGTCGGGTCACTCTACCTGTAATGAAGGCGTAATAGTATGCGTAATAGAAGCATTATAGCCAAAGTTCTTCATTTTCCTACTAATTTTACGGAATTTTAAAGTCACATTCAAAATAATGTGACAATAGTATCTAAAAGAATGGGACAGTTTCCACGCGAAATAGAAAGTGACGTCACAGTAATAAAATAACAGTGCTGGGGAGGTCGCATGTACGGTGAGACCGTAGTTTTGGTCACGACGCGTTTGTGATGCGACCTCTTATGTGATGTGTAATGTCGTATGCCTTAGAGCTGACGTCGCACCACATAGTATGACGTAAATGAATGGTGTGACTAAAACTAGTCACACCAATTGATGTGACGCACGTCACGTTAGTTTTTTCCAGCGATTTTACATCTATTTCGACCTGGTAGCCGCGCGCGTCCGCCGCGCTGCATCGCCATAAAGACCGTCGGCGCGCATGGAGAGCGGCCATGTTGCGAGGACCGTAACAAACTTTATACTCGCGCGGCTAATGAGTTGCGCGGGAATTTGGTCCTTACGGTCTACAGCGCAAGGCCCCAACAAAGAATAGCACCGGACAGAAAATAATAATGTGCTGCAATCGAAAATAATCTCCAGGTAGTCACCCGTCGTCGCCTTTCCTTTTAAATCAATTTCCAAACAAAGGTATCTAAGTGTCACAGTTCAGGCATAAGAGCCGCGCAGTTACATACATGGACACTAGGAAAGAAAAGTCAGTGACAAAGCCCTTACCTTGCAAGAAAGTATTGACCTTGCACAGAGAGAAAACCGGAAGAAACCAGCCAAGTCGACTTGACCCGTCAAGCGGGGTCACAGATAAGTGCCGCAATCACAGACCAAAGCGGATCAACGCGTCTATACAGCTGACCGCGGGCGGCAAAGTTCGAGCCGTTTGAAACTATACAATCACACCATTGAAACAAAACATTTGGACCCGCCTTTTTTTAAAAAGAAAAATCAACCTTAGGTCGGTGTGAGATCGTTGATTCCAAATTCCCTGCCACACTACTTTTTCTTTTTTTTTTTTCTCTTTTTTTTTTGTGGAAAAGCAAAGGTGTGAACTAAAACTTTAACAAATACAACGGCGTATAGTGCCTTTGCGATGGCGTAATAAAAGCCCCTAAGGGTGTTAAAAAGTCCCGAAGTTTGAATACCTCGGCAAAGTCCACACCTTTGCTTTCCCAGTATATTCAGCACATGTCCCTAACCACGTGACGGTGCCGGCACTCACCTTGCCGCTGCCTTTGTAGTTCATGTTGTCGTTGGACAGGTAGCAGTCACCGATAAGCAGCGTCTCATCGTCGAACGCCGTCACCAGCGAGTCGGTGCAGGTGTTGGTGTTCTCGATCGAGATCTTGATCGAGTCCTCCTTGTGCAGGCGCTGCTGCGGCTGGTGCTGGTGCGTCCACAAGTCTTCCACAGACTGCGCTGCCCCCAGGCGGACCAGGCCGGGTCCCCCTCCGGGTCCCCCGTTGGGTCCCCCTCCCAGTACGGCCGCCGGCAGGCCACTGCCGCTGCCCGACCCCGACCCCGACCCGCTCGCGCTGCCGGCGGAGCGGCCCAGGCGCCCGTTGGCGAGGCGCAGCGAGGGCGCACGCCCCGTGCTGCGCCGAGCGCTGCGCCCCCCGCCGCCCCCGCCGCCACCCCCGCCGCCACCGCCTCCCTCCCCGGCCACCACCACCGCCGCCGCCGCCGCCGCCGCCGCATGGCCGCCACCCCCGGCGCCCCCTCCAGGCGAACAAGCAGAGGGCACGCCGCCGTGGCTCGCACGCCGCTCCGGCTCTCTGCAACACACGTACAACACATTACGTCAGTCATATTTTAAGTTTTATTTATTTCCCACCCCCCGGCGGGCATGTTTCAGTAATGCGCCCACCAACGACCATCATTTCTTCAATGTTGCACCTGTTTCTGAGCCTGTGCGGGGATCAGTCTGGTCTGCCCTCCGGAAATAGCAGCCGTACATTCTAAATTACCTTCCTTTTTGCTCCCTTAGAAGAAATGAGCGAGAAACAAAAATGGCGTTTACTGTCCAAGGGAAAGAGTGTGTAAGGAAGAGAGGCACAAACGGGGTGGCGGTGTAGGGGCGACGTCTTTTGACTTAAGGAGACCAGGTCACAAATGACTAATGGGAAAGAGAAACACAGGGGATACCACCCACAATCATATACACGGGATGTTTCGAAGACAACTGCGATATCCTGGGAGACACTGGCACTGCTGCGATGCAAGCGCCGCCAAAAGTCTCAAGCAATAAACTGCAGCTTTTGCAATTAAAAGATCGAGCAGAAACAGTCGTGCACGTAAACGTTCCTCCAGTGGGGAGAGCAGGCGAGCGCAACGCCGGGCCGGCGATAAGGACACGCCCTGCTGCAGGGCCCGGCGCAGCCCGCCGGAGCCACCGCCCGATAACGCGAGGAATCCGAGGAAAGGGCGCTGCTTCCAATCCAGGACAATGTAAAGATAGAGGCACATTATTTTGTCCCGCTCGTTCGGTCTCTCTCTCACGGCGCTTGGCGACTGGCGACTCGACCTTGGGACCGGAGCGGCCCCGTTCCTAAGTTAGGAAAGGCACAGCTGTATGAGATAAGTCGCGAGAGTCTTACAGGGAAAGTATATTCCGAGACTGCACGACCTCATGGGCCGGGAGGCGAAGGGATCGAACGCACCCTGCACCTGCACCCCACCCCACCCCAGACCACGCGCCGTCCGGCCCGAGGGTGGTGGTGGGATGTCCAGAAAATTAGAGCGGCGACCAACTTACAGGGGGGGAAGCTGGCTGAGACACACTGAGAGGCAGTGGGTCGTTGACGGGGACAAGGAGACCAGGGGGAGGGGGGGGGGGGGCGAATACAGAACGTGACCAGCCGACAAAGGTTCCACGTGGGGGCGAGCCAGCAGGGCCAGGCAGGGCCAGGCCGCCTGCACTGCGAGGCGGTGTAAAAGGTCACCCAATCACTGAGGGTCGAGAAGAAAAGGAGTTAGTACAAGAATATTGTCGAGGGGGTATTTACTCGCGTAATTCGTTGTACACCCTGGTGCGTAATAATACGTAATAACGCGAAATAACAGATAAAAATATGCGTAATTGACGCGTGATACGAGCGTAATAACGCGTAATGAGGCGTAATTTCCCCGTAATACCACGTAGTATGCGCGTATTAATAACGTAATAACCCGCCTGCGCGTATTTCGTTGTACACGAAAATCCGGAGTAAATACCCCCTCGAATATTGTATTTATATAGGGAGGGGGAACATTTTAATGGTTGTACGAAACAATGGCTTGACAGTGGACCGGCGGTGCGGAAGCACAACGCTGCAACAGTGCTAATCGCAAGCTTATTACTCCCGAGGAACACAGCACAGCTGTTGTTTGCGCCACAGTCCCACCACCCCCCTCCGCTCCTAGGCTCAGCACCTGTTCCGTCACTAATCCTCCCCGGGACAGCTGGAGACGCACAGCACAGACGCTTCCTCTCCATCTCTCTTTCTCCCGTTTCTTCTAAAGAGGAGGAGAAAGAGAGGGAAAGTAAAATATTGTTCATAATATTCCCTGAGAAATGAGTATGAGGGGAGGAAGGAGATGACAGCCATAACCAAAGAAAGTCGTAAGGCGCGCGCAAATAGAGGTGAAACCACGAAATGAGAAAAAACAAACACTGCACGTGTTACCTGGCGAAAGCGGGTCCCACGCGTGTGCGACATTCCGGAGTCTCACTTCCAGTCTCATTTCCTCCGCAAGGAACACATGACGGGCTTATCTCGCACCGCGGCGCGGCGTAGTAGCGGCCCCAAAATGCGAGCCATTCGTCAGTTTCAGCTTCAGAATGGGACTAGAATGAGCCTCCTTCCTCCCGCGACCGCAGCGGGGTGCTCGCGCGGCGCGGCGGGGCACGGCAAAGCGGGGCACCCTCAAGTAGGGGCGGGGGCGCTACTCCGCGGCGCCGGAGCTGCTGGCGCGTGGGGTAGTCCCGCCGCCCCCACCCCGGCGCCGCCAACTGGCGCAGAGCAGAGCTGCCACCTATGGCCACCTGCCACCGCCAGCCGCCAGGGGGGCAAACTTGGAAACGTGAACTGCCGAGAGTACAGGCCATTCAAACAGCAGGCAAAACAAAAATTGGGAAGACTGCTACGCGCTGATGACCTGTCACAGCGCAGCTACACTGTAAGTAAATTATTTTGTAAATTTGCAAGAAATATCTAGTAATTTTGTTGAACGTACTGCCTGTTATATAATAAAGTATTCTTGTTCTTTTGGAGAGCTTATTTACGAATACACTTTCTTTTTACTGTACATTTTTTTCGACTGCTTTTACGTGGCGGACGAATCCGCGCAAAGTGCTTGTAACGCTAACCTAAAAGTGCAATGCCACGAATGAAGGCCGAACAGAGAGACCTGACAAGTGAGCTGGACACAATAATAGTGTATCGTGCATGTCCCACTGTCCTGATGGCGCATGGGGTTGAAGGGCACAAGAAGTAAATGGAAAGAGAGGGATAAAGGAGGGGGGGAGGGGAGGAGACAGAGGGATGAAGGGGTGAGGGAGAAAGAGATAGAGACAGAGAGAGATGACGCACAGGGGCGTGTTGTCTGGCCCGAATTTATGTAAAACACGACAGCAGTGCTGGCGGTGGCACGCGTATTGGCCCCACAGCCCGCCGCGCCCAGCCCCGCCCCGGCGAGCTGGCTTTTGCCGCTTTTGATATGCAAAACATCTGTAGGCCAGACGGGGCAGATCTGGAAAACTGCATAGCAGCGAGCGACTCCCCCCGCTGCCCCCCACCCCCTCTCTCTCTCTCTCCCTCTCACACTCCGTCGGCGGTGCTGTCCGACCATTCCACCGACTAGTGCGCTCTGGCGGCGGCAAGGCGAGTCGAAAAGTTGCCCGCGTGGATGATGTCTTCCAACAAAAGACAAGAAAGTCGACTGACTCCCCGCGGACCGCAGCGCTGCCCCGACTACCCATCCCCCCCCCCTCCTCCCCTTACACCGCTTCGTTCATACAGTTCTGGCCGGCTGAGTGCTCACGTTCCCCAACTTAACAAACGTAAAACAACAAACATTCTGTGCAACCCTTTCATAGAAAAAAAGAGACTTTGAAAAATAATGTCCATTTTTAACTTTTTCGAAAATCTGAAACCTCGATTTGATATTTGACGTGAAACATTGTTGGCATTATGCTGCGCAGAGATCGAACAATGTTGAAGCGTCCTGGCGAGATCAAACAACGTTGAAGCGTCGCTGTGTAGGTGGTAAAAAAAATACACCAAATGCAATTTTTTTTTAAAGATTTCAGTAAATAAGCCAGTGGACATTCATGGCAACGAACTGCAGCCCGACTCGCTTTCCTGATTCTCCTCACTCAGCTCACCTGCAGGTTGCGGCCCTGGCCTGCGCCGCCCCGGCCGCCCGTCCCGGCATTATGCGAAGGCCAGGCTACAGATAGGCCCGGCCGGAGGCGCACGACAAGGCCGCGCCTTTACGACGCCCTTAAGTCACCGCCAACTATATTCAACCATCGACTCCCGCCGCCACCGCCGCCTGGCGCCTAAAGAACCTGAGCCACGACCATCAGGGGGGCAGACCAGACCGGGGTGTCAATGAGCGCCACCCTCGGCGCCACCGCACGAGGGCAAGGGGTAGGAGCGGGGGACTGGGGTGTCTGTAATATCCTGTACATGTCACTGCGCGTATTTTAAAAATAATAACAAAATTAAATAGGCTCTAAAATGGTAGAATTTTCCATGTCATACCGGTGTAACACCGCGTGATACCGTTAATAAGGAGTACTCTGGAGAAGTTTTCTGGCAGTGAATGCCCTTTTCGGTTAGGAGCGCAGGATAGCATACCACAGAAAGCTTGGAAAGCTTTGAGAGAAGGTAAGCCACAACGTTGGCATTTTCCAAGGAGAATGCCAAATTTCGGAATATAAGAAAAATGCCAACATTTTGGCGTTCAAAGTTGCCACAACGTTAACAGTGAAACTGAGTTATTGATTTTCCCAATCTGTACCTGATTTATTCGAGTGCAATGTTCTTGATCTGAGTACAGTACATTTCTCATTCATTAAATAACCGCACGTACTAGGGTCGCAATGCTCTCAAAAAACCAGATTCAAGGAACTTGATATTTTGGGTGTCAGCGAAAGAGCCCGAAGAAGTGAAACTAATCATGACAGAGTACCGGTGAAATGGCAGGGCGTCGACTCCGCGCAGCAACGTTGTCGTGGGACATTCCGTGCACGAAAGCCGAGCCAACCAACCAAGCCACCCACTTTCTTCTTTGGTCTCCTCGGTTTCCATCAAAGAAATAACGGCTACCCACACACTGAAAGCAGGGGGCCGCGCGCCGCGCAGGCAAAAGCGAGAAAACGCACACTGCGAAAAAAAGTTGGAGATAAAGCAGAGTGAAAAAGAAATGACTGGGGAAAAATAGCAGAGCAAGGGCTGGTAGCGGGCGACGGGTCGGGGCTCACCCAGCGGTGAAAAGTCGCGGGAAAAGTGTGAAAAATGCAAAAGACGGGGAGAGTCCCTTCCCTCTCCGGCGGCGGGGCACACTTACGGCCCCACACACACGCGCACCCGCTGAATAAAAAACGACAGGAAACTAACATGAAGTCGTTCATGTAACCCGCTTGGAAACGAAAAGGTCGGCTTGCGTAGGCGAGCATACGGGAAAAAAGTCCAGGTTTCCAAGCAGTTTGGGGAAAAACAAGACGCTACCAGTATTCTCTCCATAAGAGTTTCCGGGCTGTTTCTAAACCTGGACGTAGTTTTCACTGTGCAGCTCGATTCGTGCTCCAGAGCTTTTGCTTCAGCATCGGCCTCCAAAAATGAAAGCCCAGAAGACACGATAGTTTCACTGCTCTTATTGACACGGGGGTAAGCACTGAAAAATTCTTGCAAAGAATTTGAAACAATTGCAAGGAAGTTTACATGGCAATTGCAAACTACACTCTAAATGTCCAGGGACAATTTTTGTCCATTGCTGGTGACATCTGTGAGCACATCCCGCAAGATGCAATTTAGTTACAGAAGAATTACATCTTGCGGGATGTGCTCACAGATGTCACCAGCAATGGACTAAAGTTGTCCCTAGACATTTAGAGTGTATTTTCTTCGCAGAGCCAACAGTCTTCTTCGTAAGTTGCAAAAGTCTAGTTTGTTACTTACGAACGAATTCCTGCGTAAGCTATGTACAATATAGTGCATAGTATTTCTATGTGTGCATAACTGTGCCGCCTTCCCAAAGCGGCCTAGCCCGGCCCCGCCCCGCTCCACTCATACCGCGGCAATAATAATGCCTGACCTGCCGGTGCGTGGGGCAAACACCCCCGCCCCCAGCCCCTATCTCTCACTCGCAGAACGTCCCATAATGCCGGCCTCCTTCCGCCTCAGAGCGGGACTTTGCAGCCAAGTCAAATATTGACGTTGAGGTGCTGACGGACCCCGGCTGGGCTGCCCTGCAGGCCCAGCACTGCTGGCCCGGTGCCGCTGCCACCGCCACGCCAGGCCAGGCCCGTTACGGTTTAATTCGTCTAGGGCGAAGTTCTCCCTTCAGAGCGTGGCGGCAGCTCCCCTTAACCCCTCCCTCTCCACCCCCCTCTCCTCCCTCCAGGCAAGACCAAATCTTCGCCAGTCTCCAGCACAATACTGAGGGCGCCCCTCTCCGGAGGGGAACTTCCACCTGGACGAAAGACCCTATTATTACTGTTTTATCTTCACAACTATAATTGAAAGCATTTCTTCGCGAGGAGTGGCGTTTCATTTAGGATATTAAGAATTAATCTTCCATCCTGCAGGCTTAGTAAGAATAAAAAAAGGATAGGAGAAGTCTCCGCTTACTTTTTTTCCCTTTTCATCCCTCGGTGTCGTTGCTCTAGGCTCCAACGGTGGCATCAGTTGTTTTCGGATGATATTCCCCGCTTATTTTATGTCAACAATTTTCTCCAATCTTCTATAAATACCAAATTGGCCATTAGCTCCTATATTCCTTTTTTCGATTTTCAGACCTACGCCTGTTCCTCGCCGCAATGTGAACAGTTTGGTCAGCCGAGCCTGCAGCTGCTAGCACACGCTTCTCCGCATGTATGTAAGTGCGAGAGGAATCCGAAAGAGTAAAGGCAGAGAACAAAGGAGGGGAGGAGAAGGACAAAGCGTTGGACGAGCTACTCCTTTTTTTGATGTTTATCCATTCATCTGTGCGGGCCCAGGCCACGCCAGGCAGGCAGGCGAACTCGCGCCCCAGCCACCACCTTCCAGGACCAAGGCGCAAACGAAAAGTGACAACCGGAGGCTGACGTCCTGACAGAATGTCACATAAGTGTGGCAGTGTGTGTGTGCGTGTGTGGTGGAGAGAGATGGGGAGGGGGAGAGATGGGAAGTGGGAAGGAAGTGAAAAGAGGGAGGGGGAATATATTTGGGCTTCATGATAAAATAAATCCATTTCACCTATGTGATACACTCAACTTTTCCTCAGTATACTTTCTCGACAGCCTACGCCGCTCTCGCTCCCTCCGCCCTCGCGTCGCGTCAGAGATGCTGCATCCAGGATATTTTCATATCCCCAGGCTCCTATAGCCTCCCAGCCGCACTGTCACATTTTGCCTTCTGCGCTTCACAATGCGCGGCGAGGCAGGGCGGGGCGGCCTGGAAGGCCCACCTCAGCAATCGATTCAAGCTTGCTTTTCAACTGCGGCGATTGAGCCGCCCGGCGGACTTGCCTCCCTATTAGCTCCTTGACTTTATTCTCCTCCAGAACAAGCTACTTCATTTTTGAATTCCGCACAGTAAACGCTGAGGTGGTCTCGGCTTACCAGAATGTCGGCATTCCTTTCTAAATGCCCATTTCGATGTCTCTAATGACCAAATTTCGGCCCTCTCGAAAAGGACTGCCCCCGGGAATGCCAGTGTTTGGTCTGCTGTGAAAGGCCTAGCGTTTACTGGCCTCTTCCGAAAATATTTGGCTCTCATAAAGGAGTGCTAAAATGTGTGAAAGCAAAGAGACCACAGATATGTATGCTGCCTGTTTCCTGTTCCACATTTTACTGAAGTACCTTTTGTCAAAGCTCAGTCCCCCCCCCCCCCTCCCCCACGGTACCCGAATCTCTTTCCAGCTCTTGGTGTGGCCAGGGGGGCGCGACCACCGGCTGTGGGTCAGCGTTGAGCTAGTTTAATTGGGTCCAGCTGAGGGGATGAGGGCACTAAAGGATCAATGAGGACAACCCCGATGCAAAATCTATTCCAGCTGGAAGGAGGGATAGAAGAAAGAGAGAGAGAAGGAGAGAGAGAGAGAGAGAGAGAGAGAGAGAGAGAGAGAGAGAGAGAGAGAGAGGTGGGGGGGGGGGGGTGCTCGTGGCATATGCAGGCAAACAGTTTCACTTACAGACACCGACTACACAGTAAAACGCGCAAAAATACGCAATTGCACAATATCAGACATTTTTACACTGTAAAAAAACTAGTTGTGCGTAAACCGTAAAAACCGTCACTGTAATTGGAACAAACGGTTAAAAAAAAACATGAAATGCAGCGTCACGTCCCCTAAAATTTACAATACAATTTTACGATGTATTGTTGTGTGTGCTTTTTAAAGTGCAGGACAAAAACAAATCCTCAGTGGGAAAAAGGTTGCAGTACCTAGTATTTCTTTCGGAACGGTCTTGGGCATGGCGCTGCCTGGCCCGGCCCGGCCCGCTGCTCCACGCGGCAGTCGTTACACAAATCCTATGCACATTATTAAACAGTGGGCCGAACCTTTGGCGATCGACTTCGCGCGGGAGCGCTGCTGCTGTGGGCCCTGTAGGCCCGGCCCAGCCCGCACTACACTGCCGCAAAACAGAGCGGCGTGGCGGCCGCGGCGGGGGAGGCACGAGAGGCTGCTGGCGACTGGATGAGTGAGGGTATTGGGAAAATGTCTGATGTTTTGAGGAAAAGGGGAAAACTTTAAGGTCACCTGCTCAGATTTTGAGGAAGTCTCCTCAAAGAATTTGTGAATATCCCTCTGGCAGTTTTGAGGACGAGACATCCTCAAAATCTGAGGAGGTTCCCTCAAATTATGGGAGTTCCTCAAAGATTTCCCTTTTCCCCTCAGAAAGTCAGGCATTGATTTTACCGTGATAAGGATGGGACATTCAACACAGAAAGCCAGTTCAAGTAAACAAAGTGAGATGCAGGCAGGCAGGCAGGCAGGCGTTCCCTGCAGCAGAGTAGTGCTGATGTAGAGCAGTGCATGCTCCATGCAGACCGCTTATAGAACAGCGCTGCGCCCCCCGCGGCCGGCGCGGCCACCGCGGCGCCCTGAAAGCTCCGAGAAGCACTCCTATATATTAGGAGAATCATAAATATTGCATATCCAGGAATGCGCGCGGGCGCCAGTTCCAGAGAGAGGGGCAGGAAAAGAGTGAGAGGAGGAAGGAGATAGGTGGGCTAGGGTGGGGAGCGAGAGTAGGGGGAGCAAGAGAGAGGGAGAGAGGGAGAGAGAGAGAGAGAGAGAGCACTGTAAAAAAATGTCGTACAGGGTACGGGAAAATTTTCCATGGAAGATGTCGTACAATGACAATCCTAGATTGTAAATGTACAAGCACTGCGTATCGACTTGGAATCGAATGACGATCAAGAGTGGGAGGTTGGACATGTACGACTCATTTTGTAAATGGTAAATTACAAAAAATATCGTACATGTACGGAAATATTTTTCGCAGTGAGAGAGAGAGAGAGAGAGAGAGAGAGAGAGAGAAGGAGAGATCTGGCGCCAGTGCGTGCGTGTGTGTATACCTGGCCAGACCACAGCACGCCGCCGCCGCCTTTCGCTGCTCAAAGCACTTCTCTCCCCGCTCGCTTCTGCCCGCCCAGGACTTAGCTCTCCCTTCCCCCGGCGCCGCCCGGCCCGGCCCGGGGCGCAGCACACCATCGAACACTTGTTTCTACTGCTCTCCTCTCCGCTCCGCCCTGCCTGCCTGCCAGCCTGCCTGCCTGCAGGGACCAAGCCGCCCAAGCGTTGTGGCCCGGCCCGGCCCAAGCTGCTCTCCCTCACTCCCTCCGAACTGCTCCGGCCAGGGGGAAGGGACGACTCTTTCCGGATCCCTTTTAAGCCTCTTAAACAAACGTCCTCTTTGCTGACGAAAACGCCGTCAACCACCCGGCCCTGGACCGTCGGGAAACAGGAAATAAAAAAAATGAGACTGCAGTGTCTTGACCGACGAGACGAACCATATTTCTTATAATAATTTTCCGTGGTTTCAAATTATGCAAATGACACAAAAAAATAACCGAGTAGGTTTTAAAAAAGAAAAAAATACGTGCATAGAGGGATTTTGGTAATATTGGTGTTGCACATCCTAAATCGGATAAGGATGACAAAGTCGCCCGTCAGGCGCAATGGCCCCTGCAACTTACAATGCACTGTAACTTACAGTGCAATTCACTGTAAGGTTTCCTTTAACAGCGCTACTGAAGTGCCTCTTGGGTAGTCAGACACAACGACTGGAGTCAGATGCTGTAGTCGGCAGCCAGAGTGGCGCTCTGGAGAGCGAGTCACACAGGTGAGCACAGATTTCACGATAGATTTGCCGTTCTGTCTCGTTTAACTCTGGAACCGCTTTGGCGGGCCGGGCCGGCACATCAACCCTTTGAGGGAATCTCCATCCAGCCAGGCAGCCAGGCTCGCCCCGCTGCCATACACGACGGGGGGAGAGCGGGCTACGTGCGGGGGGAGAGGGAGTAAGGGGAGAGCGAGGGAGAAGATAGCAAAGCGAGAGGGGGTAGGGGAGGGGGGCGGAAGAGAGCGGGAGAGAGAAAGATAGCATGAGCGCCCTGTAAACTGGTTCGCCGTCGGGAAACAAGTTGATATCTCCCTTTCCAGTTGGGAGGCATGCGTCTCGAACAACAACACCCCAAACCATCCCTTCTGTCCGGAACCGCCCCGCCCTTGCCCCGCCCTTGCAACCCCCCCCCCCCTCCCGCTGGATAATCTTTACATTTAACATCCCTGCCCACCGCTCGGCCGGACTAGGCCTGATCCCCCCCCCCCCCCCCCCCTCCTATCCCACCCTCTCAACCAGCCGTGCTCGCCTCTCTTTTGCAAATCTACACTGTCCTAGAATATATTCCACCGTTAAAATATAACGGGGGGGGGGGGGGGGACGAAAGCGTTGAAAAGAGGAAAAAAATGATGCGATGGCTGTGACAAAAAGGTAGGCTGTGAGGAACACAAGAGCAGAGGAAAGTGGAGAGGGAGAACTGGGAGAGATGACCTGCGCGTCTCAAAGCGACAGCGGTAGGAAGAGCGCGGAGGAGGGAGGGGGCAGCGGTCACGTAGAGCGGGGCAGCGCCGGCGGAGCCTGCAGGGAGACAGGGGCTTGTGACAGCGCTGGGCGGCGCCGCGCCGTGCGCCCGCCGGTCAGGTGAAATGCCATCGATTAGAGAGCTAAGAGCGGAAAGAAAGGACCCGCTCCCTGCGCCTCCCTATATTTCTATCCCAAGCCGCCCCCGCCCTTCTCTCTCTCTCTCTCTCTCTCTCTCTCTCTCTCTCTCTCTCTCTCTCTCTCTCTCTCTCTCTCTCTCTCCGGAGAGAAAACTTTTCTGGAGGGTTCCTACAACTCGGACCATTTGACCGGCGAATATTACACACAGTTCCCCACAAGATATGACTTTATGATTCCCCGCCCCATCTTCTCCCCGTGCGGTACACACCCGCGCCCCTTCCCTTCGAGTAAAGACCCTCCCGCCCCCTCCCCCCCTGCCTTGGTCTGTACGCTTCATGAAAGGCGCTATGTTATGTTACGCCTTAGTTTTACCAAAGCCTACACTCACAATATTGTAGAAAGTTGCACACCACACCCAAAAAATGGTGTTCTTAGTTCAAGAACATTGTTTTAAAGTTTTTAGAACAGTGTTCTTGATTTCAGAAATTTAACTTAGTTTAATGACGAAATGCGCTTCACTCAAGCAGAATGTTCCTAAAACTTTAAGAACACTGAAAAATTAAGAACATAGTTTTCTGGGTGCAAGTTGTGACGAGTTAAAATGTGCGAAGTTTAAACGCTCTGTGGCGTCGAACTTCACTCGACGTCAACTGGTGTGCAAACTTTACTCAGTTACTAAGCGCTTAAAGTTAACACACACCGCAAGTGTGCAATTTGATAAAACGCCACTCAGTGCGCAAAATCGTAAATTCGACACGTGAAGTGTGCAAACCATGCACACTGTAATCGTTACGAAGTAAAGTCTTCGTAACGTTGCGAAGCATTTGGCTGCTCCGCAATGCTTTGTATTATGAAGCATTTTCTTCGCAAGCCCTGCCTTACGAAGAAATTTGTTTGTACACTACGAAGAAAATGCTTCGTAATACGAAGCAGCTGAATGCTTCGCAGCGTACGAACGCTTTACGAACGCTTACGAACACAATTTCTTCGCAAGGGTTTCACAGTGCACACGTGTTTCGCCGCAGTGATCGGGCGAGCTCTGCACCGCTAAGTGAGACCGCTCTGCCCGGCAGCACGACAGCGTAATCCGCCAGCTCGCCGCTCGACCCGCCCCGCCCTGCTGGGCCCGGCCCGCCCGGCCCGCCAGGCCCGCGCTGCAGCGCCGCAAAGAGACCAAAGGAGGAGGTCGATGCATTGTCTCCGGACAAAAGAGCTGCGGGGCGGAGCAGCGCCGTGTGGAGTGGAGCAGGGGGGGGGGCGTCCTTGAATAGTGGCAAATCAACTTCAGGAGCACGGCGGTGGCGTGGTGGGGCGTGGAGTCGGGGGAGGGCGCCAGGACGGGGTGGGGCGGGGCGGGCCTGGGGCCGGGGCGCCCTAAGGGGCGGACTTCCCTTCAATTAACCAGGAAGCAGCACCAGCAGCAGCAGCACCCTGCGCGAGGCTACAGCCACATCATACCGGATGGAGGCGTAGGGGAGGGGGGGGGGGGGGGGCGTGGCTGATGTCACCAGGAGCGGGCTGATCCCACCAACTGGTTTATATGGTGTCTCTGAGTTATTTATTGCCTTGCGTTATCCTACACTTCATTTTTGTTTTATATGACGCTTCGGTCCTGCTCGAAAAATTCACAATCTCACCTGTTGATAATGCGCACACCAACAAATTCGCAACATTCGCACACTTGCTTGAGTTTCCATAAAACAGTCATTAACGGGCCCTTCTCGTTGTCGAAGCGAAGTGCGGAGAGCGGGACCGTGCTAAATATGTGAGGGTGATTAGGCTGCCTGGCTGGGGGCGGGAGGGGAGGGGGGGGAGGCGAAAAGAAGGTAAAGAGATGAAAGCACGAGGCTCCCCCCTCAGGCTACACCACCCCCACGCGCACACTAGATGCTCTTCAACTTCCACTCTACAACAACGTAAGTAGGCGTTTCTCGACTGCCCCTAGAGGGCCCAAAAGGGAGGCCGGCCATGCCGTGGGTTCAGAACAAGGATACTAACGTCGTCACCAACGATATTTAGATGTTTTCGCGCAAAATTTTGTGCATAGTTAAACATTTGATTCGATTAACACGAGTTTAGGAGCAAAACTTCTTCGCTTCACACACATGTACGGACACACGCGTGCAAATCAACTCACAAATTTGTGCGGTAAAAATTGATTGTATAGAAAATTTAAAAAAATACATTTCGTGTGGGAAGAAAGCGTAGCGGTTATCGGCATTACGTACCACGGGAGGGAGGAGGGGGGAGGTCGCGTTTAATAGTAGGAGAGTTAAACTGCGGAGGCGTTCCCCTGACACAGCCAGCCCCGCAGTAACAATTTCTCATACGCCCCCTCCCCCATTATTGACCCATTTCTCTCCCGTCGCGTCGCGCTGCCACATCGGATCGGGACCAATTCCTTAAGCCGAGTGACCACAATGGCTGCGGGGTAGCGGCTCCTCCACTCGGCTCGCCGCCGCCCCCGCCGCCCCCGCCGCCCCCGCCGCCCCCGGGCCCTTTGGACGACACAATCGAGTTAGAGTTTAACCCGATCAAGCGCCGCGAGCACCATGAACCACGCGCTCAACCGCCCAGAAAAAGGCTACCGTCTTGGAGAAACCCAACACACTGCATTATCGACTCTGAGGATACACGTGGCACAATAGTAGATCGCATCGATCGAATTCATTTAAAACAGTATCCTTTTTTCCCCGTGCTCATATGCGTCTCTGGTGGCAAAAGGGAGCTACTATACGCACTTGATATATTTATATCCATCGGACGGAGCCGGGAGACGATAACCCTGGTGTGCACTGATCACAGCGGCCGTGGGCGAGGCCCATCTGATGCGACCGGGCCCCAGCTCACACTCAGCAACTTGCTACAGCACCCACCCCCTCCCCTCCCCACAACCCCCCACCCCCTGCCCCCACCCTCACCCGCAGCCTCCTGCTCTATCGGGCCGGGCCGGACGAGTCCTCGAGAGGGCGAGGGGAGGAGAGGGCGAAATTCCAGTGGGGAGCGCACCCCCGAGAGGGGATGGTGGGGGGGGGGGGGCGCTGCTAACTAGCGACACAGCGCGACTCGCGGCCTTGAGGACGCGCGGGAGAAAAAAAGGAAAAAAACTGGAAAATTTTAATGAGACATCGATTTCTTCTTTTGCATCGGATCATCCAATTTGTAGACAGGGTTGTCTCTGCCGAGAAACTTTTCGCTTCGGCCGACATGACGCTACTGATGACGGGTGTGCGCCTACCTATACGCGCGGCAGGGGCTGTTCCTGGGGCTGCTGAGGCGGCAGCCCCGCGCGGGGGTGACCGGCGTGCTGCGGGGCCGGGGGGCGGCCGGCCCGGGGGCGGCGGCGGCGGCGGCGGCGGCCTGCGGCGAGCCATGCTCCGCCGCCCCCGACGGTCCCGCGCCGGCGGCGGCCCCCGCCCCCGGCGCAACCGCAGCCGCCCCCGCCGGGCCGGGGCGGGCCGCGGCGGGCGACCTCGCTGGGGACGTCGACGGCGTGCTGTGGGGATGGCGCCGCACCCTCCGCACCGCCTGGCGGGCCGCGTGCAGCCACCCGTGGCGCGCCGTCGTGTCAGCGCATCACGCCTCCTGCCCAGCGGCTAGCGCCCTGGCGGGGCGGCGCGGCGCGGGGCGGCGCGGGGCAGCGCGGGGCAGCGCGGGGCCGGCACCCTCACTGCATGTCACTCGGCTCGCGCCCGGTGCCCGCCTGGGGCCAACGATGATGCACTGTTCGTCTCGCGTCGCACCACAATACACATACTGCAGTCACATATTGCTATACTGCTTCCTAAACAAAAATGTCATATTTTTTTATTTTTTTTTTTTTGGTCATGAAAAAAATATTAATATGGAGAATGTGTTTCAAAATTGAATGCGCTGCGCGAATCCAGGAGAAAAACTTTGGATAAAGAAATTTCCCTTTCCACACTGTTAATTCCCTGCAAGGCATTGGAATGCTTTGTACACTGTAAAAAATATCACGGTCTCGCATACGGAAAAACACCGTCACCGTTAGTCCGGACTACCAGAGCAGCGAAGAGAGCGAGCCATTCTCGGACGCATACGAGCATCTGAGCTCGCTCTCTTCGCTGCTCTGCGGACTACGGCAACTTCGAAACCCAACTTCCGTACCCAAGTCCCCACAAGAGCCGATGATAATATAACTGTGTTTTTCGTGTGTTTGTGTCTGTTTAAGTTCTAATACAAGTCGAGAGAGTGAATGAAAGGCGAAACGACTGCGCAGATAAGGTCTTCAATGAGGTGAGAGTGAGCCAACGGATAAAGGGG